>CM057340.1:357715546-358944315 GCA_030015575.1 Agapanthus africanus | reverse complement strand
TTCTTTATGTGATGTTTTTGTGTGAGAATTTGATATAAAAGGAAAGCATAAATACTACTCCGTCATCCTCATCTAATATAGCCAATTAGATTAGGGAGTTCACCACATTAGAGAGAGATAGCTTGAGTTATAGAAACTTCAAGGTAGATCATCGGAGAAAAGGAAGACTACAAGCTAGCATGGATCGTTCGAGTTGTGGAGCCTCTCTTGAGTCCGGGAGATCGTGGATCGCTTCGAAGGGACTTCTACTCGGAGCTTATGAAGCGAAGGAGCGGACTACAAAGGTTGTAATCCCTCACACTTAGTTGTAAAGATGTTTACTTGCATGTTAAACCCTAATAATCTAGCAAAGATCCCGGCTTTGGGTTGTTCGGCATGTCTAAAATTTTATTCGGGCATGGTTGATGCCTTATGAACCCTTATAAGAGTGCCTAGGAACCCTACACCACCAAGCCTAGACCCTGATCGTACCGATCGCACATTCACAACACTGAATATATCATGGAAGATAATATATATAATATCGCAACGTCAATTGAAACTCACGCATAATTTTACCGAAAACCTAGTAAGCACCTTTTAAACATTTTAGCCCATATCTAATAGTTTAACCAAAACTAGTAGCTACAATCATCACATAATAGCTTGATTAAACTACAAAAACCCTTACTAGAATTTTAATCTCACCCATATAAGATTTTCTAAAAGCTAGTTTGCAATTTAGCTTAATTAGACAATTAGGAAAAATATAAATTAACAATCTGACAACTAGGTTAAGTTTTCCTTATCTAAACAACCCACTTAACCATTACAATAATCAAAATCCTAACTTGATTTTCAAAAACCTTTTTTAGAATTTCTAAACATTCAAATTAAAGCTTTACTTAAACATCTAATAACTAGATTAAAGTATTTAAACAACAACTAAAGTTTAGGGTTAGGATTTTATACCTCAAAATTTGATTCACAAACTAGCAAAAGATTTCCAAGATAGCCTCCAAAATGCTAACTTTCATGAAGATCCAAACTAGACTTAGGCTAAAGAATAATGGGTATTGATTTATTTTTGAGTTTGTGGGATTATTTGATGATTTTTGAGGAATTTTAGAAGCTTGAAGGAGTGGAAATGGAGTGGGAAAAATAAAAGGCAGCCAAAGGGGGGTCGGCCACAAGGAAAGAAATGGGGAAAGTGTGGAAGTGTGTGGAAGAAATTAGATTTAAAACACCATTAAAGCTTAATAACAACCATTAATTTATGCCGCCTCAAAACCTTTAATTAAAAACTTCATTAACCGTCAAAATATCTAGATATTTTCAAAGAAGTCAAAGATGTTTAATCTTGTGATTAAGTTAGCATGGATTCACATTAGCATAATTAACCCAATCAAATTTGTAATTACCACTAATTAAGTGTATAATTAAAAGCTTATAATAATATTTTAATTAAGGAAAATATTTAAGTGAACTAAAATTTTCAAGTGACTAACTAAATACCGCAACTATCAATTTCCTAGTTAAACTAGGTGCAGTTAATTCTATACTGAGAAATGATCGCTTCTAGGTTTTTACGGAAAACCCAATTTATTTTACCTATTAACGGAAAATTATCCTAAACGATTTCTAAAGCGTTACATCGAAGGGAGATTTGATAAAAACAGTGGGAGCCGTCCTGATTAGATAAGATAATAACCAATCTAATCTTGCAAAGAGCGCACGCTAACGCGTTTCCTTCTCTCTCTCTCCAGGAAGCAACCAATGTCACGCCTTAATCAAAATAATAATATGGATGTATTGACCGAACCCACTTGTTATACTGAGCAGGGGAAAGTTGGTTCCATTCCAACTTATAAGTGTTATAAGTCCGAGCATGAAATAGGAACATATCCGGATTCCCATGCCACCCAAATGAAGAATAAGCATGTTGATGCATCCTCTTCGGGTGTGTTAGTTATAGAGAACTGTTTCTCATTACACTCTACCTCCTGGGTATTAGATACCGGATCGGGATCCCACATATGCAATTTTTTGCATGGGCTAAGGAAAGGTAGAGAACTGGGAAAAAGTGATCATTCTCTAATAGTAGGGAATGGTGCAAGTGTTGCAGCCAAAGCAATTGGCGAATATCACCTTGTATTGCCAACTGGAAATACATTGATCCTGAACGACTGCTATTACGTACCGTCTATGAAATGCAATTTAATATCAATTTCTTTATTAGATAAAGAAGGATATAACTTTGTAGTAGAGAATAATATTATGAACATTTACCTAAATCAAGTGTTGATTGGGTTTGGTGCGTTGTGTAACGGATTATACGTTCTGAATCAAAACACAGTTTTTAACATACAGAACACACACAAGAGAAAATGTTCAGAAATGAATGAATCCTTCTTATGGCATTGTAGACTAGGTCATATCAATGTGACACGACTAGCTAAGTTACATAAAGATGAAATATTTGAATCCGTTCGAACTTTCATCTTATGAAACTTTCCAGTCATGTCTCAAAGACAAGATGACCAAAACTCCGTTTACAGGACACGGAGAAAGAGTTACGGAACTCTTGGGACTGATACATAGTGATGTATGCAGTCCCATGTCTACACATGTCAGGGATGGTTCCTCGTACTTCATTACATTCACTGACGATCTCTCAAGATACGGACATGTGTTCCGAAGCTTTTGAGAAAACCAAGAATATAAGCACGAAGTCGAGAACAAAAGGGTAAAAGTATTAAAATCTTTCGATCTGATCGAGGAGGAGAATACTTGAGCAATGAGTTCCGAGACTATCTAAAAGAGAATGGGATTCTCTCTCATCTTACTCCTCCGTATACACCACAGCACAACGGTGTATTGGAACTGGGGAATCGCACTTTATTTGATATGGTGCGCTCTAAGATGAGCACCGCTGAGTTACCTATTTCCTTTTGGGGTTATGCGCTTGAAGCAGCAGCATACCTATTGAATCAGGTTCCATCAAAATCTATAACTACCACACCATATGAGATATGGAGTGGGAAGAAACTGTTGCGCCACGGCAGCGCCCCGGCCGACTATCCGAGGCCAAAATGCGGATTCAAAATTTTTCCTTACTTGGAAACTGGCGCTACCGCGGACAATACACCCGGATCGTAACCATTAACCGATACTAGCTATCAAGAGAAAGGGTAAGAGATATACCGAGTGATCCGAGTCCTCCGGTCTTCTCGTCGTCGTCCCGATCTCCCGCGGAAAGTCCTATCTCCATATCATCGCCTTCTTGCCGAAAAGGGCACCACATCGCCTGTATCTTTTATAGGCTCCCACCTCAATACCGAGGCGACTCGGGCGCGAAGTAGGCTAGCCGACGCGTCCAAGATATGCTGTAGAATGTGTAGGGTTGAAGCTATGTCTCATTTGGGGTTTGTTGCCTTTGAAGATGATGGAGGAATCAAGATAAGAAAAATGGTGCTTGCATTTTTCTAGCATGAAATGAGATCAAGAATGAAACTCTCAAGAATCAAAAACCTCTTCTTCTCCTTTCTCAAAATGAAACCTTAACCTTATCATATGAGAATGGTGGAGGAAAAGAATATCAAGACCACAACCATAGAAGGAAGGTGAGTGTAGGAAAAGGTGGAGGGTGACCACAACCTAAACATCATCATAACAAATCCACATCAAACTCTAATCACCTCAAATCACCAAAAAGCAAGTGATGATGATAGAAAAGAATGGTATCAAAAGATGCTTTCATAATTAATACATTTGCAAGAAACCCCTCCACAATATGTTATTTGCAAACTTGCAAATAACACCCTCCATCGGAAAAGTCCGGCCGGGAAAGAACAAAGGAAAACCGGCCGGAACGGAATGCAAACTGGCAACTCCAGAAAACTGGTCCCGTAATAAATTACAGGAAAACCCCGATACTGTGCATACACACCCGCATCTGTATTCTGACCGGATACAAATGCAAAGAGACAAAATCTACACTGTACTATACTAGGATCCGGCTTAAACCAAAACCGGCTAGTAATATCCGTTCGATCCTGATCCGTGCAATACCGCACGTATCTGATCGAACCCTGCCATATATCCATACGGCCGCTAGTACAAACCGCCCGATCCTGATCCGTGCAATACCGCATGTATCTGATCGGACCCTGCCATATCTCCATACGGCCTCTACAGCGTTTCGCCCGAAAGCTTGAGTAACTGTAAGTGTGGTGGACTCTAAAGACTCGTCAATACTATGGCTGTGGATTTAACCACTAGCACGTCAGAGGTATTAGCCAATACGTGACGGGCTACCAGCTATTGACCAAAAGGGACGTCGATGAGCGAACTCATCCTGACACCCTACTGAGCCTGTCAGTGACAATATCCGTACATTCCGGTCCGTTCGTCTATGAGAATCGCATGGCGGGCCTAGGGGGTTGGTAAAAGTCAGACCCCCAAAGGCGGTACAAGTCGTGTCGGAGTGTAGCCCGGAACGCCCTGAGATACTACTGGAATACCTACCAGTAAATCTCCTGCCTCGGCCGAGGGCTTTGCGTAATGGCTCTCCTAGACACAGCGCGATCTCACCCCCAATACCGGGAGAGACGAACCCCTGAAGATCCGCTCACTGCCTCCATGTGGCTCGGGACTGTACCCAACTAAAACCTGTTTGCACGACTCCTTTGAGCCGTGGTAGGGTAGTAATCAAAGCACAGTGGGAACTCACACGAGACAAATGACGATCTCAGGTCGATGAACTAACCTGTACACATGTCACCTGGGAACTGCTATCTGACGTCTGGTATAATCCCAACTAGCAGGTTCCCGGCGAGTCCTGTCCGGTGTACTCATAACCCAATGAGCACCTGTATACATCTTAGGTGAACCAACTGACACCAGTGGCTTGTGAGACCGGCCACCGCCCCTCGTCGGGGTCTCGACTGTATACACTAGTCTACTAATGGAGTATCGATGCCCAGTCTCGAAACTCCCACGACTAGGGACCTTTTAAGGATGTGCTTATAGACTACCAGCTCCCACTTATATGATCGCCCTCATACTGCTGGCAGTCAAGCAAGAATCCTAGGGGCTCTATCAGCGTGTAATAGCGACCTGTAAGGTCACCTCAAGCAATACACGATGATAAAGGTAAACCAGATAGCATACTATCATCTCGAGTAAGACTGTTCTACCGGGATAGGTCCTCCCTCAATCATTGCAATCACGTGCCTGTGATCCAATAATTGACTCTGAGGGCACTATCTCCAACAATCTCCCACTTGCACTCAAGGCTAATTATTGCTATGTCGCATACTCACAGCCCGTGTGATACCGAACACCCAACTCCTCTACTAGTCAGTCGCACAAAGCCTATTTGGGAAACTATTGCGTTCGAGGAAAAGCCTCAGTGAGTGGATCCGCTAAGATGTTTCTTTCTATATCTCTCTATATCTCAAGTTCGCGGAGAAAGCCATCTCCCGAAATGAGCAATACCTGTCTTAGAGTATGTCTGGATATCTGATGGGACCTAGCTCATAAATGAACTCCAAATCCAAACTTCTTGGACTGTATCGTCAACTGAACTTAATCAGTATCCTGCGCCATGCCTCCCTCAGTATTGCCTTGGATCACCTGTCCAAAATACTGTCCCTCGTCAGAGGGAGAACTAAAACTCTGACAACCTCCTTGTCGTCCATGTCACCATGGAAGCCTGGAGTGATAACCGTCTCCTAAAGGAGGCAGCCGTTATCATATCCCTAGAACATTCACTTATGTTCTAAAACTGCTTCCGACTGTTCCTCCAGGATTGGATCAATATCAACTTATTGCATCTAGTGCAAGAACAACATCTGGTGTGGTACTTGACATCTCATGATTGACTCAATTGCCTAAGCAAGTGATCTTTCAATCATGCGTATCCTTCTCCCCTTTAGTCTGTAAGACACCTTTAAAGAGGGTGACTCCATTACCTGCAGGTGTACTACCGTGCCAGGAGTCGTCCATTCTAAATACTCATAGAATGCTGTCAAGGTACCCAGATTAGGAAACCACCCAAATCTAGATCTAAAACTATAGATCTAGTAACCAGAATGTCTGATATAATATCTAAGTCCTGTGTGGAGAAAACACTGTGTGACAACCAAATTATAACCGATCGTAGTATAGGATTATCACTTCCTACTCTGTGTATGTCATCTAAAACCAGGACATCACACCCTACTACCTTCTTAACAGATCCATCCCCTATTCTGATGATGTCAAACCTATGACTGTCACATCAGAAATAGATGATCTATCTCTGCTATATCTGCTTTAGTCTATAGACATAAGCCTGATGTCCACGAATGCTTCCGCTGCTCCCACTGACTACGACAACCCTCTGGCAGAGTCATATAGACGTGCACTTCTAAAGCTAGTTTAGAACGACGCTATACTCATCCTCCTGCCGGGTCTCGCGGCCTGGAACAACAACAATGGCAAGTGTGGGTAAACAAGAACTTCCCTGTCACCGTCCTTGAGGCTACCGGAGTACCTCTCGGGTGCCTGATGTTGCCCACCTTATCTGCGGAGTGGCCAATGGAATGTCAAACCAGATTGAATCTTTAGGTTCCTTATCAAATCTTCAGTAATCGTTTGCGGTTCTGGAATCGCTTCCAGTTCTACCATACTCCCACTACTGTTTTCTGAAAAATAACCATTTTCTTTTTAAAATGTGGCGAGTTAAGAACAATATCACTATTGATCTTCCAGATGGTAGAAAGTCAACCCTCGTCATAGCCTGGGTCAACCCACAAACAGCCATTACAGAAACGTGCCTTGAGTTGTCCAGTGTCTGGTTTTAATCATAAGCCGGACAACTCCCCGTACCTTAACATCGTTAAGATATGAACTGTTCTATATCCAATATAGAACCAGAGGCACTGATTTAAATGAACCAGATTCAAATCATGCAGCTATCTCCAGTGCATGTCAACTAAATGGAGAGAGGCCGATCAGCGTTACTCAACTTAGGAATGCTTCCAATTATGAGTAACCTGAAAGAGAAGCAATTTCTCTTTATCATTACTATCAACTGAATACCATACACAAGTATCTACATCTTCGATCACTTTGAAGAATCCCGATACTTGCAATACTTGGTTCTCTACTCTATTCAAATACCTATAACTCCTCAAAACTTAGACCCTGTGTTTCTACGAAACACATGTCTAAGAACTAGAGAAGTTAAAAGTAAACAGAATATAGTATGAGGACCAACCCCTCTGTCCTAATGGATACTGGACAACATACAATACTCTGTATAAGTCCGCTGAGTCTAACAACTCTTACACTGTGCGTCGTAGGTTGAAAACTGTACTTATGGTTAAGAAGAATTACACCGCTGTTTGATACTCCTTACCTAACCATCCACAGATATAGGTAAATATCATCGACATAATATCAAAAGGTGTATCTCACTCTATGAAAATAGACGTACAGATATAACAATTTGAAATTGGTGCACAACAGTGGATATTCAAAACCAAATATTTGCCGACCGGCAAACAGCCCAGGTGATCTCCTCAAATATCACCGATTACAACGAATCCCGATATAATGAGGATGATCACCCTATTCCCAATAACTCACTCCCACTCATCATCTGTAAAACCATACAGATGTGAGAATCAAACCTGGTAAATACATACCCTGGAGCAAGTGTCTAATCGGGAAATCAGTTTTCTTTTAACATTACACAGTTGAACTGAAACATTGAAATGTTTCGATGGGGTATCCTGGTATTCCTAGTAATGCCTCTACCATTATCCAGATTCACAACTATAACCGTATAATTCTTTGCCATCTCTCCAAATCCCTTTATATGTCTTTAGTCATTACCTTCTGCATACCCCTTTAGGCCAAATGGTTTTCTTCCTTCCCTACCGTTCGGCACCAGCCTATGGTTTGGAAGAAGACTATCCAATAAGCATAAAAGGTGTACTGTCCTAATCCTAGGAGCACTCGCAAAGCGAGAGAAGGTGAAGATAAAAGACAACCGAATAAACCTTATTCCTATTTCTCCTGAACCAGAATCCATCCCCGAACTGGAACAAGTTCCTTTCGAGTTCGTATATAACCATACGATGGATTATCCAATAAACTGGGATCTTCGTAGTAATACGGAGTGTCCTGGAGAAATACAAAGATGATTTAGGATTGGCGAAGAAATACTTGGTTTGGTCGTGAATAGCAGTCGCAATTTACTTTGCCCTCTTACTAATCCCTTGCTTTGTCTTAACTTAACACCTTCTGTACACCATCGTTATGCTAATTGGTTTTCTTCATTCCCCACCGTTCGGCACCTGCCTAAGGTTTGGAAGAAGACTATCCAATCTGCGTAATAGGTGTACTATCTCCTAAACCAAGGAGTACTCGAAATGAGAGAAGGTAAAAGGAAAAGACAACAGAATAGTCCTATTCGTTTTCTCCAGAACCGGAAACCATCCTCGAATAAAGTCCTTAGAGTTCGTATATAACCATACGATGGTTTTGTCCAATGGAAGTGGACGTTCGTAGTAATATGGGGTGTCCTGTAGAAAAGGGTAAAAGTAGGAGTGGCAATGAGGTTTGCAACTCTGACAATCCAAAAGCCAGTGTTAAGAAGGTTCGGTCAACTTGGTCACTGAGTCATAGTCTTAGGGTCGGGTCAATGGTCGCTGCCAGAGAGAGAGAAAAGAAACACTCAGCGTGCACTCTAACCTAGATCAGAATGGTTATCACTTTATCTAATCTGGAAACTTCCCACTGTACCTCAAATTCTCCTCCAAACCTGAAAGAAGAATTAGTCGGGGTCACCCGAGGAGTAAACCAACTCATCAGTGGGAATCGGGATCCAACTATCATCGCATGATAACTTGACGGAATCCACTCAAGTCACCACACTCCAGAAGGTATGCGCATGTCTGGCAAGTTTCAGTTCTTTTGAAACTCCCGATGTGATTTTTACCCCTAGGACCCAAGTGACCTTGACGAATAATCAACAAATCAAAAGGTCCTAGTCAAGTTCAGCCCGTCATTATCTTGATTGCGTTAAACCCACCCGCACGACCCTTGACGAATAATCAACAAAGTCGTACGACTGTCCTAACCAATCCACATATCCATGCGACAGAATAGCACAACAAAGCTACCGCACACCACGCCTCGGCGAATAGCAACGACAAACGCAGCGCGAATACTAAGCAATACTGATCTGAAATGACGGAGGGCTACGACTGGTTTTTGGCGAAAAACCTTTAACGTAATGAACTTGATATCGTTGAAGGAACTGGATAATTTTTTATAAAAATATAGTGACGAAAACCTTTACTAAAGAGGTCACTCCCGGCGAAGGGATCTCGGCTCTTTCCCCGTAGAATGAGGTGCAGGATATTCCAACTGAATACCACGATGCAAAGCAAAAGTAATCGGCTATAGTGAAGTTAATGCCCTGACGCAAACTTCTGTCCAAGGGGTCACTCCCGGTGAAGGGATCTCGGCCCTTGCCTCGTCGACTGAGGAGCAGGATATTCTAGCTGAATACCACTATGCAAAACAAAAGAGAACGTCCTTGCAATAACAACTTTTTGAAAAGTGTTCCAACAACATCAGAATAGGTTTGTTTTAACTTGCATTGATCCGAATCAACGCAGTCCCATCAAATGATCACACCACAAAGAACGAAAATATACTGACGTACGTATATGCCATTCGCATTCGCCACTGGGTCCCGTCATCACCCGTTAGGTTAGCTAACTAACGGCAGAGCGGGGACTGGACTAGTGCGGATGAAAAACATATACAACATCTACTAATATATATACCAATATATAGTATTTCGCTCAAGGCGTGAATAAAATGCAACATCACAGAAATATACAGCATCACAGAACAAAACAGATATCTGGAAGCCCCGGGTTTCACAGAGCCGCTGCTGAAACCCGACGTTCCCCTGGTCGTGTGGATAGCCTGTGCAATGAAATCCTAGACCCCTACGGGCGCGGCAAGTCACCCGCCAAAACCTGAAGCGAGGCAGCCCCCTTCAGCACCGTGAATGGACCACCCAGCACTTCACGGAATCCGGTAACTTGGGCACCCCTCCTGGGTCAACCTGAACCCCCTATGAGTGCGGCGAATAGCCCGCCAATTCCAGACTGAAGCCCCTTCCGTCTCAATGCCCTGAGAAGCGGGCCCGTTGCCCTCTAGAACCCGGCTATCCGTGCACCCCTCCGCGGGGTAACCCTAGTACAGAAAGTAAAATATACATACACCGGGTACATCGACCGCAACCAGGTCGTGCCCCAAAAGAATAATACAAACAGGCAGTGACGGCAGTCCACATGTCGGACGCTCGCCCCGCAATAACAAATGTACATAATACAACAGCACAGTACTAGCATTGCATCCAGGCTATCCCCACGACCGATCCGCAACATCACAGAAAAAACACAGAACATCAACGTGAAAATCACGTTCGCAAATCCGTCTAACCGGGCTATAGCAGTTAGACCGGATTTACCGATCAAGTGATATTCACGGTCGCAGATATAATATAAATACTCTGAAATAATGTGTTTAAAATATCCAATCGATCAAAAAATTAACAAGTGGGCCCCCAAGCAATACTGTAGCACTCACAGAAATTCTGGGCCCAAATTTAATATCCCAAAACCCCCAAAATCAGCCCACAAGACCACTGGAAAAATTGGACACAGTGAGGACACTAAAGTGCGGCGGAACCGCGGCCCAAGGGGGGTTTGGCCGCGGTTCCACGCTTCAGTGATCGACTGAATGCGTCGAATTTTTACAGCAGTCTTAGAATTTCCAGTACATTAGTTTTATACAACCTGAAAAAATTTTAGACATCAAAAATTTCAACAGAAAACTGATGTGAACTAAAATTGGGTTTTTGGAATTTTGGTCGATCGGAACTGAAAAACACATTAAGGCAAGCTAGACTAAGTTAATGGCGAGGCTCTGATACCATGTTGCGCCACGGCAGCGCCCCGGCCGACTATCCGAGGCCAAAATGCGGAATCAAAATTTTTCCTTACTTGGAAACTGGCGCTACCGCGGACAATACACCCGGATCGTAACCATTAACCGATACTAGCTATCAAGAGAAAGGGTAAGAGATATACCGAGTGATCCGAGTCCTCCGGTCTTCTCGTCGTCGTCCCGATCTCCCGCGGAAAGTCCTATCTCCATATCATCGCCTTCTTGCCGAAAAGGGCACCACATCGCCTGTATCTTTTACGGGCTCCCACCTCAATACCGAGGCGACTCGGGCGCGAAGTAGGCTAGCCGACGCGTCCAAGATATGTTGTAGAATGTGTAGGGTTGAAGCTATGTCTCATTTGGGGTTTGTTGCCTTTGAAGATGATGGAGGAATCAAGATAAGAAAAATGGTGCTTGCATTTTTCTAGCATGAAATGAGATCAAGAATGAAACTCTCAAGAATCAAAAACCTCTTCTTCTCCTTTCTCAAAATGAAACCTTAACCTTATCATATGAGAATGGTGGAGGAAAAGAATATCAAGACCACAACCATAGAAGGAAGGTGAGTGTAGGAAATGGTGGAGGGTGACCACAACCTAAACATCATCATAACAAATCCACATCAAACTCTAATCACCTCAAATCACCAAAAAGAAAGTGATGATGATAGAAAAGAATGGTATCAAAAGATGCTTTCATAATTAATACATTTGCAAGAAACCCCTCCACAATATGTTATTTGCAAACTTGCAAATAACACCCTCCATCGGAAAAGTCCGGCCGGGAAAGAACAAAGGAAAACCGGCCGGAACGGAATGCAAACTGGCAACTCCAGAAAACTGGTCCCGTAATAAATTACAGGAAAACCCCGATACTGTGCATACACACCCGCATCTGTATTCCGACCGGATACAAATGCAAAGAGACAAAATCTACACTGTACTATACTAGGATCCGGCTTAAACCAAAACCGGCTAGTAATATCCGTTCGATCCTGATCCGTGCAATACCGCACGTATCTGATCGAACCCTGCCATATATCCATACGGCCGCTAGTACAAACTGCCCGATCCTGATCCGTGCAATACCGCACGTATCTGATCGGACCCTGCCATATCTCCATACGGCCTCTACAGCGTTTCGCCCGAAAGCTTGAGTAACTGTAAGTGTGGTGGACTCTAAAGACTCGTCAATACTATGGCTGTGGATTTAACCACTAGCACGTCAGAGGTATAGCCAATACGTGACGGGCCACCAGCTATTGACCAAAAGGGACGTCGATGAGCGAACTCATCCTGACACCCTACTGAGCCTGTCAGTGACAATATTCGTACAGTCCGGTCCGTTCGTCTATGAGCATCGCATGGCGGGCCTAGGGGGTTGGTAAAAGTCAGACCCCCAAAGGCGGTACAAGTCGTGTCGGAGTGTAGCCCAGAACGCCCTGAGATACTACTGGAATACCTACCAGTAAATCTCCTGCCTCGGCCGAAGGCTTTGAGTAATGGCTCTCCTAGACACAGCGCGATCTCACCCCCAATACCGGGAGAGACGAACCCCTGAAGATCCGCTCACTGCCTCCATGTGGCTTGGGACTGTACCCAACTAAAACTTGTTTGCACGACTCCTTTGAGCCATGGTAGGGTAGTAATCAAAGCACAGTGGGAATTCACTCGAGACAAATGACGATCTCAGGTCGATGAACTAACCTGTACACATGTCACCTGGGAACTGCTATCTGACGTCTGGTATAATCCCAACTAGCAGGTTCCCGGCGAGTCCTGTCCGGTGTACTCATAACCCAATGAGCACCTGTATACATCTTAGGTGAACCAACTGACACCAGTGGCTTGTGAGACCGTCCACCGCCCCTCGTCGGGGTCTCGACTGTATACACTAGTCTACTAATGGAGTATCGATGCCCAGTCTCGAAACTCCCACGACTAGGGACCTTTTAAGGATGTGCTTATAGACTACCAGCTCCCACTTATATGATCGCCCTCATACTGCTGGCAGTCAAGCAAGAATCCTAGGGGCTCTATCAGCGTGTAATAGAGACCTGTAAGGTCACCTCAAGCAGTACACGATGATAAAGGTAAACCAGATAGCATACTATCATCTCGAGTAAGACTGTTCTATCGGGATAGGTCCTCCCTCAATCATTGCAATCACGTGCCTGTGATCCAATAATTGACTCTGAGGGCACTATCTCCAACAGAAACCATGTCTTAAACGAGTTAAGATATGGGGTTGTCCGGCCTATGTCAAAAAGCAAAATCCTGACAAACTCGAGGCACGATCAGTTCTTTGTAAGTTTGTTGGATATCTTAAACATTCTAACGGATATCTATTCTACCACACTGAACAACAAAAGGTGTTTGTTGCTCAACATGTCACCTTTTTAGAAAAGGAATTTCTTGTAAAAGAAATTAATGGCGAAGAGGGTAGAGCTGGAAGAAGTTCCAGCAGAACAAACTACAACTGAAGATTTAATGAAACCAGAGGATTTGATAGTTCCCAACGAACCTCAGCCTCTCCGCCGATCTAGTAGGTTTCCTCATCCATCTGAGAGATACTACGGTTTTCTCATTGATGGTGGGAGCGAGGATTGCATCATGGAAGATGATGACCCGACTAGCTTCGAGCAGGCCATCACGAGTAGGGACTCTATTAAGTGGCTGGATGCAATGCGATCTGAGATGGAATCCATGTACACAAACAAAGTATGGACTTTGGAAGTTGCTCCCGAAGGGGTAAAACCCATTGGGAGCAAATGGATCTTTAAGAAGAAACTTGGTTTAGATGGAAAAGTTAAGACTTTCAACGCTAGACTTGTTGCAAAAAGTTTTCGTCAACGACCAGGTGTCGATTATGATGAAACCTCTTCTCCAGTGGCTATACTTAAGTCCATCCGGATCCTACTTGCCATCGCTGCATACCATGACTACGAAATCTAGCAAATGGATGTTAAGACCGCCTTTCTAAATGGTGATTTAGAAGAGAGCGTATATATGACTCAGCCGGAAGGCTTCGTAGACAGTGGGAGCAGCGGAAAGGTATGCAAGTTTCTTAAATCAATCTACGGGTTGATGCAGGCATCGCGGAGTTGGAACATCTGTTTTGATGAGATAGTCAAAGAGTTTGACTTCATCAAAAATGTTGATGAACCTTGTATATACAAGAAGGTAGCAGTGAGTAAGGTCGTCTTCGTCGTATTGTACGTGGATGACATACTCTTCATAGGAAATGATGTTCCTATGCTGCACTCGGTCAAGCTCTTCTTAACACAAAGATTCTCAATGAAAGATCTAGGTGATGCCTCCTACATCTTAGGGATTAAGTGTTAGTTGTATGTATGCCCTAGAGGCCATTATTGTACATATGATGTATATTATAGTGGATGCTTGGACATATATAGAGAGGACTTTCTTGCTCGACATGATAGTATGCTATCTGGTTGCTCTTTATCATAACATTTATACTTGTCTCTTGATACTGTCTTATGGTTACATGTTAGTAAAGCCCTTAGGATGTGTACTTGACTACCAGGATTGTGATGCAGATCATACTAGTGGGGCCATGGTAGTCCATAAGTTCATCCTTTAATGTTCCTAGTCGTGGGTGTACCAGGACAGGGCATCGATATACCAGAGTAGACTAGCGTATACGCTTCTCGACCCATGAGATGGGCGATGGATGATCCCATATCCATTGGTGTTTGACATCAAAGATGGTATACGGGTGCTTAGTGGAGACTGAGTACACTGGACGGACACGCCGAGAACTCCTAGTCGGTATTATACCTATCGTCAGATAGCAGTTCTTTGGTGAACTGGTACAGGTTAGTCTATAGACCCGAGATCGTCATAGAGTCTTATGTGATTCCTATTGTGCTTTAATTTCTACCTTACCATGTTCAAGAGGACGTGCAAAACGGTGCTTTTTGGGTACAGTTCCGAGTCGCATGGAGGCAATGAGCGATAGGAGGGGTTTCGTCTCCCCCGGTATTGGGAGTTGATGTTGCGCTGTGCTCGATTGGCCATAACAGGGAAGTCCCTGGCCAGAGCTGATTTAGAGATTTACTGGTAAGTGTTATCAGTAGTTTCTCGACCAGTTATGAGCCTTATATCAGCATGACTTATCGGTTATTGGGGTCTGACGTTTACCACCCCTAGGCTGGATATGCGACATATCAGACGAGGAGACCGGACTGTACGGTAGTGTTACTGACAAGCTTTTGCAGGAGTTAGAGCGGGCTTGCTTGCTGATCTTCTGATCGTTCAATACCCGGGTAGCCGTTACGTCCAGTTAGTACCGCTGACGGCTTGTGTCTGTTTGATGTGATCATCACCTACCGCCGGCGTATTGACGAGTCTTTAGAGTCCTACATAGAGGTTTTACTGGCTCAGGCAAAACAAAGTAGGAGCACGTATGTGATATGTGAGGGACCGAGAATAATCTGAGTATGTGATACCGTATTATATTCTCGCGATTTATTCGTATCACTCGGTTATATGTGATATAGGCGGGTTATCGAATCAAGTGTTGATTCGATAAGTTGATACAGATTATATTAGTCGGTTGTATGGGATATAACCGTATCATTAAATCAAGTGTTGATTTGATAATTTAATGTATAATTGTATATGTGATATACTAGATTACATTAACTAATATTAGCTCACTTAAGCATTTATTTTTCTCACTTGTGTGCATGTGATATATATTAATGTGCATTATTTTGTGTCATGGTTGTTGATACACACTACATGGGTGTATGAGAGTTACACCATACTAATTATAATGTACGGTTTAAATATTTAAAGTAAATCCAAATTAGTGGATAATTGCTCACATGCATAAAGCTTGTAGAAGCTTATGGTTGCATGACTTAGTTCACTCATTTTGCTTTACTTAAGATATTTATTAACCTAACCATTATAATTTAGCAATGGTTATGTCTCTACATGAGTTAGCTATATGATACAAATTCACCCATGTTTGATTCTCTCACTTCATTAGTTCATTGTCATTTCTTTGCTTCATCTTCTTTATCCTTTGGAAAAAATGCTTGCTAGGTTTTTGCAAAGTGAGAAAATATTGTGAGAAAAATAAAACTAAAGTGAGCCCACTTCCTACTTCATCATCCTCTACTAGATTAGAAAATTAGTATAGGTTGTTAGATTCACTAATCTTTCAATTGGTGAAGTAGTAGCTTGAGTTAGTGTCTCCTCGACGTAGATCATTTTCGGCCTCGAAGACTTCAAGCAAGATAGTTCTTTTCATATTGAGAAGCCATGCAAGAGTCCTGGAGTACCATGATCGCAGCGAAGGGACCACTACAAGGAGCTATTGAAGTGAAGGACCAGTCTACAAAGGTTGTATTCCGTTATCATTTAGAAGTAAAGTAGCTTACATTATAGTTTTACTCCTAAAACTCTAGTTAGATCCTAGGTTAGGTTGTTTGGCACACTAGAAAATTTGAAATTAGCATGTTTGATGCCTTGTGAAATCTTGTGGTTGTGCCAAAGAGCCCTACAGTGGTATCAGAGCCTTGCTAGAGCTTTAGGAGTTGTCTAGACGAAGTTAGAAGTTCGAACGAACTCCGAAAAGCAGATATTGCCCACTTTCTGGAAATTTTTTAAAATGTTAGAATTTTTCACATTAAAAATCCTCAGAAAATCATGCATGTAAAACTATGGACCCTCTAAAGGAACGACACCCTAACTTGACAACATGACCGCGGAACCACGGCCAAATCATAGGTTTGGCGGCGGTTCCGCGGCGCCATGTATGAGTCTTGGGCCGATACTTCTACGGTTGGTCCGTAGCTACTGGGGCATGCTTCTGGGTATTTTTGATATTGCTCAAGTGTTAAGCTTTCTGGGAAATTTTAGGATTTCGTTGATTCGATCGAAAGGTTTAACATAATCTAGCTATCTGGAATGTGATACAATATGTGGAATTCGTATAGTTAGGCATGAAATCCAAAGTATGTGATATTTTGGGTTTATGATGTCTAAGGTTATTATGAATTCCAAATGTTGTAGTTTGACATTTTCTTTTCTGCGACCGTAAGTGTAATATGTGGTGTTGAAGGGTTTCCTACAGCACCTTAACTAGGGTTTGGATGCAACACACATGCCATATTTTATTTTTTGATGGTGCTAAAGAAACAATCACAAGGATCATGCTAGAAAAATTAGGGCAACTAAACTTTAACACAATCACAAGTAGAAAAAGCTAGGGTTTTGAGAGTACAACCTTTGTAGCTCCCTACGCTAGACTCCTTGACTACTTGAGGGTTGGAAAATGGTCCGCTTGAGATCCTCTAGGTTCACGACGATCCACCCGGAGTCCTCTTTGTCCAAGCTTGAAGCTTCACAAGATCAAAAGAAGAAATAGAAGATAACACTCTACACTAATGGGCAAGACTAGTGTAGAATGGTGTTGTGGTTGGTTTTCTCACTTCAAAATCCTAACTTGGTAACTCTTTTGCTCACTTGAGAGAACTAGAGAGCAAGAGAGAAATGAGGAAGAAGATGATGGCTTTCTAAGAGCTCAAGATAATGATAAGGTTCTAAATAAAAATGAGAAAAGAGAATATATATATTTTCTATCTCTCATTCTTAACCAAGGTTATAAAATATCTAGATATTTTAGTTTGGAAAAAAAATGACCATAGAAATTAAATCATGGTTAAACAAAAGGGTTAATGAAAGAATAAAATATTCAACCATGAAACAATTTCAATTTTCATTTTTCTTTTCCAAAAATAATATCCATATATTTTATAAAGGGTGTGAGTCTTATATTGCCACCATCTACTATATCAACAACCATGATAGAATGATGTATGCATGTATGTGTGCATGCACATCCACATGTGCATGAATAAGAATGAATGCATACATGCATGCATACAACAAAAAAGACAAGAAAGGATTTCAAGTGAGAAACCAATGGTCAAATGATAAATCAATACTTGATTTAGCAACTCGGTCATATCACATACGACCCGACCAAAAGCAAAACGCCCGATTAATATACGGTATCTCATACACGCATTTTAACTGGGTCCACGTGCATATCTTATATGCGCACCACATCGTTTTGCCTGGACTAGGCAACTCCATTGTGGGACTTTAAGACTCGTCAATACGCCGGCAGTGGGTGATGATCATATCAAGCACCCCCAAGCCGCAAGCGGTCAGCTAAACGTACGGCCACCCGGTTATTGAGCGATCAGAAGAAAACAAGCGAACCTGTTACAACTCCCGTCGAGGCAACCGGCAACACTACCGTACAGTCCGGTCTCTTCGTCAGATATGCTGCATATCAAGTCTAGTGATGGTAACATCGACCCCAATAACTCAATAAGTCGTACCGATGAATGGTCTATAACAGATAGAGAAACTACTGATAACACTTATCAGTAAATCTCAACAGCCCTGGCCAGGGACTTACTGATTTAGCCAGTCGAGCACAGCACAGCATCAACTCCCAATACCGAGAAAGACGAAACCCCTCCTATCGCTCATCGCCTTCATGTGTCTCGAGACTGTACCCAACGGCCACCTGTTTGCACGACTCAGTAGAGCCGTGGTAGGGCGGTAATCAAAGTACAGTGGGAGAACACACAAGACTCTATGACGATCTCGGGTCTACAGACTAACCTGCACCAGTGTCACCTAAGAACTGCTATCAGACAATAGATATAATTCCATATAAGAGTTCTCGGTGAGTCCTTCCAGTGTACCCAGTCACCACTGAGCACCCATATACGATCTCGATGTCAAACATCGATGAATGTGGGAACATCCATCACCCATCATATGGGTCTAGTATCATATACGCTAGTCTACTCTGGTATATCGATGCCCCGTCTCGATACACCTACGACTAGGGACATTTCAGAATATGCTTATAAACTACAGATGTCCCACTAGTATGATCTCCATCATAATCACAGTAGTCAAGCCAATATCCTCAGGGCTTTATCAACATGTGTGAATGAATAAAAGCATGATCAAATCAACATGTCAGATAAAGAAGAACCAGATAGCACACTATCATGTCGAGCAAGAATGTATACTGAATATATATATACATGTATAAATACATCCACTATCATATAATGGCCTCTAGGGCAAACATATATCCAATAATCTCCCACTTGCACTAAGGCCAGTTATTGGCGTATCTCATACCCAACATCTCAAAAAGTCGCTCATGTTGCGGCTGAGGGAGGGCCTTGGTGAGTGGATCCGCGGCGTTATTCTTTGTGTCTACTCTCCTAATCTCGATCTCGCGGCGATCTACAATCTCCCGGATCAAATGAAAACGCCTCAGGATGTGTCTGGACCGCTGATGGGACCTGAGCTCCTTGGCTAATGCCATAGCCCCATTATTATCACAATACAATGGTATTAGATCAATAATGGTTGGAACTACTCCTAGCTCCGAGACGAACTTCCTCATCCAGATGGCTTCCTTACCGGCATCATTCGCAGCAATGTACTCAGCCTCCATCGTAGAGTCTGCAACGGTATTTTGTTTGGAACTCTTCCAACTTACCGCCCCTCCATTGAGGGTAAATTCAAACCCAGAGATAGATTTGCGGTCGTCCTTATCGCTCTGGAAGCTCGAGTCGGTAAAGGCCTCCATTTGGAGATCTCCATTACCATACACCAAGAACAATTCTTTAGTCCTTCGCAAGTACTTAAGAATGTTCTTCACAGCTATCCAATGATTCTCCCCTGGGTTGGATTGATACCTGCTTACAACACTAAGTGCATAAGCTTCATCTGGTCGTGTACATAACATCGCATACATTATAGATCCTACTGCCGAAGCATAGGGTATAATGCTCATGCAAGCTCTCTCTTCATCGGTCTTTGGGCAAGAGTCCTTGGAGAGAGTGACCCCATGGTAAGCGGGTAAGGCACCCCACTTGGAGTCTTCCATACTAAACCTTTTTAGGATGGTGTTGATGTACCTGGTTTGGGATAATCCCAATAACCTTTTGGATCTATCCATATAGATCCTAATGCCCAGAATGTATATGGCATCACCCAGGTCCTTTATAGAGAACCTTAGTAATAAGAAATATTTGACCGACTGTAGCATAGGAATATCATTTCCTATCAGAAGAATGTCATCCACGTACAATACGAGAAATGTGACAGCTCTTCCTACAGCCTTCTTATAAACACAAGGTTCATCTGGATTTCTGATGAAATCAAACTCTTTGATAACATGATCGAAACAGATGTTCCAACTTCGTGATGCCTGCTTTAACCTATATATGGATTTAAGCAATCTACATGCTTTCCCGCTGCTCCCACTGTCAATGAAGCCCTCCGGCTGATCCATATAAACGCATTCTTCTAAATCCTTATTTAGAAATGCCGTTTTAACGTCCATCTGCTAGATTTCATAGTCGTAGTGAGCAGCAATAGCAAGTAGGATCCGAATGGATTTAAGCATGGCTACGGGAGAAAAAGTCTCGTCATAGTCCAAAGCTGGTCTTTGACGAAAACCCTTTGCCACAAGTCTTGCCTTATAGGTCTCTACCTACCCATCTATACCAATCTTTCTTTTAAAGATCCATTTGCACCCCACAGGTTTTAACCCAAGGGGTACAACGTCCAAAGTCCATACTTTGTTGGTGTACATAGACTCCATTTCGGATCTCATGGCATCCAGCCACTTCACAGAGTCTCCACTCGTGATAGCGTGCTGAAAACTGGTAGGATCATCATCCTCCATGATGCAGTCTTCTCTGCCACCATCAATGAAGAAACCGTAGTACCTCTCCGGTAGGCGAGAAGTCCTACTAGACCTATGGAGTGGCCGAGGTTCCTCAGTTTCTATTGCAACAGCCGGTTCAACCAAGTCGTCATTTGTAGTTTGTGTTTCTAGAACCTCTTCTAGATCTACCACATTACCATCAGTTTCATTTATGAAAAACTCTTTTTCCAAGAATGTATCATGCTGAGAAACAAACACCTTTTGTTCCTCCTTGTGGTAGAAAAGATATCCATAAGAGTTCTTTGGATATCCCACAAAATTACACATGACCGACCGTGTCTCGAGTTTGTCCGGATTCTGCTTTTTAGCATAGGTCGGGCAACCCCAAATCTTAAATCTCTTAAGAGATGGTCTCTTCCCATGCCATATCTCATATGGCGTGGTAGACACGGTTTTGGTTGGAACCCTGTTCAGTAGAAACGCTGCAGTCTCCAATGCATGCCCCCAAAATGAGACGAGTAACTCAGTATCACTCATCATGGATCGGAACATATCTAATAGGGCCCGATTCCGTCGTTCAGACACACCGTTGTGCTGTGGTGTGTAAGGAGGAGTGAGCTGAGAGAGAATCCCATTCTCTTTTAGGAAGTTTGCAAATTCTGTACTGAGATACTCTCCACCTCGATCTGATCGAAGCATTTTGATACTCAAGCCGGTTTGTTTTTTTACTTCGAGTTTATATTCAGTGAATTTCTCGAAAGCTTCGGATTTGTGCTTTAATAAAAATACATGACCGAATCTTGAGAAATCGTCAGTGAAAGTAATGAAGTATGAAAAACCGCCTCTAGCCTGTGTATACATTGGCCCACATACATCACTATGTATGAGGCCTAGGAGCTCAGTAGCTCTTTCTCCTTGTCCGGTAAACGGAGTTTTTGTCATTTTACCCTTAATACAAGACTGGTAAGTCGCATAAGATTTATATTCAAAAGGGTTTAAATATCCATCTTTGTGTAACTTGTTTAGTCTTGTTTCGTTAATATGACCAAGTCTACAGTGCCACAGAAAAGCTTCATTTATCTCTGAAAGTTTACTTTTATCAGTGTGTTGTATGCTGAAAACTGTGTGTTGATTTAGGACGTATATCCCGTTATTAAGCGTACCATACCCAACCAACATTTGATTCAGGTGAATGTTCATAACATTTTTCTGCAATACAAATCCTTCATTGTCTATCAAAGAAATGGATATTATATTACAAAGCATACTAGGTACAAAATAACATGGGTTCAAAACCAATATACACCCAGCCGGCAACCCCAAATGATACTCTCCCACTGCGACTGTATGTACATTGGAACCATTTCCAACGCGGAGAGTATAGTCACCTGTCTTCAAAACCTTGCTATTTCTCAGCCCCTGCATAGAATTGCAAATGTGAGAACCTGAACCGGTATCTAATACCCAGGAAGCAGAGTTTATTGAAAAACAGTTTTCTGTTACAAACACACCTGAAGTGGAAGTATCCCCATGCTTCTTCTTGAGATTTAAGTACTCCGTGCAGTTGCGCTTCCAATGTCCTGTTTTGTGGCAGTGAAAACATTCCCCTTTCCCCGATTCTCCAGCTTTGGACTTGTCCTTCCCCTTAACCATTTCAACTCCACCCCTAGGCTTGGTGGGCTTCTTCTTGAGCTTTCCCTTGGCCTTAGCCTTTGGGCGAGAAGAAGAAGATTGCCCAACACTCAAATGGGAGTTTTCACTGATTTCAGTGTGCTCTTGGCACTCCTTAACATATTAAGGAGTTCAGGTAGTTCCTTCTCCATGTTGTGCATGTTGAAGTTAACTATGAATTGAGCAAAGGTGGAGGGGAGGGACTGCAGAATAATATCCATATATTGTTCATTGTCCATCGTCCATCCAAGGTCCTCAAGCTATTCTATAAGAGCTATCATCTTCAGAACATGGTCTCCTACTGGTGTGCCAGGGGCCATTCGCATCTGAAACAATTTCTTTGATGCTTCGTATCGTAATACGTGGGATTGCTCTCCATACAACTCCTTTGTATGGAGGAAATGGCGTGAATGTCCATATTCTCGTGCTGCTTTTGATGTGTGTTATCCATCGATGCAAGCGCGAGGTATTTGGCCGTGGCACAGTCAGCGTCCCATGTCTTGCGGACTTCTTTATCAGCAACTGAGGATTTTGGACCTGGGACGGGTGGGGCTGGAGCCGTGAGGACATATGATACTTTATCATAAGTCAAGGCAATTTTCAGATTGCTCAGCCAGTCTTTATAATTGGTCCCATTCAGTTTATTTTTATCTAGTAGAAGCTTGAGTCCAGTCATTGGTATCTTCTATTAAGAGAGAGAAAAGAATACACTCAGCGAAAGCTCTTGGAAAGATCAGATTGGTTATTATCTTGTCTAATCGATGTCTCCCACTGCTTTAATCAAGTTTTTCTTTCAAATCATAAAAAGAAAACTAGCCAGGATTAATTACAGTCTACAACTTCGCCAACCGTTCAGCCAGGCCAGTGTCGGTACTTGAGAAAGGTTCCCCGTGCTTTCGCACGGACCTAATTAAAGTAAACCTCGTCTTCCCAGAGGCGTAGCCCCAATAACACCTTTCTAGACACCTAATGGGTTAGCTAATTGTAAATTGCAAAACTCTCTTGGGAGCAACTATTGCCCACAGTGGGATCGGGATCCAACCATCATATGGAAGGTATGCAATCTCATTGCAAATTTCAACTATTGAAATTCCCGATGTGGTTTTTACCCCTAGTACCTATGACCTTGGCTATGGTCAACAAATCACAAGCACTAGTCAACTTCAACCCGTCATTTCTTTATTAATTAGACCCGTTCACATGACCCTTGGCTAAGGTCAACAAAGTCACATGCCCGTCCCAATTAATCTGCATCATATGCATTGTAGGAAGACATCACTTAGCTACCGTACACTACGCCTTGGCTAAGGTCAACAAACGTAGCACGAATACTAAGTACTCTACTTCCTAAAATGACGGAAGGTTGCGGATGATTTTTAAGAAAATCTTTAACGCTTTGAACTTGATATCGTCGTAGAATCAAATGGTTTTCAAAAGGAGTGGCTTGAGCTCCGCAGTTTTGAAATGTAGCTTTTTCATAAAGAGCCGAGTGGTTTTTAAATCCGATTCTACAACATCTTTTTAGGTTTATTTTCTTTACATTAATCATATTAATGTAACCCCATCATTTAAGTCCTTAAGCCAATCACAGAAAAGAAACGAAAATACAACGTACGCTTATGCCATCCGCATTCGCCGCAATGTTCCGTTATGCACCGTTAGGTTACTTAACTAACGGCATACCGGGACGGGACTAGCGCGGGTGTAAAACATAAGCAACGTCTACTATATATCTCATATACAATATATCATTCGTCTCAGATATCACATCACAGAATACAGGCAGCAGAAACACAGATATAATGTGGGATATACTAGGACGTCCGTATTTAGTATTTAGCCAATAATAGAAAATACGGATTCCACAGTGGCGATGAATAGCCAAGCCCACACCCCTAGACCCCTACGAGAGCGGCAAGCGACCCTACCAATTCTGGAGTTTAGGAGACCCGGTTTCGACTCCTCGAGATGGCCTCCCACTGAACCCCAGAACCCGGTCACTTGTGTTCCCCTCCTTAGGTCTATCCTAATGCGGAAAAGTAAATAATATACAACACTTGTGGCATCAACCTCAACCTGGAAGTGCCCCAAATAAAAGAATATTACATTACATTTGAATTTTACATGAATGAAAAGAAAACTCTCATCTCACATAAAAACCTCCGGCTATTCAATCGCGACAATCCTGCACATCATATCTCAGCAACACATAATATCATATATCATCAACGTAAGTAAGTATGCGTACCCCGATTGTCGTTGATGTATAGCAACGAAACCGGCGATATGCGACATACTACACTTACGGTCACAGAAAAGAAAGTGTAAAACTACAACATTTGGAATCCACAATCACTTTAGACATCGTAAATCCGAAGTATCACATACTTCGCATTTCATGCCTAACTAAATGAATTCCACATATTATATCACATTCCAGATAAATAAACAGTATTAAACTTTCCGATCGAGTAATCAAATACCCAAGATTTCTTTAATAGCTCAACACTTGAGTGGAGTTCAAAAATCCCGGAACATGTCACAGTAGCAGCGGTCCAGCCGTAGAAGGGTCAAGCCAACGCCTCATATGTGGCACGCCGTACTGCCCCAAACCTTAAGGTTTAGAGGCAGTTCAGACGGTCACATAATCGAGTTAAGGTTTGTGTTCTTCTAGAGGGTCCACCACGTTACTTGCACGTATTTCCGAAAGATTTAAACTCGAGAAAAATTTCAACACTTGAAAGTTTTTCGTACCGGGAAAAAGTGAGTTAATGATATCAGTTCGAACTTTTTAATACTTTCTAAATTACCCGAAAACAGCACGAAATTAAATATTCCGATCGAATCAACGAATCCAAAACAATCCCCAGAACACTCAACACTGGAATCATATTAAAAATACCTAAAAATCTCTACAAGCTGGTAAGAAGATTACTGTAGAAAAACGAGGCCATAAAGCATCTGTACGGCAGCGGATCCACGGCCTAATCAAGGTACGGCCGCGGTTCCGCGGCGATATGTACGGCTTATGGCTTCGTGTTTTACAGTTTTGCTTAGATATGCCTGCTGAAATTTTTAAGTATTTTTAATTCTGAAAAAACACAGTTTTAAAAAAATGTCCAGAAAAGGGTTAAAAATCCGTATTTTTGGTTCGATCGGAGTTTTAACTTCGCCTAAGATTCTAGCTCGGCTCTGATACCATGAAGGGTTTCCTACAGCACCTTAACTAGGGTTTGGATGCAACACACATGCCATATTTTATTTTTTGATGGTGCTAAAGAAACAATCACAAGGATCATGCTAGAAAAATTAGGGCAACTAAACTTTAACACAATCATAAGTAGAAAAAGCTAAGATTTTGAGAGTACAACCTTTGTAGCTCCCTACGTTAGACTCCTTGGCAACTTGAGGGTTAGAGAAAGGTCCGCTTGAGATCCTCTAGGTCCACGACGATCCACCCGGAGTCCTCTTTGTCCAAGCTTGAAGCTTCACAAGATCAAGAGAAGAAATGGAAGCTAACACTCTACACTAATGGGCAAGACTAGTGTAGAATGGTGTTGTGGTTGGTTTTCTCACTTCCAAATCCTAACTTGGTAACTCTTTTGCTCACTTGAGAGAATTAGAGAGCAAGAGAGAAATGAGGAAGAAGATGATGGCTTTCTAAGAGCTCAAGATAATGATAAGGTTCTAAATAAAAATGAGAAGAGAGAATATATATATTTTCTATCTCTCATTCTTAACCAAGGTTATAAAATATCTAGATATTTTAGTTTGGAACAAAAATGACCATAGAAATTAAATCATGGTTAAACAAAAGGGTTAATGAAAGAATAAAATATTCAACCATGAAACAATTTCCATTTTCATTTTTGTTTTCCAAAAATAATATCCATATATTTTATAAACGGTGTAAGTCTTATATTGCCACCATCCACTATATCAACAACCATGATAGAATGATGTATGCATGTATGTATGCATGCACATCCACATGTGCATGAATAAGAATGAATGCATACATGCATGCATACAACAAAAAAGACAAGAAAGGATTTCAAGTGAGAAACTAATGGTCAAGTGATAAATCAACACTTGATTTAGCAACCCGGTCATATCACATATGACCCGACCAAAAGCAAACCGCCCGATTAATATACGGTATCTCATACACGCATTTTAACCGGGTCCACGCGCATATCTCATATGCGCACCACATCGTTTCGCCTGGACTAGGCAACTCCATTGTGGGACTCTAAAACTCGTCAATACGCCGGCAGTGGGTGATGATCATATCAAGCACCCCCAAGCCGCAAGCGGTCAGCTAAACGTAACGGCCACCCGGGTATTGAGCGATCAGAAGAAAACAAGCGAACCTGTTACAACTCCCGTCGAGCCAACCGGCAACACTACCTGTAAGTCCATGTCACGCACCCCACGAACTTGCGGGGAGGCGGGATATATGAAAAACGATTATCAAAGCTTCGTAACACGGACTTGAGCGCATGAATCGTGTCTAAACCGTTACTAGCAAACTACGAGAGGTTTAACTACTCGGATTCGAAGTTATACCTCACGTTATATGTCCTTCGAGTCTTCATCGCTGTCCTACACTCCTCGTAGGCTCCTTGAAACATCGGCACCTCAACGGCCTCCTCGAGTCAAAGACGATCCACCCGAGAGCTCCTACGCTAAGCTTGATCTCAAACTTGAGATAACTAGGTTGCTCAAAGTGCTAATCTAAGCTACCTAGGAGATATAGAGTGAGGTTATGGATGTATTAGTCAAGCTAACCATTGATCTCAACACATGAGATGTTAGGGTTAGGGTTTTAAGAGAGAGAGCCTAAGGAGAGAGAAGGTGATGATAAGAATAAATGAAAAAGCTTCTCACTTCTAATATATAATGATGCATAAGAAAATCAAAATGAATAAATCAAAATGCATTATCATCATGCTTCATTAAATAGATACAATGAATCGTCAAGTGAGTCATTAAGCAATAAATGCTTCATTAACTCACTTGAATGATTCATCTAAGTGAGTCACAAATTCATTAAATGCTAATGCCACCTTACCCTCCATGTCATCATCCTTCTAGAAGCTTCCCGACAAATTACAAGAACGCCCCTCCTATCCGTGAAAATACGAAAAAACTTTACACTGTATAAATCCAATAACCCGATACTAGAATCTGGCTTAAACCAAAGCCGGCTAGTAAAAACTGTCCGAACGTCATACGTGCGTTTAAACACGTAAGCGTCCGAACCCTTGTCGTAAAACCATACGACCTCTATATCGTTTCGCCTGGAGCAGGGAAACCCTCTGTATGGGACTCTAAAGACTCGACACTACGCTGGCAGTGGGTTTAACCACAGACCGCAAGCGGCACTAGCTGTACGTAACGGTCCCCAGGTAGATGTCGATAAGAAGGCCGATGAGGAAACCCATCCGAACTCCTACTGGGCCTGATGTGATAATCTCCGTACAGTCTGGTCTGTTCGTCTAAGACTATCGCATATCGAGCCTAGGGGGCGGCAAGCGTCAGTCCGCTAATAGCAGTATAAGTCGTGTCGGGGCGTAGCCCATTACACCTTGAGAAACTACTGGAGCCTACCAGTAAATCTCGCTTGCCATGGCCTGGGACTTTGCGTAATGGCTCTCTGACACAGTGCGATACCAACTCCCAATACCGGGAGAGATGAATCCTATCTAACCGCCACTGCCTCCAAGTGCTCGGGACTGCCCCCAACTGCTACCTGTTTGCACGACTCCTTTGAGCCGTGGTAGGGTAGCAATCTAAGAACAGTGGAACACACTCGAGGCGAAGTAGCAGTGTCAAGTCTGCGGACTATGCTGTACTCATGTCACCTGGGAATTTTTAACTGACGACGGGTATAATACCAACCAATAGTTCCCCTGCGAGTCCTGTCCGGTGTACCCGTAACCTAACGAGCACCTGTATCCTATCTCCAGTACGACGTACTGATGGCTGTGGGACAGACCTTCTCCCCAATTGGGATGAGAAGCGTACACACTAGTCTACTCTGGAGTATCGATGCCCTGTCTCGATAATACCACGACTAGGGACAATTATAGGATGTTGCTTATAGACTACTCAGCCCCCACTAGTGTGACTGCCATCACAATGCTGGTAATCAAGCAAAGATCCAATGGGCTCTACTAATATGTATAAGTGATACGTTACAAGAAACATATTCACATATTAAAATAGACACAAACCAAGTAGCATACTACCATTTTTAGCAAGACTGTATATACAACTGTGAATATCCCAAGCTTCCATTAAGTAATATACGACCAAATATGATACAATAATGGACCCTAGGGCATATACACTAACAATTTCCCACTTGCACTAGGGCCATGAGCTGGCATATCGATCTATCATCTCGAACTGCGTCTGAGGAATGGCCTTTGTGAATGGATCAGCAATATTATTCTCCGTCTCTTCTCTTTTCACCTCGATCTCCCCGCGATCGACGATCTCCCTGATCAGGTGATACCGCCTTAAGATGTGTCTGGACTTCTGATGGGACTTGGGTTCCTTCGCTAAAGCTATAGCGCCGTTGTTGTCAGAATACAGAGGTATTGGATCAACACTGGAAGGAACCACCTGAAGTTCGGTGAGGAACGTCTTCATCTAGACAGCTTCTTTTGCGGCATCGCAAGCAGCTATGTACTCCGCTTCCATTGTTGAGTCAGCAACGGTCTCCTGCTTGGAACTCTTCCAACAGACCGCCCCTCCATTGAGGGTAAAGACATAACCTGACACGGACTTGGAGTCATCCTTGTCACTCTGGAAGCCGGAGTCGACAAAGGCCTCCATCTGGAGGTCTTTTCCGCCATATACCAAGAACATCTCCTTAGTCCTCCTTAGGTACTTGAGAATGTTCTTTACTGCTATCCAGTGATTCTCCCCTGGGTTTGCCTGATACCGGCTTACAACGCTCAATGCGTATGCTACATCTGGTCTGGTACATAACATCGCATACATTATAGAGCCTACCGCAGAAGCGTAGGGTATAATCGACATGCGATCCCTTTCGAAATCAGTCTTGGGAGACATCTCTTTGGAGAGGGTGATTCCGTGACAAGCCTGTAGGTTACCGCGCTTAGAATCATCCATTTTGAATCTCTTCACTATGATGTCTATGTACCTGGACTGTGAAAGTCCCAACATCCTTTTTGATCTATCACGATAGATCCGGATTCCCAGAATGTAGGTGGCATCACCCAGGTCTTTCATGGAGAATTTCTGTGATAATAATCTTTTGACTGACTGTAACAAAGGAATAACATTTCCGATTAGGAGAATGTCATCCACGTACAAGACGAGGAATACTACAGCTCTCCCTACAATGTTACTGTATATGCATGGTTCATCTGGATTTTTGATAAAGTCGAATTCTTTGACAGCATCATCAAAACAGATGTTCCAACTCCGAGATGCTTGCTTTAGTCCATAAATGGATTTAAGTAACTTGCATACTTTACTGCTGCTCCTACTCTGAATGAATCCCTCTGGCAGATCCATATAGACGCTCTCTTCCAAATTTCCATTTAGAAAAGCCGTCTTTACGTCCATCTGCCAGATTTCATAATCGTGGAAAGCAGCAATAGCAAGAAGGACCCGAATGGATTTAAGCATAGCCACTGGAGAAAAGGTTTCGTCATAGTCCAAACCAGATCTTTGACGGAAACCTTTTGCAACAAGTCTAGCCTTAAAGGTTTCAACCTGTCCATCTACACCAATCTTCTTTCTGAAGATCCATTTGCATCCTACGGGTTTTACCCCATCTGGAGCAATGTCCAAAGTCCATACTTTGTTAGTGTAAATGGACTCCATTTTGGCCCGCATTGCATCCAGCAATTTTACTGAGTCACCGCTCTGAATGGCTTGTTGGAAGCTAGTAGGGTTATCTTCATCAATGACATAATCCTCTTTATCCCCATCTATGAGAAAACCGTAGTATCTCTCAGGCGGATGAGACGACCTACTACTCCTGCGGAGGGGTGTGGGAATGTCCTGTTCTTCTTGAACTACTGGTTCTACCAAACTTTCAGTTGTAGTTTGTGGTTCTGGAATTTCTTCCAATTCTATTTCGCTCCCACTTGTATCCTTTTCTAAAACCTGCTGTTCTAAAAAATGGGCATTATGAGAAACAAAATCCTTTTGTTCCTCTGCGTAATAGAATAGATACCTTTTGGAGTTCTTTGGATATCCCACAAACTTATACTGTACTGATCGTGCCTCGAGCTTGTCCGCATGCTGCTTTTTAATAAAAACCGGACATCCCCAAATCTTCAGATACTGAAGATAGGGTATCTTCCCACTCCACATCTGATATGGGGTGGTAGGCACTGTCGTGGTAGGAACCCTGTTTAGAAGATATGCCGCTGATTCTAGCGCATATCCCCAGAATGATCGCGGTAACTCAGCGTTACTCATCATGGAACGAACCATATCCAATAGGGTTCGATTCCTCCTTTCCGATACACCGTTATGTTGTGGCGTTTATGGAAGAGTAAGCTGATAGAGAATTCCATTCTCTTTTAAGTAACCCAAGAACTCGGCACTTATGTATTCACCACCTCGATCGGATCTCAGTGTCTTTATACTCTTGCCTGTTTGTTTTTCCACTTCATTCTTGTATTCTTGGAATTTCTCAAAGGCCTCGGATTTATGCTTCATTAAGAAGACATATCCATACCTAGAGAAATCATCCGTAAAAGTAATGAAGTAGGAATAACCACCTCGCGCATGTGTAGACATTGGACCGCACACGTCACTGTGTACAAGTCCTAAGAGCTCGCTTGCTCTTACTCCGTGCCCAGTGAACGGAGTCTTTGTCATCTTTCCTTTGAGACAAGATTCACAAGTAGCATAAGATTGATATTCGAACGGATTCAAATATCCTTCTCTATGTAACTTAGTCAACCTTCTCTCATTGATGTGACCTAGTCTACAATGCCATAAGAAAGCCTGATTTAACTATGGAGACTTTCTTTTAAGTGTGTTCTGGACAGTGAAAATCTGAGCTTGATTTAATACGTATATTCCGTTTTTTAATGTACCTGACCTAATCAGAACTTGATTTAGGTGGATGTGGACCACATCGCTTATAAAAGTAAAATCATATCCTTCTTTAGAAAGTAAGGATACAGATATGATATTACAAGTTGTACGTGGTACATAAAAACAGTTACGCAGAATCAATATCTGCCCAGTTGTCAGTCCAAGATAATATTCCCCTATGGATTCAGCGTCCATGCCCATTCCATTAGCAACCGTGAAAGTCATATCACCTATCCTGATAACCCTACGGTTTCTCAGAGCCTGTAATGAATTACAGATGTGAGATCCTGACCCGGTATCCAATACCCTGGAAGTAGGGTTAACTTACATACAGTTCTCTATTACAAACACACCCGAAGCCGAAGCGACAACATGCTTTGAATCCTGGCTATTGGCTTTGCTAGCCCTGCAATCATTCTGCCAATGCCCAATCCCGTAACAATAGGAATGTCCCTCTTTTACTACTTTCAGTCCCGAAACTTTTGCCCTTCTCTTTCCTTCTACTTCCCTGGTTTCCTTCAGGGTAGAAGGTAGAGAATGTAGAATCAAGTCAGTATCTTACCTGTTCCCCAACGTGGACTCCAGGTCCTGGAGGTCATTAATATAGCTAGTCATTGTAAGGACGTTGTCCTCTATAAATGACCCGACAGCCATCCTCGCTTGAATTAATTCGGTCGAGGTCTTATATCTTGCGATATGAGATTGCTCTCCATAAAAATCTTTGTTATGGAGAAAGATGGAAACTGAGTCCATCTTCTCGTGCTGCTTCTGGTATACACCATCAACTGAAGCCAACACGAGGCACTTGGCTTTTGTTTTATCCTTTTCCCTTGTCTGACGAATATCCATATCCGCGACGGTGGAAACTGGACCTGGGACGGCGGGATCTTGAGTAGTAATAGGGCGGTCCAGCTTGTCATAGGCAATGGACATCTGGATAGACCTTTGCCAGTCATATAAGTCAGATTCAGTCAATTTGTTATCTAGATGTAACCTAGTCGTGGTCACAAGATCGCTGCAATTAAACGAGGGAAGAAAACATTTTAGCATGATGCTGTTGCAAGTTTAGATTGGTTTTTAATTTATCTAAACAGGATCGCTCCCACTATTTCTCGAATCCTTCCTCAAACTATAAAAGAAGAATTAGCCAGGACTATTCTCACCGTACAATACTTGCTTAACCGTTCAGCCAGGCTAGTATCGATACTTCGAGAGAGGTTTTCCAACGCTTTCGCGAAGTTCCTTAATTAAATAACCTCTTTTCTCTGGGGGCATAGCCCCGCTGACACCTTTCTAGGCACCTACTTGGTTTATAGCATTGATCGTTAAGTGACGAATCTCCTGATAAGTAGCATATACTCACAGTAGGATCGGGATCCAAAATATCATCGTATGATAATGTTGAAGGAATCCTACCAACATTCATCAAACTCCAAAATGGTATGCATCTCTCTGCAAATTTCAGTTTCTTTAGAAATTCCCGATATAAATTTTTGCCCCATGCTCTTATGACCTTGGCGTTGGTCAAAATGTCATAAGTCACATGTCAAGTTCAACCCATCATTGTCCTTGTTAATTTGAACCCATCCGTACATATCCCTGACGTTGGCCAAATGATAATATGACTGTCCCAAACTAACACATCTATCTATGCCACAAATGAAATACCCAGCAGCTACCAAACACTATGCCTTGGCGTTGGTCAAAATGCATAGCTTGAATACTACTGAATACCCAAATGAAATGACGGAGGGCTACGAATGGTTTTGGCAAAACCGTGAACGTAGTGAACTTGATATAATCGAAGGAACCTGATACTTTTTAAAAGGAGTGGTTAAAGCTCCGCAATTTAAAAATTCTGATCCTGTTTAAAATAACTGAGTGGTTTTTTTTAAATTTGTTCCAACGATTGAACTTTGGTTTATTTTCTTTGCATTATAATAATGCGTCCCATCATTTATCCTATCATTGCAGAAAACAACGAAAATACCACGTCCTCTTATGCCATCCGCATTCGCCACTGGGTCCCGTCATCACCCGTTAGGTTACTTAACTAACGACAGCCCCGGAGAATGGACTCCGGGAAGATAGAACAAAAAAAATTAAGATAATAAGAGTAAATAGTAGGAATGAACGAAAATCTTTCAAAAAAAAAAAGATGCGGGGGCTGGGCTAGCGCGGGTGTAAAATATAAGTGAAGTCTAATAGCTATCATATATAGATATTGTACATTCGTCAGACGCAATAATAAGCATTCCAGATCACTATTGAACTTTATTGGATATACTAGCAATCCACATTTGCTTTGAGCCTGCGACAAAAGACGGATTACACAGTTGTGATGAATAGCCATTACCCCACCCTAGTGTTGCGCCACGGCAGCGCCCCGGCCTCGTACTCTAGGCCAAAATGCGGAATCAAAATTTTTCCTTACTCGGAAACCGGCGCTACCGCGGACAATGAAAACCCGGATCGTTTACCATTAACCTAATGCTAGCAATCAAGAGATAGGGTGAGAAGTATACCGAGTGATCCGAGTCCTCCGGTCTTCTCTTCATCGTCCCGATCTCCCGCGGAAAGTCTTGTCTCCATATCGTCGCCTCCTCGCCGGAAAGGGCACCACATCGCCTGCGTCTTTTACGGGCTCCCGCCTCAATACCGAGGCAACTCGAGCATGAAGCCGGCAACTTGACATGCTCAAGATATGCTGTAGAATGTAGTGTAGAAGATGCTTGTCTCATTTGGGGTTTGTTGCCATGGTGATGGAGGAATCAAGAATAGAAAAATGGTGCTTGTATTTTTCTAGCGAGAAAATGAGATCATGAATGAAACTCTCAAGATGAAGCTCTCTTCTTCTTCTTCTCTCTTTCTTTTTCCTCTCATGAAAAACTTATCATCTAAATGAGAATGGTGGAGGAGGTAATATCAAGCAAGAAGGGAGGTGAGTGTAGGGTAAAGCAAGTGGTGACCACATCAAGACATAATCATCATCAAACTTACATCAAACTTCATCTCATATCTAATCTTCATAAAGCAAGACAAGATGATAGAAAAGAATGGAATAAAAAGATGCTATCATAATTAATCATCTTACAAATAAAACCTCCACCAAATGTAATTTGCAAAACTGCAAATTACCCCCTCCATTAGAAAAGTCCGGCCGGGAAAGAACAAAGGAAAACCGGCCGGAACGGAATACAAACTGGCAACTCCAGAAAACTGGTCCCGTAATAAATTACAGGAAAACCCCGATACTGTGCATACACACCCGCATATGTATTCCGACCGGATACAAATGCAATGAGACAAAATCTACACTGTACTAAACTAGGACCGGCTTAAGCCAAAGCCGGCTAGTAATATCCGTTCGATCCTGATCCGTGCAATACCGCACGTATCAGATCGAACCCTGCCATATAACTATACGGCTACTAGTACAAAACTGTCCGATCCTGATCCGTGCAATACCGCACGTATCTGATCGGACCCTGCCATATCTCCATACGGCCTCTACAGCGTTTCGCCCGAAAACTTGAGTAACTGAAAGTGTGGTGGACTCTAAAGACTCGTCAATACTATGGCTGTGGATTTAACCACTAGCACGTCAGAGGTATTAGCCAATACGTGACGGGCCACCAGCTATTGACCAAAAGGGACGCCGATGAGCGAACTCATCCTGACACCCTACTGAGCCTGTCAGTGACAATATCCGTACAGTCCGGTCCGTTTGTCTATGAGCATCGCATGTCGGGCCTAGGGGGTTGGTAAAAGTCAGACCCCCAAAAGCGGTACAAGTCGTGTCGGAGTGTAGCCCAGAACGCCCTGAGATACTACTGGAATACCTACCAGCAAATCTCCTGCCTCGGCCGAGGGCTTTGCGTAATGGCTCTCCTAGACACAGCGCGACCTCACCCCCAATACCGGGAGAGACGAACCCCTGAAGATCCGCTCACTGCCTCCATGTGGCTCGGGACTGTACCCAACTAAAACCTGTTTGCACGACTCCTTTGAGCCGTGGTAGGGTAGTAATCAAAGCACAGTGGGAACTCACACGAGACAAATGACGATCTCAGGTCGATGAACTAACCTGTACACATGTCACCTGGGAACTGCTATCTGACGTCTGGTATAATCCCAACTAGCAGGTTCCCGGCGAGTCCTGTCCGGTGTACTCATAACCCAATGAGCACATGTATACATCTTAGGTGAACCAACTGACACCAGTGGCTTGTGAGACCGTCCACCGCCCCTCGTCGGGGTCTCGACTGTATACACTAGTCTACTAATGGAGTATCGATGCCCTGTCTCGAAAACTCCCACGACTAGGGACCATTTAAGGATATGCTTATAGACCCCAGCTCCCACGTATATGATCACCATCATACTGCTGGTCGTCAAGCAAGAATCCTAGGGGCTCTATCAACGTGTAATAGCGACCTGTAAGGTCACCTGAAGCAGTACACGATGATAAAGGTAAACCAGATAGCATACTATCATCACGAGTAAGACTGTCCTACCGGGATAGGTCCTCCCTCAATCATTGCAATCACGTGCCTGTGATCCAATAATTGACTCTGAGGGCACTATTTCCAACAATCTCCCACTTGCACTCAAGGCTAATTATTGCGATGTCGCATACTCACAGCCCGTGTGATACCGAACACCCAACTCCTCTACTAGTCAGTCGCACAAAGCCTGTTTGCGAAACTATTGCGTTCGAGGAAAAGCCTTAGTGAGTGGATCCGCCTAGATGTTTCTTTCTATGTCTCTCTATATCTCAAGTTCGCGGAGAAAGCCATCTCCCGAAATGGGCAATACCTGTCTTGGAATGTCTGGATGTCTGATGGGACCTAGTTCATAAATGAACTCCAAATCCAAACTTCTTAGACCGTATCGTCAACTGAACTTAATCAGTATCCTGCGCCATGCCTCCCTCAGTATTGCCTTGGATCACCTGTCCAAAATACTGCCCCTCGTCAGAAGGAAAACTATAACTCTGACAACCTCCTTGTCGTCCATGTCACCTTGGAAGCCTGGAGTGATAACCGTCTCCTAAAGGAGGCAGCCGTTATCATATCCCTAGAACATTCACTTATGTTCTAAAACTGCTTCCGACTGTTCCTCCAGGATTGGATCAATATCAACTTATTGCATCTAGTGCAAGAACAACATCTGGTGTGGTACTTGACATCTCATGATTGACTCAATTGCCTAAGCAAGTGATCTGCCAATCATGCACACCCCTCTCTACTTTAGTCTATAAGCCACCATTAGAGAGGGTGACTCCATTATCCACAGGTACACTACCATGCCAGGAGTCGTCCATTCTAAATACTCTTAGAATGCTGTCAAAGTACCCTGATTGGGAAACCACCCAAATCTTGATCTAAAACCATAGATCTAGTAACCAGTATGTCTGATATAATGTCCAAGTCCCTTGTGGAGAAACCACTGTGTGATGACCAAAGTATAACCGATCGTAGTATAGGAATGTCACTTCCTACTTTGTGTATGTCATCCAAAACCCGGATATCACACCCTACTACCTTCTCAACAGATCCATCCCCTATTCTGATGACGTCAAACCTATGACTGTCACATCAGAAATAGATGATCTATCTCCGCTATATTTGCTTTAGTCTATAAATAGACATAAGCCACCTGTCCACCAATGCTTCCGCTGCTCCCACTGACTACGACAACCCTCTGGCAGAGTCATATAGACGTACACTTCTAAAGCTAGTTTAGAACGACGCTATACTCATCCTCCTGCCGGGTCTCACAGTCTGGAACAACAGCAATGGTAAGTCTGGGTAAACAAGAACCTCCCTGCCACCGTCCTTGAGCATACCGAAGTACCTCTCGAGTGCCTGAGGTTACCCACCATATCTGCGGAGTGGCTAATGGAATGTCAAATTAGATTGAATCTTTAGGTTCCTTATCAAATCTTCAGTAATCGTTTGCGGTTCTGGAATCGCTTCCAGTTCTACCATACTCCCACTACTGTTTTCTGAAAAATAACCATTTCCTTTTAAAATGTGGCGAGTTAAGAACAATATCACTATTGATCTTCCAGATGGTAGAAAATCAACCCTCGTCATAGCCTGGGTCAACCCACAAACAGCCATTACAGAAACGCGCCTTGAGTTGTCCAGTGTCTGGTTTTAATCATAAGCCGGACAACTCCCCGTACTTTAACATCGTTAAGATATGAACTGTTCTATACCCAATATAGAACCAGAGGCACTGATTTAATTGAACCAGATTCAATTCATGCAGCTATCTCCAGTGCATGTCAACTAAATGGAAGGAGGTCGATCAGCGTTACTCAACTTAGGAATGCTTCCAATTATGAGTAACCTGAAAGAGAAGCCAGTTCTATTAATCATTACTATCAACTGAACACCATACACAAGTATCTACATCTTCGATCACTTTGAAGAATCCCGATACTTGCTACACCTGGTTCTCTACTCTATTCAAATACCTATAACTCCTCAAAAATTAGACCCTGTGTTCCTGTGAAACACATGTCTAAGAACTAGAGAAGTTAAAAGTAAACAGAATATAGTATGAGGACCAACCCCTCTGTCCTAATGGACACTGGACAACATACAATACTCTGTATAAGTCCGCTGAGTCTAACAACTCTTTCACTGTGTGTCGTAGGTTGAAAAACTGTACTTATGGTTAAGAAGAATTACACCGCTGTTTAATGCTCCTCACCTAACCATCCACTGATATAGGTAAATGTCATCGACATAATATCAAAAGGTATATCTCACTCTATGAAAATAGACGTACAGATATATCAATTTGAAATTGGTGCATAACCGCGGATATTCAAAACCAAATATTTGCCGACCGGCAAACAACCCAGGTGACTTCCTCAAATATCACCGATTACAACGAATCCCGATATAAAGAGGATGGTCACCTAATTCCCAATAACTTACTCCCACTCAGCATCTGTAAAACCATACAGATGTGAGAATCATACCTGGTAAATGCATACCCTGGAGCAAGTGTCTAACTGGGAAATCAGTTTTCTATTAATAGTACACAGTGAAACTGAAACATTGAAATGTTTTGTTGGGGTATCCTGGTATTCTTAGTAATGCCTCTTCCATTATCCAGATTCACAACTGTGACCTTATAATTCTTTGCCACCTCTCCAAATCCCTTTATATGTCTTTAGTCATTACCTTCTGTACACCCCTTTAGGCCAAATGGTTTTCTTCCTTCCCTACCGTTCGGCACCGGCCTATGGTTTGGAAGAAGACTATCCAAAAAGCATAAAGGGTGTACTGTCCTATTCCTAGGAGCACTCGCAATGCGAGAGAAGGTGAAGATAAAAGACACCTGAATGTACTTTATTCCTATTTCTCCTGAACCAGGATCCATCCCCGAACTGGAACAAGTTCCTTTCGAGTTCGTATATAACCATACGATGGATTATCCAATAAAATGGGATCTTCGTAGTGATACGGAATGTCCTGGAGAAATACAAAGGTGATTTAGGATTGGCGAAGAAATACTTGGTTTGGTCGTGAATAGCAGTCGCAACTTACATTGCCCTCTTACTAATCCCTTGCTTTGTCTTAACTTAATACCTTCTGTACACCGTTTAGGCTAACTGGTTTTCTTCATTCCCTACCGGTCGGCACCAGCCTATGGTTTGGAAGAAGACTATCCAATTTGCGTAATAGGTGTACTACTCCTAAACCAAGGAGTACTCGCAACCTGAGAGAAGGTGAAAAGAAAAGACAACTGAATAGTCCTATCCGTTTTCTCCAGAACCAGAAACCATCCTCGAAGTCCTTCGAGTTCGTATCTAACCATACGATGGTTTTGTCCAATGGAAGTGGACGTTCGCAGTAATACGGGGTGTCCTGGAGAAAAGGGTAAAAGTAGGAGTGGCAATGAGGTCTGCAACTCTGACAATCCAAAAGCCAGTGTTAAGAAGGTTCGGTTAACTTGATCACTGAGTCATAGTCTTAGGGTCGGGTCAAAGGTCGCTGCCAAAGAGAGAGAGAAAAGAAACACTCAGCGTGCACTCTAACCTAGATAAGAATGGTTATCACTTTGTCTAATCTGGAAACCTCCCACTGTACCTCAAATTCTCCTCCAAACCTGAAAGAAGAATTAGTCGGGATCACCCGAGGAGTAAACCAACTCATCAGTGGGAATCGGGATCCAACTCTCATCGCATGATAACGTGACGGAATCCACTCACGTCACCACACTCCAGAAGGTATGCGCATGCCTGGCAAGTTTCAGTTCTTTTGAAACTCCCGATGTGATTTTTACCCCTAGGACCCAAGTGACCTTGACTGAGCCAACATATCAAAGGATCCTAGTCAAGTTCAACCCGCCATTATCTTAATTGCATTAGACCCACCCGCACGAGTCCTTGACTGAGCCAAAATGACCGTACGACTGTCCTAACCAATCACATATCCATGCAACAGAAAAGCACTACATAGCTACCGAACACTACGCCTCGGCTGAGCACGACATACGCAGCACGAATACTAAGTAATACTAATCTGAAATGACGGAGGGCTACGACTGGTTTTTGGCGAAAAACCTTTAACGTAATGAACTTGATATCGTTGAAGGAACTGCACAACTTTTTATAAAATATAATGACGAAAACCTTTACTAAAGAGGTCACTCCCGGTGAAGGGATCTCGGCTCTTTCCCCGTAGAATGAGGTGCAGGATATTCCAAATGAATACCACGATGCAAAGCAAAAGTAATCGGCTATAGTGAAGTTAATGCCCTGACGCAAACTTCTGTCCAAGGGGTCACTCCCGGTGAAGGGATCTCGGCCCTTGCCTCGTCGACTGAGGAGCAGGATATTCCAAATGAATACCACGATGCAAAACAAAAGTGAACGTCCTTGCAATAACAGCTTTTTGAAAAGTGTTCCAACAACATTAAATTTGGTTTGTTTATCTTGCATTGATCCGAATCAACACAGTCCCATCAATTAATCACACCACAAAGAACGAAAATATACTAACGTACGTATATGCCATCCGCATTCGCCACTGGGTCCCGTCATCACCCGTTAGGTTAGCTAACTAACGGCAGAGCGGGGACTGGACTAGCGCGGATGTAAAACATATACAACATCTACTAATATATATACCAATATATTATATTTCGCTCAAGGCGTGATAAAATGCAACATCACAGAAATGTACAGTATCACAGAACAATACAGATATCTGGAAGCCCCGGGTTTCACAGAGCCGCTGCTGAAACCCGACGTTCCCCTGGTCGTGTGGATAGCCTGTGCAATGAAAACCTAGACCCCTACGGGCGCGGCAAGTCACCCGCCAAAACCTGAAGCGAGGCAGCCCCCTTCACACCGGGAATGGACCACCCAGCACTTCACGGAATCCGGTAACTTGGGCACCCCTCCTGGGTCAACCTGTACCCCCTACGAGTGCGGCGAATAGCCCGCCAATCCTAGAGGGAAGCCCCCTCCGTCTCAATGCCATGAGATGCGGGCCCGTTGCCCTGTAGAACCCGGCTATCCGTGCACCCCTATGCGGGGTAATCCTAGTACAGAAAGTAAAAATATACATACAGCGGGTACATCGACCGCAACCAGGTCGTGCCCCAAAAGAATAATACAAACAGGCAGTGACGGCAGTCCACATGTCGGACGCTCGCCCCGCAATATCAATGTACATAATACAACAAAACTGTACTAGCATTGCATCCAGGCTATCCCCCACGACCGATCCGCAACAACACAGCATAAACATAGAACATCAACGTGAAGGTCACGTTCGCAAATCCGTCTAACCGGGCTATAGCAGTTAGACGGGATTTACCGATCAAGTGACATTCACGGTCGCAGATATAATGTAAATACTGTGAAATAATGTGTTTAAAAATATCCGATCGATCAAACAATTAACAAGTGGGCCCCCAAGTAATACTGTAGCAGTCACAGAAGATCTGGGCCCAAATTTAATATCCCAAAAGCCCTATTTTCATCCCAGAAAGCAACTGAAGAAAAACGACCAAGTGAACTCACCATAGTGCGGCGGAACCGCGGCCCCAAGGGGGTTTTGGCCGCGGTTCAGCGCTCCAACTAGTGAATCACTCTATCGTTTTTCTACAGTAGCCTTATATTTTCCAGCACATCATTTTTCTGCAACCTGAAAAATTTTTAGACACCAAAAAATTCCAACAGAAAACTGATGTGAACAAAAATGAGGTTTTTGGAATTTTGGTCGATCGGATAAGCAAAACGCATTAGAACAAGCTAGGTAAGGTTAATGGCGTGGCTCTGATACCATGTTGCGCCACGGCAGCGCCCCGGCCTCGTACTCTAGGCCAAAATGCGGAATCAAAATTTTTCCTTACTCGGAAACCGGCGCTACCGCGGACAATGAAAACCCGGATCGTTTACCATTAACCTAATGCTAGCAATCAAGAGATAGGGTGAGAAGTATACCGAGTGATCCGAGTCCTCCGGTCTTCTCTTCATCGTCCCGATCTCCCGCGGAAAGTCTTGTCTCCATATCGTCGCCTCCTCGCCGGAAAGGGCACCACATCGCCTGCGTCTTTTACGGGCTCCCGCCTCAATACCGAGGCAACTCGAGCATGAAGCCGGCAACTCGACATGCTCAAGATATGCTGTAGAATGTAGTGTAGAAGATGCTTGTCTCATTTGGGGTTTGTTGCCATGGTGATGGAGGAATCAAGAATAGAAAAATGGTGCTTGCATTTTTCTAGCGAGAAAATGAGATCATGAATGAAACTCTCAAGATGAAGCTCTCTTCTTCTTCTTCTCTCTTTCTTTTTCCTCTCATGAAAAACTTATCATCTAAATGAGAATGGTGGAGGAGGTAATATCAAGCAAGAAGGGAGGTGAGTGTAGGGTAAAGCAAGTGGTGACCACATCAAGACATAATCATCATCAAACTTACATCAAACTTCATCTCATATCTAATCTTCATAAAGCAAGACAAGATGATAGAAAAGAATGGAATAAAAAGATGCTATCATAATTAATCATCTTACAAATAAAACCTCCACCAAATGTAATTTGCAAAACTGCAAATTACCCCCTCCATTAGAAAAGTCCAGCCGGGAAAGAACAAAGGAAAACCGGCCGGAACGGAATACAAACTGGCAACTCCAGAAAACTGGTCCCGTAATAAATTACAGGAAAACCCCGATACTGTGCATACACACCCGCATATGTATTCCGACCGGATACAAATGCAATGAGACAAAATCTACACTGTACTAAACTAGGACCGGCTTAAGCCAAAGCCGGCTAGTAATATCCGTTCGATCCTGATCCGTGCAATACCGCACGTATCAGATCGAACCCTGCCATATAACTATACGGCTACTAGTATAAAACTGTCCGATCCTGATCCGTGCAATACCGCACGTATCTGATCGGACCCTGCCATATCTCCATACGGCCTCTACAGCGTTTCGCCCGAAAGCTTGAGTAACTGAAAGTGTGGTGGACTCTAAAGACTCGTCAATACTATGGCTGTGGATTTAACCACTAGCACGTCAGAGGTATTAGCCAATACGTGACGGGCCACCAGCTATTGACCAAAAGGGACGCCGATGAGCGAACTCATCCTGACACCCTACTGAGCCTGTCAGTGACAATATCCGTACAGTCCGGTCCGTTTGTCTGTGAGCATCGCATGTCGGGCCTAGGGGGTTGGTAAAAGTCAGACCCCCAAAAGCGGTACAAGTCGTGTCGGAGTGTAGCCCAGAACGCCCTGAGATACTACTGGAATACCTACCAGCAAATCTCCTGCCTCGGCCGAGGGCTTTGCGTAATGGCTCTCCTAGACACAGCGCGACCTCACCCCCAATACCGGGAGAGACGAACCCCTGAAGATCCGCTCACTGCCTCTATGTGGCTCGGGACTGTACCCAACTAAAACCTGTTTGCACGACTCCTTTGAGCCGTGGTAGGGTAGTAATCAAAGCACAGTGGGAACTCACACGAGACAAATGACGATCTCAGGTCGATGAACTAACCTGTACACATGTCACCTGGGAACTGCTATCTGACGTCTGGTATAATCCCAACTAGCAGGTTCCCGGCGAGTCCTGTCCGGTGTACTCATAACCCAATGAGCACCTGTATACATCTTAGGTGAACCAACTGACACCAGTGGCTTGTGAGACCGGCCACCGCCCCTCGTCGGGGTCTCTACTGTATACACTAGTCTACTAATGGAGTATCGATGCCCTGTCTCGAAAACTCCCACGACTAGGGACCATTTAAGGATGTGCTTATAGACCCCAGCTCCCACGTATATGATCGCCATCATACTGCTGGTCGTCAAGCAAGAATCCTAGGGGCTCTATCAACGTGTAATAGCGACCTGTAAGGTCACCTGAAGCAGTACACGATGATAAAGGTAAACCAGATAGCATACTATCATCACGAGTAAGACTGTCCTACCGGGATAGGTCCTCCCTCAATCATTGCAATCACGTGCCTGTGATCCAATAATTGACTCTGAGGGCACTATCTCCAACACCTAGACCCCTACGGGTACGGCAAACTACCCGCCAAGTACCCGAAGTGAAGCGGTCTCCCTCAACAACGTGAGTAGGCCACTAAACACTTCGACATACTCGGTAGTTTGTGTACCCCACCTTGGGTCTATCTTAGGAGCAAAAACAGTAAAAATGAAATAATACAACGGTGGCTACAACCGCAACCTGGATGCGCCCCGCAAAACAATATTACATCATATTACATTTACATCGAATGAATGAATATAAAACACATCTTAAACCCCGGCTAATCATCACAACATCCCAATCAAGTCCATATACACAAACAGTAAAAATTTCAGAAATGTGCAACCCCCTGCCAACCGACATACTAGCAGTTAGGGGAGGTTTACGAACACATTAAACATTACAGATAAAAACCCAATTAGCAATTAATTTAGAACATCGATCGACTACCTTTATCCGTGTCTACCCCAAAAGCAAACCTGTACTGAAGTAACCTGGGTAGAAACAGAATATACTGGAAAACAAAAAACCAAAAAATATGAATTTCTGTGAAAATCCGAGTCAACTCGGAGTTGACTCTGCCGCGGATCCGCGGCCAAAAGCACCATCTTGCCGCGGATCCGCGGCCGTCTTTCCGAGTTAGGATCTCATATTTTCCCAGTATTCTTATATTTCCCTGCTGTGAATTTTAAGGCATATCAAATATTTTTTTCGACACGTTTAAAATTTACAGAAACTGTTAGGGTGTTCGAGGTGTTGTTTTTGTGTTTTTCCATCGATCGAAGTTCTAATCAGTTGCTAACAAGCTAGTAATGGTTTAGTTGGCTCTGATACCACTGTAACTCCATGTCATGCACCGCACGAACTTGCGGGAAGGCGGAATATATAAAAAACGATTATCAAAGCTTCGTAACACGGACTTGAGCGCATGAATCGTGTCTAAACCGTTACTAGAAAACTACGAGAGGTTTAACTACTCGGATTCAAAGTTATACCTCACGTTATATGTCCTTCGGGTCTTCATCGATGTCCTCCACTCCTCGTAGGCTCCTTGGAACATCGGCACCTCAACGGCCTCCTCGAGTCAAAGACGATCCACCCGAGAGCTCCTACGCCAAGCTTGATCTCTAACTTGAGATAACTAGGTTGCTCAAAGTGCTAATCTAAGCTACTTAGGAGATATAGAGTGAGGTTATGGATGTATTAGTCTAGCTAACCCTTGATCTCAACACATGAGAGGTTAGGGTTAGGGTTTGAAGAGAGAGAGAGCTTGAGGAGAGAGAAGGTGATGATAAGAATGAATGAAAAATGTAACACTTAGGAAAAGTTAAAAATAAATAAAATAAATAAAATTAAGAATAAAGTGATAAATCATAAAATGGTTAAAATCAAATATGTCAATCTTCATAAGTTATATGTAATACAAATTAAATTAGAATTTTTGAATGTAAATTAAATAAGTTATAAGGGTTTTAATGATAATTTTAGCTTCATTTTAATAAAATATGTGTTTTATAATAAGTTAAGTTGTGAGGGGTTAAATTGTAAAATTTAGGTTTATGCAAATACAAGATTTGTTGAGGGTATAAGTGAAACAAATAATATTATTTCAGTTCTGAAATCAAATTGAAATTAAAAGGAAAATGGAAGATAAATCATTAAACCACCTCATGCTTCACGCAACCTTCAACCTCCACCTCCTTCTTGCATGAAATACACACCCTTCATCATATGACACCTCCACGTTCCCTTATCTCTTCATTCATTCACTTAAATAGCTCTTTTCCAGTTCAATTCTGAAATTAAAACTCAAAGGAATTTATAAGAAAAGAAAAGTAAAGGAGAAAAGAAAACAAGAGGAAGAAGAAGAAGATGAAGGAGCTTGTTCTTGAGTTGTGATCACCAACAAGCTAGGAGGAGCTGATTGATCATGGAGGGTCATTCCTACAACTAAGAGGAGGGTAAACTCTTAATCACAGTAGGTTGATTAGGCTCTGTAGATTAGTTAAAATCGATTAATCAAGTCACATAATATCGTATTTTAGCAAAATTAAGAGTCTGTTAGAATCTGCTTTAATCTGGAACATAATTAAATAAATTAAACAGAGCTAAAATGATGTAGGAATCAATTAGAACACACCACAAGAAAACGGAACCAGGGGGCCGGTTTTGGGCCGGCGACAACAAGGAATTGGCCGGCGTCGCCGGCCATGTTGGGGAATTTTGGGGTTTTCTCTGTTGGGGTGTTTACAGTATGCAATTTAGGTTAATTTGGTACTGTTGATTTAAATTAGTTTTACTGTAGTTAAAATCTGGGAGGATATATCGGAAAGGGTATCGTAAAACACTAAATACGACACGACTAAATCGCGTCGCGTTTTAAAATTCTGCAACAGTACAGATTGAAGTTGAAATCCAGCAAGATTAGGTGTTTAATAACTTGATATAATCAAATAGTAGATAACTAGTAAGTAGGATAACGTGTTTCTATTTCCGTTATATCGGAATAGCCGTTTTGCTTATATAAGTTATTTTGCATGATTAGACTCTAATACGAGAAGTACGGAAACCGCGAGGAAAGGGAAAGGATTAGCGATTCCGGAGTAGATTCGTCTTTTCCGGTGAGTAGACTAAACATCTACCGGGGAATTTTGTAAAGATGGCGTGTTTCGCCCGTGGTTTTACTTAATGTGATATTTATATCATCATGCCTAAATGTTAGAATTTCATTCATTAAAATACTTGTAAATTGCTTAGTTGTTAGAACACTTCACAATTATCGACGAGTCATGCCACGTGCACATCTTATATGCTACACACACCTCGTCGATATTGCCATGTCACATACACTTAAATATCATACTTGTTAAAATAGATGATATCGTATTTCACATATCTAATGTAGTGGTAGATTGCATCATTGACATCCTGTTACCTTATGCGTATTTTGGTATTATATATGAAGTAAATGTAGAATTGAGGATTTATGGTTTTGAGCTTTTATTATTATATAAATCCAGTATTTTCATGATTGATGTGTTATGTCCACCATGAGATGATTTCTGTTTTGGTTTTATTCCGGACCGAGTGGGGGAGATATACGGTCGCGGATTTTACGTTATCCATACTGAGTGGGGGAGATATACAGTTGGATACATGGTGGACCCGGTCGAGACCGAGGGGCAGGATAGCCGTATTGAGACGGGGGAGCCTAGCGAGGTTACTCGATACCGGAGTTGGTTATAGAAATACGGCGTGTATCTAGAGGATAACGACCGATATTATGGGTATAGGATCATTCGGGGAATGGTACCTATAAGAAATGAAAGTTTTGTGTCGTTGATGGACACGGAGAAATGATTTATTTGAGTTGTGATTTTCAAAGTATAATGAGATTTATTGTTGGATTTCACATATACTCATATACCATATTGATTCATATTCAGTAGCATGATTGTCATATTTACTTTATTCGCCGTTATATGTTAGTCGTATTCACTGAGTTGGCAACTCATCCCCGTTGTGCCACAGTTCCTTGCAGGGATAGAGTGGACGGGTAGCTGCGAGGCAGGATCACTTTTGCAGTCGTATTCCATCTTTTGATTGGTAGGTTACATGTGTAGTAACCTTCTTTTTGAGTTATGTATTTTGTATCTAGAAGTCTCCATCAAACCTGTATTTTGACTTAGAAATGAGAGATAGTATATATATGTACAGTTGAGATCAGTCGATCAGTATTATAGTTCTTTCTTTATGAGATTCAGTGATGTTCTATATGTGTATATTCATGTTTATTGTTAATATTGTTGATTCCAACTAGGAATGCAACTAAGCTAACCGTCATTATTTGTTTAATAAATTAACGTCATAAATTGAGATTTTTACTTAAAAACCTAATTTTCATAAATAATTCCGAAATAAGGTATTTGATCTTGGTTTTCGGCTTACTTGGACTTGTGCATATATTTAGATGTGATACAATCTAAGTGCCGGTCACATCCAAACTTGGGTCGTGACAAAGTTGGTATCAGAGCTTAGGGGTAACCTTACGGAATTCAGTAAGGGATTTTCAATAGGTTGATGAAAGTCCGAGAGTTAGGATGACCTTTGGTTTGATGGAGTAGGTGAATCAGGACGAATGCAGTACCGTACGTATGTTCCGCGGCATATTTACGTTATCGTATTCAGCCTAACTAACCTTAGGATGTTTATCTTGATCTATTCTTCCGTTGATTCTCCGTTATTGATTACTTCTGTTCCCACACCTTATCAACTCTTGTTTCTTGTTCCAGTTGCTATGGCTATGCGGGCTAGGCGAGCCGCAGCCAGAGATGCAGCTAGGGCGAGTCCACCTGTGATGACGACTGGTACACCGGACGTTCCGGCGGTGCATGAGCATGTTGATCCTCCTCCTCCAGATCGCATGACTAGGATTGAGGAGGGTATGTTGGGATTACAGCGAGTGGTAGGACAGTTAGCTGAGACCACTCGAGCTTTGAGAACAGATCCAGCACCGACCGTAGCAGAGTCCGAGGTACAGCCTACACAGACGGTAGCGCCAGAAAATACGAGAGTGATGGAGGTTTCACTTGCGGAGTTTATGAGATTGAGACCCCCGGTATTTACAGGGACCGATGTGGCGGAAGATCCGCAGTCTTTTCTCGATAGGATGGCGAGGATTGGCAGATCATTGCGATGTTCTGATGCGAGGTCAGTTGAACTGACTAGCTTTCGTTTGGAGGGACTTGCACAGGAGTGGTGTGAGTCGATGGAGAGAGGGCGAGCTACAAATCTTCCTCCGATGACGTGGACCGAGTTTTCTACAGTCTTTCTTGCCAGATTTCTTCCCCAGAGTGTGAGGGATGCTAGAGCTAGCAGTTTCGAAGCGTTGAGGAAATCAGCAAGTATGTCAGTAGCAGATTATGACTTACGATTCACCCAGCTGTCGCGATATGCCCCATATTTAGTACCTACAGAGGAGCTTCGGGTGAAGAGGTTCCTAAGGAGTTTGGACACACAGTTGTATCTGGCGATAGGCTCCCAGCATTTTGATACATATGCACAGGCCATGGATGCGGCGATACGAGTAGAGGAGCGTTTGAGCGAGTCAGGGGTCGTTCCAGAGCCAAAGAGGAGTAGACCAGTAGTGCCGACAAATAGACAGTTTGGCAGAGGTAGAGGGTCATATCCAGGCAGATATACTCCAGGCCGCAGTGTCGGACGAGGTTGGACACAGGGCCAGATGTTCAGTTCTTATCCTGATGATCAGAGACCACCATCTACCTGTTATAGTTGTGGACTTCCCGGACACTTTGCGCGAGATTGTAGATCTCAGGGCGGGACTGTTGCTCCACAGACGGTTTTACCCCTTCCACCTCCTACACCGATGGCTTTACTTCCTCCCCCAGTTGGCGCTACACGCCAGGCAGTTGCACCACGAGGTCGAGGCTATGCAGGACGTGCTCAGAGAGGTAGAGGAGATAGAGGTAGAGGACGACAGGATGCGGGCAGGGGCCAGGCATGGGTTTTTGCGCTGACTCCACAGGATGCCTAGGCATCAAATGCAGTCGTGACAGGTACTCTTATAGTATGCTCATTAGAGGCACATGTTTTATTTGATCCCGGTTCTACACATTCTTATGTATCTTCACGATTCGCACTTTTGTTGGGAAAGGAGTCGTCATTATTAGAGTTACCCTTGGTAGTGATTACTCCAGTTGGAGATTCCTTTATGGCTCGGCACGTATTCAGATCGTGTTCGGTGCGTATTGGTAATAGAGATTCGCTTGTTGATCTGATTCTCCTGGACATGTTGGATTTTGATATACTTCTTGGGATGGATTGGTTAGCCGCTTGTCATGCTTATGTAGATTGCAGAGGAAAAGCGGTTAGATTTTGTTTTCCAGGTGAACCGATGTTTGTTGTGCAGGGGGATTGCAAATTAACCCCTGTCAACATGATTTCTGTTTTTGGTGCGAGACGGCTCTTGAAGAAGGGTTGTCATGGGTTCTTGGCAATTATTCAGGACATAGGGGTCGCTGAAGTTCCATTGGACCAAATCCCGATCATACGCGAATTTCCTGAGGTATTTCCTGCTGAGTTACCAGGATTGCCACCTGATCGAGATATTGAATTTTGCATTGACTTGATTCCGGGTGCAGGGCCTATTTCTATACCACCCTATCGAATGGCACCGACGGAATTGAAAGAACTCAGGAGTCAGTTGCAAGAATTGTTAGATAGAGGACTTGTTCGTCCTAGTGTTTCACCGTGGGGAGCTCCTGTGTTATTTGTAAAGAAGAAGGACGGTAGTATGAGAATGTGCATCGACTACCGACAGCTGAATCGCGTCACTGTGCGAAACAGGTATCCATTACCACGAATAGATGACTTGTTCGACCAGTTGCAAGGAGCTGGGTGTTTCTCGAAGATTGACTTAAGGTCGGGATATCATCAGTTGAGGGTTCGGAAGGATGATATTCCGAAGACGGCGTTTCGTACGAGATATGGGAATTATGAATTTCTGGTGATGTCGTTCGGACTCACCAATGCTCCAGCAGCTTTTATGGATATGATGAACCGTATCTTTAGACCATTTATCGATCGGTTTATTATAGTATTCATAGATGATATTCTTGTATATTCTCGTAGTCAGACGGAGCACGAGCAGCATTTACGTATCACATTGCAGACCTTGAAGGAGCATCAGCTGTATGCAAAATTTTCTAAGTGTGCTTTTTGGCTCGATAGTGTAGAGTTCTTGGGTCACATAGTTACGAGAGAAGGTATATGCGTAGTCCCAAAGAAGATTGAAGCGGTACAACACTGGCCCAGGCCTATGTCAGTTACGGAGGTTCGGAGTTTCTTAGGTCTGGCAGGTTATTACAGACACTTCGTACAGGATTTCTCACGGATAGCGGCACCTTTGACAGGATTGACTAGGAAGGAAGTTCCATTTCAGTGGACAGATGCGTGTGAGCAGAGTTTCCAACAGTTGAAGACGCGTTTGACGACTGCACCTGTATTATCTTTACCTTCCGGGTCAGGGGGTTTCGTCGTGTATTGCGATGCTTCTAGAGTGGACTTAGGCTGTGTGTTGATGCAACACGGCAAGGTTATAGCATATGCTTCTCGACAGTTGAAGAGGCATGAACAAAACTATCCTACTCATGATCTAGAAATGGCTGCTGTGATATTCGCATTGAAGATTTGGAGACATTATTTATATGGAGAAACGTGTCAAATCTTCACAGATCATAAAAGCTTAAAGTATATCTTTCAACAGAAGGATCTGAACCTCAGGCAGCGTAGATGGATGGAACTGGTGAAAGATTACGACTGTGAGATCTTGTACCATCCAGGCAAAGCAAATGTTGTAGCAGATGCCTTGAGTCGGAGGCCTGGAGGTAAATTATCTCATTTGAGCATTTTGCAGAGACAGTCTTCTACAGACTGGCAGATCTTATGTGATAGTCGTATACAGTTTGAGTTCACATCGACAGGAGGTCAGCTAGCACATGTTCGCACCAGACCTCAGCTATTGGATCGTATTCGAGTTGCACAGCCTACAGATACTCGCATGATAGAGATTATGGATCATGTTAGGCAGGGCAAGGAGACGGAGTTCGTGATTGATGATCTTGGAGTATTACGTTTTAGGACTCGTCTCTGTGTGCCAGATTCTGACGGATTGAGGCGTGAGATTTTGGAGGTTGCCCACAGGTCAGTATACAGTATTCATCCTGGTTCCACCAAAATGTATCGAGATTTGAAAGAAAATTATTGGTGGGAAGGAATGAAGAAGGATGTTACGGATTTTGTTTCTCGATGCTTGACTTGTCAGCAAGTTAAAGCAGAACACCAGAGGCCAGCCGGAGAGCTGCAACCCTTACCCATTCCAGAGTGGAAATGGGAACAGATTTCCATGGATTTTGTGGTGGGTCTACCCAGGACTAGCAGAGGGTATGATTCCATTTGGGTGGTTGTTGATAGATTGACAAAAGCCGCTCATTTTCTTCCAGTGAAGACGACATATGGATTTGCTCAGTATGCACAGATTTATATCGATGAGATTATACGTCTACATGGAGTGCCGACATGCATAGTATCAGATCGAGGTACCCAGTTCACGAGCAGGCTATGGCAGAAACTTCAGGACGCTCTTGGTACACGACTGAGTTTTAGTACAGCTTTCCACCCACAGACAGACGGTCAGTCGGAGCGTACCATTCAGATACTAGAGGATATGCTTCGGGCTTGTAGCCTAGATTTCGGTGGTAGTTGAGATCGTCACCTACCTTTGGTAGAATTCTCGTATAACAACAGTTTTCAAGAGACGATCCAGATGGCACCCTTTGAAGCCTTGTATGGAAGGAAATGTAGATCACCTGTTTGCTGGACGGAACTTAGTGAGAATGGTATATTGGGACCGCAGATAGTACAGGGAACTACAGAGAAGATTCACTTGATACGAGATAGAATGAAAGCGGCCCAATGCAGACAGAAGTCATATGCAGATCGAAGACGACGCAAACTCGAGTTTGATGTGGGAGATCATGTGTTCCTTCGAGTATCTCCAATGAAAGGTGTGATGCGCTTCGGGAAGAAAGGGAAGCTCAGCCCCAGATATGTTGGACCTTACGAGATTTTAGAGAGAGTGGGCGCTGTAGCCTATCGGTTAGCACTTCCACCTAGTTTTCCCGACGTACATCCGGTGTTCCACGTTTCGATACTTCGCAGATATCTTCACGATCCATCTCATGCGATCCATCATCAGACTCTACAGCTTGAGCCAGATCTATCCTACACAGTGCAACCAGTCACTATTCTGGACAGGCAGGCAAAGCAGCTACGATCGAGGATACTGCCATCTGTAAAGGTTCTCTGGCAAGGAAAGGATCGCGAGGAGATTACTTGGGAGACGGAGGACGAAATGCGAAAGAAATTTCCACATCTTTTCTTAGGTATGTTTAGTAATTATTTTAAATTCGGGGACCGAATTTTCTTAAGGGGGGAATATTGTAACACTTAGGAAAAGTTAAAAATAAATAAAATAAATAAAATTAAGAATAAAGTGATAAATCATAAAATGGTTAAAATCAAATATGTCAATCTTCATAAGTTATATGTAATACAAATTAAATTAGAATTTTTGAATGTAAATTAAATAAGTAATAAGGGTTTTAATGATAATTTTAGCTTCATTTTAATAAAATATGTGTTTTATAATAAGTTAAGTTGTGAGGGGTTAAATTGTAAAATTTAGGTTTATGCAAATACAAGATTTGTTGAGGGTTAAGTGAAACAAATAATATTATTTCAGTTCTGAAATCAAATTGAAATTAAAAGGAAAATGGAAGATAAATCATTAAACCACCTCATGCTTCATGCAACCTTCAACCTCCACCTCCTTCTTGCATGAAATACACACCCTTCATCATATGACACCTCCACCTTCCCTTATCTCTTCATTCATTCACTTAAATAGCTCTTTTCCAGTTCAATTCTGAAATTAAAACTCAAAGGAATTTATAAGAAAAGAAAAGTAAAGGAGAAAAGAAAACAAGAGGAAGAAGAAGAAGATGAAGGAGCTTGTTCTTGAGTTGTGATCACCAACAAGCTAGGAGGAGCTGATTGATCATGGAGGGTCATTCCTACAACTAAGTGGAGGGTAAACTCTTAATCACAGTAGGTTGATTAGGCTCTGTAGATTAGTTAAAATCGATTAATCAAGTCACATAATATCGTATTTTAGCAAAATAAAGAGTCTGTTAGAATCTGCTTTAATCTGGAACATAATTAAATAAATTAAACAGAGCTAAAATGATGTAGGAATCAATTAGAACACACCACAAGAAAACGGAACCAGGGGGCCGGTTTTGGGCCGGCGACAACAAGGAATTGGCCGGCGTCGCCGGCCATGTTGGGAATTTTGGGGTTTTCTCTGTTGGGGTGTTTACAGTATGCAATTTAGGTTAATTTGGTACTGTTGATTTAAATTAGTTTTACTGTAGTTAAAATCTGGGAGGATATATCGGAAAGGGTATCGTAAAACACTAAATACGACACGACTAAATCGCGTCGCGTTTTAAAATTCTGCAACAGTACAGATTGAAGTTGAAATCCAGCAAGATTAGGTGTTTAATAACTTGATATAATCAAATAGTAGATAACTAGTAAGTAGGATAACGTGTTTCTATTTCCGTTATATCGGAATAGCCGTTTTGCTTATATAAGTTATTTTGCATGATTAGACTCTAATACGAGAAGTACGGAAACCGCGAGGAAAGGGAAAGGATTAGCGATTCCGGAGTAGATTCGACTTTTCCGGTGAGTAGACTAAACATCTACCGGGGAATTTTGTAAAGATGGCGTGTTTCGCCCGTGGTTTTACTTAATGTGATATTTATATCATCATGCCTAAATGTTAGAATTTCATTCATTAAAATACTTGTAAATTGCTTAGTTGTTAGAACACTTCACAATTATCGACGAGTCATGCCACGTGCACATCTTATATGCTACACACACCTCGTCGATATTGCCATGTCACATACACTTAAATATCATACTTGTTAAAATAGATGATATCGTATTTCACATATCTAATGTAGTGGTAGATTGCATCATTGACATCCTGTTACCTTATGCGTATTTTGGTATTATATATGAAGTAAATGTAGAATTGAGGATTTATGGTTTTGAGCTTTTACTATTATATAAATCCAGTATTTTCATGATTGATGTGTTATGTCCACCATGAGATGATTTCTGTTTTGGTTTTATTCCGGACCGAGTGGGGGAGATATACGGTCGCGGATTTTACGTTATCCATACTGAGTGGGGGAGATATACAGTTGGATACATGGTGGACCCGGTCGAGACCGAGGGGCAGGATAGCCGTATTGAGACGGGGGAGCCTAGCGAGGTTACTCGATACCGGAGTTGGTTATAGAAATACGGCGTGTATCTAGAGGATAACGACCGATATTATGTGTATAGGATCATTCGGGGAATGGTACCTATAAGAAATGAAAGTTTTGTGTCGTTGATGGACACGGAGAAATGATTTATTTGAGTTGTGATTTTCAAAGTATAATGAGATTTATTGTTGGATTTCACATATACTCATATACCATATTGATTCATATTCAGTAGCATGATTGTCATATTTACTTTATTCGCCGTTATATGTTAGTCGTATTCACTGAGTTGGCAACTCATCCCCGTTGTGCCACAGTTCCTTGCAGGGATAGAGTGGACGGGTAGCTGCGAGGCAGGATCACTTTTGCAGTCGTATTCCATCTTTTGATTGGTAGGTTACATGTGTAGTAACCTTCCTTTTGAGTTATGTATTTTGTATCTAGAAGTCTCCATCAAACCTGTATTTTGACTTAGAAATGAGAGATAGTATATATATGTACAGTTGAGATCAGTCGATCAGTATTATAGTTCTTTCTTTATGAGATTCAGTGATGTTCTATATGTGTATATTCATGTTTATTGTTAATATTGTTGATTCCAACTAGGAATGCAACTAAGCTAACCGTCATTATTTGTTTAATAAATTAACGTCATAAATTGAGATTTTTACTTAAAAAACTAATTTTCATAAATAATTCCGAAATAAGGTATTTGATCTTGGTTTTCGGCTTACTTGGACTTGTGCATATCTTTAGATGTGATACAATCTAAGTGCCGGTCATATCCAAACTTGGGTCGTGACAAAAAAGCTTCTCACTTCTAATATATAATGAAGCATAAGAAAATCAAAATGAATAAATCAAAATGCATTATCATCATGCTTCCTTAAATAGATACAATGAATCATCAAGTGAGTCATTAAGCAATAAATGCTTCATTAACTCACTTGAATGATTCATCTAAGTGAGTCACAAATTCTTTAAATGCTAATGCCACCTTACCCTCCATGTCATCATCCTTCTAGAAGCTTCCCAACAAATTACGAGAACGCCCCTCCTATCCGTGAAAACACGGAAAAACTTTAGACTGTATAAATCCAATAACCCGATACTAGAATCTAGCTTAAACCAAAGCCAGCGAGTAAAAACTGTCCGAACGTCGTACGTGTGTTTAAACACGTATGCGTCCGAACCCTTGTCCTAAAACCATACGACCTCTATATCGTTTCGCCTGGAGCAGGGAAACCCTCTGTGTGGGACTCTAAAGACTCGACACTACGCTGGCAGTGGGTTTAACCACAGACCGCAAGCGGCACTAGCTGTACGTAACGGTCCCCAGGTAGATGTCGATAAGAAGGCCGATGAGGAAACCCATCCGAACTCCTATTGAGCCTGATGTGACAATCTCCGTACAGTCCGGTCTGTTCGTCTAAGACTATCGCATATCGAGCCTAGGGGGCGGCAAGCGTCAGTCCCCTAATAGCGGTATAAGTCGTGTCGGAGCGTAGCCATTACACCTTGAGAAACTATTGGAGCCTACCAGTAAATCTCGCTTGCCCTGGCCAGGGACTTTGCGTAATGGCTCTCTGACACAGTGCGATACCAACTCCCAATACCGGGAGAGACGAATCCTATCTAACCGCCACTGCCTCCAAGTGCTTTTTGGGTTGGCCTAGCACCTCATGAAGGGTTTGGAAGCATCACATGTACCAAAGGTGGAGTCTTTAGGGTGCTAAGTTAACAAACATCGGATCGTTCCTAGAAAATTAGGGTTTCTAAAACTTGCATATCATCATATGAAAGAAAAGCTATGGTTTAGAGAGTACAACCTTTGTAGCTCCCTACGCTAGACTCCTCGGCTACTTGGGGTTTGAAAAAGCTCCGCTTGAACTCCTCTAGGTCACCGATGATCCACCCGGAGTCCGCTTTGTCCAAGCTTGCAACTTCACCCGATCAAGAGAACGAAATGAAGCTAACACACTAAACAAGTGGGCTAGACTTGTGTAGAATGGTGTTGTGGTTCTCTTTCTCACTTCAAAATCCTAACTTTTTGAGTATATTGCTCACTACAAAAATCTAGAAAGGAAGAAGAAGATGATGGCTATATTTTTAACAAGAGTGAAAAGAATAACCTTTGTCCAAGGAAAAAGAAAATATATCAATATATATTTTCTTGTTCTCATCTCAAACCATGGTTTAAAAAATGAATATATTATTAAACTTGAGTTAAAACAAAAAAGGAAAGTTTACCCAAGGTTAAAAGGTGGGTGAGAATGGTTAGGTCAAAAGAAGAATGTAGAAACAAATCAATCATAACCATTTTCTTTTTCCTTTTTGTTTTAAATCAAATGTAATAAAATCCATACTTAAAACCATGGTGTGAGTCTTATATTGCCACCATTTCCATGTATATACAACCATGAAGGATGTATGTATGTATGTATGTATGTATGTGTGAATGTACATCCATATGTGCATGAATCTAAAAAGAGAACATACATGCATGCATACATCCATCAAACTCAAGAAAGGATATCAAGTGAGAAAATAATGGTTAAATGATAAATCAACACTTGATTTATCAATCCGGCCATATCACATATGACCCCACAAAAAGGAAGACGCTCGATCAATATACGGTATCCTATACGCGCATTTTAATCGGGTCCATGCGCATATCGCATACGCGCACCACAACGTTTCGTCTGGACTAGGAAACTCTATTGTGGGACTCTAAGACTTATCAATACGCCGGCAGTGGGTGATGATCATATCAAGCACCCCCAAGCCGCAAGCGGTCAGCTAAACGTAACGGCCACCCGGGTATTGAGCGATCAGAAGAGAACAAGCGAACCTGCTACAACTCCCGTCGAGCCAACCGGCAACACTTCCCGTACAGTCCGGTCTCCTCGTCTGATATGTCGCATATCAAGTCTAGGGGTGGTAAACATCATACCCCAATAACCGATAAGTCGTGCCGATGTGAGGCTCATAACGGGTCGAGAAACTACTGGTAACACTTACCAGCAAATCTCTGAATCAGCCCTGGCTAGGGACTTCCCTGTTACGGCCAATCGAGCACAGCGCAACATCAACCCCCAATACCGGGAGAGACGAAACCCCTCCTATCGCTCATTGCCTCCATGTGACTCGGGACAGTACCCAAAAACCACCGTTTTGCACGCCCTCATGGACGTGGTAAGGTGGAGATTAAAGCACAGTGGGAATCACTCAAGACTCTATGACGATCTCGGGTCTACAGACTAACCTGCACAAGTGTCACCTGAGAACTGCCATCTGACGTGAGGTATAATACCATCTGGGAGTTCTCGGCGAGTGTAAGTCCACGTTGCGACCCCCGGTTCTTACGGGGAGGCGGAAACGGTATAAAAATCAAATTTTTAGCGTATGGGGCAACATGGACTAACAAAGTCGGGATCTTTTCCTAAACTAAAACTAGCAAACAAGCTAAAGAGAGTTAGCTACTCGGAAAGATGGTTATACCTAAACTTGAACTCCTTCTTCTTCAAACTTTATAGAGGTTGATGGTTCTTTCCTCGTCGCCTTCTTCCGTCAAAGATGGATCCACCTGAGGGTTCAACCTTCGGGCTCTTTCTCGAACTTTGAGAGAACTAGAATCTTCGGCTTGCTAAACCTTTGATCCTAGAGTGAGTAGAGAGTGTCTAAGGGGTGTTTTCTTTTCAAGGAGAGGGATTCTCAACACATGAGAAGGATTCTCCTTGAGCTTGAGGAAGAAAAAGATGAAGTGAGGAGAGAGAATGAATATGATAGAATGAGCTATCTTTTTCCTTTTTGCAACCATATCAAAAGAAAAAGAATTATCTAATTAGTAATAATAATTCAAATGAGAATAGTTGATGGTTGTTTTGGAATGACCACTATCATCACTTCATTAAATGAATGTTGGCAAGAATCAAGGAGCATCCTTGCAAAGTAATGATGATGGTCAAACATTCAACCATGGTCAACAAGTCAACCATGGTCAACAAGTCAACAAAACCAACCATAACATAATTTCATTTAATTACTATTATTAATTGATATCTCACTAATTCATTAGGGTTTGGAAAAAAGACGACTGTCAACTGTGCATGCGCACCCGTTCCGAAACCCTAATGAAAAACCTCTTCTTCCGCCTCAAACAACTGTGCATACACACCTGCATTCTTGTTCCGAGGAACATGAATACTGAGAGATAAAAGTAACCCCAAAACATATACCAGTATCCGGTTCAAACCAGAGCCCGCTGGCAATATCCATCCGGACTCCAAACGTGCACAAGTGCGCGGATGAGAACGAACCCTGTTGCAAAACCATGCGACCTCTACTCTGTTTTGCCCAGAGGCGAATACCCTCTGTGTGGGACTCTAAAGACTCGACACTACGCTGGCAGTGGGTTTAACCACAGACCGCAAGCGGCACTAGCTGTGCGTAGCGGTCCCCAGGTAGATGCCGATAAGAAGACTGACGAGGTAATACCCATCTGAACTTCTACTGAGTCTGAATGTGACATTCTCCGTACAGTACGGTCTGTTCGTCTGATACATCGCATGGCGGGCCTAGGGGGCGGTAAACGTCAGTCCCCTAATAGCGGTACAAGTCGTGTCGGAGTGAAGCCCAAAAAACACCCTGAGATAACACTGGAAGCCTACCAGTATATCTCGCTTGTCCTGGCCAGGGACTACTCGTGTAATGGCTCTCCTAGACACAGCGCGATGTCAACCCCCAATACCGGGAGAGACGAATCCTGTCTAACCGTCACTGCCTCCAAGTGCTTCGGGACTGCACCTAACTACTACCTGTTTGCACGACTCCTTTGAGCCGTGGTAGGGTAGTGATCAAAGTGCAGTGGGAACACACTCGAGGCGAAGTGCCAGTGTCAAGTCAGCGGACTAAGCTGTACTCATGTCACCTGGGAACTGATAATTGATGATAGGTATAATACCAACTGGTCAGTTCCCGACGAGTCCTGTCCGGTGTACTCATAACCTAACGAGCATCCGTATACTATCTCCAGTATGACGTACTGATGGCTGTGGGACAGACCATCTCCCACACTGGGATGAGAAGCGCATACGCTAGTCTACTCCGGAGTATCGATGCCCTGTCTCGATAGTCCTGCGACTAGGGACCTGTATAAGGATGTGCTTATAGATTACCCAGCCCCCACTAGTGTGACTGCCATCACAACGCTGGTAATCAAGCAAAGATCCTAAGGGCTCCACTAATGTGTATAGGTGATATCGCAAAATAAACACATGTACACATTGAAGTAGAAAAAAACCAAGTGTAGGTTTCCTAGGCACCCTAATGAGGTCTCACAAGGCATCAACCATGCCAATTTCAAAATATCTAGGTGCCGAGAAACCCGACTACGGATCGTTTGCTAGAAAACTAGGCGAAAAGATAACTAGTTAACAACTTTAACTATAAGGAAAGGGAAATACAACCTTTGTAGATCCGGTGCTCCACCTCCATAGCTCCGTAACGAACCCCCCTCGCTGTCCAAATGAATTCCCGGGCTCTAGCGTCGGCTTCGTCGGAGAATAGGCGAGCTAGGTCGTCGATGTCCATGCCGAAGATGATCTACGTCGAAGCATCGCAAGATCAAGCTCTCACTTCACCAAGTCATGAAACTTGTGAAGAAAACACACTTTACTACTTGGCAAGAGGTAGAGGATGAAGAAATAGGAAGTGGGAAGACTTTAGTTTTGGATTTCTCACTAGTTTCCATCTATCACCATTGATGGAGCTTGCTTTCTTCAAGTGAAGAAAGGAAGAAGAAGAAGAATTATGTTATGATAAGTTTATTTTAGAAAATAGAAAATCAAAGAATACTTATCATAATCAACCATGGTTAAGTGTAGAGACTAACCCAAGTTAAGTGAATGGTTAGGTTAGGTATGAAGACAAAAATGGTGACTAAGTCAAAGCTTCATGAAGCTTCAACATAAATCCAAATTAGCCACCATTTTCCTTTATGCCAAAAATGAATAAATAAACAAATAAATGAATAAGTAAAAACCCTAATCATCCACTTAACCATAGTTTAATACTTTACACTTAACCAAAAAGCATGTATCATCAAACATGATACAATCATGTGCACAAAATCATATCGCATATGCAATGCGCACACCCGAGTGAGAATATCCATTTAAAGTGAACCGATACTAGTTAATGCAAAGTAATATATCAAATATATAATTATACATTAAATCATTAAATCAACACTTGATTTAACGATCCGGTCATATCGCATATAACCGACTAGTATCCAATGTATCGGCTTATCGAATCAATCCTTGATTCGATAACTAGGTTATATCGCATACAACCATTCGATACATTCATCGCGAGAATAGAATACGGTATCACATACACGTATTATTCTCGGTCCCGTACATATCTCATATGCGCTCCTATTTCGTTTATCTTGAGCCAGGAAACCTCTAAGTAGGACTCTAAAGACTCGTCAATACGCCGGCAGCAGATGATGATCATATCAAGAACCCACAAGCCGCAAGCGGTCTGCTAAACGTAACGGCCATCCGGGTATTGAGCGATCAGAAGATCGACGAGCAAGCCCGCTCACACTCCTGTGAATCCAACCAGTAACACTACTGTACAGTCCGGTCTGATCGTCTGATATGTCGCATATCTTGCCTAGGGGTGGTAAACGTCAGACCCCAATAGATCGATAAGTCGTGTCGATATGAGGCTCATAACGGGTCGAGAAACTACTGGTAACACTTACCAGCAATTCTCTGATCAGCCCTGGCCAGGGACTTCCTGTTATAGCCAATCGAACACAGTGCAACATCAACTCCCTATACCGGGAGAGACGAATCCCCTCCTATCGCTCATTGCCTCCATGTGACTCGGGACTGTACCCAAAAACCACCGTTTTGCATGCCCTCTTGGACGTGGTAAGATGGAAATCAAAGCACAGTGGGAACCACACAAGACTCTATGACGATCTCGGGTCAACAGACTACTTTGTACCAGTGTCACCAGAGAACTACCATCTGACGTGAGGTATAATACCATCTGGGAGTTCTCGGTGAGCCCGTCCAGTGTACCCAGTCTCTACTGAGCACCCGTATATCATCTCTGATGTCAAACACCGATGGATATGGGATCATCCATCGCCCATCTGTATAGGTTGAGAAGGTACACGCTAGTCTACTCTGGTATATCGATGCCCCGTCTCGATACACCCACGACTAGGGATTTTGAAGGATGTACTCACGGACTACCATGTCCCCACTAGTATGATCCGCATCATAGTCAAGGTAGTCAAGTACACATCCTAAGGGCTTTACCAACATGTAACAGAGAGACAAACAGTATACACGTTATGGTAAAGATCAACCAGATAGCATACTATCATGTCGAGCAAGAAAGTCCTCCCTATATATGTCCCAGCATCCACTACAATATACATCCTATGTATAGTAATGGCCTCTAGGGCATACATATAACTAACAATCTCCCACTTGCACTAGGGCCATCTAATAGCAGTGGTTGCAGTATCTCATACTCAACCATCCCATAATAGTCTCTCTCTGGGAACAGGCCTTTGTGAGTGGATCCGCTGTGTTGTCCTCTGAGTCTACTCTCCTAACCTCGATCTCCCTGGAAATCAACCATCTCCATGATCAGGTGACACTGCCTTAGAATATGTCTGGATCACTGATGGGACGGATGTTCCTTGGCATAAGCCACAACTCCATTGTCTCACAATGGTTGGAACGTAGTTCATCTCATGAACCAGTATACACCCAAACATCCTCCTTGGTAGTATCTTAAGTAGCGATGTATCCTGCCTTTATCTTCTAGTATGCCACGGTATCTAGCTTGGAACTCTTCCAACATACCATCCCTCTACTGAGGGTAAAGACAATGCCTGTGACTGACATTCAGTCGTCTTTATCACCCTGGAACCCTTCCAGTGATTCTCCCCAGGATCGGTTGATACCGTCTCACTACAACTAGTGAGAGTCCTAACATCCAATTAGATCTATCTCATAGATCCAAAAACCCAGGATTTAGGAGGTATCACTTTGATCCTATATAGAGAATCATTGTGATAAGCGGAGATTGATCGAGCGTAGCATAGGAAACTCCTTCCCTATCAAGAGTATGTCATCCACGTACTCTACGAGGATCTCCACCATACTCCCTACTACCTTTTTGTTTATACAAGGTTCATCTACCATTTTGATGATGTCAAACTCTTTGACTTATCCATCAAAACAGATGTTCCAACTCCGCGATGCCTGCTTTATCCTATAAAGCATCTTGCACACGTTTCCGCTGCTCCCACTGTCTACGAAGCCCTCTGGCTGTGTACTTATAGACGCTCTCTTCCAAATCATCATTTAGAAAAGCAGTCAAGACACCCAACCACCAGATATCGCAGTCATGGTATGTAGCCGTGACAAGTAGGATCTGGATGGACTTAAGCATAGCTACTTAAAAAAGGTTTCATCATTATCCACACCTGGTCAATGATGCAAACTTTAACAAGTCTAGCTTTGAAAGTCTCAACTTTTCCATATACACCAAGTAATCTTCTCAAGATATACTTGCTCCTGATGGGAATTTAACCCTTCAGATATAGCAACCAAAGTCCATATTTTGTTGGTGTATAAGGATTCCATCTCAGATCGATAAACATCCAGCCATTCTCACAGAGTCCTACTCCTGATGGCCAGGTCGAAACTAGTTCGGTCATCATCTCATGATGCAATCCTCGCTCCCACTGTCATAGAGAAACTGAAGTATCTCTCAGGTGGGTGAGGAACCCTACTAGATCGGCGGAGAGGCTGAGGTTCGTTGGTATCTATTGAATCCTTTGGTTGTACCAAATCATCTGCTGTAGTTTATATAGCTGGAACCTTTCTAGCTTTACATTACAGACCTTGCCTCGAGCTTGTCCGGATTTTGCTTTTAAACATAGCCCGGACAACCCCAAATCTTAACTAACTTAAGACATGGGCTCTTCCCTTTCCATATCATATATGAAGTGGTAGGCAACTGATTTGATTCGAACCCTATTCAATAGGTATGCAGCTTCTCAAGCGCATAACTCCCAAAAAGGAAATAGGTAACTCAGTAGTACTCATCATAGAGCACACCTTATCATATAGGGTGTTATTGCTCCGCCCCGATATACCATCGTGCTATGGTGTATTCAGAGGAGTAATGCTGAGAGAGATCTCATTCTCCTTTAGAAAAGTCCAGGATTTTCGTGCTCAAGTATTCTCCTCCTTGATCTCATCAAAGGACATAATACTTATACCCGTATTGGTTCTCTACTTCTAACTTATATTCTGTGAATATCTCAAAAGGTTCTGACTTGTGTTCCAACAGGAACATATATCTGAATCTTGAGAGATTATCAGAGAATGTAATGAAGTATAAAGAACCGGTCTTGGCAAGTGTAGACAGGGGACCTACATACATCAACATGTATCATCCCAAGAGTTTACTAACTCTTTCTCTGCTTCTAGTAAACAGAGCTATGGTCATCTAATCTTTGTGACATGACTGGCAAGTTTCACAAGATGTAAATTCAAACTGATTTAAATATGCATCTACATGTAACTTTGCCAATCGGGTCGCATTGATATGACCTAGTCTACAATACCTCAAGAAGGATTCGTTCATTTCTGAACTCCTCCTCTTGTGTGTGTTCCGTATACTGAAGAACTGTAGTTTGATTTAGAACATTAATGCTTTTAGATAACTGATCTGAACCGATCAACTTTTGATATAGGAAATGTTCAAAACATTATCCAACAATACAAAATTTTATCGTTTCTTTACTAATAAAGAGACAGATATGATTTTGCATAACAGGTTCGGTATCTAATAATATTCGTTCAGAATCAATGTATTTGTAATACAGGGTGACAGTGACCAACAGACTTGGCTGCAACACTTGCCCCGTTTTCTGCCTCATGAAACTTATCACCCGTTCTCAGTTCTCTACCTTTCTGTAGCCCTATGTAACATATTACATATCTGGGATCCTGATCTGGTATCACATACCCAGGACGTAGAGGATACAGAGAAACAGTTCTACATAATGAACACACCCGAAGATGATGCATCAGCATGCACTCTCTTCGTTTGGGCGGCACGGGAATTCTGGTAATCCCTATTTCCTGCTCTGTCTTATAACAATTATAAGTTGGAGCGGGACCAACGTTCCCCAGCTCAGTATAACAAGCGGGTTCGGTCAATAATCCGTTTTATTATGTTGATTAAGTCGTGACATGGTCGCTACCAGGAGAGAGAGAGAAGAAAACACTCAGCGTGCGCTCTTGCAAGAATAGATTGGTTTTTACTTTATCTAATCAGGATGGCTCCCACTGCTTTTTATCAAATCTTCCTTCAAACCCTAAAAGGAAAGACTAGCCGGGATTAATTACACACTACAAGTTCGCCAATCTTTCAGCCAGGCCAGTGTCGGTACTTGAGGGAGGTCCCCCGTGCTTTCGCACGAACCTAATTAATGTAAACCTCGTTTTCCCAGAGGTGTAACCCGTTGACACCTTTCTAGACACCTACTGATCGGCTAATTGTAATGTATAAAACTCTCCCAGGAGTAACTCTTACTCGCAGCGGGTATCGGGATCCAACTATCTCATAGAAGGTATGCAATCTCATTGCAAATTTCAACACTTGAAATTCCCGATAATATTTTGCCCCAAGCGATCTATGACCTTGACTGAGTCAATAAATCATAGACCACAAGTAAAGTTCAACCCGTCATTTCTCGATTTAATTAAACCCACCCGCACGACCCTTGACTGAGTCAACAAGGCCGCATGACTACCCTAATCCAATCGCATCATATGCTTTGCAGATAAGCACTAATCAGCTACCGCACACTACGCCTTGACTGAGTCAACAAACGCAGCACGAATACTAACTAGGACTTATCTGAAATGACGGAGGGCTACGTCAGGTTTTTAAGAAAACCTTTTGCGTAATGAACTTTATATCGTTGTAGAATCAAATGATTTTAAAATGGAGTGTTTTTGAGGCTTTTCTAGTTTTGCTAAAGGAGTCACTCCCGTTGAAGGGATCGTCGGTCCTTTCCTCGTCGAATGAGGTGCGGGATATATCATATATATCACTGTGCAAAGCAAAAACTCTTAAAAGAAATCAAAAGACAAACCGAGTGTGTAGCATCTGCCAGTTATTGCTAAAGGAGTCACTCCCGGTGAAGGGATCTCGGTCTTTTCCTCATCGAATAAGGTGCAGGATATATCACATATACCTCTGTGCAAAGCAAAAACTGTAGCTACCTGTTTTATTTTGAAATTCGATTCTACAACATCTTAGGTTTATTTTCTTTCATTAATCACATTAATGAAGTCCCATCATTTAAAGTACCTAAACATCACAGATAAATACGACGCACACTTATGCCATCAGCATTCGCCTCGATGTCCCCTCGAGCACCGTTAGGTTAGGTAACTAACGGCAGAGCAGGGCAGGGCTAGCGCGGGTGTAAAATATAAGTAACGCCTATATAATATATCATATATACTATATACAGTATCTATCACAGAACATCACATGATCACATCACAGATATCGCAGCAGAAGAATCATATGAAATATTGGATATACTAGGACGTCCGTGTTTTCAATACGAGCCAGTATAAAACACGGATTCCACGGTCGTGATGAATAGCCAAACCCACACCCCTAGACCCCTACGAGAGCGGCAAGCAACCCTACCAATTCTGGAGTTAGGAGACCCGGACTCGACTCCTCGAGTTGGTCTCCCACTGGACTCCAGAACCCGGTTACTTGTGCCCTCCTCCTTGGGTCTATCCTAGTGCGGAAAAGTAAATAATATACAAACGGTGACTACTTCCGCTACCTGGAAGTGCCCCAATAAAAGAATATTACATACAAGTTTTTACATGAATGAAAATGAAAAACACTCATCTCACATAAAAACCCCCGGCTATTCAAACACGACGATCCAATATAACATATCCAGCAACACATAACATCACATGTCATCAACGTAAGTAAATATGCACATCCCAATTGTCGTTGACATATAGCAACGAAACCGGCGATATCACATATTACACTTACGGTCACAGAAAAGAAAGTGTAAAACTACAACAGTTGGAATCCGCAACCACCTCAGACATCGCATGCCTGACTAAATGAATTACTTAGACATCGCATGCCTAACAATTATAAACCCCGCATTTTAGTCTCAAAATCGAAAACACTTTTCAATACCAAGTCGGGCAATTCAATAGGATTCCCGACATCCTAATCGAATGCTCGTCGCAAACTTCAGTAGACGGCCGCACCCCCGTTACCATCGACGAAGTGCACCAAGGCGGAACACCGCTACCGCGAGCACCCGAACGGATGCTTTCGGCGACGGGGTTCTCCTACAGTCACTTGGTCGGGGCTATGGAGTGAGGCTGTCTATTAAGTTTACCCGGCGAGTATCCGCGTACGCTACGTGATTGCGACGGACTTTTGATCACATCAAAATTCCGTGGCAACCGATCAAGTGAGACTAAACTGCTATGTTTATAACATTCATTCAGTTATCTCATAACTCCTTGTGAATTCCAATTATTGTATCCCATTCCAGATAAACAGAAAATGTTAAACTTTCCGATCGAACAATCGAACACCCAAGTTTTCCCGATACAGATCAACACATGAAACAAGTCTAACAACATTCCGTTCGTGCCTCAGTACCAACGGTCCAGCCGTAGAAGGGTCAAGCCAACGCCTCACATGTGGCACGCCGTACTGCCCCAAACCCGAAGGTTCAAAGGGCAGTTCAAGACGGTCACATAATCGAGTTAAGGTTTGTTGTCTTCTAGAGGGACCATCGCGTTACTTGCACTACTTAGAACGTCGTTAAACTACGGAAAAATCCAACACTTGGAAATTTGCCGACAGGGGAAAAATTGGGTATTTATATCCGGTCGAACTTTTTAACATATTCTAAAATTTATCCGGAAAGCCACACAGACAAAATTTGATAATCCGATCGAACATACGAATCCCCAAAACAACCCCAGAAAATTCAACTCTTGAAAAAATATCAAAAATACCCAGGAAAACCAGCACAGCATATTATGAATTACTGTACAAATTTGGGTGCCACAAACGACAAAACGGCCGCGGTTCCGCCGCACGAGCCATGCTCGTGCCGCGGAAACGCGGCTCATTGACGGAATCAGGCACACGAATTTTGCAGTATCCCTTAGAATTTCCTGCTGATTTTACTGAATATTTTTAATATGGAAAAACTCACTGTTTTCAAAATAGGACAGAGAGCATGTTTGATTCGGGGTTTCGGGTTCGTTCGGACTTCAAATTCCGTCTAGACTTCGCCTAAGGCTCTAGCCAGGCTCTGATACCACTGTAGGTTTCCTAGGCACCCTAATGAGGTCTCACAAGGCATCAACCATGCCAATTTCAAAAAATCTAGGTGCCGAGAAACCCGACTACGGATCGTTTGCTAGAAAACTAGGCGAAAAGATAACTAGTTAACAACTTTAACTATAAGGAAACGGAAATACAACCTTTGTAGATCCGGTGCTCCACCTCCATAGCTCCGTAACGAAGTCCCCTCACTGTCCAAATGAATTCCCGGGCTCTAGCGTCGGCTTCGTCGGAGAATAGGCGAGCTAGGTCGTCGATGTCCATGCCGAAGATGATCTACGTCGAAGCATCGCAAGATCAAGCACTCACTTCACCAAGTCATGAAACTTGTGAAGAAAACACACTCTACTACTTGGCAAGAGGTAGAGGATGAAGAAATAGGAAGTGGGTAGACTTTAGTTTTGGATTTCTCACTAGTTTCCATCAATCACCATTGATGGAGCTTGCTTTCTTCAAGTGAAGAAAGGAAGAAGAAGAAGAATTATGTTATGATAAGTTTATTTTAGAAAATAGAAAATCAAAGAATACTTATCATAATCAACCATGGTTAAGTGTAGAGACTAAACCCAAGTTAAGTGAATGGTTAGGTTAGGTATGAAGACAAAAATGGTGACTAAGTCAAAGCTTCATGAAGCTTCAACATAAATCCAAATTAGCCACCATTTTCCTTTATGCCAAAAATGAATAAATAAACAAATAAATGAATAAGTAAAAACCCTAATCATCCACTTAACCATAGTTTAATACTTTACACTTAACCAAAAAGCATGTATCAACAAACATGATACAATTATGTGCACAAAATCATATCGCATATGCAATGCGCACACCCGAGTGAGAATATCCATTTAAAGTGAACCGATACTAGTTAATGCAAAGTAATATATCAAATATATAATTATACATTAAATCATTAAATCAACACTTGATTTAACGATCCGGTCATATCGCATATAACCGACTAGTATCCAATGTATCGGCTTATCGAATCAATCCTTGATTCGATAACTAGGTTATATCGCATACAACCATTCGATACATTCATCGCGAGAATAGAATACGGTATCACATACACGTATTATTCTCGGTCCCGCACATATCTCATATGCGCTCCTATTTCGTTTCGCTTGAGCAAGGAAACCTCTGTGTAGGACTCTAAAGACTCGTCAATACGCCGGCAGCAGATGATGATCATATCAAGCACCCACAAACCGCAAGCGGTCTGCTAAACGTAACGGCCACCCGGGTATTGAGCGATCAGAAGATCGACGAGCAAGCCCGCTCACACTCCTGTGAATCCAACCAGTAACAATACCGTACAGTCCGGTCTGATCGTCTGATATGTCGCATATCTTGCCTAGGGGTGGTAAACGTCAGACCCCAATAGCTCGATAAGTCGTGTCGATATAAGGCTCATAACGGGTCGAGAAACTACTGGTAACACTTACCAGCAATTCTCTGATCAGCCCTGGCTAGGGACTTCCTGTTATAGCCAATCGAACACAGTGCAACATCAACTCCCTATACCGGGAGAGACGAATCCCCTCCTATCGCTCATTTCCTCCATGTGACTCGGGACTGTACCCAAAAACCACCGTTTTGCACGCCCTCTTGGACGTGGTAAGATGGAAATCAAAGCACAGTGGGAACCACACAAGACTCTATGACGATCTCGGGTCAACAGACTACTTTGTACCAGTGTCACCAGAGAACTGCCATCTGACGTGAGGTATAATACCATCTGGGAGTTCTCGACGAGTCCGTCCAGTGTACCCAGTCTCTACTGAGCAACCGTATATCATCTCTGATGTCAAACACCGATGGATATGGGATCATCCATCGCCCATCTGTATGGGTCGAGAAGGTACACACTAGTCTACTCTGGTATATCGATGCCCCGTCTCGATACACCCACGACTAGGGATTTTGAAGGATGTACTCACGGACTACCATGTCCCCACTTAGTATGATCCGCATCATAGTCCAGGTAGTCAAGTACACATCCTAAGGGCTTTACCAACATGTAACAGAGAGACAAACAGTATACACGTTAAGGTAAAGATCAACCAGATAGCATACTATCATGTCGAGCAAGAAAGTCCTCCCTATATATGTCCCAGCATCCACTACAATATACATCCTATGTATAGTAATGGCCTCTAGGGCATACATATAACTAACACCAAGTAGCATACTACTATATTGAGCAAGATTGTTTATACAAGGTGAATATCCCAAGCTTCCATTAAGTAATATACAAACTAGTATGATACAGTAATGGCCTCTAGGGCATATACACTAACAATCTCCCACTTGCACTAAGGCCATGTACTGGCGTATCGAAGACCTATCATCTCGATCAGCCGCTCGAACTGAGTCTGGGGTAGGGCCTTGGTGAATGGATCTGCAGTGTTTTCTTCTGAAGCAACCCTCCGAACCTCGATCTCCTTCCGATCCACGATCTCCCTGATCAGGTGATACCGCCTCAAGATGTGCCTGGATCTCTGATGGGACCTGGGTTCCTTCGCTAAAGCTATAGCCCCGTTGTTGTCGCAATACAGAGGTATTGGGTCAACAATGGACGGAACCACCTGAAGTTCTTTCAAGAACTTCCTCATCCAGACAGCTTCTTTTGCGGCATCAGATGCAGCGATGTATTCTGCTTCCATCGTCGAGTCTGCAACGGTTTCCTGTTTGGAACTCTTCCAACACACCGCCCCTCCATTGAGGGTAAAGACAAAACCCGACATGGACTTGGAATCATCCTTGTCACTCTGGAAGCTGGAGTCAGCAAAGGCCTCGATCTGGAGGTCTTTTCCGCCATACACCAAGAACATCTCCTTAGTCCTTCTCAGGTACTTGAGAATGTTCTTTACCGCTATCCTGTGTTTCTCCCCAGGGTTTGACTGATACCTGCTTACCACACTCAGTGCATAAGCTACATCCGGTCTGGTACACAACATCGCATACATTATAGAGCCTACCGCAGAAGCGTAGGGTATAATAGACATGCGATCCCTCTCCAAATCAGTCTTGGGGGACATCTCTTTAGAGAGGGTGATTCCGTGACAAGCCGGTAGATTACCGCGCTTGGAATCTTCCATACTGAATCTTTTCAGTATGGTGTCGATGTACCTGGACTGTGAAAGTCCTAATATCCTCTTGGATCTATCACGATGGATCCGGATCCCCAAGATGTAAGAGGCATCACCCAGGTCTTTCATGGAGAACCTGTGTGACAAGAAACCCTTGACAGATTGTAGCATAGGAATGTCATTTCCTATTAAGAGAATGTCATCCACGTATAAAACGAGGAATACTACAGTTCTCGCTACAAATCTACTATAGATGCATGGTTCATCTGGATTTTTGATAAAGCCAAATTCTTTGACCGTCTCATCAAAACAGATGTTCCAACTCTGCGATGCCTGCTTTAGTCTATAGATGGACTTAAGCAACTTGCACACCTTTCCGCTGCTCCCACTCTGAATGAAACCCTCTGGCTGATCCATATAGACACACTCCTCTAAATTCCCATTTAGAAAAGCGGTTTTTACGTCCATCTGCCAAATCTCATAATCGTGGAAGGCAGCAATGGCAAGAAGGATCCGAATGGATTTCAGCATAGCCACTGGAGAAAAGGTTTCGTCATAGTCCAAACCAGGTCTTTGATGGAAACCCTTTGCAACAAGTCTAGCTTTATAGGTCTCAACCTGTCCATCTACACCAATCTTCCTTTTGAAGATCCACTTGCATCCTACGGGTTTTACCCCGTCTGGAGCAATGTCCAACGTCCATACTTTGTTGGTGTACATGGACTCCATTTCGGTCCGCATTGCATCCAGCCATTTTACCGAGTCAATGCTCTGAACGGCCTGCTGGAAGCTAGTAGGCTCATCATAATCTATGATGCAATCCTCTCTATCCCCGTCTATGAGAAAACCGTAGTACCTCTCGGGCGGATGAGACTGCCTACTACTCCTGCGGAGCGGCGTAGGAATGTCCTGTTCATTTGAACCCTCTGGTTCCACCAAACTTTCAGTAATAGCTTGTGGTTCTGGAATTTCTTCCAGTTCTACTGTGCTCCCACTTATCTGGTTTTCCAAAAACTCAGTTTCCAAGAAGTCGGCATGACGAGAAACAAGAACTTTTTGTTCTTCTTCACAGTAGAAGAAATATCCCTTGGAGTTCATTGGATATCCCACAAACTTGCACTGTACTGAGCGCGCCTCGAGCTTGTCCGCATGCTGCTTTTTAACAAAAGCTGGACTTCCCCAAGTCTTAATGTGACTGAGATGGGGCCTCTTCCCACACCACATCTCATATGGTGTGGTAGGCACAGTCTTAGTAGGAACTCGGTTCAAAAGGTACGCAGCTGATTCTAGCGCATACCCCCAGAATGATCGCGGTAACTCAGCGTTACTCATCATGGACCGTACCATATCCAATAGGGTTCGGTTCCGTCTCTCCGATACACCGTTGTGTTGCGGAGTGTATGAAGGAGTAAGCTGAGAGAGAATCCCGTTCTCTTTTAAATAATTCAGGAACTCGGCATTTAAGTATTCTCCACCTCGATCCGATCTTAGAATCTTGATACTTTTGCCGGTCTGTTTTTCTACTTCATTCTTATATTCCTGGAATTTTTCAAAGGCTTCGGACTTATGTTTCATTAAGAAGATATAACCGTACCTTGAAAAATCATCCGTAAAAGTAATGAAGTAAGAATAACCGCTTCGCGCATGTGTAGACATTGGACCGCACACGTCGCTGTGTACGAGTCCCAAGAGCTCGCTCGCTCTTACTCCGTGTCCAGTGAACGGAGTCTTTGTCATCTTTCCTTTGAGACAGGATTGACAAGTGGCATATGATTGATATTCGAACGGATCCAAATATCCTTCTGTATGTAACTTAGTCAACCTTCTCTCATTGATGTGACCCAGTCTACAATGCCATAAGAAAGTCTGATTGATATCTGGAGACTTTCTTTTGTGTGTATTCTGGACATTGAAAATCTGTGGTTGGTTTAATACGTATATACCATTGCTCAGTGTACCTAACCCAATCAGAACTTGATTAAGGTGAATGTTTACAACATTACTTACAAACGCAAATTCATAACCTTCTTTAGAAACCAAAGATACAGAAATGATATTATAAGTTGCGTTGGGTACAAAAAAGCAATTACGCAAAACCAAAACATGTCCATCTGACATTCCCAGGTGATAGTCCCCCACGGCTTTAGCATCCATGCTAGCTCCGTTCGCAACTCTGAGGGTCATGTCACCTGCCTTCAAAAACCTACGGTTTCTCAACGCCTGCAAAGAATTACAGATATGAGATCCTGATCCGGTATCCAATACCCAGGAAGTAGAGTTTATAGAAAGACAGTTTTCAATAACATACACACCTGAAGCTGAAGCCGCAACCTGCTTCAGTTCCTGTGTCCTGGCCTTCCAAGCCCTGCAATCTTTCTTCCAGTGTCCACTCTTGTGACAATAGAAGCATTCCTCTTTACCCACAAGCTTCCCCGCTATCTTTGTTGCCTTTGCTTTTCCCTTCGTATCCACTTTACTAACACCGCCCCTTGGTTTGGCGGGGGCTTTCCTCTTCTTTCCCTTGGCTTTCGCCTTGGACCTAGAAGAAGAAGATCCTCCTACAAACAAAGTGGATGTTTCCCTACCTTTCTGTAGGGTGCCCTCTGCACTCCTCAGCATGTTGAGGAGTTCTGAAAGTTCAACTTCTTTTTCTTGCAAGTTGAAATTCAGTATGAACTGGGCGTAAGTGGAAGGAAGGGACTGGAGAACTAAGTCCGTATAGAGCTCACTCTCCAACGTGGTCCCAAGTTCTGCGAGCTCCTCAATGTAGCCTATCATCTTAAGCACGTGGTCCGCTACCGATGATCCGACGGCCAACTTTGCCGAAAATAACTTCTTCGACACTTCGTATCTTGCGATACGAGACTGCTCTCCATACTGTTCTTTTGTATGAAGAAATATGGATTCCAAGTCCATATTCTCGTGCCTCCTCTGATGTTCCATGTCCATAGAGGCAAGCACGAGGCATCTGGCCTTCGCGCAATCAATCTCCCAAGTCTTACGGATTTCCTTATCCGCGACGCTGGAGGTGGGACCTGGGACGGGGGGAGCTTTGGTGGTAAGAAGATACCCCAGCTTGTCGTAAGTGATTGCCATTTTGACATTCCTGAGCCAATCTTTGTAGTTTGGCCCTGTCAGTATGTTTTTATCTAGAAGTAACTTAAGTCCAGTCATTTCGATTTGGTCGCTGCAGGGGGAGAGAAGAAACACTTAGCACGATGCTCTTGCAAGTTTAGAATGGTTTTTAATTTGTCTAAACAGGATGGCTCCCACTGTCTCTCGAATCCCTCCTCAAACCACAAAGGAAGAATTAGCCGGGATCAATCCCACCGCACAATACTTGCTTAACCGTTCAGCCAGGACAGTGTCGGTACTTCGAGGGAGGTTTTCCAACGCTTTCGCGAAGTTCCTTAATTTAAGAACCTCTTTTCCCTGGGGGCGTAGCCCCGCTAACACCTTTCTAGGCACCTACTAGGTTTATAGCATTGATCGTTTAGTGAGAAATTTCCCGAGGAGTAGCATATACTCACAGTAGGATCGGGATCCAAATATCATCGCGTGACGAAAATGAAGGAATCCTACCATAATCATCACACTCCAAATGGTATGCAAATCTAGCAAGTTTCAGTACTTATGAAACTCCCGATGTGGATTTTTGCCCCATGCTCTTATGACCTTGACTTTGGCCAACAAATCATAAGTCACATGTCAAGTTCTTCCCGTCGTTCTCCAGGTTAATTTGAATCCATTCGTACCTACCCTTGACTTTGGCCAACAAGATAGTGCGACTGTTCCAAATCAACGCATCTATCTATGCTGCACATGAATACCCAATAGCTACCAATCACTATGCCTTGACTTTGGCCAACAAACATAGCTTGAATACTATTGACTATTTATGTGAAACGACGGAGGGCTACGAATGGTTTTGGTAAAACCGTGAACGTAGTGAACTTGATATAATCGATGGAACGAGATAGCTTTTAGAAGGAGTGGCTCAAGCTCCGCATTTAAAAGTTAGTTTTGAAAAGAACCGAGTGGTTTTTCGAAAGTGTTCCAACGACTTTAACTTGGTTTATTATCTTGCATTAGTTCTTTTAATGCGTGATATTCTTGCATTAGTTCTTTTAATGCGTCCCATCATTTAATCCTACCATTGCAGAAAACAACCAAAATATGACGTACGCTTATGCCATTCGCATTCGCCACGGGGTCCCGTCATCACCCGTTATGTTACTTAACTAACGACAGAGCGGGGGCTGGGCTAGCGCGGCTGTAAAACATAAGCAACGCCTAAATATAAAGCAATGATAGACATTACAGATCACAGATGAATACATTGGATATACTAGCAATCCGCAATCCGTTCGAACCTGCAACGAAAAGCGGATTACACGGTCGCGGTGAATAGCAAATACCCCACCCAAGACCCCTACGGGTGCGGCAAACTACCCGCCAAGTACCCAGTAGTTTGTGCACCCCTCCATGGGTCTATCCTAGGAGAAAAAACAGTAAAAAGAATTATACAATGACGGCTACAACCCCGACCCGGTTGTGCGGCCATACAAATAATATTATTACATCAATTTACATTTACAAATGAATGAAAGAAAAACAAAAGCTCATCTCACATCCACCCCGGCTATTCACCCGCGATAGTCCAACACATTCATATACACATTCCAATATCAAACACAGATCACAGAGATGTATAACCCCGACTAATCGACTTATAGCGATTAGCCGACGTTCAATACATACAAACATCACAGATAGAACCAATATAGCCAAAGTGTAGCGAAGTTCGAAAAAAAATACGGATTTATAGGACCCCAAAAGTAAATTTCTTTTCTGGAAAATCTGGGCACATATAATATATTTGAAAAATCCCAAAACCCTACCAGAAGAACACTGCACAAAACACGATCACATGAAGAGCCCAAACGGCGGCGGATCCGCGGCGAAGATAATAGCTGAGGCCGCGGATCCGCGGCGGTTTGAAGGATTCATGGGATCGTTTTTCTTGGGTGTTCTCACAAAACCCTGAGCCGATTTTATGAGTAAAAAGTTTTACTTTTAGAGCACAAAAAAAATTCAACAGAAACTTAGGGTTTTTGATTCCGGTTTTGCGATTTTTCGATTTCGAACTTCCATACACTTCGCTACCAAGCTAGTTTAAGTTTAGTTAGGCTCTGATACCACTGTAAGTCCACGTTGCGACCCCCGGTTCTTACGGGGAGGCGGAAATGGTATAAAAATCAAATTTTTAGCGCATGGGGCAACATGGACTAACAAAGTCGGGATCTTTTCCTAAACTAAAACTAGCAAACAAGCTAAAGAGAGTTAGCTACTCGGAAAGATGGTTATACCTAAACTTGAACTCCTTCTTCTTCAAACTTTGTAGAGGTTGATGGTTCTTTCCTCGTCGCCTTCTTCCGTCAAAGATGGATCCACCTGAGGGTTCAACCTTCGGGCTCTTTCTCGAACTTTGAGAGAACTAGAATCTTCGGCTTGCTAAACCTTTGATCCTAGAGTGAGTAGAGAGTGTCTAAGGGGTGTTTTCTTTTCAAGGAGAGGGATTCTCAACACATGAGAAGGATTCTCCTTGAGCTTGAGGAAGAACAAGATGAAGTGAGGAGAGAGAAAGAATATGATAGAATGAGCTATCTTTTTCCTTTTTGCAACCATATCAAAAGAAAAAGAATTATCTAATTAGTAATAATAATTCAAATGAGAATAGTTGATGGTTGTTTTGGAATGACCACTATCATCACTTCATTAAATGAATGTTGGCAAGAATCAAGGAGCATCCTTGCAAAGTAATGATGATGGTCAAACATTCAAGCATGGTCAACAAGTCAACCATGGTCAACAAGTCAACAAAACCAACCATAACATAATTTCATTTAATTACTATTATTAATTGATATCTCACTAATTCATTAGGGTTTGGAAAAAAGACGACTGTCAACTGTGCATGCGCACCCGTTCCGAAACCCTAATGAAAAACCTCTTCTTCCGCCTCAAACAACTGTGCATACACACCTGCATTCTTGTTCCGAGGAACATGAATACTGAGAGATAAAAGTAACCCCATAACATATACCAGTATCCGGCTCAAACCAGAGCCCGCTGGCAATATCCGTCCGGACTCCAAACGTGCACAAGTGCGCGGATGAGAACGAACCCTGTCGCAAAACCATGCGACCTCTACTCTGTTTTGCCCAGAGGCGAATACCCTCTGTGTGGGACTCTAAAGACTCGACACTACGCTGGCAGTGGGTTTAACCACAGACCGCAAGCGGCACTAGCTGTGCGTAGCGGTCCCCAGGTAGATGCCGATAAGAAGACTGACGAGGTAATACCCATCTGAACTCCTACTGAGTCTGAATGTGACATTCTCCGTACAGTCCGGTCTGTTCGTCTGATACATCGCATGGCGGGCCTACGGGGCGGTAAACGTCAGTCCCCTAATAGCGGTACAAGTCGTGTCGGAGTGAAGCCCAAAAAACACCCTGAGATAACACTGGAAGCCTACCAGTATATCTCGCTTGCCCTGGCTAGGGACTACTCGTGTAATGGCTCTCCTAGACACAGCGCGATGTCAACCCCCAATACCGGGAGAGACGAATCCTGTCTAACCGTCACTGCCTCCAAGTGCTTCGGGACTGCACCCAACTACTACCTGTTTGCACGACTCCTTTGAGCCGTGGTAGGGTAGTGATCAAAGTGCAGTGGGAACACACTCGAGGCGAAGTGCCAGTGTCAAGTCAGCGGACTAAGCTGTACTCATGTCACCTGGGAACTGATAACTGACGATAGGTATAATACCAACTGGTCAGTTCCCGACGAGTCCTGTCCGGTGTACTCATAACCTAACGAGCACCTGTATACTATCTCCAGTACGACGTACTGATGGCTGTGGGACAGACCATCTCCCACACTGGGATGAGAAGCGCATACGCTAGTCTACTCCGGAGTATCGATGCCCTGTCTCGATAGTCCTGCGACTAGGGACCTGTATAAGGATGTGCTTATAGATTACCCAGCCCCCACTAGTGTGACTGCCATCACAACGCTGGTAATCAAGCAAAGATCCTAAGGGCTCCACTAATGTGTGTAGGTGATGTCGCAAAATAAACACATGTACACATTGAAGTAGAAACAAACCAAGTAGCATACTACTATATTGAGCAAGATTGTTTATACAAGGTGAATATCCCAAGCTTCCATTAAGTAATATACAAACTAGTATGATACAGTAATGACCTCTAGGGCATATACACTAACAGCGAGTCCGTCCAGTGTACCCAGTCTCCACTGAGCACCCGTATACCATCTCTGGTGTCAAACACCAATGGATATGGGATCATCCATCGCCCATCTCATGGGTCGAGAAGCGTATACGCTAGTCTACACTGGTATATCGATGCCCCCGTCTCGATACACCTATGACTAGGGACCTTGAAGGATGTACTTATAGACTACCATGTCCCCACTAGTATGACCCGCATCATAGTCCAGGTAGTCAAGTACACATCCTAAGGGCTTTACCAACATGTAACCATAAGACAGTATAAAGAGATAAGTATACATGTTAAGATAAAGAGCAACCAGATAGCATACTATCATATCGAGCAAGAAAGTCATCTATATATATGTCCAAGCATCCAATATAATATACATCATCTGTACAATACTGGCCTCTAGGGCATACATACAACTAACAATCTCCCACTTGCACTAGGGCCAGTTGCTGTAGTATCACATACCGAGCATCCCGAAGAGTCTCTCAAACTGTATTTGGGGAATGGCCTTCGTGAGTGGATCTGTTGTGTTCTTCTTCGTGTCAACCCTCCTGACCTCGATCTCCCGGCGATCAACTATCTCCTGGATCAGGTGATACCGCCTCAGAATGTGCCTGGATCGCTGATGAGACCTGGGTTCCTTGGCCAAAGCCACTGCTCCATTGTTATCGCAATACAAAGGTATTGGATGCTCAATGGATGGAACCACTCCAAGTTCAGTAACGAACTTCTTGATCCAGACAGCCTCTTTGGCAGCATCGTTGGCAGCGATGTATTCATCCTCTATCGTCGAGTCTGTCATGGTTTCCTGCTTGGAACTCCTCCAGCTAACCGCCCCTCCGTAAAGGGTAAAGAAAAATTCCGACTGCGACTTAGAGTCGTCCTTATCACTCTGGAAGCTCGAATCGGTAAAGGACTCTACTTGGAGTTCTCCGTTACCATACACCAAGAGCATCTCTTTAGTCCTTCGTAAGTACTTGAGAATGCTCTTCACAGCTGTCCAGTGACTCTCTCCAGGATCAGCTTGATACCTGCTGACTACACTTAGTGAGTATGCTACATCGGGTCTGGTACAAAGCATCGCATACATGATAGAGCCTACAGCCGAAGCATAGGGTATCCCTTGCATGCGAGCTCTCTCCAAATCAGTCTTTGGAGAGAGTGACTCCAGAGATCGTGGGTAAGTTCCCACGCTTGGATTCTTCCATACTAAACCTCTTTAATATGGTGTCAATGTACCTGGATTGGGACAATCCCAATATCCGTTTAGATCTATCTCTATAGATCCTAATTCCCAATATGCAGGAGGCATCACCAAGATCTTTCATCGAGAATCTTTGTGATAAGAAGAGCTTGACCGATTGCAGCATAGGAATGTCATTTCCTATCAAGAGTATGTCGTCCACGTACAATACGAGGAAGACAACCTTACTCTCTGCCACCTTCTTGTATATACAAGGTTCATCTACGTTTTTGACGAAATCAAACTCTTTGATAACGACGTCAAAGCAGATGTTCCAACTCCGCGATGCTTGCTTCAATCCATAAATGGATTTAAGCAACTTGCACACCTTCCCGCTACTCCCACTATCTACGAAGCCCTCTGGCTGAGTCATGTATACGCACTCTTCTAAATCACCGTTTAGAAAGGCGGTCTTAACATCCATTTGCCAGATTTCATAGTCATGATATGCAGCGATGGCAAGCATGATCCGGATGGATTTAAGCATAGCCACTGGAGAAAAGGTCTCGTCATAGTCCACACCTGGTCTTTGACGAAAACCCTTTGCAACAAGTCTAGCTTTGAAAGTCTCTACTTTCCCATCTACACCAAGTTTTTTCTTGAAGATCCACTTGCTCCCAATGGGTTTTACCCCTTCAGGAGCAACTTCCAAAGTCCATACTTTGTTGGTGTACATGGAATCCCTCTCAGACCGCATAGCATCCAGCCATTTCATTGAGTCCCCACTCGTGATGGCCTGCTCGAAGCTATTTGGGTCATCATCCTCCATGATGCAATCCTCGCTCCCACCATCCATGAGAAAACCGTAGTATCTCTCAGGTTGGCGAGGAACCCTACTAGATCGTCGGAGAGGCTGAGGTTCGTTGGGAGCTACTGAATCTTCTGGTTCCACTAAATCTTCAGTTACGGTTTGTGTATCTGGAACTTCTTCCAGCTCCACCACTTTGCCACTAATTTCTTTTACAAGAAATTCCTTTTCTAAAAAGGTGGCATGTTGAGCAACAAACACTTTTTGTTCCTCACTGTGGCAGAAAAAATACCCATATGAGTTCTTTGGATATCCCACAAACTTGCAAAGAACTGACCGTGCCTCGAGTTTGTCCGGATTTTGTCTTTTGACATAGGCCGGACAACCCCATATCTTAACTCATTTAAGATATGGCCTCTTCCCACTCCATATCTCATATGGTGTGGTAGGTACAGATTTAGATGGAACTTGATTCAATAGGTATGCTGCTGTCTCCAGCGAATATCCCCAGAAGGAAATAGGTAACTCAGCTGTGCTCATCATAGAGTGCACCATATCTAATAGGGTGCGGTTCCTCCGTTCTGATACACCGTTGTGCTGTGGTGTATATGGAGGAGTCAGCTGAGAGAGAATCCCATTCTCTTTTAGAAAGTCCAGGAATTCATTGCTCAAGTATTCACCTCCTCGATCAGATCGAAGGATTTTAATAATTTTTCCAGTTTGGTTCTCGACTTCTTGTTTATATTCTCTAAATTTCTCAAAAGCTTCTGATTTGTGTTTCATCAGGAACACATATCCGAATCTAGAGAGATCGTCAGTGAATGTAATAAAGTACGAAGAACCATCCCTGGCATCTATGTATCAGTCCCAAGAGTTCGGTAACTCTTTCTCCGTGTCCCGTAAACGAAGTTTTGGTCATCTTGCCTTTGAGACATGACTGGCAAGTGTCATAAGATGAAAATTCGAATGGTTTCAAATATCCATCTTTATGCAACTTAGCAAGTCGTGTCGCATTGATGTGACCTAGTCTACAATGCCACAAGAAGGATTCGTTCAGATCTGAACTCATCCCCTTGTGTGTGTTTGTTATACTCAGAACTATTGATTGATTTAGAACATAAACGCCATTACACTACGTGCCTGATCCAACCAACTTTTGGTTACGAAAAATGTTCATAACATTATCCTGTAATACAAAATTATATCCCTCTTTACTCAATAAAGAAACCGATATAATGTTGCATATCAGGTTCGGCATGTAATAGCATTCGTTCAGAATCAATGTATTACTAGTTGGTAATGCAAGGTGATATTCCCTGACAGTCTTAGCTGCAACAATTGCACAATTTCCAACTCTTATGCCTTTATCACCTTCTCCTTGTTCTCTACCTTTTCGAAGCCCATGTAACTGATTACATATATGGGATCCTGACCCGGTATCTAATACCCAGGACGTAGGGCAAATGGAGAAACAGTTCTCTATAACAAACACACCCGAAGAAAATGCATCAACATGTACTTTCTTCATTCGGGTGGCATGGGAATCCTGGTATTCCCCTATATCCTGTTCAGTCGTATAACTCTTATTAGAAAGAACGGAACCAACGTTCCCCAGCACAGTATAACAGGCGGGTTCGGTTAATACATCCATATTATTATCTTGATTAAGGCATGACATGGTCGCTACCTGGAGAGAGAGAGAAGAAAACACTTTAGCGTATGCTCTTGCAAGATCAGATTGGTTATTATCTTATCTAATCAGGATGTCTCCCACTGGTTTTTATCAAATCTTCCTTCAAACCCTAAAAGGAAAGACTAGCCAGGATTAATTACACCCTACAACTTCGCCGATCTTTCAGCCAGGCCAGTGTCGTTACTTTGAGGGAGGTTCCCCGTGCTTTCGCACGGACCTAATTAAAGTAAACCTCATTTTCCCAGAGGCGTAACCCCGTTGACACCTTTCTAGACACCTACTTGATCGGCTAATTGTCCTGTGTAAAACTCTCCCAGGAGTAACAATTACTCGCAGTGGGTATCGGGATCCGACTATCTCATAGAAGGTATGCAATCTCATTGCAAATTTCAACACTTGAAATTCTCGATAATATTTTGCCCCAAACGATCTATGACCTTGACAAGGTCAACAAACCATAGACCGTACGTCAAGTTCAACCCGTCACTTCTTGATTGAATTAAACTCACCCGCACGACCCTTGACAAGGTCAACAAGGCCGTACAACTACCCTAATCCAATCTGCATCATATGCATAAGCATATAAATACTGGTCAGCTACCGCACACTGCGCCTTGACAAGGTCAACAAACGCAGCACGAATACTAAGCAGGACTTATCTGAAATGACGGAGGGCTACGACAGGTTTTTCTGAAAACCTATTGCGTAATGAACTTGATATCGTTGTAGAATCGAGTGAATTTTGAAATGGAGTGATTTTAAGGCTTTCATTAGTTTTGCTAAAGAGGTCACTCCCGGTGAAGGGATCTCGACTCTTTCCTCATCGAATAAGGTGCGGGATATATCATATATATCACTGTGCAAAGCAAAACTCCAAAAGCAGTCAAAAGTCAAACCGAGTGTTGTAGCATCTGCCAGTTTTGCTAAAGAGGTCACTCCCGGTGAAGGGATCACGGCTCTTTCCTCATCGAATAAGGTGCAGGGTATATCATATATACCGCTATGCAAAGCAAAACTGTAGCTACCCTTTTATTTTAAAATTTTATTCTACAACATCTTTTAGGTTTCTTTACTTTCATTAATCACATTAATGAAGTCCCATCATTTAAGTCACCTAAACATCACAGATAAATACGACGTACACTTATGACATCCGCATTCGCCTCGATGTCCCCTCGTGCACCGTTAGGTTAGGTAACTAACGACAGAGCAGGGCAGGGCTAGTGCGGGTGCAAAACATAAGTAACATCTATATAATATATCATATATACTATATAAAGTATCTATCACAGCACATCACATGATCACATCACAGATATCGCAGCAGAAATATAGATATAAAGTGGGATATACCAGGACGTCCGTATTTAGTATTTAGCCAACAATAGAAAATACGGATTCCACAGTCGCGATGAATAGCCAAGCCCACACCCTGGACCCCTACGAGAGCGGCAAGCTACCCTACCAATTCTGGAGTTTAGGAGACCCGGTCTCGACTCCTCGAGATGGCCTCCCACTGAACCGCAGAACCCGGTCACCTGTACTCCCCTCCTTGGGTCCATCCTAATGCGGAAAAGTAAATAATATACAACAAAGGTGGCATCGACCTCAACCTGGAAGTGCCCCAAATAAAAGAATATTACATTATATTTGAATTTACATGAATGAAAATATTAAACTCTCATCTCACATAAAACCCTCCGGCTATTCAATCGCGACAATCCTGCACATCATATCTCAGCAACACATAATATCTCATATCATCAACGTAAGTAAGTATGCATACCCCAATTGTCGTTGATGTATAGCAACGAAACCGGCGATATGAACATACTACAGTTACGGTCACAGAAAAGAAAGTGTAAAACTGTAATATCTGGAATCCACATTCTCTTTAAACATCGTAAATGCGAAATATCACATACTTCGTATTTCATGTCTAGTAATATGAATTCCACACATTGCATCATATTCCAGATAATTAGACAGTATTAAAGTTTTCGAACGAGCGATCAAATACCCAAGATTCCCTAAAGGTCAACACTTGAGCGAAGCTCAAAAACTTGGAGTATGACACAGTAGTAGCGGTCCAGCCGTAGAAGGGTCAAGCCAACGCCTCACATGTGGCACGCCGTACTGCCCCAACCCCTAAGGTTCGAAGGGCAGTTCAAGACAGTCACATAATCGAGTTAAGGTTTGTTGTCTTCTAGAGGGACCACCACAAAACTTGCACGAACCTCCGAAGGATTTAAACCCCGTGAAAAGTGAGCAAATGATACTCGTTCAAACACTTCAATACTTTCTAATTTACCCGGAAAAGCAACGAAATGAAAATTCCGATCGAATCGACGAGTGCAAAAACATCTCCAGAATTTACAGTACTAAATTCAGATTAAAAATACTCCAAAAAAATAAACAAGCAGAGTCATGAGTTACTGTCCAAAAACCAGACCATGAACCAACAGAACGGCCGCGGAACCGCGGCCTAAGCAGGCTTATGCCGCGGTTCCGCGCTCAAGTTTACTGTTCACGGTCTCGTTTTTCACAGTAACTCTTATATTTACCTGATGAATTTTTTGCATATTTTTAATTCTGAAAAACAGCAGTTTTAAAAAAATGTCCAGAGAGCTCTCAAAATCCATATTTTCCGGTTCGATCGGAGTTTTAACTTCGTTAAACTGTCGCCTAATGTTCTAGGTCGACTCTGATACCAATGTTGGGTAAGCCTAGCACCTCATGAAGGGTTTGGAAGCATCACATGAACCAAAGATTGAATTTTTAGGGTGCTAAGTTAACGAACATAGAATCGTTCCTAGAAAAATTTGGGTTTCAAATTTTTCGCATCATCTCATGAAAGAAAAGCTAGGGTTTAGAGACTACAACCTTTGTAGCTCCCTACGTTAGACTCCTCGGCTACTTGGGGTTTGAAAAAGCTCCGCTTGAACTCCTCTAGGTCACCGATGATCCACCCGGAGTCCGCTTTGTCCAAGATTTCAACTTCACCCGATCAAGAGAACGAAATGAAGCTAACACTCCAAACAAGTGGGCTAGACTTGTGTAGAATGGTGTTGTGGTTCTCTTTCTCACTTCAAAATCCTAACTTGATGAGTATATTGCTCACTACAAAAATCTAGAGAGCAAAATGAGAGAGGAAGAAGAAGATGATGGCTATATTTTTTAACAAGAGTAAAAGAATAACCCTTGTTGAGAAAAATGAAAATATATGTATATATATTTTCATGTTCTCATCTCAAACCATGGTTAAACAATCAATATCTTATTGAACTTGAGTTAAAACACAAAAGGAAAGTTCACCCAAGGTTAAAAGGTGGGTGAGGATGGTTAGGTTAAAGGAAGAGTGTAGAAACAAATCAATGATAACCTTTTTCCTTTTTCCTTTTTGTTTTAAATCAAATGCAATAAAATCCATATATAAAACCATGGTGTGAGTCTTATATTGCCACCATTTTCATGTATGTACAACCATGATGTATGTATGTATGTATGTATGTATGTGTGTATGTACATCCATATGTGCATAAATCTATAAAGAAGGCATACATGCATGCATACATCCATCAAAATCAAGAAAGGATATCAAGTGAGAAACTAATGGTTAAATAATAAATCAACACTTGATTTATCAATCCGGCCATATCACATATGACCCCACCAAAAGGAAGCCGCCCGATCAATATACGGTATCCTATACGCGCATTTTAATCGGGTCCATGCACATATCGCATACGCGCACCACAACGTTTCGTCTGGACTAGGAAACTCCATTGTGGGACTCTAAGACTCGTCAATACGCCGGCAGTGGGTGATGATCATATCAAGCACCCCCAAGCCGCAAGCGGTCATCTAAACGTAACGGCCACCCGGGTATTGAGCGATCAGAAGAGAACAAGCGAACCTGCTACAACTCCCGTCGAGCCAACCGGCAACACTTCCCGTACAGTCCGGTCTCCTCGTCTGATATGTCGCATATCAAGTCTAGGGGGGTAAACGTCAGACCCCAATAACCGATAAGTCTTGCCAATGTGAGGCTCATAATGGGTCGAGAAACTACTGGTAACACTTACCAGCAAATCTCTGAATCAGCCCTGGCCAGAGACTTCCCTGTTACGGCCAATCGAGCACAGCGCAACATCAACCCCCAATACTGGGAAAGACAAAACCCCTCCTATCGCTCATTGCCTCCATGTGACTCGGGACTGTACCCAAAAACCACCGTTTTGCACGCCCTCCTGGACGTGGTAAGGTGGAGATCAAAGCACAGTGGGAATCACACAAGACTCTATGACGATCTCGGGTCTACAGGCTAACCTGCACAAGTGTCATCTGAGAACTGCCATCTGACGTGAGGTATAATACCATCTGGGAGTTCTCGGCGAGTCCGTCCAGTGTACCCAGTCTCCACTGAGCACCCGTATACCATCTCTGATGTCAAACACCAATGGATATGGGATCATCAATCGCCCATCTCATGGGGTCGAGAAGCGTATACGCTAGTCTACACTGGTATATCGATGCCCCCGTCTCGATACACCTACGACTAGGGACCTTGAAGGATGTACTTATGGACTACCATGTCCCCACTAGTATGATCTGCATCATAGTCCAGGTAGTCAAGTACACATCCAAAGGGCTTTACCAACATGTAACCATAAGACAGTATAAAGAGACAAGTATACATGTTAAGATAAAGAGCAACCAGATAGCATACTATCATATCGAGCAAGAAAGTCATCTCTATATATGTCCAAGCATCCAATATAATATACATCATCTGTACAATACTGGCCTCTAGGGCATACATACAACTAACAGATTTCGTAGTCATGATATGCAGCGATGGCAAGCATGATCCGGATGGATTTAAGCATAGCCACTGGAGAAAAAGTTTCGTCATAGTCCACACCTGGCCTTTGACGAAAACCCTTTGCAACAAGTCTAGCTTTGAAAGTCTCCACTTTCCCATCTACACTAAGTTTTTTCTTGAATATCCACTTGCTCCCAATGTCTTTTACCCCTTCAGGAGCATCTTCCAAAGTCCACACTTTGTTGGTGTACATGGATTCCATCTCGGACCGCATTGCATCCAGCCATTTCACTGAGTCCCCACTCATGATGGCCTGCTCGAAGCTAGTTCGGTCATCATCCTCCATAATTCAATCCTCGCTCCCACCATCTATGAGAAAACCGTAGTATCTCTCAGGTTGGCGAGGAACCCTACTAGATCGGCGGAGAGGCTGGGGTTCATTGGGAGCTACTGAATCCTCTGGTTCCACTAAATCTTCTGTTGTGTTTTGTTCAGCTGGAACCTCTTCCAGTTCAACCTGAGAGCCACTAATCTCTTTTGCAAGAAATTCCTTTTCTAAAAAGGTGGCATGTTGAGCAACAAATACTCTTTGTTCTTCACTGTGGTAGAAGATATACCCTCGCGAATGCTTGGGATATCCAACAAATTTACACAAAATAGACCTTGCCTCGAGTTTGTCCGGTTTTTATCTTTTGACATAGGCCGGGCAACCCCATATCTTTATAAAATTAAGATATGGTCTCTTCCCCTCCCATATCTTATATAGGGTGGTAGGCACAGATTTGGTAGGAACCCTATTCAGTAGGTATGCTGTTGTTTCCAGTGCATATCCCCAGAAGGAAATAGGTAACTCAGCTACACTCATCATAGAGCGCACCATATCTAATAGGGTGCGGTTCCTCCGTTCTGATACACCGTTGTGCTGTGGTGTATATGGAGGAGTCAGCTGAGAGAGATTCCCATTCTCTTTTAGGAAGTCCAGGAATTCAATGCTCAAGTATTCACCTCCTCAATCAGATCGTAGGATTTTAAAACTTTTTCCGGTTTGGTTCTCGACTTCTTGTTTATATTCTCTAAATTTCTCAAAAGTTTCTGATTTGTGTTTCATCAGGAACACATATCCAAATCTAGAGAGATCGTCAGTGAATGTAATGAAGTACGAAAAACCATCCCTGGCATGTGTAGACATGGGACCGCATACATCACTATGTATCAGTCCCAAGAGTTCGGTAACTCTTTCTCCGTGTTCCGTAAACGGAGTTTTGGTCATCTTGCCTTTGAGAGATGACTGGCAAGTGTCATAAGATGAAAATTCAAACGGATTCAAATATCCATCCTTATGTAACTTAGCTACTCGTGTCGCATTGATGTGACCCAGTCTACAATGCCACAAGAAGGATTCATTCAGGTCTGAACTTTTCCACTTGTGTGTGTTTGTTATGCTTAGAACTGTTGATTGATTTAGAACATAAATGCCATTGCACAACGTGCCTGATCCAACCAACTTTTGGTTGCGGAAAATGTTCATAACATTATCCTGTAATACAAAATTATATCGCTCTTTACTCAATAAAGAAACCGATATAATGTTGCAGATCAGGTTCGGCATGTAATAGCATTCGTTCAGAACCAATGTATTACCAGTTGGTAATGCAAGGTGATATTCCCCGACAGTCTTAGCTGCAACAATTGCACCATTTCCAACTCTTATGTCTTTATCACCTTCTCCAAGTTCTCTACCTTTCCTAAGCCCATGTAACTGATTATATATATGGGATCCTGACCCGGTATCTAATACCCAAGACGTAGGGCAAATGGAGAAACAGTTCTCTGTAACGAAACAACCGAAGAAAATGCATCAACATGTACATTCTTCATCCGGGTGGCATGGGAATCCTGGTATTCCCCTATGTCCTGTTCATTCCTATAACTCTTATAAGAAAAAACGGAACCAACGTTCCCCAGCACAGTAAAACTTGCGGGTTCGGTCAATACATCCATATTATTATCTTGATTAAAGCATGACATGGTCGCTACCTGGAGAGAGAGAGAAGAAAACACTTTAGCGTATGCTCTTGCAAGATCAGATTGGTTATTATCTTATCTAATCAGGATGGCTCCCACTGGTTTTTATCAAATCTTCCTTCAAACCCTAAAAGGAAAGACTAGCCGGGATTAATTACACGCTACAACTTCGCCGATCTTTCGGCCAGGCCAGTGTCGGTACTTTGAGGGAGGTTCCCCGTGCTTTCGCACGGACCTAATTAAAGTAAACCTCGTTTTCCCAAAGGCGTAACCCCATTGACACCTTTCTAGACACCTACTTGATCGGCTAATTGTCCTGTGTAAAACTCTCCCAGGAGTAACAATTACTCGCAGTGGGTATCGGGATCCATCTATCTCATAGATGGTATGCAATCTCATTGCAAATTTCAACACTTGAAATTCCCGATAATATTTTTCCCCAAGCATCCTATGACCTTGACGGAGGTCAACAAACCACAGGGTGCAAGTCAAGTTCAACCCGTCATTTCTTGATTGAATCAAACCCACCCGCACGACCCTTGACAGATGTCAACAAGGTCGTACGACTACCCTAATCCAATCTGCATCACATGCATAAGCAGATAAATACTAGTTAGCTACCGCACACTACGCCTTGACGGAGGTCAACAAACGTAGTACGAATACTAAGTAGGATTTATCTGAAATGACGGAGGGCTACGACAGGTTTTTCTGAAAACCTATTGCGTAATGAACTTGATATCATTGAAGAATCAAGTGAAGTTTTTAAATGGAGTGATTTTGAGGCTTTTCTAGTTTTGCTAAAGGGGTCACTCCCGGTGAAGGAATCGTCGGCCCTTTTCTCGTCGAATGAGGTGCGGGATATATCATATATATCACTGTACAAAGCAGAAACTATAGAAGCAATCAAAAGACAAACCGAGTGTGTAGCATCTGCCAGTTATTGCTAAAGGGGTCACTCCCGCTGAAGGGATCTCGGCCCTTTCCTCATCGAATAAGGTGCAGGGTATATCATATATACCGCTATGCAAAGCAAAACTGTAGCTACCCTTTTTATTTTAAAATTTGATTCTACAACATCTATTAGGTTTCTTTTCTTTCATTAATCACATTAATGAAGTCCCAGCATTTAAGTCACCTAAACATCACAGATAAATACGACGTACACTTATGCCATCCGCATTCGCCTCGATGTCCCCTCGTGCACCGTTAGGTTAGGTAACTAACGACAGAGCAGGGCAGGGCTAGTGCGGGTGCAAAACATAAGTAACTTCTATATAATATATCATATATACTATATAAAGTATCTATCACAGCACATCACATGATCACATCACAGATATCGCAGCAGAAACATAGATATAATGTGGGATATACTAGGACGTCCGTATTTATTATTTAGCCAACAATAGAAAATACGGATTCCACAGTCGCGATGAATAGCCAAACCCACACCCTGGACCCCTACGAGAGCGGCAAGTGACCCTACCAATTCTGGAGTTTAGGAGACCCGGTCTCGACTCCTCGAGATGGCCTCCCACAGAAACCCAGAACCCGGTCACCTGTGCTCCCCTCCTTGGGTCCATCCTAATGCGGAAAATTAAATAATATACAACACAGGTGGCATCGACCTCAACCCAGAAGTGCCCCAAATAAAAGAATATTACATTACATTTGAATTTACATGAATGAAAATATAAAACTCTCATCTCACATAAAAAAAACCCGGCCATTCAATCGCGAAAATCCTGCATATCATATCTCAGCAACACATAATATCTCATATCATCAACGTAAGTAAGTATGCATACACCGATTGTCGTCGACGTATAGCAACGACAATCGGCAATACCACTACATACTACACTTACGGTCACAGAAAAGAAAGTGTAAAACTGCAATATCTGGAATCCACATTCTCTTTAGACATCGTAAATGCGAAGTATTACATACCTCGTATTTCATGTCTTATAATGTGAATTCCACACATTGCATCACAATCCAGATAATTAGACAATATTAAAGTTTTCGAACGAACGATCAAATACCCAAGATTCACTAAAGGTCAAAACTTGAGCGGAGTTCAAAAACCGGAGTATGACACAGTAGTAGCGGTCCAGCCGTAGAAGGGTCAAGCCAACGCCTCACATGTGGCACGCCGTACTGCCCCAAACCCTCAGGTTCAAAGGGCTGTTCGAGACGGTCACATAATCGAGTTAAGGTTTGTTGTCTTCTAGAGGGACCACCACAAAACTTGCACGTATCTCCAAAATATTTAAACCTCGTGAAAAGTGAGCAAATGATACTTGTTCAAACACTTCGATACTTTCTAATTTATCCGGAAAAGCCAAGAAATGAAAATTCCGATCGAATCGATGAGTCCAAAACCAACTCCAGAACAAACAGCACAAAATTCAGATTAAAAATACCCTAAAAAATAAACAAGTATAATCAAGAATTACTGTATAAAAATTATGCAGTGATTGATGTAAATGGCCGTAGTACCGCGGCCCAAGCAAGCTTAGGCCGCGTTTCCGCGGCAATATGGACTGTTCACTTTGTCGAATTTTACAGTAATTCTTATATTTATCTGCTGAATTTTTTACATATTTTTAATTCTGAAAAACAGCAGTTTTGAAAAAATGACCAGAGAGCGCCAAAAAATCCGTATTTCGGTTCGATCGGAGTTTTAACTTCGTAAAATTGTTGCCTAATGTTCTAGGTCGGCTCTGATACCAATGTTGGGTTGGCCTAGCACCTCATGAAGGGTTTGGAAGCATCACATGTACCAAAGGTGTAGTCTTTAGGGTGCTAAGTTAACAAACATCGGATCGTTCCTAGAAAATTAGGGTTTCTAAAACATGCATATCATCATATGAAAGAAAAGCTAAGGTTTAGAGAGTACAACCTTTGTAGCTCCCTACGCTAGACTCCTCGACTACTTGGGGTTTGAAAAAGCTCCGCTTGAACTCCTCTAGGTCACCGATGATCCACCCGTAGTCCGCTTTGTCCAAGCTTGCAACTTCACCCGATCAAGAGAACGAAATGAAGCTAACACTCCAAACAAGTGGGCTAGACTTGTATAGAATGGTGTTGTGGTTCTCTTTCTCACTTCAAAATCCTAACTTGTTGAGTATATTGCTCACTACAAAAATCTAGAGAGCAAATGATAGAGGAAGAAGAAGATGATGGCTATATTTTTAACAAGAGTGAAAAGAATAACCTTTGTCCAAGGAAAAAGAAAATATATCAATATATATTTTCTTGTTCTCATCTCAAACCATGGTTTAAACAATAAATATATTATTAAACTTGAGTTAAAACACAAAAGGAAAGTTTACCCAAGGTTAAAAGGTGGGTGAGAATGGTTAGGTCAAAAGAAGAATGTAGAAACAAATCAATCACAACCATTTTCTATTTCCTTTTTGTTTTAAATCAAATGTAATAAAATCCATATTTAAAACCATGTTGTAAGTCTTATATTGCCACCATTTCCATGTATATACAACCATGAAGGATGTATGTATGTATGTATGTGTGAATGTACATCCATATGTGCAAGAATCTAAAAAGAGAACATACATGCATGCATACATCCATCAAATAAAAGAAAGGATTTCTAGTGAGAAACTAATGGTTAAATGATAAATCAACACTTGATTTATCAATCCGGTCATATCACATATGACCCTAACCAAAAGCAAGCCGCCCGATCAATATACGGTATCCTATACTCGCATTTTAATCGGGTCCATGCGCATATCGCATACGCGCACCACAACGTTTCGCCTGGACTAGGTAACTCCATCGTGGGACTCTAAGACTCGTCAATACGCCGGCAGTGGGTGATGATCATATCAAGCACCCCCAAGCTGCAAGCAGTCAGCTAAACGTAACGGCTACCCGGGTATTGAGCGATCAGAAGAGAACAAGCGAACCTGCTACAACTCCCGTCGAGCTAACTGGCAACACTTTCCGTACAGTCCGGTCTCCTCGTCTGATATGTCGCATATCAAGTCTAGAGGTGGTAAATGTCAGACTCCAATAACCGATAAGTCGTGCCGATGTGAGGCTCATAACGGGTCGAGAAACTACTGGTAACACTTACCAGCAAATCTCTGAATCAGCCCTGGCCAGGGACTTCCCTGTTACGGCCAATCGAGCACAGCGCAACATCAACCCTAATACCGGGAGAGACGAAACCCCTCTTATCGCTCATTGCCTCCATGTGACTCGGGACTGTACCCAAAAACCACCGTTTTGCACGCCCTCATGGACGTGGTAAGGTGGAAATCAAAGCACAGTGGGAATCACACAAGACTCTATGACGATCTCGGGTCTACAGACTAACCTGCACAAGTGACCCCTGAGAACTGCCATCTGACGTGAGGTATAAAACCATCTGGGAGTTCTCGGCGAGTCCGTCCAGTGTACCCAGTCTCCACTGAGCACCCGTATACCATCTCTTATGTCAAACACCAATGGATATGGGATCATCCATCGCCCATCTCATGGGTCGAGAAGCGTATATGCTAGTCTACACGGGTATATCGATGCCCCTGTCTCGATAAACCTACGACTAGGGACCTTGAAGGATGTACTTATGGACTACCATGTCCCCACTAGTATGATCTGCATCATAGTCCAGGTAGTCAAGTACACATCCTAAGGGCTTTACCAACATGTAACTATAAGACAGTTTAAAGAGACTAGTATACATGTTAAGATAAAGAGCAATCAGATAGCATACTATCATATCGAGCAAGAAAGTCATCTCTATATATGTCCAAGCATCCAATATAATATGCATCATCTGTACAATACTGGCCTCTAGGGCATACATACAACTAACAGTGCTCGGAACTGCACCCAACTGCTACCTGTTTGCACGACTCCTTTGAGCCGTGGTAGGGTAGCAATCTAAGAACAGTGGGACACACTCGAGGCGAAGTAGTAGTGTCAAGTCTGCGGACTATGCTGTACTCATGTCACCTGGGAACTGTTAACTGACGACGGGTATAATACCAACCAATAGTTCCCCTGCGAGTCCTGTCCGGTGTACCCGTAACCTAACGAGCACCTGTATACTATCTCCAGTACGACGTACTGATGGCTGTGAGACAGACCATCTCCCCAACTGGGATGAGAAGCGTACACACTAGTCTACTCTGAAGTATCGATGCCCTGTCTCGATAATCCTATGACTAGGGACAATTATAGAATGTTGCTTATAGACTACCCAGCCCCCACTAGTGTGACTGCCATCACAACGCTGGTAATCAAGCAAAGATCCTATGGGCTCTACTAATATGTAAAAGTGATACGTTACAAGAAACATATTCACATATTAAAATAGGCACAAACTAAGTAGCATACTACCATTTTTAGCAAGACTGTATATACAACTGTGAATATCCCAAGCTTCCATTAAGTAATATACGACCTAGTATGATACAATAATGGCCCCTAGGGCATATACACTAACACTACCGTACAGTCCGGTCTCCTCGTCAGATATGCTGCATATCAAGTCTAGGGATGGTAACGTCGACCCCAATAACTCAATAAGTCGTGCCGATGAATGGTCTATAACAGATCGAGAAACTACTGATAACACTTATCAGTAAATCTCAACAGCCCTGGCCAGGGACTTACTGATATAGCCAGTTGAGCATAGCACAGCATCAACTCCCAATACCGGGAGAGACGAAACCCCTCCTATCGCTAATCGCCTTCGTGTGTCTAGGGACTGTACCCAACGGCCACCTGTTTGCACGACTCAGTAGAGCCGTGGTAGGATGGTAATCAAAGTACAGTAGGAGAACACACAAGACTCTATGACGATCTCGGGTCTACAGACTAACCTGCACCAGTGTCACTTGAGAACTGCTATCCGACGATAGATATAATTCCATATAGGAGTTCTCGGTGAGTCCGTCCAGTGTACCCAGTCACCACTGAGCACCCGTATACGATCTCGATGTCAAACATCGATGAATGTGGGAACATCCATCGCCCATCATATGGGTCTAGTATCATATATGCTAGTCTACTCTGGTATATCGATGCCCCATCTCGATACACCTACGACTAGGGACATTTCAGGATATGCTTATAAACTACAGATGTCCCACTAGTATGATCTCCATCATAATCACAGTAGTCAAGCCAATATCCTCAGGGCTTTATCAACATGTGTGAATGAATAAAAGCATGATCAAATCAACATGTCAGATGAAGAAGAACCAGATAGCATACTATCATGTCGAGCAAGAATGTACACTGAATATATATATATATATATATACATGTATAAATACATCTATTATCATATAATGGCCTCTAGGGCATACATATTTCCAACAGGTGTATCGCCGGCTTCATTGCTATATACCAACGACAATTGGGATACGCATATTTACTTACGTTGATGGCATGTGATGTTATTTGTTGCTGTGATATGTTATATTGGATCGTCGCGTTTTGAATAGCCGGGGTTTATGTGAGATGAGGGTTTTTATTTTCATTCATGTAAAATTAATTGTATGTAATATTTTTTTATTGGGGCGCTTCCGGGTTGAGGATGATGTCACCATTGTTATATATTATTTACTTTTCCGAATTAGGATAGACCCATGGAGGGGAGCACAATTAACCGGGTTCTAGAGACCAGTGGGAGACCAACTCGAGTAGTCGATTCCGGGTCTCCTAACTCTAGAATTGGTAGGGGTGCTTTCCTCTCTCGTAGGGGTCTAGGGATGTTGGTTTGGCTATTCATCGCGACCGTGTAATCCGTGTTTCATACAGGCTCGAAATGAAACACGGACCTCCAAGTATATCCAATATTTCATATGTTTCTTCTGCTGCTCTGTGATGTGATCACTGTGGATTTTTAGACGAATGGATATACATTATATATGAGATATATAGTAGATGTTGCTTATGTTTTCCACCCGCGCTACCCCCGTCCCAGTATGCCGTTAGTTAAGTAACCTAACGGTGCACAACGGGACACTGTGGCGAATGCGGATGGCATAAGCGTACGTTGTATTTTCGTTTCTTCTGTGATGCTTAGGAAGCATAAATGATGGGACTTCATTAATGAGATTAATGAAAGAAAAGAAACCTAAAAGATGTTGTAGAATCAAATTTTCAAAAATGGTAGCTCTAGTTTTTGCTTTGCATAGCTGTATTCCTTGTAGAATATCCAGCACCTTATTCGATAAGGAAAGAGCCGAGATCCCTTCACCGGGAGTGACCACTTTAGCGAAACTAGCAGATGTTACAAACACTCAGTTTTGTTTTTGATTGCTTCTATAGTTCTTGCTTTGCATAGCGATATTTTTGAAATATCCTGCACCTTATTCGATAAAGAAAGAGCCGAGATCCCTTCACCGGGAGTGACCTCTTTAGCGAAACTAGTAAAAGCCTCAAAAACACTCCTTTTAAAAATCACTCGATTCTACAGTGATATCAAGTTCATTACGCAATAGGTTTTCTGAAAAACATGTCGTAGCCCTCCGTCATTTCAAATAAGTCCTAATTATTATTCATGCTACGCTTGTTGGCCTGCGTCAAGGCGTAGTGTGCGGTAACTAACTAGTACTTATCTGTAACATAAGATGAGATTGGATTAGGGTAGTCATGCGACTTTGTTGGCCTGTGTCAAGGGTCGTGCGGGTGGGTTTAATTCAATCAGGAAATGACGGGTTGAACTTGACTAGCGGAATATGGTTTGTTGGCATGCGTCAAGGTCATAGGACGCTAGGAGCAAAATATTATCGGGAATTTCAAGCATTGAAATTTGCAATAAGATTGCATACCTTCTATGAGATAGTTGGATCCTGATACCCACTGCGAGTAAGTGTTACTCCTAGAAGAGTCTTGCACTTTACAATTAGCCAATCAAGTAGGTGTCTAGAAATGTGTCAACGGGGCTATGCCTCTGGGAAAACGAGGTTTACTTTAATTAGGTCCGTGCGAAAGCTTGGGGAACCTCCCTCAAAGTACCGGCACTGGCCTGGCTGAAAGATTGGCGAAATTGTAGGGTGTAATTAATCTCGGCTAGTCTTTCCTTTTAGGGTTTGAAGGAAGATTTGATAAAAACAGTGGGAACCATCCTGATTAGATAAAATAATAACCAATCTGATCTTACAATAGCATACGCTAAAATGTTTTCTTCTCTCACTCTTTCCAGGTAGCGACCATGTCACGTCTTAATCAAGATAATAATATGGATGTATTGACCGAACCCGCTTGTTATTCTGAGCAGGGGAACGTTGGTTCTGTTCTTTCTTATAATTGTTATAAGACTGAACAGGGAATAGGGACATATCCGGATACCCACGCCGCCCAAACGAAGAATAAGCATGTTGATGCGCCTTCTTTGGGTGTGTTAGTTATTGATAACTGTTTCTCAGTTCACTCTACGTCCTGGGTATTAGATACCGGATCAGGATCCCACATATGTAATATGTTACATGGGCTACAGAAAGGTAGAGAACTGGGAATGGGTGATCATTCCGTAAGAGTCGAGAATGGGGCAAATGTTACAGCTAAAGCAGTTGGCGAATATCACCTTGTATTACCAAATGGTAATACATTGATTCTGAACGAGTGCTATTACATTCTGACCCTGATATGCAATCTTATATCAGTTTCTTTATTAAGTAAAGAAGGATATAATTTTGTAGTACATGATAATGTTATGAACATCTTCCTAAATCAAAAGTTGATTGGATCAGGCTCGTTAAATAATAGCATATATGTTTTAGATCAAACTACAGTTCTTAATGTACAAAACACACATAAGAAGAAGAGTTCAGAAATGAACGAATCCTTCTTGTTGCATTGTAGACTAGGTCATATCAATGCGGCACGAATAGCTAAGTTGCATAAGGATGGATATTTGAATCCGTTCGAATTTTCATCTTATGACACTTGCCAGTCATTTCTCAAAGGCAAGATGACCAAAACTCCATTTACAGGACACGGAGAAAGAGCTAGCGAGCTCTTGGGACTGATACATACTGATGTATGTGGTCCTATGTCTACGCATGCCAGGAATGGTTCCTCATACTTCATTACATTCACTGACGATCTCTCAAGATTCGGACATGTGTTCCTGATGAAACACAAGTCTGAAGCTTTTGAGAAATTCAAAGAATATAAGCACGAAGCAGAGAACCAAATGGGTAAAAGTATTAAAATCCTTCGATCTGATTGAGGAGGAGAATACTTGAGCAATGAGTTCCGAGACTATCTAAATGAGAATGGGATTCTCTCTCAGCTTACTCCTCCGGATACACCACAGCACAACGGTGTATCGGAGTGGAGGAATCGCACCCTATTAGATATGGTGCGCTCTATGATGAGCACTGCTGAGTTACCTATTTCCTTTTGGGGATATGCACTGGAGACAGCTGCAGACCTATTGAATATGGTTCCCACCAAATCTGTGCCAACCACTCCATATGAGATATGGAAAGGTAAGAGACCATATCTTAATTATATTAAGATATGGGGTTGTCCGGCATATGTGAAAACACAAAATTCGGACAAGCTCGAGGCAAGGTCATTTCTGTGTAAGTTTGTTGGATATCCCAAACATTCGCGAGGGTATACCTTCTACCACCCCGAGGAACAAAAGGTGTTTGTTTCTCGACATGCCACCTTTTTAGAAAAGGAATTTCTTGCAAAGGAATTTAGTGTCAAGGAGGCAGAACTGGAAGAGGTTGCAGCTATACAAACCACGACAGAAGATTTGGTGAAACCAGAGGATTCGGTAGTTCCCAACGAACCTCAGCCTCTCTGCCGATCTAGTAGGGTTCCTCATCCACCTGAGAGATACTACGGTTTTCTCATTGATGATGGAAGCGAGGATTACATCATGGAGGATGATGACCCAACTAGCTTCGAGCAGGCCATCATGAGTGGGGACTCTGTGAAGTGGCTGGATGCAATGCGATCTGAGATGGAATCCATGTACACCAACAAAGTATGGACTTTGGAAGTTGCTCCTGAAGGGGTAAAACCTATTGGGAGCAAATGGATCTTTAAGAAGAAACTTGGTGTAGATGGAAAAGTTGAGACTTTCAAAGCTAGACTTGTTGCAAAGGGTTTTCGTCAAAGACCAGGTGTGGACTATGATGAAACCTTTTTCTCCAGTGGCTAGGCTTAAGTCCATCCGGATCCTACTTGCCATTGCTGCATACCATGACTACGAAATCTGGCAAATGGATGTTAAGACCGCCTTTCTAAATGGTGATTTGGAAGAGTGCGTGTACATGACTCAGCAAGAGGGCTTCGTAGACAGTGGGAGCAGGGGAAAGGTGTGCAAGATGCTTAAATCCATCTACGGGTTAAAGCAGGCATCATGGAGTTGGAACATCTGTTTTGATGTGGTTGTCAAAGAGTTTGACTTCGTCAAAAACATAGATGAACCTTGTATATACAAGAAGGTGGCAGAGAGTAACCTCGTATTGTACATAGATGACATACTCTGGATAGGAAATGACATTCCTATGCTGCGATCGGTCAAGCTCTTCTTATCACAAAGATTCTCAATGAAAGATCTAAGGGATGCCTCCTGCATCTTGGGGATTAAGATTTATAGAGATAGATCTAAACGGATATTGAGATTGTCCCAATCTAGATACATTGACACCATACTAAAGAGGTTTAGTATGGAAGGATCCAAGCGTGGGTTTTTACCCACGATCTCAGGACTCACTCTCTCCAAAGAGATATCTCCCAAGACTGATTTGGAGAGAGCTCGCATGCAAGGGATACCCTATGCTTCGACAGTAAGCTCTATCATGTACGCGATGCTATGTACCAGACCCGATGTAGCACACTCACTAAGTGTACTGAGTAGGTATCAAGCAGATCCTGGAAAGAGTCACTGGACAGCTGTGAAGCGCATTCTCAAGTACTTGAGAAGGACTAAAGAGATGCTCTTGGTGTATGGTAACGGAGAACTCCAACTGGAGTCCTTTACCGATTCGAGCTTACAGAGTGATAAGGACGACTCTAAGTCGCACTCGGGATTTGTCTTTACTCTCAATTGAGGGGCGGTATGCTGGAAAAGTTCCCAGCAGGAAACCATGGCAAACTCGACGATGGAGGCTGAATACATCGCTGCCAACGATGCTGCCAAAGAGGTTGTCTGGATGAAGAAGTTCATAACTGAACTTGGAGTAGTTCTATCCATTGAGTATCCAATACCTTTGTATTATGATAACAATGGAGCGGTGGCTTTGGCCAAGGAACCCAGGTCCCATCAGCGATCCAGGCATATTCTGAAGCGGTATCACCTGATCCGGGAGATAGTTGATCGCCGGGAGATCGAGGTCAGGAGAGTTGACGCGAAGAACAACACTATGGATCTATTCACGAATGCCATTCCCAAGATATAGTTCGAGAGACTCTTCGGGATGCTGGGTATGCGATACAACAGCAGCTGGCCCTAGTGCAAGTGGGTGATTGTTAGTTGTATGTATGTCCTAGAGGCCATTATTGTACACATGATGTATATTATAGTGGATGCTTGGACATATATAGAGAGGACTTTCTTGCTCGACATGATAGTATGCTATCTGGTTGCTCTTTATCTTAACATGTATACTTTTCTCTTGATACTGTCTTATGGTTACATGTTGGTAAAGCCCTTAGGATGTGTACTTGACTACTAGGATTGTTGCGCAGATCATACTAGTGGGGCCATGGTAGTCCATAAGTTCATCCTTTAATGTTCCTAGTCATGGGTGTATCGAGACAGGGCATCGATATACCAAAGTAGACTAGCGTATACGCTTCTTGACCCATGATATGGGCGATGGATGATCCCATATCCATTGGTGTTTGACATCAGAGATGGTATACGGGTGCTCAGTGGAGACTAAGTACACTGGACGGACTCGCCGAGAACTCCTAGTTGGTATTATACCTATCGTCAGATAGCAGTTATCAGGTGACACTGGTACAGGTTAGTCTGTAGACCCGAGATCGTCATGGAGTCTTGTGTGATTCCCACTGTGTTTTGATTTCCACCTTACCACATTCAATAGGACGTGCAAAACGGCGGTTTTTGGGTACAGTCCCGAGTCACATGGAGGCAATGAGCGATAGGAGGGGTTTCGTCTCTACCAGTATTGGGAGTTGATGTTGCGCTGTGCTCGATTGGCCATAACAGGGAAGTCCCTGGCCAGGGATGATTTAGAGATTTACTGGTAAGTGTTATCAGTAGTTTCTCGACCCGTTATGAGCCTCATATCGGCATGACTTATCGGTTATTGGGGTCTGACGTTTACAACCCATAGACTGGATATGCGACATATCAGACGGGGAGACCATACTGTAGGGTAGTGTTACTGATAGGCTTTTACAGGAGTTAGAGCGGGCTTGCTTGCTGATCTTCTGATCGTTCAATACCCGGGTAGCCGTTACGTCCAGCTAGTACCGCTGACGGCTTGTGGGTGTTTGATGCAATCATCACGTACTGCCGGCGTATTGACGAGTCTTTAGAGTCCTACATAGAGGTTTTACTGGCTCAGGAAAAACGAAGTAGGAGCATGTATGTGATATGTGCTGGAACGAGAATAATTCGAGTATGTGATACCGTATTATATTCTCGCGATTTATTCGTATCTCTCGGTTATATGTGATATAGCCGGGTTATCGAATCAAGTGTTGATTCGATAAGTTGATACAGATTATATTAGTCGGTTGTATGGGATATAGCCGGATCATTAAATCAAGTGTTGATTTGATAATTTAATTTATAATTGTATATGTGATATACTAGATTACATTAACTAATATTAGCTCACTTAAGCATTTATTTTTCTCACTTGTGTGCATGTGATATATATTAATGTGCATTATTTTGTGTCATGGTTGTTGATATACACTACATGGGTGTATGAGACTTACACCATACTAATTATAATGTATGGTTTAAATATTTAATGTAAATCCAAATTAGTGGATAATTGCTCACATGCATGAAGCTTGTAGAAGCTTATAGATGCATTGACTTAGTCCACTCATTTTGTTTTACTTAAGATATTTATTAACCTAACCATTATAATTTAGCCATGGTTATGTCTCTACATGAGTTAGCTATATGATACAAACTCACCCATGGTTAATTCTCTCACCTCATTAGTTCATTCTCATTTCTTTGCTTCATCTTCTTCATCCTTTGGAAAAAATCTTGCTAGGTTTTTGCAAAGTGAGAAAATATTATGAGAAAAATAAAACTAAAGTGAGCGCACTTCCTACTTCATCATCCTCTACTAGATTAGCAATTTAGTATAGGGTGTTAGCTTCACTAATCTCTCAATTAGTGAAGTAGAAGCTTGAGTTAGTGTATCCTCGACGTAGATCATCTTCGGCCTCGAAGACTTCAAGCAAGATCGTTCTTTTCACCTTGAGAAGCCATGCAAGAGTCCGGGAGTACCATGATCACAGGGAAGGGACCACTATAAGGAGCTAGTGAAGTGAAGGACCGGTCTACAAAGGTTGTATTCCGTTATCACTTAGAAGTAAAGTAGCTTACATTATAGTTTTGCTCCTAAAACTCTAGTTAGATCCTAGGTTAGGTTGTTTGGCACACTATAAAATTTGAAATTAGCATGTTTGATGCCTTGTGAAACCTTGTGGTTGTGCCAAAGAACCCTACATTAAGATCTATAGAGATAGATCTAAACGGATACTGGGATTGTCCCAATCCAGATACATTGACATCGTACTAAAGAGATTTAGTATGGAAGATTCCAAGCGTGGGAATATACCTACGATATCAGGACTCACTCTCTCCAAAGAGATGTCTCTCAAGACTGATTTGGACAGAGCTCGCATGCAAGGGATACCCTATGCTTCGGCAGTAGGCTCTATCATGTATGCGATGTTATGTACCAGACCCGATGTAGCGTACTCACTAAGTGTAGTGAGTAGGTATCAAGCAGATCCAGGAGAGAATCGCTGGACAGCTGTAAAGAACATTCTCAAGTACTTGAGAAGGACTAAAGAGATGTTCTTGGTTTACAGTCACGGTGAACTCCAAGTGGAGTCCTGTACCGACTCGAGCTTCCAGAGTGATAAGAACGACAGTAAGTCGGTCTCGGGTTTTATCTTTACCCTCAACGGAGGGCTGGTGTGTTGGAAGAGTTCCAAGCAAGACACCGTTGCAGACTCGACGATGGAGGCTGAATACATCGCTGCTAATGATGCTGCCAAAGAAGCTGTCTGGATAAAGAAGTTCATTGATGAGCTTGGTGTGGTTCCATCCATTGAGCATCCAATACCTGTGTATTGTAATAACAATGGAGCAGTGGCTTTAGCCAAGGAACCCAGGTCCTATCAGAGATCCAGATATATTCTGAGGCGGTATCACCTTATCCGAGAAATAGTTGATCGCCGGGAGATCGAGGTCAGGAGAGTTGACACGAAGGACAACGTAGCGGAACCACTCACAAAGGCCCTCCCCCAGACACAATTTAAGAGACTTTTTGGGATGTTGGGTATGAGATACTGCAACACATGACCTTAGTGCAAGTGGGAGATTGTTTGTTATATGTATTCCCTAGAGGCCATTATTGTACATATGATGTATATTATAGTGGATGCTTCGATATATATAGAGAGGACTTTCTTGCTCGACATGATAGTATGCTATCTGGTTATCTTTGTCTTAACATGTGGACTCGTATTATGATATCGTCTTGCTCTCACATGTTGATAAAGCCCTTAGGATATGTACTTGACTACCAGGACTATGATGGAGATCATACTAGTAGGGCCAGGGTAGTTCATAAGTACATCCTTCAATTGTTCCTAGTCGAGAGAATATCGAAACAGGGCATCGATATTCCAGATTAGACTAGCGTATACACTTCTTGACCCATATGATGGGCGATGGATGATCCCACATCCATTGGTGTTTGACATCAGAGATGGTATACGGGTGCTTAGTGGAGACTGGGTACACTGAACAAGACTCGCTGAGGACTCCTATGTGGTAGTATACCTATCATCAGATAGCAGTCCTCTGGTGACACTGGTACAAGTTAGTCTGTAGACCCGAGATTGTTATAAAGTCTTGTGCAGCTCCCACTGTGCTTTGATTTCCTCCCTACCACGCTCAAAGGAGACGTGCAAACAGGTGGATTTTGGGTACAGTCCCGAGTTGTTTGGAGGCAATGAGCAATAGGAGGGGTTTCGTCTCTCCCGGTATGGGGGGTTGATGTTCCGCTATACTCGATTGGCTATACTGGAAGTCCCTGGCCAAGGCTGCTGCCGAGATTTACTGATATGTGTTATCAGTAGTTTCTCGAACCGTTATAGGCCAGACATCGGCATGACTTATCACGTTACTGGGGTCTGACGATTTCCACCACTAGACATGATATGCAACATATCAGACGAAGAGACCGAACTGTATGGTAGTGATACAGATAGGCTTCATGGAGACTATAGACAGGCTTGCTTATTGATCTTCATATCGCTCAATACCCGGGTAGCCGTTACGTCCAGCTAGTACCGCTGACGGCTTATAGGTGACTGATGTGATCATCACCTACTGCTGGCGTATTGACTAGTCTTTAAGGTCCCACACAGAAGTTCCCTGGTTCAAGCGAAACGAAGTAGGACACATATGTGATATGTGTATGGGCCTGATTAAATACGAGTATGTGATATCGTTTTATAATCTCGCAGTCATCTGTTATCGGTTCGGTTATATGCGATATAACCAGTTTGTCGAATCATGTGTTGATTCGATAATGTGATATACAGATAAATGATATTAGTTGGTCATATATGATATAACCGGATTATTAGATCAAGTGTTGATTTAATAATGTGATACAAATTATATGTGATATAATTATATATTAACTAATATCTTTAGCTCACTAATTATTCTTCATTAAGTATATATTAATATATATGATATATATATATATATAATGAAGCATGACATTTATATTTCTATTTTTTGAAAATGGAAATGAGGTGGAAAATGAAGCATGGTTGCAAGCATGGGATTTTCTTTAGTTTATTCTTCTTGACTCACTATTCAAGCATGGTTGCAATTTTATATTGCATAATTCCATACTTGAATGAGTGAGGGGTCAAGAGTTGCCATTCATTCTATCTCACTCTCAACACTTAGCCAAATTCTTGAGTTGCTCCCATAGTTGCTCTCTAGCTTCTTCTTCCTCCCCTTGTCATGCCTCAAGCTTCAACCCTCACATGTGATGTGAATCATGAAGCTTGAACACAAACTAGTGAGCTCTTAACATCCCAAACTTCATCGTCCTATACTTGACTAGCGATCAAGTGTAGCGTGTTTCATACGCTAAAGAGTTTAGTGTAAAGGAAGCTTGAGTTGGAAGGACTTCGCGTGGATCATCTTCGGCAAGAAGGTCATCGGAGGAAGCTCGTTCAAAGTCTCTGTTAGGGTAAAAATTTACACCCCGGTTGACCAAGTCAAAATCAAAGTCAACCCCAAGCCAAGTGGGCCTAAGCCCAGATCCAGTGGGCCCATGCCCGGGTCGAGCCCGAACATGAAGCGGCCGGCCTCCCTACATGCCAAGATAAAAATTTTGTAATAAATAATTTTGTTGTATTTCTTTTATTTTATTTTATGGATAAATGTAAGAAAAATAGGCATAAAGCCAAATTTTTGTAAAGCCCATGGCTTATGTGCAAAAAGAAATGGCACATGAGCCATGGGATAGGCAAAATGCCATTTTGTGAAGCCCAAGGGGCGATGTGTAAAGTGTATAGCCTATAAAGGCAAGGATAATGAAAATATCTCATAACTTTTTCTCTCTCCAAAAATATTTTTAGATCTGAGATCTCTCTCCTTCCTCAAAGTTCTAAAACCTTCTTCTTTCTTTTGAATTAAATCAAGAGTTTTACTCTTCATTTTATAAAACTAAATAATTTTTCACCACAAAACCCATAAAAGGGAAGTCAGATCTTCCATTAGATCTTAAAAATAAGAGATTTTTAACATCTCACATCTCTTGATCTTCAAGATCCTGCCAACATAGGAGAAGAAGGAGACCCATCTCCAGAAACCCCACTTTGGGGAAGAACTAGGGCTCAAAGGGAGAAGCCCTTCATCAGCTTCAAAACAGCTTAGGAGTTTTCACTCCACCCTAATTTGCGCGCGAGCGCCCCGCGCTCGAGCGTAAAGCGCCCATGTGCCGACACGTGGCGTTCCTGCGCTCCAGCGCCCTGCGCTCAAGTGCAAAGCGCCCACGTGGCGCGCTTGGCTCAAGCACCCTGCGCTCAAGTGCAATGCGCCCACGTGCCGACACGTAGCGCGCTTAGTGCTCAAGCGCAAAGCGCACACGTGCCGAAACGTGGCGCACCTGTGCTCCAGCGCCCTGCGCTCAAGCGCAAAGCGCCCACATGTCGACACGTGGCGTGCTAGCGCCTAAGCGCACAGCACCTAAGCGCACAATGCTCAAGGCGCTGACCCTACGCGACCTTTGGGCGCTTTTTCCTTTTTTTATGTGTGTATACATGTATATATATGTACAGATACACACACACTCCACAACACTGTCCCCCTAAAAAAAATTTTGGGCCGGGGCGCTGCCCCGCACCCCGCAAGGGGGCTACTAGCCCCCTTGACCCCCAGCCCGCTATCCGGGTAGCTGGACCCCTGTAAAAACTCTGTGTGGCTCCTAATATATCCAAGCCACCCTCCAAAACAAAACACACGTACACTGCACATTGAGTTCGCATGACCAGTTTAACCCGTCGATCGGAGGTTCCCTTGCTCCAAAGGCAGTTTAGTCCGCGGCTGCCGGAGATTTGGATCCCCACAATCAATAAACCACGGCCTACCCTAGGCAGGGGGAATCTGTAGTACGCCTGACAAGCGCACGCGTATTCCCATCCCAATAGGGTGACGAAAAACACCCTACAGATTCTGGCATGCCCGGTAGAACCTTTCTCTCCTCCCATATTTCGGGTTAAACGTTCATGCGAACTCAATCAATATACATATCGATTGTCTATACTGAAATGATGTTTTTTTTTCTGTGCAGCAATCAACTTTTGACGGCAATTTCTCCCAAGACGAATTCAGCTTCCAACGTGACCCCGATCCCGTGCATGGTCAAGGTCAATGCTCGTGTGGTTCTCCCTGCAAGCCTCAGTCGACAGTGGGAGGAACTGCCCCTCCAGTTTGGTTCCGTCATCATCTACCCTGCCGGAAGCACTCATCTGGCAGAAATCCCGGTGAAACAGGTGGCCAAGCCGGTCTCAAGGAGCAAGAGGCCGAATGTCGTGATCGCCAAGGCACCACAACCGAAACTTAAGACGGTGTCTGAACGATTCTCTGGTGCTCCAGCAGGGGGCAACATCAAATGTTGCGGACGAGCTCAGGTGATGACTCCAACAAATGCACAATCGAGCGTATCTCTAAAATCCTCCATCGCCCGGTCTACGGCGTCTTCCCAAAGAGCCGAAGTCTGCCAGGTTCTTAGAACAGAAAAGTTAAGGCAGAAGCGGCTCAGGTATCGAGCCAACAAGAGGGCCAGGGCTTCGGCCAAGTGGAATCTTGTGAAGTTCCAAGAGCAGGGTTACTCTGTGACGACGGCTGCGTCGGCCGTAAAAATCAGCAATTCTTTCGAACCTCTGAGGTGGGTTCAGAAAAATGCCATGACCGCCAGAATTAAGAAAACAGCGGTCCGAACGTCGCTACGAAAAGACATGTACCAGCCCCAACAGATAAAGTATGACACTGTCTCTTCAAGAGTCTATCAGGCGCTCTGTGCCGCACGAAAGCAGCGGGGCAAACCCAGAAAAGAAGCGCCAGCACCATTCAAGAACCTGGTTAGGCCAGCCGCCTTCAATCGACTGCCAGCTACCAAAACAAGGAGGTCAAGACAGCGATCTATGAAATCAGCCGCCGATGATAAAAAGATTACAGGATATATTATCCATACGGTCTACATGGAGGGCGGGCACCCTAGCGACAACCTTCGCAGCAAAAGCAAGGATGGGGCCACCACATCCCAACCCCAATCTGGCTTTAATGTGGTTGCCGCTGCCCAAGAACAGCCACCTCCGCTGGATGAAGAAAATCCTCTCGATGAAGATGATAGGTAGAAAGACCCCTCGGTCCATGCAGAGTCAAGCTCGGACAGCGAGGAAGAGCCGACTTTCCGCCCCAGGACTGCGGAGCAAGAGCTGCTTCAAGAGCTTCGAAAACAGCTCAGGAGCAAAGATAAAGAGATGGCCAACCTCTATTCGAAATTGACGACCTAACGGACGTTGTGATGCAGCTTACGGCTCAAATTTCTCGAGCGCCTCGTAATCAAGCACAAGTCACTACTCATCAGCCGGGTGATGACAATCCGAAGCAGCCAATGCCTGTTCCTTTGGGTCCAAGCCTGGTCGAGCCGCACGAAAGCCGGTCACATTCCGCTTCTAGGGACGCCTTGGCCCCAGATAGCACTATCCCGCTAACACAAGATCGGATAATGGATTTGGTCACCAGCAAAGTTAAGACATTGGTGGCTGAAGCTGAAGCACAGAAAGAAATTGGCAGTAGTAGGCGGCCATATCCCGCACAGTACGATCTGATCGAGTTCCCGAGTGGCTACGTCATTCCTAAGTTCGGAAGATTTGACGGAATGAGGAATGCAAATCAGCACGTCGCCCACTTCAAAGCATCGTGCGGAAATACAGGGGGCAATGACGCGCTCCTTCTTCGTCAGTTTGTCAACAGCCTGACCGGTGTCGCCTTCGACTGGTATGTGAGTATACCAGACGGGTCCGTCATTACCTTTGCCCAAATGGAGTCTCTGTTCCGGCAAAGGTTCATGAGTGTCAGTGATAAAATCTCCATTGCCGACCTTGTGAGGACCAAACCGAGGAAGAATGAAAGCAACACCGACTTTATCGCCCGATGGCGTAATCTCACGTTCAAGTGTGAACCGCCGCTAGAGCAGGACCAGTCCGTCAGCCTTCTCATTGGGAACCTCAGCAATTGGATGGTCACATTCTTGTGTACAGCAGGCCTCAAGACATTTCAGGAGCTGACCAAGAAAGTCCAAATGCTGGAACGCTCGAAGCAAGAGTCCCCACCGGACTCTCGGAGAGACAAAACTTGGAAAAGCAAGTGGGACGACAACCGTAGAAGTGGTAGTTCCAGCAGTACCAATGTCTTCAATGCATCCAACAATGAACAAAAGCGAAGGGCGGGCGAATTCAAAACCAACCGGTCTCGAAAGCCATTGCTGGGAGGAGATGGGCCTTCCCTAGAGGAGAAGAGGAACAAGGTTTACTCTTTCAGAAAGGACAAGGTCCGTAAGATATTTAAAGATGCCTTGAACAACGGCCTACAATTGCCGTAGTCGAAAAGACCCCAAGAAGCAAAAATGACCGACAATCCCCTGTATTTCCCGTACCACCGAGTAGTGAGCCATGCGATCGAGGAATGCTATATCTTTAAGGACTGGGTCGAGAAGCAGTTCAAGGCTGGAGAGATCGAGCTGTCCAAAAGCGTGTTGGTGAACAATCAAGTTGCAACCGCCAACTTTATACAGACAGAAGTTGAAGCCTTCTGGGAGCAGACAGCTGAACCCGCTGCCCTGACAAACGAAACTGACTCATCGCGGCCTCCGTGGAGTATGCACATATCTAATAAGACGAAGAAGATGATAAATCTACTTCGGAAAGAGCCCAGGACGGAATGGGAAGGGCAGAAGAAGCCTACTAGTCCAGCTGCCAATGCGGCTCCATCAGGCTCAAAATCCAAAAAGCTCAAGAAGAAGAAAAGTGCAGCTCGGCGCGAAAAGGAATTTGTAGGGAGACCAACCATTCAAAAATATATCGATTCCCTCGAAGAATATGAACAGAAAGAAAGAACTCTGATTCAATTGAAGGTGTTCTTCCTTGTACAAGCGGCTGAAATTCTGGAGGAGTTAGAAGAAGTCTCCGATGAAGAGACCCCAATGGTGACTTGCTACGCCATCCATCTTGGCAGCGACTCTGAGGAGGAGCTCTGTTTTCTCGAAGAGGACGAGGAGCTCGCCACAAAGGCCAACCAAATCCAGCTTAGAAGCAGCAGGGCTTTACCACCAAATCAGGGCAACGCCCCAAAAGGGAAGGAAAAACAAGTCGCTAATGAAGAGGATGGCAAACAACTCGCTCATGAAGATTCGAGTCCTTCCCCAGTTGACTATAATGTTTTGGCTCACCTACAAAAGCTTCCGTCTCTCCTCAGCATCTACGATGCCTTGGTTCTATCTCAAAAGCCTAGAGATGTTCTCATTCATGCTCTACAAAACCCTGAGCGGTATCAGGCTCGCTTTGCGGAAATTAATATGAAAGAATCTCATTACACTTTGCAAGCCGCCGCAGTCACGTTTAAGGATGAAGACTTGCTACTGGGAATGGCTGAGCATAATCGGCCGCTTTACATGACCGGGTACAGCGATGGAGATTGGATTAATCACATATTGATCGATCCGGGGTCCTCAGTGAACATCATGAACTTGCGAACACTGAAGAGTTTGTCAATGGACGTCCGACACCTGTCAAGGGAAAGGATTGTCATTCAAGGCTTCAATCAAAAATGCCAGCAAGTTCTGGGGTCTATAGCTTTGCCAATCAAATTCGGGGATCTGCAAACTGAAGCTATGATATACGTGATCGACGCCGACACGTCTTATAAGATTCTCTTGGGACGGCCGTGGCTCCACGATTACGGCATCGTCCCATCAACTCTCCATCAATGCATGAAGTATACTAAAAATTGCGAAGAAAGACGCATTGACGGAGACATCCAGCCGTTCGGTGTGCATGAAGTCCGATATGAAGATTCTCGGTACTTTATGAACCACCAAAATGCTAAGCCGCAACTGACTGAGGATAGAGCGGCCCCAAGACTCAAAAGCAAATCTAAGCCTGCTGTCACTTTCAAAAGCAAAAACGCCTAAGTGCGCCCGCGTTTTGGTAGCGACACTGATGAGTCCGACGCTGGAAGTATGTCCTTCCGTAAAACTCGCCCTCATTTTGGTAGCGATACGGACGAATCTGTTACTGAAGCCCTATCTAGCAGCAAAGTCCGCCCTCATCTTGGCAGCGACACTGAAGAGTCGGAGGAAGAGGACCTGCCGTGCAACAGCGGTGCAGATTAGACTCCCATGCAACAAGCGAAACTACGAGAGACCTTCAAAATTGCAGACGGGTCCCTAGCCGTCACAAGGGTACCGGAGCAGATATGCAAAGAGCTCGATGCGTTGTCAGTCTCCATCGTAGACCAGCTGAAAACTTTCTATGTCCCCTGAAGGAAAAGTGGGCAGAAAGGCATTCTGTTTTATGGGTGAAACCCCGTTGTGCTCCCGGATGATTTGTCTGTCGCGTGCCTTCCATATGAGAGAGGCATAAGAGCCGTCCTCAATCCCAGATACTATGCGCCCGAGATGCTGGAATACTTTAAAAAGTGCGGATGCCGGTTATATCAAACGGAGTCCGAAGCAAAGTTTTACGAAGGGCTATGGCATCCACCTCAGGTCTGAGCACTCATCGATGGACGAATTCCAGATAGGCGGGGCATAGGTTTCATCCAGCCTGATTCTAAGGCATTCTATATGACCCATATTGGGGAAGCCAGCGAAGCGTCAAATGATGAAGACGAGCTAACTGAGCCAGAAGAAGCTCCTCAAGAGCTCGAAGATGGCAGACAAGCAACCATTGACGAGCTATCCGAGATTGACTTAGGAACGCCCGATGATCCAAGGCCGACCTACATCAGCTCACTCTTATCGGAGGAAATGAAAGAGCAGCTAATTACCCTGCTGCATGAGTTCGTCGACTGCTTCGCGTGGACATACAAAGAAATGCCTGGCCTTTCCCCTGAAGTGGCCGTGCATAAGCTGGCTATATCTCCTGATGCTAAGCCAGTCAAACAAGCTCCTCGACGAATGAGAACGGAACTGGAAGAAAAGGTCATCGAGGAAACCAAGAAGGTCATCGATGCCGGCTTCATCAGGGAAGAGAAATATGCGGACTGGATCGCATGCATAGTCCCAGTGAAGAAGAAAAATGGGCAGATCCGAGTTTGTGTCGATTTCAGGGATCTCAACAAGGCATGTCCTAAAGACGACTTTCCGCTACCGGTCATGGAAATGATGGTCGTTGACACCTCAAATTACGAGTTGTTTACCTTTATGGATGGCTCGTCTGGATATAATCAGATCAAGATGTCGCCTGAGGATGAGAAACACACAGCATTTCGAACCCCGATCGGAATATATTGCTACAAGGTAATGCCGTTCGGACTGAAGAACGCAGGTGTTACATATCAAAGGGCAATGACCAATATCTTTGATGACCTAATCCATAAAGTCGTCGAATGCTATGTTGATGATCTGGTCATCAAGACTAGAGCCAAGGCCGATCACGTCTAAGATCTTAGGATCGTTCTCACCAGGCTGAGAGAGTACGACCTGAAAATGAATCCTCTGAAGTGTGCTTTTGGCGTGTCATCGGGAAAATTCCTGGGCTTTATAGTTCGACATCGGGGGATCGAAGTTGACCCATCCAAGATAAAGGCCATCATGGAAATGCCCCCTCCGAAGAGTCTGACGCAGCTAAGATCTTTTCAAGGCAAGCTTGCTTATATACGGAGGTTTATCTCAAATTTATCGGGAAGATGTAGGCCCTTCTCAAAGCTCATGAAGAAAGGAGCTCCTTTTATCTAGGATGCCGAATGTCAACCAGCGTTCGAAAGCATCAAACAACACTTGTTGCACCCTCCAGTGCTGGCCACTCCCATTCCAAATAAACCACTGATACTCTACACTGCTGTGCTAGATGAGTCACTCGGTGCGCTCCTTGCCCAGAATAACGATGAGGGAAAAGAAAATGCCCTCTACTACCTCAGTCGAACTCTAGTCGGGGCGGAACACAACTATTCCCCAATCGAAAAGCAATACCAGGCTCTAATATTTGCTGTGAAGAAGCTGAGGCACTATCTGCTCGCTCATCGGGTTATGCTGATCTCCTAGGTCGACCCGCTCATACACTTGATGACCAAAGCAAGCCTAGCCGTCAGAATGGCAAGATGGGCTGTCATGCTACTTGAGTTTGACATAGTTTATACCCCTCAGAAAGCAGTAAAAGGGCAAGCTCTTGCAGACTTTCTCGCGGCTCATCCCATACCAGAAGGGTCACCACTCAATTGCGAGTTACCCGACGAATAAGTGCTGCACCTCGAGAATGGCGATCCATGTTGGGAGCTCTACTTTGATGGGGCCTCATCGATAAGGACCTCCAGTAAATCAAGTGTCCCGGAGATAAAAGCAGGGATAGGATTGGTGTTCATCACGCCATCAATGGGAACCCTACGGCATTCTTTTGCTCTCACCGAGCCTCGCACAAACAACGAGGCCGGGTATGAAGCTCTGATAGCTGGTCTGGAGCTCGCCATAGAAATGGAAATCCTTCAGCTACGGGTCTACGGTGACTCCCAGCTTGTCGTCAACTAAGTAAGCGGCGACTATAAGATATACAAACCCGAGTTAGCTCGGTACAGAAGCCGGGTGGTGGAACTCATGAAACGGTTCACTCACATTGAACTAATGAGAGTCCCCAGAGCGTTGAATGGAAAGGCTGACGTACTCGCTCGCTTAGCCAAGGAGCTGGCTGATCCTGACATGGACGAAATTCTGATCACAGTCAGGAGCCGAAAAATTCTATCCCCAGTCTCTCTACGAGAAGAAGAAAGCGCGGAACAGAAGAGCATCCCTGCCAAAGAAGCTTCGATCATCCAAGACGAGCCCGATTGGAGAGAACCCTTCATAAAGTACCTCCGATACGACAAGCTGCCCGAAGAAAAATCTGCAAGGATTCAGTTGAAGAAAAGAGCTCTCCGATACGTGTTTGTAAATGACACGTGATACCGCAGGTCATATGACCAACTCTGGCTCAGGTGTCTGTCATTGGCCGAAGCCCAAAAGGTCATGAAAGATGTTCACTCGGGCGTTTGCGGTGCTCACCAATCTGGCCCTAAGATGCGACTTCAAATCAAACGGCTTGGGTATTACTGGCCCACCATAATACGGGATTGCAGAGAGCATGCAAGGAAATGTTAGATCTGCCAAACCCATGGTGATTTCATTGACAAGCATCCCAATCCGTTGTATCCTACGGTGGTGTCGTGGCCCTTCGAAGTCTGGGGCACCGACATTGTTGGCCCAATTGATCCTCCGTCATCCAAAGGCCACCGGTTCATACTGGCCGCGACAGACTACTTCTCCAGATGGGCTGAAGCTGTCCCGCTAAAAGAAGTCAAGACAAAAGATATTCTGACATTCTTCCAGTATAATATTATATACCGCTTCGGTACACCAAGAAGAATCATTTCTGACAACGGGCCTTCTTTCAAGAGTTTCAATGTCTCAAGGTTCGCTACTCAGCACAAGATAGACTGGAGATATTCCTCTATCTATAATCCAAGAGCCAATGGGCTAGCCGAAGCCTTCAATAAGACTCTATGCAAGCTCCTGAGGAAAAATGCTTCAGCCAACAAGAGAGACTGGAATCTCAAACTTCACGAGGCGTTGTGGGCATATCGTACCACGCACCGTACTCCAACTCAGTCCACTCCATACTCATTGCTCTTCGGAGTGGAGGCGGTCCTCCCCCTCGAAGTCGAAGTTCCAAGCTTAAGAATGGCCATTCAGCACGAGTTGACGGAGGAGGAAAACGTGCTCCTTCGACTTGAAGAGCTCGATGCCCTCGAAGAAAAGAGGCTCGCGGTGCAGCAAAATCTGGAGCTATACCGAGCCCGAATGTCACGGGCCTATGACAAGATAACCCGTCTCCGCGCTTTCATGAAAGGTGAATTGGTGTTGGTCCTCAAAAGACCGATCATCCCCAATCGACATGCCAAGGGAAAATTCGAGCCAAACTGGGAAGAACCATACGTCATCGAGAAAGTGTTCGACGGAGGATCCTACCAACTAATAAGTACTGAGGAAGAAAGGCCCATACCACCCATCAATGGCCGATATCTCAAGAAATACTACACGTGAATGCTCCAAGTTGCAGGCGAATTGAGCACGTCAGCCCTATGGTCTAGATCATACATCCTGCAAAACCATATACAATCCACAGGCGTAAATGACCCCTATCTCTCCCAAATCCTGCCGGTGAGACTACTTTTAAAGTCCCACCAGGGTAAAAAAAGTAAAAAAAAGAAAGAAAAAAAAAGAAAAAGAAAGGTATGTCCACAAGAAAAACGGGCACGGATGAAAACCTGAAAGGGCTCCGTGAGTAAAAACAGCAGGACTACCGGCGAGTTTGTGAAAACCTGAAAGGGCGCAAACTCGTGAAAAGAGATGAATATACTCGCAAAGTCCTCTCGACCTTGTGAGGAGAAAACCCCTGCGTGAGATCCTTACGACTCACAAAGGAGCAACACACTTAGGAATTCTCACGATTCCTAAGGAGAACATACACCTGCGAGATCCTCTCGACTCGTAGGGAGAAAATGCTTTTATAAGACCCTCACGGCTCATAAAATTGAAAAGCCTTAGGTGATAGGGACCCAAACCTGTCTCCTAAGCCATCGTTCCCCAACGGGCAACGGCAAATGATGAGTCGCTCCTGGCATTTCGCTTCAGTGTTAGCGGTGCTGATGCCGACAAAAAACCAAAATCCCAAGTCCTCCCAAGGCAAATGATGAGTTGCTCCTGGCATTATTCCAGTGTAGCAATGCTGATGCCAAGCAAGATCCAAATTCCAAGTCCCCAAACGGCGAATGATGGGTCGCTCCTGGTACCATATTCCAGTGTAGCGATGCAGACACCAACCAAAATCCAATTTCTCAAAATTCTCCGGCCCTACGGTGGGTCCCCAAGTTGACCATCGTATACAATCCACGGGCTCAAATAATTTTCATCATACCCATGCCCTACCGTAACCACCAGTTACGCGGCTGGTCTCCGCCTTGGAAATGATGCTCCATTGAGAAGACCCACTCATGTGTCCTCACGATATATGAGGAGAACAAACATTTGTGGGATCCTTACGACTCATAAAGGAAAAACACACTTAAGAGTCCTCACGATTCCTAAGGAGAAAATACACCTGCGGGATCCTTACGACTCGTAGGGAGAAAATGCTTTTATGGGACCCTCACGGCCCATAAAATTGAAAAGCCTTAGGCGATAAGGATCTAAACCTGTCTCCTAAGCCATCGCTCCCCAATCCCCAAATGACGAATGATGAGTCTCTCCTGGTACCATATTCCAGTGCAGCGATGCAGACGCCAATCGAATTCCAAATCCCATACCCCAACGGCGAATGATGAGTCGCTCCTGGTACCATATTCCAGTGCAGCGATGCAGACGCCGACAAAGTTCCGAAATTTTTCCGGCCCAATGGTCTGGATCATACATCCTGCAAAACCGTATACAATCCACGGGCGTAAAACAATCCCAATCTCTCCCAAGTCCTACCGATAAGACCACATTCAAAGTCCAACCAAAAAATAATAAAATAAAAATAAAAAAATAAAAAAGGTATGTCCACAAGCAAAATAGGCACGGATGAAAACCCGAAAAGGCTCCGTGAGTAAAAACAGCAGAACTGCCGACGAGTTTGTGAAAACCCGAAAGGGTGCAAACTCGTAAAAAAGAGATGAAATGCACTACAAAGTCCTCTCGACTTTGTGAGGAGAAAATTCCCGCGTGAGATCCTTACGACTCACAAAGGAGCAACACACTTAGGAGTCCCCACGACTCCTAAGGAGAAAATACACCTATGGGATCCTTTTGACCCGTAGGGAGAAAATGCTTTGTGAGACCCTTATGGCTAACAAAATTGAAAATTCTTAGGTGATAGGGACCTAAAACCTGTCTTCTAAGCCATCGCTTCCTGATAAGCAAGCACAAATGATGATTCGCTCCTGGTACCATATTCCAGTGTAGCGATACTGATGCCTAGCAAAAACCAATTCCTAAATCCTAAAAAGGCAAATGATGAGTTGCTCCTAGCATTATTCCAGTGCGGCGATGCAGATGCCAGACAAAAACCGAAATCCTCAAATACTCTCATGACAAATGATGATTCGCTCCTGGTACCATATTCCAGTGTAGCGGTGCTGATGTCAATCCAAATCATATCAAATCTGCAAAACAACCAATGACCTCCCTTGCAGAATCAAATTCCACCTCGAAAACAAATCAACTGCATCCCTGACACCACAAGAAGCGGAGCAAGTCAAATCCGGCACCGACCGTCCAAGTCGCTAAAAGGGCAGCACCGACCGTCCAAGTCGCAAAAAGGGCAGAACCGACCATCCACGTCGCTAAAAGGGCAGCACCGACCGTCCAAGTCGCAGAAAGGGCAGAACCGACCATCCACGTCGCAAAAAGGGCAGCACCGACCGTCCACGTCACTAAAAGGGCAGCACAGACCGTCCAAGTCGCAAAAAGGGCAGAACCGACCGTCCAAGTCGCTAAAAGGGCAGCACCGACCATCCAAGTCGCAAAAAGGGCAGAACCGACCGTCCACGTCGCTAAAAGGGAAGCACCGACCATCCAAGTCGGAAAAAGGGCAGAACCGACCGTCCACGTCGCTAAAAGGGCAGCACCGACCGTCCAAGTCGAAAAAAGGGCAGGACCGACCGTCCACGTCACTAAAAGGGCAGCACCGACCTTCCACGTCGCTAAAAGGGCAGCACCGACCGTCCAAGTCGCAAAAAGGGCAGAACCGACCTTCCACGTTGCTAAAAGGGCAGCACCGACCGTCCAAGTCGCAAAAAGGGAAGAACCGACCGTCCACGTCGCTAAAAGGGCAGCACCGACCGTCCAAGTCGCAAAAAGGGCAGAACCGACCGTCCAAGTCGCAAAAATGGCAGCACTGACCGTCCACGTCGCTAAAATGGCAGCACCGACCGTCCACGTCGCTAAACTGGCAGCACCGACCGTCCACGTCGCTAAAATGGCAGCATCGACCATTCCCGTCGCTAAAAGGGCAGCAACGACCGTCCATGCCACGTCGCTAAAAGTGCAGCACCGACCGTCCAAGTCGCAAAAAGGGCAGAACCGACCTCCAAGTCGCAAAAATGGCAGCACCGACCGTCCACGTCGCTAAAATGGTAGCATCGACCGTCCACGTCGCTAAAAGGGCAGCAACGACCGTCCATGTCGTAAAAAGGGCAGTGCCAGTTTCCTAAAAAGTGGGAACCAAATTAGGTCGCCTCCAAGTAAAAGAAGATCCATCAATTTCATGCACACTGATCAGTCAAAAATATTGCATCTTTTAACCGGCAATTTCCCTATCATTTGCACTCATTTAGAAGTGTTCGGCATTCATATTTCACATATTAGCAAATCAGTCGAAAAATATCAGATTGCATGTGTTAGAGTTTTAAACCGGCACTTTAAGGGAAATTGACTGCATTTCATGGCATCGCATCATCTCTATATTGCGCAACACTTGTCTTGAGAAATTGTGCAGGAAAATTCGGAAGAAAAGCCAAAATTGTCATTTTGCTGATCAAACATTACACCAACTCCAAGTTTTGAGATCTGGTAGCAATCCAAAGGGAGAAATACAATTCAACATATCAAAGAAAGGCCCACAACTCAAGCCCAACAAGCACCAGAGAGCCCGAGCCCCAACTCTTCAAAAGCGCCGCGGAACCGCGGCGGGAGCCGTCTTGCGCCGCGGTTCCGCGGCGGTTTGGTCATATCAGCAAATTATTTTTAGTGCAAAATTCATATCTCAAGGCCTACAGCTCAGAAAGATATGTCAAATTCCAGAATTCTCGCGAAGCTACTGCCAGATCAGCAAAGATCATTAAGCAAAGCTAATCCTAATTAAGCTCCTAACTAACCTCTTCTAGAAGCTCCCTCCTAACTAATCACATCTAGAAGCTTCTCCTCTAACTAACTTTTGGAGGGAAATTCAAATTTCATCTAACAAACTTTTGGAGGGAAATTCAAATTTCATCTAACAAACTTTTGGAGGGAAACTTAAAATTCAAATCTTAGATCTAGGGTTTTGATGGTTATAAATAAGAACCTAGATCTAAAGGTTGAGTAGTTCATTAGTTCATTAGTTCATTAGTTCATCATTAGTTGTTAATCTTTTAGTTAGCTAATTCCCTCTTACATCATCTCCTTCCACAAGTCTAGTGACAAGACTTGTGCGAAACCCTAACCCTAATTCCACTCCAAATTCAAGATCTTGAGTACCAATCAAGCAAGAAGCCTTCAACCTTTTAGGAGCCGAGCTGATCTTCAATCGGGCAAGTGATCCAAGCCGATCCGCGACCCACGGAGACGAGCGAAGACAAATCGACGATCGAGTTCTTCCTCTTGTAGTTCTTGAGCGAATGTAATGAAATTGTTGATATAAATAAAAGGTGAAATTCTTTAATCTTGCTTTCTTTAATTCTTGCATCATGATTAGATCTCAATTTGTAATTGTTGTTCTTGTTGTGATGTTTGAGTAAAACTCCGCTCGTAAAGGAGCCGAGACGATCAATAGAATGATGATGTAACAAATCTTAAAACGTTTTTGAGTCCTACGAGTTTTGTAAACCCTAGCAAGTTCAAGAATCGATGACCTAGTTTCGTAGCGATGCTTTCTTGATTGTGATCGCTCGAAATTAGGGATCTGCGATCGTTTCTTGAATTTACTAGAGGCTAGAATGTGAATGATATCGACGAAAGAACAAGGGATAAGATGAAACCCTAGTTTCATAAGAAATCCCTAATTCTCGATCGATCATCATCTATCTAGTATCAATTCATCGAAGGATAAGAATACGTAATTGTAAGATTACATCACATCTATAGATCCGATCGATTCATACGAGCCTCATTTCGATTCTTGATATTTGGTTTGGAAAAATCATCAAACTATCAATTCTTGATTCTATCTTTTTCTTGTTATTAGATCTAGATTTTCTAATTCTTGAACTTCAAATATAAATCATGAATTGTTTTCTTTTCTTTTCTTTAAAGTTTCAATTCATCTAATTCAAAGGACGAACGATTACACTTTCCCTGTGGACGATCCGCACTTATTAACGCGCTACAATCGACACCGTTATTGATTGCGGTCAAAATAATTCTTTGATTGTGAATTTTATTCAATTCTCTAATTACCGACACAAAGAAACTTATTCGCTTTATTCGGTTTACACAAACAAGAATTTCTTTTAAATCAAATGGCGCCGTTGTCGGGGATAGTGCGCTAATTGTTCGTATTTTGAAATTTGAGTTGAAAAATTTATTCCATTATAATTTTTTGATCTAAACTCGCACAAACCCTAATACGTGTGTTGTGATTTGATTGCGAGGAAATCTGGAATCATTGGAGCTTGGATAAAATTTTTGTGAATATTCCAGAGAGCTGAAGGAGTGAACAGAAGTTCACTGTTAAAATTTTGCACAGAGATCCGCACAGAAGACCGCGGTTCCACGGTGGGAGCCTCCTATTGCGGCGGTTCCGCGGCGGCCTAGCTGCTTCAGTGTACCAAAATTTCTCTGTAAGCTTCTCACTTTCTTATCTCCTCCCTCATCTGCTCCAATTAACATTTTGTGCAGGTTTCTTTGGAAATAATCGTAGCGCCGCAAAAGCAAAATTAAAATTTGTGCGTGTTTTGATTTATTGGTTGTTTGCATATTAATATGGATATTAAGGGGCACGGCCAAATCCAAATTAGGTGGGGATTTCATTACCCTTCCTAGGCCCCGAAAATCGCAAAACTTGCATCCGCATTGACCCACATTAACTAAAAAATATCTAGAGATGACTCTAAGGACCGTCGCACTCAATCAGGACAGAAGAAGGCCGTGGGTAATTCATTGCTTATCCGCGTTTTCTTGTGGTGCTTAGGAAAGTGTGTCGAAGGCTAGTGGTTATTAATTAGGCCCACTACTTACGTAGTAGAGTACCTTCCCACTTACCTGGCACTTACCTGGCCACAGGGAGACAAAGAGGCAGTGGAGGATTCTATCCTGCGACTTGTCTTTTGGCAGTTAGGAGCGGTCTAGAGCAGGACCTAGGTGACCACTAGATTCTAGGATTTTTGTTGCTGCATTTGTTGTGTTGCATCATTTTTTTTCAAAAAAAAAATCCGTCCACTTTTCAAAACAAACACCACATTCATTCATCATTCCCCTAATTATAAAATCACGCTGCCACTTGTACTAACCCTTTTTAGTACAAGATAGGCTGGACAACAGGATTCTAGTGCCTGTTAGTCCGCGTCCTTTTTGATCGACCCTAAAGTCGGTATTTCTACACTTACCTTTCTTTACCCACCACCACACCCACATCGATGGATCCGTCTCCATCGAACTTCTTTTCCACTACCCTACCGCCGTCCGTTGGTGCGCAGAATCCACTTCGCATCTCTCTCCAGGAGAGGTGCTATCCTACACGAGGCCCACTTTCCACCTGTCTTTCCATTCCACCAGCCAATGGGGAAAATTTTCAAATAAAACCCCAATACATCAACCTTCTACCAAAATTTCACGGTCTCGAGTCTGAGGACGCATATGTGTTTATTACCAAATTTGAAAACGTATGCGCAATGATGGGTACTTCATAGCTTTCTGTGGATGCTTTCCGTCTACGTCTTCTCCCATTTACCTTGTGCGATTTAGCCGAGAAGTGGCTATATAACACTACCGCACATTCCATTTCAAATTGGGACGAATTTGTCAAAGCATTCCTTAAGAAATTCTACCCATATCAAAAGACAGCTCGAGTCCGTAGCGAAATCTATCAATTCACCCAGCTTCCAAATGAAACATTTTCAAAATGTCTTGATCGTTTCAAGGATCTGTTAGTCCAATGTCCACATCACGGTATCCGGAAATGGGAATTATGCCAAATCATTTATGAGGGCATTACTCCTTACACAAGACAAACCCTTGAATCCATGTGTCAAGGCAACTTTATGACCAAAGATGATGGGGAAGCTTGGGAATTCATAGAAAATTTCGCTGAAAAATCTTTACAGTGGGAGGGTACGAGTCAATTGTCTAGGGATGGCAATGATATTTCCATAGGAGTTAGAGCTGATATTGCAGCTATACACAAGAAACTCGAGACTATGGAAAACAAATTTTTAGCCGCCGCCCTAAGTCAAATATCACTCTCCAAAACTGTATGTGGCTGCTGTTCTGATCCGTCTCACTTGACGGAAGAATGTCCGTTTCAAGGTCATGAGCATACCGATGCCGCATTTCAAAGACCTAGAAACGATCCATTCTCCTCCACATATGATCAGGGTTGGAGAAATCATCCTAATTTTGCTTGGAACCAATCCCAATCTCAAAACACGGTTCCAAACACGAATCATTTCCAAAGGGTCCCTCCACCACAACAGCAGCCACCACTTCAATTGAGTCAGCACCCCTTCCAAGCACAAAACTTTCAAAATCCGGCCAACACTTTTGCACCGTCTAGTCCTTTGCAATTGACCGGTACAGATAATATCTCTGCACTAGCACAAACCTTGGATACTTTCATGAAACAATCCATCCAAGGGACGGCAAGTTTGCAATCTTTCGTCGAGAATGTGATGAAGATCATTATCTCTCAAAATGAGAACATCAAATCGATGGAAGAACAAATTGCACAACTAAAAGCCGAAATGAGTGCAAGAGAGAAAGGGAAACTTCCAGCTCAACCTTTACCCAATCCTGGCTATTCACATCATGTGGATGCAATCACGTTGAGATCTGGAAGAGTGCTTGACACTCACATTGGGGAAGAGTTTGATGTCACTGACAAATCAATCAATAACACCCCGGCTGAGACCTTTTCTCACACACACCCTTCTAATTCTGACCCCAGTTCTTCTACCCCACCACCTTCTTCCGAGCCTATTCTTCGTTTCCCAAAAGGCTCGCCACTTCAGCCCACCTCTTTTACCCCTCCACGGACGATCCCCACTTCTATTTTGGGATCGATTCCACAAACACTTCCTTCTCCTATGATGGACACAGCGCTTATTGCTAAAGCACCTTATCCGAATCGGTTAAGGGCTAACACACCGAGTCCACATATAGAGAAGATCATGAAGATGTTTAAGGAAGTTAACATCAACATCCCTCTCCTAGATGCTATTCAACAAGTTCCGTCCTATGCAAAAACCCTTAAGAACTTGTGCACTAGGAAGAGGAAGACTCAAGTGCCTAAAAAAATATTCATGTCAAGTACTGTAGACACGGCTTTTCCCCAACAATTACCACGGAAACGTAAGGACCCTGGCTGTCCTACTATTTCCATTTCTATTGGGGAGAAACACATCAACCGTGCGTTACTTGACCTTGGCGCTAGTGTTAACTTACTTCCTTACTCGGTATATGAGCAACTAGGTATCGGAGTGTTAAAGCTTTCGAGCATAACTCTCCAGATGGCTGACCGATCAATCACTAAACCTAGGGGTGAACTGGAGGATGTGTTAATAAAAATCAGGGAATTTATATGCCCTGTGGACTTTATTGTAATTGATACACAGCCTATAGCGAACCCATGGAATCAAATTCCGGTGATTTTAGGTCGCTCCTTTTTGGCCACTTCCAATGCTATTATCAACTGTCATAACGGTTCTATGACCCTATCCTTCGGGAATAGGTCAATAGAGCTGAACATTTACAAGTTGGGAAGTGTACCCTCCGAACCTACTGCTCAGGTCTGTTCTGTCGACTTAATGGATGTCGACAGCAGCGAATTTGATGATCCTCTTGATACCGATCTTGACTCTTTTCATATGTTATTGTTTGACCCAACTATGTATCATACACATACGGACTCTTCCACCGAGATGTCCGGGTCAACAATTAACACGGATTATGAACTGTTTTTAGAGTCTGAAGATCACCCCGCACTTTGTGATGACATTATTCATCGGGGTATTGATGGAACTTTTGAGGAAATCTTCGCTGAAGAACTTGCATTTTTGAATGACACGGGTGTTGAGATGAATCATCTCCCAATCACTGAAATTGAACCTCCACCCCTTCTTTTGAATTGTAAAATGAATGCGAGCAATCCATCACATTCACTGCATCGTCTCTCCAAAATGAGACGCGCACACACTCTCTTCCACCACTTAACCTTTCCCCACTTTTTCTTCCACCAACCAGAGCACTGCATTGATAAAGTTTTTGAATGGTTGGTGTTGACATTCGGTATTTGCAAAGCTTGGCATCGACCATTGATTTTGACCCCCTCATATGATTTTCAAAGCTTAATATTGCATAACTCAAGTTTGGGGGGGTATAATCTGGCTCTTGAAAATAAAATTTTTACAAAATTTGGAGCCAAAAATAAGTTTGGGGGAGGTTCTTCACTTAAATATTTTGCCCCCACTAATAAATTCCTCCCAAGCTTACAGGTTTTGTAGGCATAGCAGATGGCAACAGTGAGGACACTGTTGAAAACAAGTTTGGGGGAGGTTTGTGCTTATTTTCGCATTATTTGCATATCATTTGCATAAGCACAAAACATTTTCGAAAACCTATAAAAATTTAAAAATTTTCAAAAAAAATATATAATAAAAATATTTTTGTACATAAATAAGATAATAAAAGATTAGATAGTGAAAAATTATATCCATGAGATTAGAAAAATTTAAGAAAACTAAGAAAATTAGAAGTTTTCTTATACGAACTAGTAATAAGTAGTTATGAGCCGTTGTCCCAAGGGTTAGTAAGATGAAGGACGTCACTAATCTGAGGATAAAAATAATTCTGAAAAATAGTTTCTATTCTAGAAAACCAAACATTTTGAACGTTGATACCCTGCTATTCTCACTTACACACGTCTTAAAGCCTGGGATAGTAGAGGATACCTTGAAATGCTCTTGTCTTAAAGCCAAAAGTATGAAGGAAATAAAAAAAAATGAAGAAAATATAAAGTGGTGAGAAAAATGGACACTGGTTTTGTTATCACCAAGGGCAATAAAAAAATATATAGCGAGGGTGCCTCTTCATCTAGTGCCCTAAGGCCAACTGGTCTGGGAGTCACTGCTATGCCTGAGGTGGTGCAAGACGAGGAAAATACACCAAGTAAGCAAGCACATGAGTAATCGGTCGGTTAGTACCTCAAGAAGTATTAACGGTCGCATGAAAGTGTGTGAGCAATCTCATCTAAATATTCATTAATTAAAAAGTACTGAGGCTGATGGGCAAGAGTATGATAGCTTGAATTGAATTCTCCGGGTGTAGGGATGTCTTTACACACACGCAGGGTGATATGATCGATGTTTTGGAAGAAAGATAGGAATGAAGAATAAGACGATGTTTTATTGAGGGAGGACGTGATTTCTAACATTTTTTCATGACCATTAAGATAGGGCTCATGACAACCGAAAAGCTAGCTTAGTTAGAAACCCTAATTTTCAAGGCTTTTCTTTTACAATTCTTGTCTTTAAATGTAATATTCATGATCTTCCTTTTATTATTGGATTTTGTGGGTGCAATCCGCTGAAAACCCTCAGGAGACAACACTCCTCCTACTAGGGACACCTAGAGGTTTAAAGGCTTGTTGCACGTGCTCAGTGCAATCGTGTTGCCTACGAAAGTGTGCTAGTTAGTTTTTCTCTTTCTTTATTTTCTCCTTCTCTTCTTTAACAAAACATTCGCTCGAGACGATCGAAAATAAGTTTGGGGGAATTTGATCAGTCGAAAATATTGCATCTTTTAACCGGCAATTTCCCTATCATTTGCACTCATTTAGAAGTGTTCGGCATTCATATTTCACATATTAGCAAATCAGTCGAAAAATATCAGATTGCATGTGTTAGACTTTTAAACCGGCACTTTAAGGGAAATTGATTGCATTTCATGGCATCGCATCATCTCTATATTGCGCAACACTTGTCTTGAGAAATTGTGCAGGAAAATCCGGAAGAAAAGCCAAAATTGTCATTTTGCTGATCAAACATTACACCAACTCCAAGTTTTGAGATCTGGTAGCAATCCAAAGGGAGAAATACAATTCAACATATCAAAGAAAGGCCCACAACTCAAGCCCAACAAGCACCAGAGAGCCCGAGCCCCAACTCTTCAAAAGAGCCGCGGAACCGCGGCGGGAGCTGGCTTGCGCCGCGGTTCCGCGGCGGTTTGGTTATATCAGCAAATTATTTTTAGTGCAAAATTCATATCTCAAGGCCTACAGCTCAGAAAGATATGTCAAATTCCAGAATTCTCGCGAAGCTACTGCCAGATCAGCAAAGATCATTAAGCAAAGCTAATCCTAATTAAGCTCCTAACTAACCTCTTCTAGAAGCTCCCTCCTAACTAATCACATCTAGAAGCTTCTCCTCTAACTAACTTTTGGAGGGAAATTCAAATTTCATCTAACAAACTTTTGGAGGGAAATTCAAATTTCATCTAACAAACTTTTGGAGGGAAACTTAAAATTCAAATCTTAGATCTAGGGTTTTGATGGCTATAAATAGGAACCTAGATCTAAGGGTTGAGGAGTTCATTAGTTCATTAGTTCATCATTAGTTGTTAATCTTTTAGTTAGCTAATTCCCTCTTACATCATCTTCTTCCACAAGTCTAGTGATAAGACTTGTGCGAAACCCTAACCCTAATTCCACTCCAAATTCAAGATCTTGAGTACCAATCAAGCAAGAAGCTTTCAACCTTTTAGGAGCCGAGCCGATCTTCAATCGGGCAAGTGATCCAAGCCGATCCGCGACCCACGGAGACGAGCGAAACCAAATCGACGATCGAGTTCTTCCTCTTGTAGTTCTTGAGCGAATGTAATGAAATTGTTGATATAAATAAAAGGTGAAATTCTTTAATCTTGCTTTCTTTTAATTCTTGCATCATGATTAGATCTCAATTTGTAATTGTTGTTCTTGTTGTGATGTTTAAGTAAAACTCCGCTCGTAAAAGAGCCGAGACGATCAATAGAATGATGATGTAACAAATCTTAAAACGATTTTTGAGTCCTACGAGTTTTGTAAACCCCAGCAAGTTCAAGAATCAATGACCTAGTTTCGTAGCGATGCTTTCTTGATTGTGATCGCTCGAAATTAGGGATCTACGATCGTTTCTTGAATTTACTAGAGGCTAGAATGTGAATGATATCGACGAAAGAACAAGAGATAAGATGAAACCCTAGTTTCATAAGAAATCTCTAATTCTCGATCGATCATCATCGATCTAGTATCAATTCATCGAAGGATAAGAATACGTAATTGTAAGATTACATCACATCTATAGATCCGATCGATTCCTACGAGCCTCATTTCGATTCTTGATATTTGGTTTGGAAAAATCATCAAACTATCAATTCTTGATTCTATCTTTTTCTTGTTATTAGATCTAGATTTTCTAATTCTTGAACTTCAAATATAAATCATGAATTGTTTTCTTTTCTTTTCTTTAAAGTTTCAATTCATCTAATTCAAAAGACGAACGATTACACTTTCCCTATGGACGATCCGCACTTACTAACGCGCTACAATCGACACCGTTATTGATTGCGGTCAAAATATTTTTCGTTGTGATTTCTATTCAATTTTCCAACATACACATCCTAAAAATCATTAAATCACACACGACCCACATATGTGGTGTGCATTTATTGATGGGGGGCAATTTGTTGGGGTAAAAATTTACACCCCTGTTGACCAAGTCAAAATCAAAGTCAACCCCAAGCCAAGTAGGCCCAAGCCCAGATCCAGTGGGCCCATGCCCGGGTTGAGCCCGAACATGAAGCGGCCGGCCTCCTCCTATGCCAAGATAAAAATTTTGTAATAAATAATTTTTTTGTATTTCTTTTATTTTATTTTATGGATAAATGTTAGAAAAATAGGGCACAAAGAGCGGCCGCGAGGGCCGAGGTCAGAGTCGACTCATCTTAGTTGAGGACTGACCAGAGCGATACGCTTGTGGTACCGGAGCACATTGCTATGATTGGGGCTGGTATGCAGGACCTGCGCCAGATTGTGGGGACTTTAGTAGAGTCCATTTGAGCACAGGGGCAGGCTGTTGTTCCACCCGTTGCAGGGACCACGATGGTACCAACAGTTCAGGTAGTCGCAGTTACAGCTCCAGAGGTTATTACCGTGTCACTGACGGAGTTCATGAGGCTGAGGCCTCCGGTGTTTACTGGCACAGATGCTACTGAGGATCCGCAGTCGTTTATCGACCGGATGGCCAAGATTTGTCGTTTGCTCCGATGCTCCGACGAGAGATGGGTAGAGTTCACGAGTTTCCGGTTGGAGGGTCTGGCCCAGAAGTGGTGTAAGTTGTTGGAGAGGGGCAGAGCAGCGGGTCTTGCTCCTATGACCTGGGCTGAGTTTGTGACAGTATTTCTTTCCCGTTTTCTTCCACCGAGCGTCAGGGATGCACGAGCGTGCAAATTTGAGTCGTTACGTCGGACTCCGGGGATGACGGTGTCTGAGTATGATGTATTGTTACTGAGCTGTCGGTGTATGCTCCGAATTTGGTGGCGACTGAGGAGATGAGGGTGAAGAGGTTTGTTCGAGGCCTACTTACCCAGTTGTTTCTAGCCATCAGCATTCAGCATTGTGACACGTATGCGGCAGCTGTGGAAGCAGCCCTATTGGTGGAGGAGCGTCTAGCTGAGTCATCGGTTGTTCCGGAACCAAATAGGACTCGTATGGATGTACCAGCACGGAGGCAGAGGTTTAGATTCCGAGACAGAGCTCGATCAGACACTGGGAGTAGCAGAGACGTGGCACGTGGCCAGTTGTTCAGTACTTTTTTCCTAGGAGGGTCAGCCGTCGACACGTGGGTGTTTTGGATGTGGCAGTTTACAGCACCTAGTGAGGGATTGTACCATGGTGCATCAGAGAGGGCCAGCAGTACCCCAGGTTACCTTACCACCTTCCCCGCCTCAGAGAGCGTTGCCTCTTATTCCTGTTGTTGCGCCGCGTCAGACCCCTGCTCAGAGAGGTCGTGGTCGCGGTGGTTTTGTGCCGAGAGGACGAGGTGGCAGAGGCAGAGGATAGCCAGTAGCCGGTAGAGGGCAGGCACGGGTTTTTGCCTTGACTCACCAAGACACTCAGGCGTCTAATGCTGTGGTTTCAGGTACCCTTTCTGTATGTTCTTATGATGCACATGTTCTTTTCGATCCGGGATCTACGCATTCGTATGTTACTACGCACTTCGTGCCGAGGTTAGGCCGAGAGTCGTGTTTGCTGGATCAGCCGCTAGTCGTGACTACTCCTGTGGGAGAGTCGTTTGTTGCGCGACACGTGTTCCAATCGTGTGTTGTCCGTTTTGGAGACAGAGATTTGTCCGTCGACTTGATCCTTCTTGAGATGTTGGATTTCTACGTTCTGTTGGTCATGGACTGGCTAGCTACTTGCTATGCGTCCGTGGACTGCCGCGAGAAGACAGTTAGATTTTGTTTTCCCGTTGAGTCAGTGTTTGTTGTGCAGGGGGACCATGGTGTCGCCCCTCACAGTTTGATTTCTGTCCTGTGCGCTAGTCGGCTTTTGAGGAGGGGATGTCGGGGATTCTTGGCTTTCATTCATGATACTGGAGCCACAGTGGAGTCGTTGGACCAGGTTTCTACCGTGCGAGAGTTTCCCGATGTCTTTCCCGATGAGTTACCTGGGTTGCTGCCAAAGCGTGATATTGGGTTCTGCATTGATCTGATTCCTGGCACGGGGCCTATTTCCATACCGCCTTATCGGATGGCTCCGGCACAGCTTAGAGAGATTAAAGATCAATTGCAAGAGTTGCTTGATTTGGGACTTGTGCATCCGAGTGTTTCGTCGTGGGGAGCTTCTGTTCTGTTCGTCAAGAAGAAGGACGGCAGTTTGAGGCTATGTGTGGATTATCGTCAGTTGAACCGAGTTACGGTGCGAAATAGGTATCCTTTACCTCGCATTGACGATTTATTTGATTAGCTCCAGGGTGGGAAACATTTTTCAAAGATTGATTTGCGTTCGGGTTATCATCAGTTGCGGGTTCAGAATAATGACATTCTGAAGACTGCTTTTTGTACGCGTTATGGGCATTATGAGTTTTTGTGATGTCGTTCGGACTCACCAATGCACCAGCAGCGTTCATGGATCTGATGAACCGGATTTTCAGGCCGTTCCTCGACCAGTTCATTATAATGTTTATTGATGACATACTGGTCTACTCTAGGAGTCGTGAGGAGCATGAGCAGCACTTGAGGATTACTTTGCAGAAATTGAGAGAGCACCAGCTGTATGCTAAATTCTCAAAGTACGCATTTTGGCTTGATAGAGTTGACTTCCTGGGTCATGTGATGACTAGTGATGGTATTCTTGTGGACCCGAGGAAGATCGAGGCTGTATAGCTTTGGCCCAGACCTGTATCGATGACGGAGGTCCGCAGCTTTTTGGGCTTAGCTGGTTATTATCGCCGTTTTGTGCAGGATTTCTCGAGTATCCCTGCACCGCTGACTGGACTGACCCGGAAGGGAGTTCCTTTTCTTTGGACTCACGCGTGCGAGCAGAGTTTTCAGCAGTTGAAGACTCGGTTGACGACAGCATCAGTGCTTTCTTTACCTTCTGGATCGGGCGGCTATGTTGTTTATTGTGATGCTTCTCGAGTGGGGCTCGGCTGTGTTTTGATGCAGCATGATAGGGTTATTGCGTATTCTTCTAGGCAGCTGAAGAAGCACGAGCAGAATTACCCCACTCACGATCTTGAGATGGCCGCGGTAGTCTTTGCGTTGAAGATTTGGAGACACTACTTGTACGGAGAGTCGTATCAGATCTTCACGGATAACAAGAGTTTGAAGTATATCTTCCAGCAGCGGGATCTGAACCTGAGACAGCGCCGATGGATGGAGCTAGTGAAGGATTATGATTATGAGATCCTTTATCACCCGGGTAAGGCGAATGTGGTAGCTGATGCCTTGAGTCGTAGGCCCGAGGGTAGCTTGTCCCAGTTGAGCGCAGTTCAGCATTAGTCTTCTGCAGATTGGCAGCTCTTGTGTGATGTTAGAGTGCAGTTCGAGTTCACTTCCGCTGGGGGACAGCTTGCTCATGTCCGCGCCCGTGCACTACTACTTGATCGTATCCGTGAGGCGCAGCCCAGTGATGCCCGTTTGACTGAGATTCTTGAGCTTGTTCGGCAGGGAAGAGTTTCGGAGTTCATGATTGATGACCAGGGTGTGCTACGATGCGGGACTCGCTTGTGTGTACCAGATGATGATGGGTTGAGACGCGAGAACCTAGAGCAGGCACATCAGTTGGCCTTCAGCGTTCATCCAGGTTCCACCAAGATGTACCTTGACTTGAGGGACTTCTACTGGTGGGAAAGGATGAAGCGTGATATATTGGACTTAGTTTCGAGGTGCCTGACTTGTCAGCAAGTCAAGGCTGAGCACCAGAGACCGGCTGGAGAGTTGCAGCCTTTACCCATTCCGAAGTGGAAATGGGAGCATATTTCAATGGACTTCATTGTGGGTCTACCCAGGACCAGTCGAGGGTATGACTCCATTTGGGTTATTGTATACCGGTTGACGAAAGTGGCTCACTTTCTTCCAGTGAAGACCACTTTCGGTTATGCTCAATATGCTCAGTTGTACATAGATGAGATTGTGCGTTTGCATGGTGTTCTCACATGCATAGTATCCGACAGAGGCACCCAGTTTACTAGCCGTCTTTGGCAGAAGCTTCAGGAAGCTTTGGGTACCCTGCTGAGTTTTAGTACAGCTTTTCATCCACAGACCGATGGCCAGTCGGAGCGGACTATACAGACTCTGGAGGATATGCTCCGTGCATGTGTGCTTGATTTTGGTGGCAGTTGGGATCGTCACTTGCCGTTGATTGAGTTCTCCTACAACAACAGCTTTCAGGAGACTATTCAGATGGCACCTTTTGAGGCTTTATACGGTAGGAAGTGTCGATCGCCAGTCTGTTGGACCGAGCTTAGTGAGAGTCTGGTTTTGGGACCCCAGCTAGTTCAGGAGACTACGGAGAAGATCCAGCTAATTCAGGACAGGATGTGAGCAGCCCAGTGCAGGCAGAAGTCTTATGCCGACCGTCGTCGTCGCAGACTTGAGTTCGCAGTGGGGGATCATGTATTCCTGAGGATTTCTCCGATGAAGGGCGTTATGCGATTCGGCAAGAGGGGGAAACTCAGTCCCAGATTTGTTGGTCCCTTCGAGATCCTTGAGCGAGTGGGTTCTGTTGCTTATCGTTTGGCGCTCCCGCCTAGTTTTTCGGGTGTGCACCCCGTTTTCCATGTGTCGATGTTTCGTAGATACCTTCATGATCCTTCTTACATGATGCAGCACTAGACCGTTCAGCTAGAGCGCGATCTTTCGTTCACCGAGCAGCCGGTAGTTATATTGGATCGGCAGGTGAAGAAACTTCGGTCAAAGGTCTTGCCATCTGTGAAGGTTCTTTGGCGTAGCCCGACTAGTGAGGAGATCACTTGGGAGTCCGAGAGCGAAATGCGGAAGAAATTCCCTCATCTCTTTGAAGGTACGCGTAGTTAAATTTTAATTCGGGGACCGAATTTCTATAAGGGGGAGATTGTAACGTTTTAGAAATCGTTTTGCGAATTTTCCCGTTTTAGGGCAAAATTGTCGGTTTTTCCCGTTTTAACCCGATTTCGATCAAACGTCCCTATAAACTTGTCGGCATCTAGTTTAGCTAAAATAAAGCTTTTGCGCAAACTTTGGGAGTATTTGGGAGGTTTTGGTTCATATAGAATTTTTCCCAAATAAAATATTATTTTAAGCGGTATTTTGTGCACGTAAATCGGGAAAAATTTTCTCTTGTGAATAAATTAATTTTTGTCACTAGAATTATTTTAGAAGTTTCTTTTCAAATATCTAGATTTTTCTTTTGTGCAAAAGGATTTGGATTAAAAAAGAAAAGAAAAGAGTGAAAGGTGGCATTTTTCATTTAATGAGCATTTATTGCTTAAGACTAGAATTTTCTTCATTTTAATTACACAACCCCCCCCATCAACCCATGGCCGAGCCTCATCCCCAAATTTCTGCCCTCAAAATTTTCCTAGCTCATTTCTTGTTCTCTTTCATTCTAAAATGCTTCAAAATTCTAAATAAATCCACAAAAATCCTAATTAAAATAAAACCATCATTTTTCCTTCACTAATCCTTCATGGATCTTCAACAAAGCTTGGTTTTTGATGCTAAGATGTTGGATTAAGTTTCATTTTGTGTTCTTGGGGAGGTATAATTCTTACCTTAATCCTTATATATTTGCTTTAATCTTAATCTAGCTAATTTAGTTAGCTAATTATGTGTTTAGTTTAGTTTTTAAATCATGATTAATTCATTTATATTTGGTTTAAGAAATTCATGGTAGGGTTAAATTTGGTTTAAGTGATTAGTGTTCATTTGAAGTGTTAATTTGTGTTTTGGAGAAGATTAACCTAGTAGAAAATGTTAATTTTTGCTAATTAACACTTTGTCTAATTATGCAATTAGCTTACTAGGTTTTTGATAAAACATAATTAGCAAGTGTTAAAAATATAGGAATGGTTTAGATAACTTAATTAAGCTATTTTAAGGTGTTTGTAATCGCTAGATATGTGTTAGCTTGAAACTAGTGCGAAATATTGCGATAAGTTGCTTACTAGATTTCGGGGTTTTTCCGACGTGGGTTCGATTGGTCGTTGCGAGGTTATATCTATTGTATTCCTCGTAATTATTTGTGTTGTGTTGCGTGATCGGGACGATCGGGGTCTAGACTTGGTGTTTCATAGTTTAGCGACCCCAGTTAGGGTTTTTGGCCGATGTCGTGCGCGATAGATGCGCTAAGCGCGCAGTGTAATTTTCCGGGCGTTTTCAACGCGTTTCGTTGTCTTTTCGTCATTATAGGATATTTAGCTTATGTGTTGTATTTATGAAATTTTATGTTCGCAAGCAGGGACTTCGGGTGCTGCGGACAAGGGGAAGCATGTGGTCGGATTTTCATAGCTCGAGACCATCGGTGAGTAGATTTAACATCTACGGGGAAATCGCCCGTATGGCGTTATGCGTCGGGGCGAATATGATAAAATAGATGCATGTATTTGCATATTAGTTACTTTCATATGAATGTCATTGCATAGCATTATCTGTTGTACTTGACTCGTACCTTTAGATATAACACATTACTGACGGTTCATGTTGCACGAGCACTAAATTGTATGCTGCACCCACACCGTCTGTAATTGCCATGACAGCGCAAACACTTACATATGTGATATGGTTGTGGATAGGAATGATTGGAGTAGTAACTCTTATTCTATTGTGCATATGAAATATTGTGGACATATACATACGTGATATTGCATTGGGCAGGAATAGTTGAGGTAGTAACCCTTATTCCACTTCACGTATATCTTGCTATAGCTACTTATACATCATGCATACATATTGACATGTACACCCACATATTTGATTACATGTAGATACTTAAACCTTGCTACACTTACATATACACTTCATATGAAACTGCAATTGTTTTCGAAGGAATTGGGAACCGCATGATATGTTTTAAAACTAGATTCAATTTAAAGAGCAGTTTTCCCTTTATATGCTCATATTGATGTTTTATGTTGCATATATCATTTTTATATAGATTTTATGCATTGAGATATGGATTTCATATGATTTATGGATTTGAGAACCGTGGGGGTATTTTCAAGAAACTTTGTATTGTTTGAAAACCCGGTTTCTCTTGATATGATATTTGATGCATCCACCATGAGATTTCTCGGTTCTGAGATTTGTGATATATACCCAATGCGAGGATTGAGTGGGCCATGTGCGGGTACATGGTGGGGCCCGGTACGGTTCCCCTCGGCAAGATGTTCGTGGTACAGACGATGAGCCTGGAAGGTGGGCAAGTACCTACCGGTGATTGTATTTGGACTCGGCGGTTATCGTGGGGATACCGACCGGAGTGATATACGACATATCGTCAGGGCCAGTCGTGGAGACAGCACCTGAGTTATAAGGATTTACATGTCGATACTAGACACGGGTTTCATGATGTTTCGAGTGTTGGTGTTAGACACTCAAGTTTCCATGATTTTTACGTATAGTCGGTGGACATACGGGGTTGATATCCTCATATATATATATATATATATATATATATATATATATACTTATAGGTACATGTTTTCATGATGTTTCGGGTGTCGATGATAGACACTAAGGTTCCATGAGACTTACAGGATGTGAGGGCCGATCTGAGGATGCGGTGCCTGAGGATTTGGCATTTGATGTGTCAGTGAAGGACACTGGTATTTTTCCATGCTGATGATTTTTCATGAGATTTTATATTATATCATCCCATACTCAGGATTATGTTGATATGCATTGCTTCATGTAGTTGTAGTACCCTGATGATGTACCTTTATATGATTGTTGCATATTCACTTATCATACTTATGCTATCGGATTACATGTGATAGATAGATCGCTGTTCGTGCATACTTGCGATTACTGTATGATGTTATTTACTATTCACGAGTTGGCAACTCACCCCCGTTGTGCCACAGATTTTTGCAGGACTTACCCTCTGAGTAGTCACGGCAGGGCATCTTATCATCTCTACTTTTGCGGATACCGCTACGGTTGGCTGTGAGGCCTTGCTTTTAGGTGGGTTTGCGGTTATCTGTTTATACCTTGTATATTTTTGTTGGATCCAGTATTCTCCATCTACCACTATGTTGTATATGACATAGAGACGACTTATGAGTATTCAGTGTTATATTTTGTGGTGACTTTGGGTGCCGTGCTCGTGGGAGCCGGTTTTGTTGAAAAGTTTTACTTCTTTATGCAGTTTTCTTTTATATTTCTTCGCTTCGGCGTCGTATATATGTTGTGGTGGTTGTCTCCGCCGTTGGGCGTGATTTGCTCCCATTTGGGATGCTTTTATTATTATCTATGTTGTGCCCGTTTTCGGGACTGGTCAAAGGAGGTGCTGCCGAAATTTTTAAGAACGAAAACTAAACTTAAAGATTTTTACTTGAAAATTTCCAAATGTTTAAAACTATGTTTTCTCCGTTGATCCAGTTTTGGGTGGTTTAGATTTCTGGGTTTCGGCTTACTTGAGTTGCGTACGCCTGTAGACGTTACGTTGTTTAAGTGCCGGTTACGGGCCAAATTTTAGGTCGTGACAGAGAAGGACCGTCTACAAAGGTTGTATTCTTGTTCTCTTTTGATGTAAAGTAGTTTACATTTGGTTTTATCTAAATCTCTATTTAAAGATTCTATGTTCAGGGTTGCTTAGCATGGCAATTTTTTAAAATGGCATAGACGATGCCTCCCAAAACCTTGCTGTCGTGCTAGGGAACCATACAGGACTAACTTGTACTCATGCCACCCGGGAACTGCTACCTAACGATAGGTATAATACCAACCAGCAGTTCCCAACGCGTCTATCTTGTGTAACTCATAACCCAATAAGCATCTGTATACTATTTCTGATACGACGTACCAATGGCTGTGGGATAAACCATCTCTCCTGCTGGGATGAGAAGCGTATACACTAGTCTACTCTAGAGTATCGACGCCCCGTCTCGATAATCCTACGACTAGGGACCTGTATAAGGATGTGCTTATAGACTATCCAGCCCCCACTAGTGTGACTTCCATCACAAGGCTGGTTGTCACGCAAAGATTCTAAGGGCTCTACCAATATATATAAGCAATTACTAAAAGAAACACGTGCACATATTGAGGTAGAATCAAACCAAGTAGCATACTACCATTTTGAGAAAGACTGTTATTATAACTGTGAATATCCCAATCTTTCAAAATGTAATATACAATCCGGTATTAAACAATAATGGATTCTAGGGCATATATCACTAACATATATGATATACTAGTAGACTGTAAGGCTACGAAAGCGCCCCGGCCGTCAATCCGAGGCCAAATGCGGAACAAAAACTTTTCAAACTTGGCGCTACCACAACCAAATACCTGGATCGTGTCATTAACCGTTTACTAGCATTCTATAAAGTGGGTTTAGAGATTATACCGATCGATCTGTGTCCTTCGGTCTTCAATCTCTTCGCCAAGATCCTTGCGGCTGCCCCCGAACAAACTCGCTCTCCGATCTCGCTCGTCGAAGTGGCTCCACGTCGAGGATTCTTTATACGGGCTCCCGCTTCAAACCGAAGTAACATGGACATGAAGTTTGCTAGTCGACATGTCCAAGGTGAAGTAGAGATAGTGTGTGATTAGTTTGTCTTATAACACACTAGGATTCTCAACACATGAGAGGGATAAAGTGGAGGTTGAAGAAGAGTCCATTGATGGAAGTTGTGAGCTCAAGAAGAAAACTAGAGAACAAAAAGAGCTTGCTTATTGTGTGAGATAAAAATGTGAGAGCTCTAATGAAGTCTCAAGACCAAACCCAAGCCTCATATGGCTGCCCTATCTCTCTCCACATATCAATCCCATACAATAACCAATCAAGAGAATAGACATGGCATAAGAAATAACACCATGAGTCACCAAACCAGCACATGCCACATTTAATGCTCTTAATCATGACTTGCACTCACAATTTCCACTTAATAAACATTAATCCAAATGTTTAAAACAATAAATAGAATGGCATCTTCTAAAGTAAACTCATGACGGATCACAAGAATACCCCTCACCTGTATATACATACCCGCATCCATATTCCGACTGAATACGAATACTATGAGACGAAAGTAATCCAACAATCTAATACTAGGATCCAGTTTAAACCAAAGCCAACTAGTATGATCCGTCCGATAATGATCCGTGCACGAGTGCACGTATATGATCGAACCCTTCCATAAAACCATACAGCCTCTACAACGTTTCGCCCGAACTTGGGAAACTTTCTGTAGGGGACTCTAAAGACTCGTCAATACGCTGGCAGTGGGTTTAACCACAAGCATGTCAGTGGTACTAGCTGTACGTAACGGCTACCCATGTATTGAGCAAAAAGGAATCTGACGAGCGAACTCATCCTGAAACCTTACTGAGTTTATCTTTGACAATCTACGTACAGTCCGGTCTGTTCGTCTATGAGTATCGCATATCGGGCCTAGGGGATGGTAAATTTCAGACCCCCAATAGCGGTATAAGACGTGTCGGAGTGTAGCCCAGAACACCTTAAGAAACTACTGGAATACCTACCAGTAAATCTCACTTGCCTTGGCCAAGGACTTTGTGTAATGGCTCTCCAGACACAGCATGATATCAACCCCCAATACCGGGAGAGACGAATCCTGTCCAACTGCCACTGCCTCCAAGTGCTTCGGGACTGCACCCAATTACTACATGTTTGCATGACTCCTTTGAGCCATGGTAGGGTAGCAATCAAAGAACAGTGGGAACACACTTGAGGCAATGTAGCAGTGTCAAGTCAACAGACTAAGCTATACTCATGTCACCTGGGAACTGCTCCTGACGATAGGTATAGTACCAATCAACAGTGCCCCTGCGTGTCCGTCCGGTGTACTCATAACCCAATGAGCACTTGTATACTATCTTAGGTGAACCAACTGACACCAATGGCTTGTGAGACCAGCCACTGCCTCTCGTCGGGGTCTCGATCCGTATACACTAGTCTACTCATGGAGTATTGATGCCCAGTCTCGAAACTCCCACGACTAGGGACACTTTAAGGATGTGCTTATAGACTACCCAACTCTCACGTATATGATCGCCATCATACTGCTGGTAGTCAAGCAAGAATCCTATGGGCTCTATCAACATGTAATAGTGATCTGTAATATCACCTGAAGCGTGTATACGATGTAAAGACAAACCAGATAGCATACTATCATCTCGAATAAGACTGTTCTACCGGTATAGGTTCTCCCTCAATCATTGCAATTACGTGCCTGTGATCCAATAATTGACTTGAGGGCACTATAGCCAACAATCTCCCACTTGCACTTAAGGCTAATTGTTATGATGTCGCATGCTCATAGCCCGTGTGATACCAAACACCCAACTCCCCTACTAATCAGTTTTACAAAACTCGTTTGTGAAACTATTGCTTTCAAGATATAGCCTCAGTGAGTGGATCCGCTCTGATGTTTCTTTCTATGTCTCTCTATATCTCAAGTTCGCGGAGAAAGCCATCTCCCGAAATGAGCAATACCTGTCTTAGAATATGTCTGGATATCTGATGGGACCTAGTTCACAAATGAACTCCAAATCCAGTAAACTTCTTAGACTGTATCGTCAACTGAATTTAATCAGTATCCTGCGCCACACCTCCCTCAGTATCCGCTTGGACCACCTGTCCAAAATACTGCCCCTCGTCAGAGGGAAAACTATAACTCTGACAGTCACTCTGTCATCCAGGTCACCTAGGAAGCCTGGAATGATAACCGTCTCGCGAAGGAGGCTGTCGTTATCAAATCCCTAGAACATTCACTTATGTTCTAAAACTGCTTCCGAACGTTTCTCCAGGATTGGAATAATATCTCAAATTATTGCATCTAGTGCAAAAACAACATTTGGTGTGGTACTTGACATCTCATGATTGACTCAATTACCTAAGCAAGTGATATGCCAATTATGTACATCCCTCTCCCCTTTAGTCTGTAAGACACCTTTAGAGAGGATGACTACATCACCTGCATGTACACTACCATGCCAGGAGTCGTCCATTCTAAAACACTTTTAGAATACTGTCTAAGTGCCCAGATTGGGAAACTACCCAAATCTAGATTTAAAACCATAGATCTAGTAACCAGAATGTCTGATATTATATCCATATCCTATGTGGAGAAAACATTGTGTGACAACCAAAGTATAACCGATCGTAGTATAGGAATTTCGCTTCCTACAACGTGCAGGTCATCTAAATACCAGGACATCACACCCTACTATCTTCTTAACAGATCCATCTCCTATTCTGATGAAGTCAAAGCCTATGACTGTCAGATCAAAAATAGATGATCTATCTCCTCTATATCTGCTTTAGTCTATAAGTAGACATAAGCTACTTGTCCACTATGCTTCCGCTGCTCCCACTGACTACAACAACCCTTTGGCAGAGTCATATACACGTGCACTTCTAAAGCTAGTTTAGAAAGACGCTATACTCACCCTCCAGCCGGGTCTCATAATCTAGAACAGCAGTAATGGCAAGTCTGGGTAAACAAGAACCTCCCTATCACCGTCCTTAAGGATACCGGAGTACCTCTCGGGTGCCTGAGGTTACCCACCATATCTGCGGAGTGGCTAATGGAATGTCAAATCCGATTGAATCTTTAGGTCCTATTAAATTTTCAGTAATCATTTGTGGTTCTGGAATCACTTCCAGTTCTACCATACTCCCACTACTGTATTCTGAAAAAGTCCATTTTACTTAAAACTGTGGCGAGTCAAGAACAACATCACTATTGATCTTCTAGATGGTAGAAAGTTAACCCTCGTCATAGCCTGGGTTAACCCACAAACTGCCATTACAGAAATGTGCCCTGAGTTATCCAGAGTTTGGTTTTAAGCATAAGCCGGACAACTCCATATACCTTAACATCATTAAGATATGATCCATTCTATATACAAAATAGAAACAGAGGCACTGATTTAATTGGAACCAGATTCAAATCATGCAGCTGTCTCCAGTGCATGTCAACTAAATAGAGAGAGGTCGATCAGCATTACTCAACTTAGGAGTGCATCCAATTATGAGTAACCTGAAAGAGAAGCAAGTTCTCAAAATCATTACTATCGACTGAATACCAAAAACAAGTATCTACATCTTCGATCACCTTGAAGAATCCTGATACTTGCAATACATGGTTCTCTACTTTATTCTTGTACCTATAACTTCTCAAAACTTAGACCTTGTATTTCTACGAAACACTTGTCTAAAGCCTAGAGAAATCACAAGTAAACAGAATATAGTATGAGGACCAACCCCTCTGTCCTAATGGACACTGGACAATATAAAATACTTTGTATATGTCTCCTGAGTTGAATAACTCAAACCTTGTGCGTCGTAGGTTGAAAACTGTACTATGGTTATGAAGACTTACACCGCTGTTGAATACTCCTTACCTAACCATCAACTGATAAGGTAAATGTCATGGACATAATTTCAAAAAGTTATATCTCACTTTATAAAACAAACGTACAGATATATCAGTTTGAAATTGGTGCATAACAACGGATATTCAAAACCAAATATATGCCGTCCGACAAAAAACCCAGGCGATTTCCTCAAATATCACCAATTACAACGAATTCCGATATAATGAGGATGATTACCTAATTCCCAATAACTTACTCCCACTCATCATCTGTAAAACCATACAGATGTGAGAATCATACCCGGTAAATACATACCCTGGAGCAAGGGTCTAATTGGGAAATCGGTTTTCAATTAACAATGCATAGTGAAACTGAAACATTTAAAATGTTTCAGTAGGGGTATCCGGGTATTCCTAGTAATGCCTCTTCCATTATCCAGATTCATGACTGTAACCATATCCCCAAATCTCTATATTTGTCTTTACTCATTACCTTCTGTACACCCCCTTAGGCTAAATGGTTTTCATCCTTCCCTACCGTTCGGCACCAGCCTATGGTTTGGAAGAAGACTATCTAATAAGCGTAATAGGTGTACTCTCTTAATCCTAGGAGCCCTCACAACCTGAGAGAAGGTAAAGATAAAAGACAACTGAATAAACCTTATTCTATTTCTCCTGAACCGGAGAAAAGCAAAGGTGAAGTAGGAGCAGGGATGAAATACGCGGTTTAGTCGTAAATGATAGCAGTCGCAATTTACTTTGCCCTCTTTCTAATCCCTTTATTTTCTCTTTACTTATTACCTTCTGTACACCACACTTAGGCTAATTGGTTTTCTTCATTCCCAACCTTTCGGCACCTGCCTATGGTTTTGGAAGAAGACTATCCAATAAGCGTAATAGGTGTACCCTCTCCTAATCCTCGGAACCTTCACAACCTGAGAGAAGGTAAAAGGAAAAGATAAATGAATAGTCCTATTCTTTCTCTCCAGAACCATAAACCATCCTCGAAAAAGTTCCTTCGAGTTCGTATGTAATTATACGATGGATTTATCCAATGGAAGTGGATCTACGTAGTGATACGGAATGTTCCGGAGAAAAGAAAAGGGTAAAAGAAAGAGTGGCAATGTTGTATGCAACTCAGACAATCCAAAATCCAGTGTTTTAAGAAAGTTCGGTCAACTTGGTTACTGAGTTATAGTCCAGGGTCGGGCCATGGTCGCTGCCCAAGAGAGAGAGAAAAGAAAACACTCTGCGTGCACTCTAACCTAGATCAGAATGGTTAATCACTTTATCTAATCAGGATGTCTCCCACTGTATCCTCAAATTCTCCTCCAAACCTGAAAGAAGAATTAGTCGGGATCACCTGAGAAGCATACCAACTCATCAGTAGGAATCGGGATCCAACTATCATCGCATGATAACCTGATGGAATCCACTCAAGTCATCACACTCCAGAAGGTATGCGCATGCCTGGCAAGTTTCAGTTTCTTTAGAAACTCCCGGTGTGATTTTTACCCCAAGGGCTTATGACCTTGACGGAGGTCAACATATCATAAGTCCCAAGTCAAGTTCAACCCGTCATTGTCCTTGATTAACTTAGACCCACCCGCACGTGCCCTTGATAGAGGTCAAAATGACCGTGCGACTATCCTAAATAATCCCATATCTATGCAACAAACAAGCATTACCCAGCTACCAAGCACTGTGCCTTGACAGAGGTCAACATACACAGCATGAATACTAAGTAATACGACTGGTTTATGGTGAAAAGCATTTAACGTAATGAACTTGATATCGTTGAAGGAACCGCGCTTTTTATAAATATATAGTGGCGTAAACCTTTGCTAAAGAGGTCACTCACGGTGAAGGCATCTCGGCTCTTTCCCCGTAGAATGTGGTACAGGATATTCCAAACTGAATACCGTGATGCAAAGCAAAAAGTAATCGACTATAGTGAAGTTATTACCCTGACGCAAACCACTGTCCAAGGGGTCACTCCCGATGAAGGGATCTCGTCCTGTCACGACCCGAAATATTAGCTCGTGACCAGCACTTAAATCACGCAACGTCTAAAGGCGTAACGTAATTCAAGTAAGCTGAAACCCAGAAATCTAAAACTTTTTAAGAAAATAAAGGAGGTGAAGTTTTGAAATAAAGGTATAATGAAATCAAGTTTTCTTAATGCATAGAAAAGGAACATGAAAATGCAAGTGAAATTGCGAGTTTGAAAACGTGTTTCGTCTTTGAAAAATTTAGACAGTACCTCCTTTGTATATTTTGATCCAAAACCACAAATACATAACAAGAATAATGGCATCCCCAAGCGGGAGCTAGCTCTTCGCCTACCGGCGAATCACAACCACGCAAAGCATACGTATAAGTATATGATGCCCAACGGCGAAGTTCACCAGAAAAAGATAAAGAAATAAGTAAGACATCAAAACCACAAGTAGCGAAAAACCCCTCGCTCTAACTCTCGCAACCACAAACTCACTAAGTCTCATTACTTATACAATATACTAATTTTGATTGATGGAGTTGACTAGATACAATATGAAATATAAGTACAACAGCGGGTACGATACAAATGCCCCACCTATCAATGCAAAACACCCAAATGAAGCTATGTGCCAGCGATGCCGCTACTGATCCATGCGGTCAACCTGCAAGAACTGTGGCACAACAGTGGTGAGTTGCCAACTCGTGAGTAGAAAAGCATCAACAAGTAGAAATCGAATAAACAAAGACTCCTAGGTCAATTATATCATAAAGGTAATACTATGATATCTAGGGTGACCGGGTCTGTATATGTGCCAACAAGGTAGTCAATGCCTATAAACATGTGGATAACATCCAACAGTATAATCAACGCATGTATGCATGTGAATCTCGTCCACCCATATAATCAATGTATGTATGCATGTGGATCTCGTCCACCCATATAATCAATGTATGTATGCATATGGATCTCATCCACGTGTCAACCACTGACACAACAACATCATGCACGTAAATATCATAAAAGTATATGCATGAAAATATGAGGATATAAATCAACATGTGTCCCTCGCGACACCTCAAAATCATGGAACCTTAGTGTCCAGCATCGACACTCGAAACATCACGAAACCCGTGTCCAGCATCGACACGCAAATCCTCATATCTCTCGGGCTCCATCAGTCCGGATCGGCCCACAGGCTCCGTCAGTCCGGAACGGCCCATATCATCTCTCAACTCCGGTCAGTATCCTCCGAATATCCGCCGAGCCCAAATACTATCACCGATGGGTAGTGCTCCCCTGCTAGGCTCACCGTCTAACAATACGCGTCTTCTTGCCCTGGGGTACCTCACCGGGTCTACCATGTACCAGCAGACGGTGCCTAAGTCCTCGAATCGGGTTTCACATGCCACTCTCAGAACCGAGAAAACACATGGTAGACGCATTGAAATATCATATCAAGAGAAACTGGGTTTTTAAAACAATACATACTTTCTTTTGAAATAACCACGGTTCTCAAATCCAGAAATCTCATGAAAACAGCATATCTCAATGCGTATGAACATATAGCATGATGTATGCGACATATAAAAGAATGTAAGCATATCCGTATATCATGCATCATGAAACAGTGATGCGACGATATCAGGGAAAACCGCTCTTTTAAAATAAATCATGTTTTTAAATGTATACGGCGGTTCCCAAATTCTCCCAAGTCAAATGCAACATCGTATAAGGTGCATATATAACTATAGCAAGTAACTATGCAAGGGATCATATCATGATGCAGCAATCCTACTGTGTAGTAACATGGCAATTATCGATGATGAAGTGTGTGAGCCGGCAAATCTGTGTAAGTGTAACATACGCATCATCGATAATGGTGTAAGTGTACTAGCACAGGTATAAGCAATGCCATGAGAATAACATGATTGCAGCATAATGTAAATCATCGGCTAAAAGCTATAAGGTATATGTATCTACATGATCGAGTCGGTGAATCAATTAATCGGCACCCAGCCACTACACCATGTACGGTATAATCCATCGTACGACAACCTCTAGTCAAGGGTAAGGATCGATCGTCATAAAACTCATCACGTACGGAAAATCATCGTATGGCGTCATAAACCATCGAGGATCCTATCATCCTATATGACAAAGAGGGGTACGGACCTAACGTCTCGTACGATATATCACACATGATTCACAACATTTATATATATATATACCTACGTCTCAGGTCACATCCAAAACAACTCATATCAGGGGACCGATAAAGGTATCAATCATCTCAGTCAACTCGCATCCGTATACCAACATATCAGCATATCACATGCTAAATCGTATTCTCTTTTCATCGCATCTAAATCTCACATACACACCCAAACCATACAATCAGTTTTTTAAACGATGCGAATCGTAGTTTTGAAAGTCGGGGCTACGGTGTTTTTAAGGAAAAAATATCATATTGCAAATCCGTAACGTCCCTCAAAGTATCTGTTTAAAATATGCATACGATTCTTCTGTTTGGAAATAGGTATGGTTCGGATGACACATTTACGTCGGTTATCTAGTCCTATAGTACCCTAAACGGCAGTATCATCAAATATCATCCTCAAATCCCGTCATCACATGTTAGCCGTATCATATCACTTCTAACTATCAGTTAGTTTATAATATAGTTCTCTAACTATCATTAAACTCTATTTATAGTTTTCTATATAAGGTTTCCTTAACCATATTCTATATGTATAAATCGGTTTCCATCAAAGTTTGCGGGGGTGCTATACGTCATCCACCCGACTTCCCCCATGGATATATATCCACTCACCTTGGTCTTCGCTTGCCGAAGTCGATGACACCACGCTCTGTGTCTCGGAATCCACGCGAGGGTACCTACAACCAATACACAATCGCAAAAGCTTATAAGAATCAAGTCGGAGAAACCAAAACGGCACAAGTTTCGCTAATAGGTTAAAACCTATAGCTTCGCGTGCAAAACACGACTAAAAATCCTAGTCGTTGACACCTAAATTCCACACGAACAAATACAAATCCCAATATCAAAACTAAGCATCCCAAAATACGGAAAACCTAGCCAAAAACACCCCAATGTGCTCCCAGATTTTACCCTAGAAGAATTTAGCCAATTTTGCATATGTAAAGGGTCTAGTTTACTGGAGATAAAGCCACGGAACAAATACGAACATTTTTCCTCACACTCTGGCCGCTAATTGCTGCCAGGAACAATAAATTTGCGGCCACACTTAAAGGGTAGGGGCTCAGGTCTTGGGTGAAGGTTCCAGGTTGCCTGCACGTTTCTCTGTGTTTGCTAAATAATTCCTAGTGCCCCCGGGTGATGGCAGATCACAAAATACCAACACAAATTCCATAATTTCCCAATATCGACGAATCTAAAGTTCGTGTTTTGGGGTTTGGTCACTGGTCTAAGTCAAGAATTGGTCTCTAGGGTCTTATAACAGCCACCAGGCATCCCCAATGCACACAACACTCAAACCCCTCTGTAGAATTTTCCAAGTTCACAAATCCACATCTTAAACCCATTTCTAACTAACTAGAATATAAGGAAACTTAAAACTATCTAAATGGTAGAAATTATACCTCATGGATGCAACTCAAGAAAAACCCTAGTTTGCCCATGTTGTCAAAATCAAACTTTTCTTGGTTCAAAGTGTAGAGGGTGAAGAGGGGATCACTTTTAATGAAAGGGGTTTAGGATTTTGATGAAGCTTTTTAGATGATACCTTGGGGTGAAGGTGGAGGGAAGGTGAAGATGAAGAAGATAAAAAGAAATAGGGAGGAAAAGAAATGAGGAAGCCCCCCTCTCTTTCTCCTCACTTATTCTAACCCTCTCTCTCAATATTTACCCATATACGCTTTCTCTTTTTAACCTTTTCTTTTATTTAAAACCCAAATCACATAATACCCAAAAATAACACAAGAACACAACATGTAATCAAAATATAACATGACATGGTGCACTAGCCACGAAAAACTGTAGAAACACGGATTTGGTTTAATCGCGATTAACAGTGCACTAATCGGGTTTTTATCCAAACTGCATATAATAAATTTTTAAAATGCCAAATCCTTTAAATATATTTTTAAATGAATAAATCATTTTAATTTCCATTTATTTCACAATTATTGGTATATATTTATACCCTTTTTCGAAAACCCCAATTTCGCAAATCGGGCAGTTTTTGGGAAAAATATTATTTTAATATTAAATTCCAAAAATAATATTTTATATTTTATGAAAAGTTACAATCTTCCCCTCTTAAATTAATTCGGTCCCCGAATTTAAATTTAAACCCCTAAAATCTATAACATTTCAATAATCGGCTCAAATCAACGGGGCTCCGAAGTCACGGAAGATACAGAAATACCACAGCGCATCGCGTGCGCACGAAAACAAATACAAAACTCAAATCGAACTCCGTCAAGCGTCACGCAAATCATCGGATTTGCACGCATATCATCGGAGTTACATTGGAGATACAGATCTCGAATCTACTACCGAAATCCAATATGCACTAGTCAAATACTATAATACATATATAGTACGCATCCTTGAAAAATCTCTGAAAACCGAATAAAATACATGCAAAATCTTTTCTGAATCGCCGTGTGATGCGTAACTCATAGCACAGTGACGGATGCTCATTTTAAAATAATAATATATGTCCATATATGTTTTCATAAATACACGTTTCGTTGTTTTCAAAATAACCCAAAAGGTTTTCCTTTATAAACGTTCGTGTCGCTCACGGACACGTAGGAAGTAGCGCTACTATAGCTCTTTTTCAAAAACCTCTTGGTAAACTTTTAATGCATGCAAGTACTCAGGTACTGTCCTCAGATCAGTCATGTTTGGCTACTTCATAATATAGTGCCTATCATGAAAACAAGGTGCTCAAAAGCAAAATCAGCCTCAAAAGGCGTATCAAATAATCGCGTGCGTCTGGTGTGCACGGAAATTAAATCCAAATACAGGTGCCACAATATGCACAAAATCAAAACTAAGTGCAACAGGTGTGCACGAAAGCATCTGTCCACTGCAACGGGTATGCATGACAACAATATCTGGTGCATCTATTGTGGACGAAAATCTCAAATCTGGTGCATCAAATGCACGAAATACAAGTACGGTGCAACCAATGCACGAAAATCACATTAATAACTCAAATGCGTATAAGAAAAACACCGAGCGTACCAAGGTGTATAAATAAAAAACGTGTGCAACTATGAGCATAAATCCGTATCAATGTACTACAAGCACATGTGAGCTATACCGAGTGCAAAAATCATATGAAATCCACGAAATCGTAAACACATGCTACGAAGGTAAAAAAATCGACTTCAAATTCAATAGGTACGCACAAATCACAAATCAACACAACGGTGTATAAAATATATATCAGGTGCGATAACTATGCACAAAAATGTAAATACCCAGTAGGTACAGCCATTGTGCACGAAAGCGACATCATGAAACTCAATCATCAAAACTCAAATCAAGCGATATAAGCGTGATACTCGGATCACAAACGCAAATCGCAATAAATGACATCAGGGTACACCTCCTATAATGTCGAAAAATGTCGGTGTGCCCAAACTGGCAGAGCAAGAACATCCGCTTGCCTCCTGATCACGGTCTGGCGTCCTCTGTCTCTGGGTCCTCATTTTCTCCTGGATTACCAATCTCGCAATCCATTGGCTCATCAGCCAGATCAGGTGTGCTAACGGGAACGATTCCGTTCTGGCACTTCTCTGGTCATCTCTCGGTCAATCATCACGATCACTCGTAAAGAAGCACGTCACTGGCATCGGTCTCTGGCCCTCTGAATACACGTCACACATCTGATCCTGGGTGCAAATCTCATTGTAGCAGTGTCCTGGAAAGAATCCTGCTCAGGGTCTCTTCCGATCTCGCTTATGCCGAACTGTACGGAGGCTGGTACTCTCACAAAATCCGTTCTCGTTCTTTGGACATCTGTGTTTCCAGCATAACATTTCCTCGGGAACTGTCCGTATCCAAACACCTCTGTATGCATATCCGATCTTTAATCTCAACGGGGAGTAGCAACAGCTCGTCAGCATCTCGTATAAACATCTGGCTCCACTCGTCTTTATCATCATCCGCTTCGACCTCACGTCTTGCTGTCTGTGTACTGCTACTGTTCTCGGCCACGGTCAATACGAAGTCTCTCACACGGACTCGACATCGCATACTCTGTATCTTCATCACTCTGTAGAAGATATATGGCCGAACACGTCCTCGGGAACTCGTCCCAACGATCGAAGGAATACTCAATACTCGTCCATCCTCTATCAACTCACAACGCATCTGGGTGAGGTCCTCTATCCGAAGCTGGTCAGCATACTGGTCTCTTATCACATGGTATCCGAACGACGTCAAACTTTTCGATCGAGTCATCAAGGTCCCAAAATTTCCCCAAGGCTCAATACCTGAGCACGGTCTAAAAATATCTGGTACATACCACAGTACCTCTGTACCAGCCGTAGAAGGGTAAACCCAAGTCTCACTGATGGCACCGCTAAACTGCCACAAACCCTAAGGTTCAAAAGCGATTCCATGGTCATCATGTCGAGTTAGGGTTTCATTCTTCTAGAGGGTCCACAGAATTACCTGCATGTTCCTCCGAACACTTTAAACTTGGGAAAAATGGGTTTCTGACACTCGTTCGAACTTTTTAGCTTCGGCTATACTACATGTGAATACTCTTCGCCCGCATGCTAAACAATGCCTCAATCCTCCAGGAAAGGCGATACATCAACGGTCATCTCTGGATCGGTCTGCTCTAGATCTGAGTAAGACTCTCCGCTCTGGAAATCTTCAACTCAACTGGGCCTGCATCGGTGCATCAATCTGACGAATTACCTTCGTCTCTCAAATTGGGGTAGACTAGCTATCACCTGTCGCATCTCTGCCTGGAAGCTCCAGCGATCTCAGCTCGTAAGCCCTGGAAGCAACATCCCATCATCTCATCAACAGCTGGGTCATCTGTCTGCACGGTAGGCGACATCAAAATCTCTGAGGTATGCTGTATATCAACAGTCCTCTCACAACTGGCAGCCTTTATCAATGGCCCGATTATCCGGTGCAAAACCAAACACTCGCCTCCACAAGAGGTCACAACATAACACTACATCGAGATGTTCCCATGTCACCAGAAAACACAATGGTCAGCCCTCATACCAGACGAGCTCGCCCTGACCGCAACACTAGCAGCAGCTCAATCTGCGCTCAAACCATGGTGACAGGAACCTCAATCGTGTATCGAAGAAAATGGATCAAAAGAATGAAAGGAAATGACAGATCCAGAATGGATACATAATCATAATAAGGAACAGCATCAATGAGAGTATGATCACGGAAACGAATGGAATCAAGTATCTTAAAATGTGTACATCCTAAGGTTTCTTAAGTGGAATATCGTATCGTAAATATGCCCTGGAACATACGTACGGTACGTCACTCGACTCAAGCTACTTACTCTATCAATCAGGGTCAGCCTATGAAACGAAAGTTCGGGTCTAATACCCCCCGTTCAAGTCTAAGTTCCGTAAGGTCAAGTCTAGGATCCAAAATACATACCCGCCCTAGACTCCGCATAGTCAAACATAGGCTCGAACCAAGGTTAAACCTAGTTCTCTGATACCAACTTTTTCATGACCCGAAATATTAGCTCGTGACCAGCACTTAAATCACGCAACGTCTAGAGGCGTAACATAATTCAAGTAAGCTGAAACCCAGAAATCTAAACCTTTTTAAGAAAATAAAGGAGGTGAAGTTTTGAAATAAAGGTATAATGAAATCCAGTTTTCTTAATGCATAGAAAAGGAATATGAAAATGCAAGTGAAATTGCTAGTTTGAAAACGTGTTTCGTCTTTGAAAAATTTGGGCAGCACCTCCTTTGTATATTTTGATCCAAAACCCCAAATACATAAAAAGAATAATGGCATCCCCAAGCGGGAGCTAGCTCGTCGCTAACCGGCGGATCACAACCACGCAAAGCATAAGTATAAGTATACGACGCCCAACGGCGAAGTTCACCAGAAAAAGATAAAGAAATAACCAAGACATCAAAACCACAAGTAGCGGAAAACCCCTCGCTCTAAGTCTCGCAACCACAAACTCACTAAGTCTTATTACTTATACAATTTACTAATTTTGATTGATAGAGTTGACTAGATACAATATGAAATATAAGTACAAGAGTGGGTACGATACAAATGCCCCACCAATCAATGCAAAACACCTAAATGAACATATGTGCCAGCGATGCCGCTACTGATCCATGCGGTCAACCTGCAAGAACTGTGGCACAACGGGGGTGAGTTGCCAACTCGTGAGTAGAAAAATATCAACAAGTAGAAATTGAATAAACAACAACTCTTAGGTCAACTATATCATAAAGGTAATATTATGATATCTAAGGAGGCCGGGTCTGTATATGTGCCAACAAGATAGTCAATGCCTATAAGCATGTGGATAACATCCAACAGTATAAATAATGCATGTATGCATGTGGATCTCGTCCACCCATATAATCAATGTATGTATGCATATGGATCTCGTCCACCCATATAATCAATGTATGTATGTATGTATGTGGATCTTGTCCACGTGTCAACCACTGACACAACAACATCATGCTTGTAAATATCATAAAAGCATATGCATGAAAATATGAAGATATAAATCAACATGTGTCCCTCGCGACACCTCAAAATCATGGAACCTGAGTGTCCAGCATTGACACTCGAAATATCATGAAACCCGTGTCCAGCATCGACAAGCAAATCCTCATATCTCTCGGGCTCCATCAGTCCGGATCGGCCCAAGGGATCTGTCAGTCCGGATCGACCCATATCATCTCTCAACTCCGGTCGGTATCCTCCGGATATCCGCCGAGCCCAAATACTATCACCGATGGGTAGTGCTCCCCTGCCAGGCTCACCGTCTAATAATACGAGTCTTCTTGCCCTGGGGTACCTCACCGGGTCCACCATGTACCCGCAGACGGTGCCTGCCGCTCCTCGAATCGGGTTTCACATGCCACTCTCAGAACCGAGAAAACACTTGGTGGAAATACTGAAATATCATATCAAGATAAACCGGGTTTTTAAAACATTATATAGTTTCTTTTGAAATAACCACAGTTCTCAAATCCAGAAATCTCATGAAAACGGCATATCTTAATGCGTATGAACATAAAGCATGATGTATGCGACATATAAAAAAATGTAAGCATATCCGTATATCATGCATCATGAAAAAGTGATGCGACAATATCAGGGAAAACCGCTCTTTTAAAATAAATCACGTTTTTAAATATATACCGCGGTTCCCAATTTCTTCAAAGTCAAATGCAGCATCGTATAAGGTGCATATGTAACTATAGCAAGTAACTATGCTAAGGGTCATATCATGATGCAGCAATCCTGCTGTGTAGTGACATGGCAATTATCGATGATGAAGTGTGTGAGCCGGAAAATCTGTGTAAGTGTAACATACGCATCATCGATAATGGTGTAAGTGTACTAGCACAGGTATAAGCAATGCCATGAGAATAACATGAATACAGCATAATGTAAATCGTCGGCTAAAAGCTATAAGGTATACGTATCTACATGATCGAGTCGGTGAATCAATCAATCGGTACCCAGCCACTACACCACGTACGGTATAATCCTCGTACGGCAACCTCTAGTCAAGGGTAAGGATCAATCGACATAAAACTAATCACGTACGGAAAATCATCGTACGGCGTCACTGAACCATCGGGGATCCTATCATCATATATGACAAAGAAGGGTACGGACCTAACGTCTCGTACGATATATCACGCATGATTCACAACATTTATATATCTATATACCTACGTCTCAGGTCACATTCAAAACAACTCATATCAGGGGACCGGTATGTTAGTGTATATGCCCTAGGGGCCATTATTGTATCGTACTTGATTGTATATTACTTAATGGAAGCTTGGGTTATTCACAGTTGTATATACAGTCTTGCTAAAAATGGTAGTATGCTACTTGGTTTGTGTCTACTTTAATATATGCATATGTTTCTTGTAACGTATCACTTATATATATTGGTAGAGCCCATAGGTTCTTTGCTTGATTACCAGCGTTGTGATAGCAGTCACACTAGTGGGGGCTGGGTAGTCTATAAGCAACATCCTATACAGGTCCCTAGTCGTAGGATTATCGAGACAGGGCATCGATATTCCAGAGTAGACTAGTGTGTACGCTTCTCATCCCAGTTGGGGAGATGGTCTGTCCCATAGCCATCAGTACGTCGTACTGCAGATAGTATACAGGTGCTCGTTAGGTTACGGGTACACCGGACCGGACTCGCAGGGGAACTGTTGGTTGGTATTATACACATCGTCAGTTAACGGTTCTCAGGTGATATGAGTACAGCATAGTCCGCAGACTTGACACTGCTACTTCGCCTCGAGTGTGTCCCACTGTTCTCAGATTGCTACCCTACCACAGCTCAAAGGAGTCATGCAAACAGGTAGCAGTTGGGTGCAGTCCCGAGCACTTGGAGGCAGTAGTGGTTAGACAGGATTCGTCTCTCCCGGTATTGGGAGATGATATCGCGCTGTGTCAGAGAGCCATTACGCAAAGTCCCTGACAGGGCAAGCGAGATTTACTGGTAGGTTCCAGTAGTTTCTCAGGGTGTAATGGGCTTCGCTCCGACACGACTTATACAGCTATTAGGGGACTGACGCTTGCTGCCCCTAGGCATGATCTGCGATAGTCTTAGAGGAACAGACCGGACTGTATATAGATTGACACATCAGGCTCAGTGGGAGTTCGGATGAGTTTCCTCATCGGCCTTCTTATCGACATCTACCTGGGGACCGTTACGTACAGCTAGTGCCGCTTGCGGTCTGTGGTTAAACCCACTGCCAGCGTAGTGTCGAGTCTTTGGAGTCCCACACAGAGAGTTTCCCTGCTCCAGGCGAAACGATATAGAGGTCGTATGGTTTTACGACAAGGGTTCGGACGCGTACGTGTGTTTTCGCACGTACGACTTTTCGGACAGTTTTTACTAGCCGGCTTTGGTTTAAGCCAGATTCTAGTATCGGGTTATTGGATTTATACAGTCTAAACTTTTTCCGTGTTTTCACGAATAGGAGGGGCGTTCTCGTAATTTGTCGGAAAGCTTCTAGAAGCATAGTGACTTGGGGGGTAAGGTGGCATTGCATTAAATGAGATTAGTGACTCATTTGTATGATTCATCCATGTCATTAATGCATCATAAATGCTTTATGACTCATGGAGATGAATCACTCAAATGCATTTATGAAGCATGGTTGATTAATCATTTATTTATTTATTTGATAAATAATAATGCTTCACAAATATTATGATAGTTCATTATCTCATTTCATTCTCATCTTCACCTTCTCTCTCCTCAAGCTCTCTCATTCTTCAAACCCTAACCCTAACCTCTCATGAGTTGAGATCAAGGGTTAGCTAGACAAATACATCCATAACCTCACTCTATATCCCCTAGGTAGCTTAGATTAGCACTTTAAGCAACCTAGTTATCTCAAGTTTGAGATTAAGCTTGGCGTAGGAGCTTTCGGGTGGATCGTCTTTGATTCGAGGAGGCCGTTGAGGTGCCGATGTTACAAGGAGACTACGAGGAGTGGAGGACAGCGATGAAGACCCGAAGGACATGTAACGTGAGGTATAACTTCGAATCCGAGTAGTTAAACCTCTAGTATATAGTTAGCAATGGTTTAGATAACGATTCATGCGCTCAAGTCCGTGTTACGAAGCTTTGATAATCGTTTTTCATATATTCCGCCTCCCCGCAAGTTCGTGGGGTGCGTGACATGGACTTACAGTGGTATCAGAGACGACTAAACCATTACTAGCTTGTTAGCAACTGATTAGAAATTCGATCGACAGAAAAACACGAAAACAAAAATTCGAAACCCTAAGTTTCTGTTAATTTTAAAAGTGTCTGAGAAAATATTTGACATAAAAATTCACAGCAGGGAATTTAATGAATTCTGGGAAAATACGAGGGATCAACTCGACTTGACAACCGCGGAACCACGGCCAGATGGTGCTTTTGGCCGCGGATCCGCAGCCGAGTCAACTCCGAGTTGACTCGGATTTGCTCTGTAATTCATTATTTTTGGTGTTTTGTTTTCTAGTATGTTATGTTTCTATCCAGGTTTCTTCAGTACAGGTTTGCTTTTGGGGTAGACACGGAATATGGTATTCGATCGATGTTCTAAAGATATTTGCTAATTGGGTTTTTATCTGTAATGTTTAATGTGTTCGTAAACCTCCCCTAACTGCTAGTATGTCGGTTGGCAGGGGGTTGCACATTTCTGAAATGTTTACTGTTTGTGTATATGAAATGTGTTGGACTGTTATGATGATTAGCCGGCGTTTGAGATGTGTTTAATATTCATTCATTCAATGTAAATGTAATTTGATGTAATATTCTTTTGCGGGGCACATCCTGGTTGCGGTTGTAGCCACCTTTGTATTATTTCTTTTTACTGTTTTTGCTCCTAGGATAGACCCAAGGTGGGGTACACAAACTACCGGGTACATCAAAGTGTTTAGTGGCCTACTCACGTTGTTGAGGGAGACCGCTTCACTTCGGGTACTTGACGGGTAGTTTGCTGTGCCCGTAGGGGTCTAGGATGGGGTAATGGCTATTCATCACAACTGTGTAATTCGTCTTATATTGCAGGCTCAAAAACAAATGCGGATTGCTAGTAAATCCAATAAAGTTCATCTGTGATCTGATATGCTTATTATTGTGTCTGACGAATGTACAATATCTATATATGATAGCTATTAGTCGTCACTTATGTTTTACACCCGCGCTAGCCCAGCCCCCGCTCTGTCGTTAGTTTAATAACCTAACGGGTGATGACGGGACCCAGTGGCGAATGCGGATGGCATAAGAGGACGTGGTATTTTCGTTGTTTTCTGCAATGATAGAATAAATGATGGGACGCATTATTATAATGCAAAGAAAATAAACCAAAGTTAAATCGTTGGAACAAATTTAAAAGAAACCACTCGGTTATTTTAAAAGAGCAGAATTTTTAATTGCGGAGCTTTAACCACTCCTTTTAAAAAGTATCAGGTTCCTTCGATTATATCAGGTTCATTACGTTCACGGTTTTGCCAAAACCAGTCGTAGCCCTCCGTCATTTCATATAGATAGTCAATAGTATTCAAGCTGTGTTTGTTGACTAAAGTCAAGGCACAGTGTTTGGTAGCTGTTGGATATTCATATGTAGTATAGATAGATGCGTTGGTTTGGGACAGTCGTATTACCTTGTTGACTAAAGTCAAGGGTATGTATGGGTGGGTTCAAATTAACCTGGATAATGACGGATAGAACTTGACATGTGACTTATGATTTGTTGACTAAAGTCAAGGTCATAAGAGCATGGGGCAAAAATCCATATCGGGAATTTCTAAAGAAACTGAAATTTGCAGAGATATGCATACCATTTTGGAGTTTGATGAATGTTGGTAGGATTCCTTCAACATTATCATACGATAATATTTTGGATCCCGATCCTACTGTGAGTATATACTACTTATCAGGAGATTCATCACTTAACGATCAATGCTATAAACCAAGTAGGTGCCTAGACAGGTGTCAGCGGGGTTACTCCCCCAGAGAAAAGAGGTTATTTAATTAAGGAACTTCGCGAAAGCGTTGGAAAACCTCCCTCGAAGTATCGACACTGGCCTGGCTGAAAGGTTAAGCAAGTATTGTATGGTGAGAATAGTCCTGGCTAATTCTTCTTTTATGGTTTGAAGAAGGATTCGAGAAACAGTGGGAGCCATCCTGTTTAGATAAATTAATAACCACTCTAAACTTGCAAGAGCATCATGCTAATAATGTTTTCTTCTCTCTCTCTCTTAAATTGCAGCGACCTTGTGACCACACATAGGTTACATCTAGATAACAATTTGACTGAATCTGACTTATATGACTGGCAAAGGTCTGTCCAGATGTCCATTGCCTATGACAAACGAGACCACCCTATTACTACTCAAGATCCCGCCGTCCCAGGTCCAGTTTCCACCGTCACGGATATAGATATCCGACAGACAAGGGAAAAGGATAAAGCGAAAGCCAAGTGCCTCATGTTAGCTTCAGTTGATGGTGTATACCAGAAGCAGCACGAGAAGATGGACTCAGTTTCCATCTTTCTCCATAACAAAAATTTATATGGAGAGCAATCTCATATCGCAAGATATGAGACCTCGACCGAATTTATTCAAGCGAGGTTGGCCGTCGGGTCATTTGTAGGGGACAACGTCCTTACAATGACTAGCTATATTGATAAGCTCCAGGACCTAGAGACTGTGTTAGGAAACAGGTCAGATACTGACTTGATTCTACAGTCTCTACCTTCTACCCTGAAGGAAACCAGGGAAGCAGAAGGAAAGAGAAGGGCAAAAGTTTCGGGGCTTAATGTAGTAAAAGAGGGTAGTTCCTATTATTATAGGATTGGAAATTGGCAGAAAGATTGCAGGGCTTTAGAAGCCAGTAACCAGGATACAAAGCATGTTGTGGCTTCTACCTCAAGTGTGTTTGTTATTGAGAACTGTTTGTCAATAAACTCTACTTCCTAGGTATTAGATACCAGAGCAAGATCTCATATCTGTAATTCATTACATACTTTGAGAAACCGTAAAGTTATAAAGGTAGGTGATTGGTCTCTCAAAGTTGCAAACGGAATGACAATGAACGCTAAATCCGTGGGAGAATATCGCCTAGGTTTGACAAGTGGGCATATATTGATTTTACGTAACTGTTTATATATACCTAGTATGACTTGTAATATCATATCAGTGTCCTCTCTTTCGAGAGAGGGATATGATTTTACATTCGTAAGTGATGTAGTTAACATCCACCTAAATCAAGTTTTGATTGGTTCAGGTACATTAGATAACGGTATATACGTATTAAGTCAAGCTCAGGTTTTCAATGTCCAGAATACACTTAAAAGAAAGTCTCCGAAAATAAATCAGGATTTCTTATGGCATTGTAGACTAGGTCACATCAATGAGAGAAGGTTGACTAAGTTACATGGAGAAGGATATTTGAATCCGTTCGGATATCAATCTTATGCTACTTGTGAATCTTGTCTCATGGGAAAGATGACAAAGACTCCGTTTACTGGACATGGAGTAAGAGCAAGCGAGCTCTTGGGACTCATACACAGTGATGTGTGCGGTCCAATGTCTACACATGCGCGAAGTGGTTTTTCCTACTTCATTACTTTTACAGATGATTTCTCTAGGTATGGATATATCTTCTTAATGAAGCATAAATCCGAGGCCTTTGATAAATTCTAAGAATACAAGAATGAAGTGGAAAAACAAACCGGCAAAAGTATCAAGACACTGAGATCTGATCGAGGTGGTGAATACTTAAGCGCCGAGTTCCTGGGTTACTTAAAAGAGAATGGAATTCTCTCTCATCTTACTCCTCCATACACACCACAACATAACGGTGTATCGGAGAGACGGAATCGAACCCTATTGGATATGGTACGTTCTATGATGAGTAACGCTGAGTTACCGCGATCATTCTAGGGATATGCACTAGAATCAGCTGTATATCTTTTGAACCGAGTTCCAACCAAGACTGTGCCTGCCACACCATATCAGATGTGGAGTAGGAGGAAACCCTGTCTTAAGTATCTTAAGACATGGGAATGTCCAGATTTTGTAAAGAAGCAGCATGCGGACAAACTCGAGGCACGCTCAGTACAATGTAAGTTTGTGGGATATCCAAAGAACTCCATGGGATAATGTTTCTATTATGCAGAGGAACAAAAGGTTTTTGTTTCTCAACATGCGCGCTTCTTGGAAACTGAATTTTTGGAAAATCAGAAGAGTGGGAGCGCAATATAACTGGAAGAAATTCCAAAACCATAAGCTATTACTGAAACCTTGGTAGAACAAGAAGGTTCAGGAGAACCGAACATCCCCACGCCACTCCGCAGAAGTAGTAGGCAGTCTCATCCGCCTGAGAGATACTACGGTTTTCTCATAGACGGGGATCGAGAAGATTGCGTCATTGATAATAATGACCCTACTAGCTTCCAGCAAGCTATTCAGAGCGGTGACTCAGTAAAATGGCTGGATGCAATGCGGACCGAAATGAAATCAATGTACACTAACAAAGTATGGACTTTGGACTTTGCTCCAGATGGGGTAAACCCGTAGGATGCAAATGGATCTTCAGAAAGAAGATTGGTGTAGATGGACAGGTTGAAACCTATAAGGCTAGACTTGTTGCAAAGGGTTTTCGTCAAAGACCTGGTTTGGACTATGACGAAACCTTTTCTCCAGTAGCTATGCTGAAATCCATTCGGGTCCTTCTTGCTATTGCTGCCTTCCACGATTATGAGATCTGGCAGATGGACGTAAAGACGGCCTTTATAAATGGAAATTTAGAAGAGAGCGTCTATATGGATCAGCCAGAGGGATCCATTCAGAGTGGGAGCAGCGGTAAAGTATGCAAGCTGCTTAAGTCCATTTATGGACTAAAGCAGGCATCGCGGAGTTGGAACATCTGTTTTGATGATACTGTCAAGGAATTTGACTTTGTCAAAAATCCAGATGAACCATGCATATACAGTAAGATTGTAGGGAGAGCTGTAGTATTCCTCGTCTTGTACGTGGATGACATTCTCCTAATAGGAAATGATATTCCTATGTTACAGTCAGTCAAAAGTTTTTTGTCACAGAAGTTCTCCATGAAAGACCTAGGTGATGCCACTTATATTCTGGGGATCCAGATCTATCGTGATAGATCAAAGAGGATGTTAGGACTTTCGCAGTCCAGGTATATAGACACCATATTGAAAAGGTTCAGTATGGAAGATTCTAAGCGCGGTAACCTACCGGATTGTCACGGAATCACCCTCTCCAAAGATATGTCTCCCAAGACTGATTTGGAAAGGGATCGCATGTCGATTATACCCTACGCTTTAGCGGTAAACTCTATAATGTATGCGATGTTATGTACCAGACCAGATGTAGCATACGCATTGAGCGTAGTAAGCCGGTATCAAGCAAACCCAGGGGAGAATCACTGGATAGCAGTAAAGAACATTCTCAAGTACCTGAGGAGGACTAAGGAGATGTTCTTGGTGTATGGCGGAAATGACCTCCAGATGGAGGCCTTTGCCGACTCAGGCTTCCAGAGTGACAAAGATGACTCCAAGTCCATGTCGGGTTATGTCTTTACCCTCAATGGAGGGGCGGTCTGTTGGAAGAGTTCCAAGAAGGAGACCGTTGCTGACTCAACAATGGAAGCGGTGTATATAGCTTCTTGTGATGCCGCAAAAGAAGCTGTCTGGATGAAGAAGTTCCTCACAGAACTTCAGGTGGTTCCTTCCAGTGTTGGTCCAATACCTCTGTATTGTGACAACAACGGCGCTATAGCTTTAGCGAAGGAACCCAGGTCCCATCAGAAGTCCAGACACATCTTAAGGCGGTATCACCTGATCAGGGAGATCGTAGATCGCCGGGAGATCGAGGTGAAAAGAGTAGAGACGGAGAATAACATTGCTGATCCATTCACAAAGGCCATTCCTCAGACGCAGTTCGAGAGGCTATTCGAGATGATAGGTCTACGATATGCCAGCTCATGGCCCTAGTGCAAGTGGGAGATTGTTAGTGTATATGCCCGAGGGGCCATTATTGTATCATACTAGATTGTATATTACTTAATGGAAGCTTGGGTTATTCACAGTTGTATATACAGTCTTGCTAAAAATGGTAGTATGCTACTTGGTTTGTGTCTACTTTAATATGTGCATATGTTTCTTGTAACGTAACACTTATATATATTGGTAGAGCCCATAAGTTCTTTGCTTGATTACCAGCGTTGTGATGGCAGTCACACTAGTGCGGGCTGGGTAGTCTATAAGCAACATCCTATATAGGTCTCTAGTGGTTGGATTATCGAGACAGGGCATCGATATTCCAGAGTAGACTAGTGTGTACCCTTCTCATCCCAGTTGGGGAGATGGTCTGTCCCATAGCCATCAGTACGTCGTACTGTAGATAGTATACAGGTGCTCGTTAGGTTACGGGTACACCGGACAGGACTCGCAGGGGAACTGTTGGTTGGTATTATACCCATCGTCAGTTAACGGTTCTCAGGTGACATGAGTACAGCATAGTCCGCAGACTTGACACTGCTACTTCGCCTCGAGTGTGTCCCACTGTTCTTAGATTGCTACCCTACCACGGCTCAAAAGAGTCGTGCAAACAGGTAGCAGTTGGGTGCAGTCACGAGCACTTGGAGGCAGTAGTGGTTAGACAGGATTCGTCTCTCCCGGTATTGGGAGATGATATCGCGCTGTGTCAGAGAGCCATTACGCAAAGTCCCTGGCCAGGGCAAGCGAGATTTACTGGTAGGTTCTAGTAGTTTCTCAGGGTGTAATGGGCTTCGCTCCGACACGACTTATACAGCTATTAGGGGACTGACGCTTGCCGCCCCCTAGGCTTGATATGCGATAGTCTTAGACGAACAGACCGGGCTGTATGGAGATTGTCACATCAGGCTCAGTGGGAGTTCGGATGAGTTTCCTCATCGGCCATCTTATCGACATTTACCTGGGGACCGTTACGTACAGCTAGTGCCGCTTGCGGTCTGTAGTTAAACCCACTGCGAGCATAGTGTCGAGTCTTTAGAGTCCTACACTGAGAGTTTCCCTGCTCCAGGCGAAATGATATAGAGGTCGTATGGTTTTACGACAAGGGTTCGGACGCGTACGTGTGTTTTCGCACGTATGACTTTTCGGACAGTTTTTACTAGCCGGCTTTGGTTTAAGCCAGATTCTAGTATCGGGTTATTGGATTTATACAGTCTAAAGTTTTTCCGTGTTTTCACGGATAGGAGGGGCGTTCTCATAATTTGTCGGAAAGCTTCTAGAAGCATGGTGACTTGGGGGGTAAGGTGGCATTGCATTAAATGAGATTAGTGACTCATTTGTGTGATTCATCCATGTCATTAATGCATCATAAATGCTTAATGACTCATGGAGATGAATCACTCAAATGCTTTTATGAAGCATGGTTGATTAATCATTTATTTATTTATTTGATAAATAATAATGCTTCGTAAATATTATGATAGTTCATTATCTCATTTTATTCTCATCTTCACCTTCTCTCTCCTCAAGCTCTCTCATTCTTCAAACCCTAACCCTAACCTCTCATGAGTTGAGATCAAGGGTTAGCTAGACTAATACATACATAACCTCACTCTATATCCCCTATGTAGCTTAGATTAGCACTTTAAGAAACCTAGTTATCTCAAGTTTGAGATTAAGCTTGGCGTAGGAGCTTTCGGGTGGATCGTCTTTGATTCGAGGAGGCCGTTGAGGTGCCGATGTTCCAAGGAGCCTACGAGGAGTGGAGGACAGCGATGAAGACCCGAAGGACATGTAACGTGAAGTATAACTTCAAATCCGAGTAGTTAAACCTCTAATTATAGTTAGCAATGGTTTAGATAACGATTCATGCGCTCAAGTCCGTGTTACGAAGCTTTGATAATCGTTTTTCATATATTCCGCCTCCCCGCAAGTTCGTGGGGTGCGTGACATAGACTTACACGGTAAGGGTATCAATCATCTCAGTCAACTCGCATCCGAATACCAACATATCATCATATCACATGCCAAATCGTATTCTCTTTTCATCGCATCTAAATCTTACATACACACCCGAACCATACAATCAGTTTTTTAAAAGATGCGAATCATAGTTTTGAAAGTCAGAGCTACGGTGTTTTTAAGGAAAAAATGTCATATTGCAAATCCGTAACGTCCCTCAAGGTATCTATTTAAAAGATGCATATGATTCTTCAGTTTGGAAATAGGTATGGTTCGGATTACACATTTACTTCGGCTATCTAGTCCTTTAGTACCCTAAACGGCAATATCATCAAATATCGTCCTCAAATCCCGTCATCACATGTTAGCCGTATCATATCACTTCTAACTATCAGTTAGATTCTAATATAGTTCTCTAACTATCCTTTAACTCTATTTAAAGTTTTCTTTATAACGTTTCCTTAACCATATTCTATATGTATAAATCGGTTTCCATCAAAGTTTGCGGGGGTGTTATACGCCATCCACACGACTTCCCCCGTGGATATAGATCCAATCACCATGGTCTTCGCTTGCCGAAGTCGATGACGCTACGCTCTATGTCTCGGAATCCATATGAGGGTACCTACAATAATACACAATCGCAAATGCTTATAAAAATCAAGTCGGAGAAACCAAAACGGCACAAGTTTCGCTCATAGGTTAAAACCTGTAGCTTCGCGTGCAAAACACGACTAAAAATCTTAGTCGTTGACGTTCAAACGCCACACGACCAAATACAAATCCCAATATCAAAACCAAGCATCCCAAAATATAGAAAACATAACCAAAAACACCCCAATGTGCTCCCAGATTTTACCCTAGAAGAATTTAGCCAATTGCATATGTAAAGGGTCTAGTTTACTGGAGATAAAGCCACAGAACAAATAAGAACACTTTTCCTCACACTCTGGCAGCAAATTGCGGCCAGGAAAAATAAATTTGCGGCTACACTTGAAGGGTAGGGGCTCAGGTCTTGGGTGAAGGTTCCAGGTTGCCTGCACACTCCTCTGTGTAAGCTAAATAATTCCTAGTGTCCCCGGGTGATGGCAGATCACAAAATACCAACACAAATTCCATAATTTCCCGATATCGATGAATCTAAAGTTCGTGTTTTGGGGTTTGGTCACTGGTCCAGGACAAGAATTGGTCTTTAGGGTCTTATAACAGCCACCAGGCATCCCCCAATCCACACAACACTCAAACCCCTCTCTAGAATTTTCCAAGTTCACAAATCCACATCTTAAACCCATTTCTAACTAATTAGAATATAAGGAAACTTAAAACTATCTAAATGGTAGAAATTATACCTCATGAAAGCAATTCAAGAAAAACCCTAGTTTACCCATGTTGTCAAAATCAAACTTTTCTTGGTCCAAACTGTAGAGAGTGAAAAGGGGATCACTTTTAATGAAAGGGGTTTAAGGTTTTGATGAAGCTTTTTAGATGATACCTTGGGGTGAAGGTGGAGGGAAGGTGAAGATGAAGAAGATGAAAAGAAATGGGGAGGAAAAGAAATGAGGCAGCCCCTCTCTCTCTCCTCACTTATTCTAACCCTCTCTCTCAATATTTACCCATATACCCTTTCTCTTTTTAACCTTTTCTTTTATTTAAAACCCAAATCACATAATACCCAAAAATAACACAAGAACACAACATGTAATCAAAATATAACATGACATGGTGCACTAGCCACGAAAAACTGTAGAAACACGGATTTGGCTTAATCGCGATTAGCAGTGCACTAATCGGGTTTTTATCCAAACTGCATATAATAAATTTTTAAAATGCCAAATCCTTTAAATATATTTTTAAATGAATAAATCATTTTAATTTCCATTTATTTCAAAATTATTAGTATATATTTATACCCTTTTTCGAGAACCCCAATTTCGCAAATCGGACAGTTTTTGGGGAAAATATTATTTTAATATTAAATTCCAAAAATAATATTTTATATTTTCTGAAATGTTACAATCTTCCCCCTTAATTAAATTCGGTCCCCGAATTTAAATTTAAACTCCCAAAATCTAAAACATTTCAATAATCAGCTCAATTCAACGGGGCTCCGAAGTCGCGGAAGATACAGAAATACCACAGCGCATCGCGTGCGCAGGAAAACGAATACAAAACTCAAATCGAACTCCGTCAAGCATCACGCAAATCATCGGATTTGCACGCATATCATCAAAGTTACAATGGAGATACAGATCTCGAATCTACTACCGAAATCCAATATGCACTAGTCAAATACTATAATACATATATAGTACGCATTCTTGAAAAATCTCCGAAAACCGAATAAAATAGACGCAAAATCTTTTCTGAATCGCCGTGTGATGCATAACTCACGGCACAGTGACGGACGCTCATTTTAAAATAATAATAAATTTCCATATATGTTTTCCTAAATACACGTTTCGTCGTTTTCAAAATATCCCAAAAGGTTTTCCTTTATAAACGTTCGTGTCGCTCACGGACACGTAGGAAGTAGCGAGACTATAGCCCTTTTTCGAAAACCTCTTGGTAAACTTTTAATGCATGCAAGTACTCAGGTATTGTCCTCAGATCAGTCATGTTTGGCTACTTCATAATATAGTGCCTATCATGAAAACAAGGTGTTCAAAAGCAAAATCAGCCTCAATAGGCGTACCCAATAATCGCGTGCGTCTGGTGCGCACGGAAATCAAATCCAAAAACAGGTGCCATAATATGCACAAAAGCAAAACTAAGTGCAACAGGTGTGCACGAAAGCATATGTCCACTGCAACGGGTGTGCATGACAACAATATCTGGTGCATCTATTGTGCACGAAAATCTAAAATCTGGTGCATCAAATGCGCGAAATACAAGTACGGTTCAACAAATGCACGGAAATCACACTAATAACTCAAATGTGTATAAGAACGACACCGAGTGTACCAAGATGTATAAATAAAAAACGTGTGCAACTATGAGCACAAATCCGTATCAATGCACTGAAGGGTTCCGGCAGCGCCCCGGCCATCGAAACGCGGCCAAAATGCGGAATAAAAATTTCTAAAACCGGCGCTACCGCTACCCGATTTACAGATCGACTTTAAACCCTAAACTAGAAAACTAACTAAGAGTTAGAATTGTTATACCGAGTTGATCCGTGTCCTTTGGTCTTCATTCCAAGCTCCTAGTGATTCTTTGACGATGTTTGGTTGCCGGTCTTCCTCCATCTCCGATGATCCACCCGAGGGAAACGGCGCAAGCTCCACCCTCGTCGAACGAGATAACCGATGCTCCAAAGTCACTAGCGATGGAGCGTAGGGGTGTATGAAAGTGTCACTACAATTTTCTCTCATCCATGTGCTCCATGGGGCAACTCATGAAGAAGATTAAAGAGGTGATGAAGCTTTTGCATGATCAAAGAAAAAATGGCTAACTCCTTTTGAACTTGAGAGAGATCTAGTGTAATGTGTAATCTCATGAGACAAATGAAAATTAACCCCCACCAATAATGTGGCCGGCCAACTCTTTTTCTTTCTCTCATTTTCAAAAAAGAAATCTTACCCAAAGTCAAGAAGCAATAAACAAATGAAACCATACTTTGAACCATGCCCAACACTATGCAAATGCCACCTCACACCTCCACCTCATTTGTGAGTCAAATGAATTTCCAAAAATGGAAATTCATACAAATGATGTGGCACCTTCTAGAAGCTATTCCGTAGAAAATACGGAATACTTTCCGGTACATGTACCGAAATACATATACGCGTATTCGTACAAAAATACGAATAGCCAAGAGAGAAAACGAATAGTGAACAATAATACTTGAATACGTATATACAAATACATATATCAATTATTAAATCAAAACCCGATTTAATAATCCGGCTTAATCCTAAGCCGCTAGTATTATCAACCGTCCGGTTAAAGTCTGCGCAGCAAGTGCACATATTTAATCGGACACCCGTATGTACCAACATACGACGTGTACACCATATTTCCTGAACCGTGAAAACCCTCTGTGTGGGACTTTAAAGACTCGTCAATACGCTGGCAGTGGGTTTAACAACAAGCACGTCAGCGGTACTAGCTGTACGTAATGGCTACCCAGGTATTGAGCGAAAGGGAGGCCGACGAGCAAACTCATCCTGAACCCCTACTGAGCCTGTCAGTGACAATAACCGTACAGTCCGGCCTGTTCATCTAAGAATATCGCATATCGAGTCTAGAGGGTGGATAAAGTCAGACCCCTAACAACGCGACATTTAGTGTCGGTATGAAACCCATCACCACCTGAGAAACTATCGATCCTGGATTGATAATTCTCGTCCACCGTGGCCACGGATTTATGGTGATGGCCACCCGTACACAACGCGATATCAACCCCCAATACCGGGAGAGACGAATCCCTGACGATCCGATCACTACCTCCATGTGGCTCGGGACTGTACCCAACTAAAACCTGTTTGCACGACTCCTTTGAGCTGTGGTAGGGTAGTAATCAAAGCACAGTGGGAACTCACACGAAACAAATGACGATCTCAGGTCGACAAACTAACATGTACACATGTCACCAGGGAACTGCTATCTGACAATAGGTATAATACCAACCAGCAGGTTCCCAGCGAATCCGTCCAGTGTACTCATAACCCAATGAGCACCTGTATACTATCTTAGGTGAACATACTAACACCAATGGCTTGTGAGACCTAGCCACCGCCCCTCGTCGGGGTCTCGATCAGTATACACCAGTCTACACTGGAGTATCGATGCCCGGTCTCGATAATCCTACGACTAGGGACATTTAAGGATGTGCTTATAGACCCCAGCTCCCACATATGTGATCGCCATCACAATGCTGGCAGTCAAGCAAGAATCTTACGGGCTCTATCAACATGTATATGATGATAAAGACAAACCAGATAGCATACTATCCTCTTGAGTAAGACTGTTTTATCGGTATAGGTCCTCACTCAATCATCATAATCACACGACTATGATAATTGCCTTGAGGGCACTACAGCCAACAATCTCCCACTTGCACTTACGGCCAATTATTGCGATGTCATATACTCACAGCCCGTGTGACACCGAACACCCAACTTCTCTACTAATCAGTTTCGCAAAGCCCGTTTACGAAAATGATTGCGTTTGAGAAATAGCCTCAGTGAGTGGATCCACTCCAATGTTTCTTTCTATATCTCTCTTAATCTCAAGTTCGCAGAGAAAACTATCTCCCAAAATGAGCAATACTTATCTTAGAATTTGTCTGGATATTTGATAGGACCCAGTTCACAAATGAACTCCAAATCCAGCAAACTACTTAGACTGTATCGTCCACTGAATTTAATCAGTGTCCTGCGCCTTGCCTTTCCCCAGTATCCGCTTGGACCACCTGTCCAACATAATGTCCTTCAAAAGAGGGAAAAACTATAGCTCTGACAGTCACTATGTCATCCAGGTCATCTTGGAAGCCTGAAATGATAACCGTCTCCTGAAGGAGGCTGCCGTTACCATATCCCAAGAACATTCACTTATGTTTATAAACTTCTTCCCGATATTTCTCCAGGATTGGATTAATATATGTTTATTGCAGCTAGTGCGAAAACAATATCTGGTGTGGTACTTGACATTTCATGATTAACTCAATTGCCTAAGCAAGTGATATGCTAATCATGTAGATCCCTCTCCCCTTTAGTCTGTAAGACACCTTTAGAGAGGTTGAACCCATCACCTGCAGGTAGACCACCATGCCAGGAGTCGTCCATTAAATGTCAAAATACCCAGATTAGGATACTTCCCAAATCTATATCTAGTAACCAGAAACCCTGATATTACATCCATATCCTGTGTGGAGAAACAACTTTATGACAACCATAGTACAACCGATCGTAGTATAGGAATATCTCTTCGTATCAAGTGCATGTCATCCCAATACCTGGACATCACTCTCTACTACCTTCTTACCAGATCCATTTCCTATTCTGATGAGGTCAAGACCTATGACTGTCACATCAAAAATAGATGATCTATTTCCACTATACCTTCTTTAGTCTGTAAATAGACATAAGCTACTTGCCTACTATGCTTCCGCTGCTCCCACTGACTACAACAACCTTCTGGCAGAGTCATATACACGTGCACTTCTAAAGCTAGTTTAGAATGACGGTATACTCATTCTCCTGCCGGGTCTTATAGTCTAGAACAGCAGCAATGGCAAGTCTGGGTAAACAAGAACCTCCCTGTCACCGTTACTTAGAAGAACGAAGTACCTCTCGGGTGCCTGAGGTTACCCACCAAATCTGCGGAGTGGCTAATGGAATGTCGAAACTAATTGAATCCTCAGGTTGTATTAAATCTTCAGTGATAGTTTGTGGTTCTGGAATAACTTCCAGTTCTACCATACTCTCACTTGTGTTTTCTGAAAAAAGTCCATTTTAAAACTGTGGCGAGTCAAGAACAATATAAATACTGATCTTCCTGATGGTAGAAAGTTAACCCTCATCAAATCCCGGGATAACCCACAAACTGCCATTACTGAAACGTGCCTTGAGTTTATCCAGATTCTGGTTTTAAGCATCAGCCGGACAACTCCCTATACCTTAACATCTTTAAGATATAAATTGATTCTATATATAAATCTAATATAGAAACAAAAGTACTAGTCTAATTTGAACCAGATTCAAAATCATGCATCTGTCTTCAGCGCATATCAACCAAATGGAAAAAGGACAATCAGCATTACTCATCTAGGAGTGCATCCATATATGAGTAACCTGAAAAAGAAGCAAGTTCTCAAAACCATTACTATTAACTGAATACCAAACACAAGTATCTACATCTTCGACTTCCTCGAAGAATCCTGATACTTACAACAAATAGTCCTTTACTTTATTCTTATACCTATAACTTCTGAATATCTGGACCTTGCATTTCAACGAAATACATGTCCAGAACTGGAGAAGTCATAAGTGAATAGAATATAGTACGAGTACCAACCTCTTTGTCCTAATGGACACTGGACAACATACAATACTTTGTATAAGTCCCATGAGTTCAATAACTCAAACGCTGTGCGTCGTAGGTTGAAAAACTGTAGTATGGTTAAGAAGAATTACATCGCTGTTGAATGCACCTTACCTAATCACCAACTGATATAGGTAAATGTCATAGACACAATATCAAAAAGTTATATCTCACTTTATAAAATAAATGTACAGATATATCTGTTTGAAATTGGTGCATAACAATGGATATTCAAAACCAAATATTTGTCATCCGGCAAAAACCAGATGATTTCCTCAAATATCACCAATTACAACGCATTCCGATATAATGAGGATCTAATCACCCAATTCCCAATATCTTACTCCCACTCACCATCCGTAATAACATACAAATGTGAGAAACTGATCTGGTAAATACATACCCTGGAGTTAGATTCCAATTGGGAAAACAGTTATCAATTAACATCGCACAGTAAAACTGAAACATGAAAATGTTCCAAAAAGGTTAACTGGTATACCTAGTAACGCCTCTTCCATTATCCTGAATTATGACAGTAACCATATACTTACCTACCCTCACTGCAATCCCTTTATTATGTCTTTACTTATTACCTTCTGTACACCTCCTTTATGCTAATTGGTTTTCTTCATTCCCTACCCTTCGGCACCAGCCTAAAGTTTGGAAGAAGACTATCCAATAAGCGTAATAGGTGTACTTTCCTAATCCTAGGAGCCCTCGCAACCTGAGAGAAGGTAAAGAGAAAAGACATCTGAATAATCCTATTCTTTTTCTCCTGAACCAGAATCCATCCTCGAAAAAGTTCCTTCGAGTTCGTATGTAACTATACGATGGATTTATCCAATGGAAGTGGATATCCGTAGTGATACGAAGTGTTCTAGAGAAAAGAAAAGTAGATGTGTTAGTTATATGTATGCCCTAGAGGCCATTACCATACATAGGATGTATATTGTAGTGGATGCTTGGACATATATAGGGAGGACTTCCTTGCTCGACATGATAGTATGCTATCTGGTTACTCTTTACCTTAATGTGTACATTGATTGTCTCTCTGTTACATGTTGGTAAAGCCCTTAGGATGTGTACTTGACTACCTGGACTATGATGCGGATCATACTAGTGGGGACATGGTAGTCCATAAGTACATCCTTCAAAGTCCCTAGTCGTGGGTGTATCGAGACGGGGCATCGATATACCAGAGTAGACTAGCGTATACCTTCTCGACCCATACAGATGGGCGATGGATGATCCCATATCCATTGGTGTTTGACATCGGAGATGATATACGGGTGCTCAGTAGAGACTGGGTACACTGGACGGACTCGCCGAGAACTCCCAGATGGTATTATACCTTACGTCAGATGGCAGTTCTCTGATGACACTGGTACAGGTTAGTCTGTAGACCCGAGATCGTCATAGAGTCTTGTGTGGTTCCCACTGTGCTTTGATTTCCATCTTACCACGTCCAAGAGGGCGTGCAAAACGGTGGTTTTTGGGTACAGTCCCGAATCACATGGAGGCAATGAGCGATAGGAGGGGATTCGTCTCTCCCGGTATAGGGAGTTGATGTTGCGCTGTGTTCGATTGGCTATAACCGGAAATCCCTGGCCAGGGTTGCTGAGATTTACAGGTAAGTGTTACCAGTAGCTTCTCGAACTGTTATAGGCCTCATATCGACACGACTTATCGAGCTATTGGGGTCTGACGTTTACCACCCCTAGGCGAGATATGCGACATATCAGACGATCAGACCGGACTGTACGGTAAGTGTTACTGGTTGGATTCACAGGAGTGTGAGCGGGCTTGCTCGTCGATCTTCTCATCGCTCAATACCCGGGTGACCGTTACGTTTAGCAGACCGCTTGCGGCTTGTGGGTGATTGATATGATCATCACCTGCTGCCGGCGTATTGACGAGTCTTTAGAGTCCTACACAGAGGTTTCCTGGCTCAAGCGAAACGAAATAGGAGCGCATATGAGATATGTGCGGGACCGAGAATGATACCAGTATGTGATACTGTATTCGATTCTCGCGATTTGTGACATTGATCGGTTATATGCGATATAGCCGGGTTATCGGATCAAGTGTTGATTCGATAAGTTGTTACTATTGATATTAGTCGGTTATATACGATATGACCGGATCATTAAATCAAGCGTTGATTTAATGATTTAATGCATAATGATATATTTGATATATTACTTTGCATTAACTAGTATCGGTTCACTTAAGATGGATTTTCTCACTCGCATGTGCACATCGTATATGTGATATATTTTTATGCACTTGATTGTATCATGTTTGATGATGCAAGATTTCTAGGGTTTGTGTAAAGAATTAAACCTTGGTTAAGTAAATGGTTAGGGTTTTATTTATTTATTCATTCATTTATCTATTTATTTTTGGATGAAAAGAATGAGAAAAGAAAACAAATGGTTGCTTTCTTAGAAGCTTCTTCAAGCTTCATGCAACTTTGACCAAAGCAACCATTCTTGTCTTCTTCTCTAACCCTAACCATTCAACCTAACTCAAGTTAATTCTCTAAACTTTACCATGGTTAAAATTATGATAAGAATTCATTTTCTTTTCTATTTTTATTTATTCTTATCATAACATTATCATCTTCTTCTTCGTCTTCTTCAAGAAGAAAACCTAGACTTCATCAATGGTGACTTGATGAAATGAGTGAGAAATCCAATTCTAAAGTCAACCCATCTCCTATTTCTTCATCCTCTACCTCTTGCTAAGTAGTATAGGGTGTTTCCTTCACAAGTTTTCTTGACTTGGTGAAGTTGGAGCTTGATCTAGCGATGCCTCGACGTAGATCATCTTCGGCATCGTCGTCGATGACCTAGCCCGCTTTTTCTCCGATGAAGCGACGCTAAAGCCCAAGATCCTATTGGTACAGCGAGGAGACTTCATCACGGAGCCATGGAGGTGGAGAACCAGATCTACAAAGGTTGTATTTCCGTTTACCATTTAGTTAAGTTGTTAACTAGTTTCTTTTTCGCCTAAACTTCTAGCCAACGATCCGTAGTCTAGGGTTTCTCGGCACCCCTAAAATTTGAAATTGGCACGGTTGATGCCTTGTGAGACCTCTTGAGAGTGCCTAGGAACCCTACAGTGGTATCAGAGCCTAGCTAGAGCCTTAGGCGATGCGTAGACGATGTTAGAAACCCGATCGAACCGAAACCCTAAACCCAAAATTGCTCTCTGTACTTTTTTGAAAATTATGGATTTTTAAGAATTAAAAATATGCAGAAAATTCAGCAGGGAATTGTAAGAATTACTGTGAAGCCCGTACCCATGAATCCACCAAAGTGCGGCGGAACCGCGGCATTAGCATGGCTAATGCAGCGGTTACACGGCCATGTGGTATCTTCTTGCGTTAAATTTTTCACAGTAATTCTTAGTTTGCTGTGCTGGTTTTCCTGGGAATTTTTAATAATTTTTCAAGAGTTGAATTTTCTGGGTTGAATTGGGGACTCGGTGTTTCGATCGGATTGTCTAATTTTGTTTGTGTGCTTTTCCGGATAAATTTTGGATATGTTAAAAAGTTCGACCGGATATAAATACCCACCTTTTTCCCTGTCGGGAAATTTCCAAGTGTTGGATCTTTCCGTAGTTTAACGACGTTCTAAGTAGTGCAAGTAACGCGATGGTCCCTCTAGAAGACAACAAACCTTAACTCGATTATGTGACCGTCTTGAACTGCCCTTTGAACCTTCGGGTTTGGGGCAGTATGGCGTGCCACATGTGAGGCGTTGGCTTGACCCTTCTACGGCTGGACCGTTGGTACTGAGGCACGAAGTGAATGTCTTTGAACTTATTTCATGAGTTGAGCTGTTTCGGGAAAACTTGGGTGTTCGATTGTTCGATCGGAAAGTTTAACATTTTCTATCTTATTCGGAATGTGATATAATAATTGGAATTCATAAGAAGTTATGAGATAACTGAATGAATGTTATAAATCTAGCAATTTAGTCTCACTTGATCGGTTGCCATGGAATTTTGATGTGATCAAAAGTCCGTCGCAATCACGTAGCGTACGCGGATACTCGCCGGGTAAACTTAATAGACAGCCTCACTCCATAGCTCCGACCAAGTGACTGTAGGAGAACCCCGTCGCCGAAAGCATCCGTTAGGGTGCTCGCGGCAGCGGTGTTCCGCCTTGGTGCACTTCGTCGACGGCGTCGGGGGTGCGGCCGCCTACTAAAGTTTGCGACGAGCATTCGATCAGGATGTCGGGAATTTTGTTGAATTGCCCGACTTGATATTGAAAAGAGTTTTCAGTAATGAGACTAAAATGCGGGGTTTATAATTGTTAGGCATGTGATGTCTAAGGTATTCATTTGGTCAGGCATGCGATGTCTGAGGTGGTTGCGGATTCCAACTGTTGTAGTTTTACACTTTCTTTTCTGTGACCGTAAGTGTAATATGTGATATCGCCGGTTTCGTTGCTATATGTCAACGACAATTGGGATGCGCATATTTACTTACGTTGATGACATGTGATGTTATGTGTTGCTGGATATGTTATATTGGATCGTCGTGTTTGAATAGCCGGGGTTTTTTTATGTGAGATGAGTGTTTTTCATTTTCATTCATGTAAAAACTTGTATGTAATATTCTTTTATTGGGGCACTTCCAGGTTGCGGATGTTGTCACCTTTTGTATATTATTTACTTTTCCGCACTAGGATAGACCCAAGGAGGGGAGCACAAGTAACCGGGTTCTGGAGTCCAGTGGGAGACCAACTCGAGGAGTCGAGTCCGGATCTCCTAACTCTAGAATTAGTAGGGTTGCTTGCCGCTCTCGTAGGGGTCTAGGGGTGTGGGTTTGCTATTCATCACGACCGTGGAATATGTGTTTTATACTGGCTCGTATTGAAAACACGGACGTCCTAGTATATCCAATGTTTCATATGTTTCTTCTGCTGCGATATCTGTGATGTGATCATGTGATGTTCCGTGATAGATACAGTATATAGTATATATGATATATTATATAGGCGTTACCTATGTTTTACACCCGCGCTAGCCCTGCCCCGCTCTGTCGTTAGTTACCTAACCTAACAGTGCACGAGGGGACATCGAGGCGAATGCGGATGGCATAAGTGTACGTCGTATTTATCTGTGATGTTTAGGTACTTAAATGATGGGACTTCATTAATGTGATTAATGAATGTAAAAGAAACCTATGATGTTGTAGAATCGAATTTCAAAAATAAAACAGGTAGCTACAGTTCTTGCTTTGCACAGCGGTATATATAATATATCCTGCACCTTATTCGATGAGGAAAGGACCGAGATCCCTTCACCGGGAGTGACTCCTTTAGCAATAACTGGCAGATGCTACACCCCTCGGTTTGTCTTTTGATTGCTTCTATAGTTTCTGCTTTGCACAGTGATATATATGATATATCCTGCACCTTATTCGATAAGGAAAGGGCCGACGATCCCTTCACCGGGAGTGACCGCTTTAGCAAAACTAGAAAAGCATAAAAAACACTCCATTTCAAAATCATTTGATTCTACAACGATATCAAGTTCATTACGCAATAGGTTTTCAGAAAAACCTGTCGTAGCCCTCCGTCATTTCAGATAAGTAGTAGTTAGTATTCGTGCTGCGTTTGTTGGCCTTTGTCAAGGCGCAGTGTGCGGTAGCTAACTGGTGCTTATCTGCTTATGCATATGATGCAGATTGGATTAGGGTAGTCGTGCGACCTTGTTGGCCTTTGTCAAGGGCCGTGCGGGTGGGTTTAATTCAATCAGGAAATGACGGGTTGAACTTGACTAGCATCCTATGGTTTGTTGGCCTTTGTCAAGGTCATAGGAGGTTAGGGGCAAAATAATATCGGGAATTTCAAGTGTTAAAATTTGCAATGAGATTGCATACCATGTATGAGATAGTTGGATCCCGATACCCGCTGCGAGTAAGAGTTACTCCTGGGAGAGTTTTACACATTGCAATTAGCTAATCAAGTAGGTGTCTAGAAATGTGTCAACGAGGTTACGCCTCTGGGAAAACGAGGTTTACATTAATAAGGTCCGTGCAAAAGCACGGGGCACCTCCCTCAAAGTACCGACACTGGCCTGGCTGAAAGATTGGCGAACTTGTAGTGTGTAATTAATCCCGGCTAGTCTTTCCTTTTAGGGTTTGAAGGAAGATTTGATAAAAAGCAGTGGGAGCCATCCTGATTAGATAAAATAATAACCAATCTATTCTTGCAAGAGCGCACGCTGAGTGTTTTCTTCTCTCTCTCTCCAGGTAGTGACCATATCACGCCTTAATCAAGATAATAATATGGATATTTGACCGAACCCGCTTGTTATACTGAGCTGGGGAACGTTGGTCCCGCTCCAACTTATAATTGTTATAAGACAGAGCAGGAAATTGGGGAATACCAAGATTCCCATGCCGCCCAAACGAAGAGAGTGCATGCTGATGCATCATCTTCGGGTGTGTTCATTATGCAGAACTGTTTCTCAGTTTCCTTTACGTCCTGGGTATATGATACCGGATCAGGATCCCGCATATGTAATATGTTACATAGGGCTAAAGGAAGGTAGAGAACTGAGAACGGGTGATAAGTTTCATGAGGCAGAAAACGGGGCAAGTGTTGCAGCCAAGTCTGTTGGTCACTGTCACCCTGTATTCCAAATACATTGATTCTGAACGAATGTTATTAGATACCGAAACTGATATACAAAATCATATCTATCTCTTTATTAGTAAAGAAATGATAAAATTTTGTATTGTTGCATAATGTTTTGAACATTTCCTATATCAAAAGTTGATCGGTTCAGGCACGTTATCTAAAAGCTTTGATGTTCTAAATCAAACTACAGTTCTTAGTATATGGAACACACACAAGAGGAAGAAGTTCAGAAATGAACGAATCCTTCTTAAGGTATTGTAGACTAGGTCATATCAATGCGACCCGACTGGCTGAAGTTACATTTAGATGCATATTTAAATCAGTTTGAATTTACATCTTGTGAAACTTGCTAGTCATGTCACAAAGATATAATGACACCAGCTCTGTTTATTAGAAACAGAGAAAGAGTTGGTGAACTCTTGGGATGATACATGTTGATGTATGTAAGGTCCCCTGTCTACATATGCCAAGACTGGTTCTTTATACTTCATTACGTTTTCTGATAATTTCTTAAGATTCAGACATATGTTCCTGTTGAGACACAAGTCCGAACCTTTTTGAGATATTCACAGAATATAAGTTAGAAGTAGAGAACCAAAACACGGGTATAAGTATTATGTCTTTTGATGAGATCGAGGAGGAGAATACTTGAGCACGGAAATCCTGGACTATTCTAAAGGAGAATGAGATTCTCTCTCAGCATTACTCCTCCGGATACACCATAGCACGATGGTATATCGGGGCGGAGCAGATGGTGTGCTCTATGATGAGTACTACTGCGTTTCCTATTTCCTTTTGGGAGTTATGCACTTGAGAAGCTGTATACCTATTGAATTGGGTTCCGATCAAATCAGTTGCCTACCACTTCATATGTGATATGATAAGGGAAGAGCGCATATCTTAAGTTGGTTAAGATTTGGGGTTGTCCGGGCTATGTCTAAAAGCAAAATCCGGACAAGCTCGAGGCAAGGTCAGTTATGTAGAACTGTAAATGTTCCAGCTTTACAAACTGCAGCTGATGATTTGAAAGAACCAAAGGATTCAATAGTTACCAACGAACCTCAGCCTCTCCGCCGATCTAGTAGGGTTCCTCACCCACCTGAGAGATACTTCAGTTTCTCTATGACAGTGGGAGTGAGGATTGCATCATGAGATGATGACCCAACTAGTTTCGAGCTGGCCATCAGGAGTGGGACTCTGTAAGAATGGCTGGATGCTTAGCGATCTGAGATGGAATCCATGTACACCAACAAAGTATGGACTTTGGCTGCTATATCTGAAGGGTTAAATCCCCATCAGGAGCAAGTATATCTTGAGAAGATTACTTGGTGTAGATGGAAAAGTTGAGACTTTCAAAGCTAGACTTGTTAAAGTTTTTCGTCATAGACCAGGCGTGGATTATGATGAAACCTTTTCAAGTGGATATGCTTAAGTCCATCCAGATCCTACTTGCCACGGCTACATACCATGACTACGATATCTGGCGGTTGGGTGCCATGACTGCTTTTCTAAATGATGTTTTGGAAGAGAGCGTCTATAAGTACACAGCCAGAGGGCTTCGTAGACAGTGGGAGCAGCGGAAACGTGTGCAAGATGCTTTATAGGATAAAGCAGGCATCGCGGAGTTGGAACATCTGTTTTGATGTGTTAGTCAAAGAGTTTGACATCATCAAAATGGTAGATGAACCTTGTATATACAAAAAGGTAGGAGGGAGTATGGTGATGATCCTCGTAGAGTACGTGGAAGACATACTCTTGATAGGGAAGGAGTTTCCTATGCTACGCTCGGTCAATCTCCGCTTATCACTAGGATTCTCCAGATAGGATCAAAGTGATACCTACTAAATCCTGGGTTTTGGACCTATGAGATAGATCTAATTGGATGTTAGGAATCTCACTAGTTGTAGTGAGACGGTATCAACCAATCCTGGGGAGAATCACTGGAAGGGTTCCAGGGTGATAAAGACGACTGAATGTCAGTCACAGGCATTGTCTTTACCCTCAGAAAAGGGGCTGTATGTTGGAAGAGTTCCAAGCAAGATACCGTGGCATACTAGACGATAAAGGCAGGATACATCGCTACTTAAGATACTACCAAAGAGGCTGTTTGGGTGTATATTGGTTCATGAGATGAACTTAGTTCCTCCCATTGTGTGACAATGGAGTTGTGGCTTATGCCAAGGAACGCCGGTCCCATCAGTGATCCAGACATATTCTAAGGCAGTGTCACCTGATCATGGAGATGGTTGATCTCCAGGGTGATCAAGGTCAGGAGAGTAGACTCAGAGGACAACACGGCGGATCCACTAACAAAGGCCTTTTCCTAGAGAGAGACTTTTATGGGATGGTTGAGTATGAGATACTACAACCACTGCTATCAGATGGCCCTAGTGCAAGTGGGAGATTGTTAGTTATATGTATGCCCTAGAGGCCATTACTATACATAGGATGTATATTGTAGTGGATGCTTGGACATATATAGGGAGGACTTTCTTGCTCGACATGATAGTATGCTATCTGGTTACTCTTTACCTTAACGTGTACATTGATTGTCTCTCTGTTACATGTTGGTAAAGCCCTTATGATGTGTACTTGACTACCTGGACTATGATGCGGATCATACTAGTAGGGACATGGTAGTCCATAAGTACATCCTTCAAAGTCCCTAGTCATGGGTGTATCGAGACGGGGCATCGATATACCAGAGTAGACTAGCGTATACCTTCTCGACCCATACAGATGGGCGATGGATGATCCCATATCCATTGGTGTTTGACATCGGAGATGATATACGGGTGCTCAGTAGAGACTGGGTACACTGGACGGACTCGCCGAGAACTCCCAGATGGTATTATACCTTACGTCAGATGGCAGTTCTCTGGTGACACTGGTACAGGATAGTCTGTAGACCCGAGATCGTCATAGAGTCTTGTGTGGTTCCCACTGTGCTTTGATTTCCATCTTACCACGTCCAAGAGGGCGTGCAAAACGGTGGTTTTTGGGTACAGTCCCGAATCACATGGAGGCAATGAGCGATAGGAGGGGATTCGTCTCTCCCGGTATAGGGAGTTGATGTTGCGCTGTGTTCGATTGGCTATAACCGGAAATCCCTGGCCAGGGTTGCTGAGATTTACAGGTAAGTGTTACCAGTAGCTTCTCGAACTGTTATAGGCCTCATATCGACACGACTTATCGAGCTATTGGGGTCTGACGTTTACCACCCCTAGGTGAGATATGCGACATATCAGACGATCAGACCGGACTGTACGGTAAGTGTTACTGGTTGGATTCACAGGAGTGTGAGCGGGCTTGCTCGTCGATCTTCTCATCGCTCAATACCCGGGTGGCCGTTACGTTTAGCAGACCGCTTGCGGCTTGTGGGTGATTGATATGATCATCACCTGCTGCCGGCGTATTGACGAGTCTTTAGAGTCCTACACAGAGGTTTCCTGGCTCAAGCGAAACGAAATAGGAGCGCATATGAGATATGTGCGGGACCGAGAATGATACCAGTATGTGATACTGTATTCGATTCTCGCGATTTGTGACATTGATCGGTTATATGCGATATAGCCGGGTTATCGGATCAAGTGTTGATTCGATAAGTTGTTACTATTGATATTAGTCGGTTATATACGATATGACCGGATCATTAAATCAAGCGTTGATTTAATGATTTAATGCATAATGATATATTTGATATATTACTTTGCATTAACTAGTATCGGTTCACTTAAGATGGATTTTCTCACTCGCATGTGCACATCGTATATGTGATATATTTTTGTGCACTTGATTGTATCATGTTTGATGATGCAAGATTTCTAGGGTTTGTGTAAAGAATTAAACCTTGGTTAAGTAAATGGTTAGGGTTTTATTTATTTATTCATTCATTTATCTATTTATTTTTGGATGAAAAGAATGAGAAAAGAAAACAAATGGTTGCTTTCTTAGAAGCTTCTTCAAGCTTCATGCAACTTTGACCAAAGCAACCATTCTTGTCTTCTTCTCTAACCCTAACCATTCAACCTAACTCAAGTTAATTCTCTACACTTTACTATGGTTAAAATTATGATAAGAATTCATTTTCTTTTCTATTTTTATTTATTCTTATCATACCATTATCATCATCTTCTTCTTCTTCTTTAAGAAGAAAACCTAGACTTCATCAATGGTGACTTGATGAAATGAGTGAGAAATCCAATTCTAAAGTCAACCCATCTCCTATTTCTTCATCCTCTACCTCTTGCCAAGTAGTATAGGGTGTTTCCTTCACAAGTTTTCTTGACTTGGTGAAGTTGGAGCTTGATCTAGCGATGCCTCGACGTAGATCATCTTCGGCATCGTCGTCGATGACCTAGCCCGCTTTTTCTCTGATGAAGTCGACGCTAGAGCCCAAGATCCGATTGGTACAGCGAGGAGACTTCATCGCGGAGCCATGGAGGTGGAGAACCGGATCTACAAAGGTTGTATTTCCGTTTACCATTTAGTTAAGTTGTTAACTAGTTTCTTTTTCGCCTAAACTTCTAGCCAACGATCCGTAGTCTAGGGTTTCTCGGCACCCCTAAAATTTGAAATTGGCATGGTTGATGCCTTGTGAGACCTCTTGAAAGTGCCTAAGAACCCTACAGGATGTAGGAGTGGTAGGGGTATACACGATCTTTGTCGTGAATGATGGTGATCGCAACTTTCTTCGCCATTATTCTAATCCCTTTATATGACTTTACTTATTACTTTCTGGATACCACAGTTAAGCTTGTTGGTTTTCTTCTTTCCCTACCATTCGGCACATGCCTATGGTCTGGAGGAAGACTATCCAATAAGCTCAATAGGTGTACCCTATCCTAATCCTAGGAGCCCTCGCAACCTGAGAGAAGGAAAAGAGAAAAGACAACCGAATAATCTTATTCAATCTCTCCAGAACCAGAATCCATCCTCGAAAAAGTTCCTTCGAGTTCGTATGTAACTATACGATAGATTTATCCAATGGAAGTGGATGTTCATAGTGATACGAGGTGTTTTGGAGAAATGTAAAGGTGATATAGAAGTGGCAATGATGTATGCGACACCGTGACATTCCAAAAGCCAAAGTGTTTTAAGAAGGTTCGGTTAACTTGGTTTCATGAGTTTTAGTCAAAGGTCGGGTCATAGTCGCAGCCAGAGAGAGAGAGAAAAGAAACACTCAGCGTGCACTCTAACCTAGATCAGAATGGTTAATCATTTTATCTAATCTGGCAGGCTTCCACTGTCTCCTCGAATTCTCCTCCAAACCCAAAAAGAGAATTAGTCGGAATCACCCGAGGAGTAATCCTACTCATTAGTGGGAATCGGGATCCAACTATCATCGCATGATGACTTGATGGAAGCCACTCAAGTCGCCACACTCCAGAAGGTATGTGCAAGCCTGGAAAGTTTCCTATATGTTTGAAACTCCCGATGTGTGTTTTTACCCCTAGGACCCTAGTGACCTTGACACAGTCAACTAATCAAAGAGTCCTAGTCAAGTTCAACCCGTCATTATCCAGGATTGCATTAAACCCACCCGTACGTGCCTTTGACACAGTCAACAAGGCCGCACGACTGTCCTAACCAATCGCATTAATATGCCACAAACAAGCACTACTTAGCTACCGCACACTACGCCTAGACACAGTCAACAAACGCAGCACGAATACTAAGCAATACTTGTAAGAAATGACGGAGGGCTACGGCTGGTTTTTGGCAAAAAACCTTTAACGTAATGAACTTGATATCGTTGATGGAATCCAATTGGTTTTATAAATATATAGTGGCGAAAACTTTTGCTAAAGAGGTCACTCCCGGTGAAGGGATCTCGGCTTTTCCCCGTCGAATGGGGTGCAGGATATCCCAAACTAAATACCACGATGCAAAGCAAAAATAATCGACTATAATAAAATTATTACGTTGACGTAAACTTTTACCCAACGGGTCACTCCCAATGAAGGGATCTTGGCCCTTGCCTCGTCGAATGAGGTGCAGGATATTCCAAAATGAATACCACGGTGCAAAGCAAAAGAGAACGTCTGTAATGTCAGTTTTTAAAAACTTGGTTCCAACAACATCATATATAGGTTTGTTTTATCCTTGCATTAATAAGAATCAATGCAGTCCCATCAATTAATCACACCAGAAAAGAACGAAAATAAAATATACGTATATGCCATTCGCATTCGCCACTAGGTCCCGTCATCACCCGTTAGGTTACTAAACTAACGACAGAGCGGGGACTGGGCTAGCGCGGGTGCAAAACATATACAATATCTACTAGTATATATAAATATATATATAACATTCGTCCCAGGCATGATATAAAGCAACATCACAGAAATATCACAGAAGCAACACAGAATGGTGGACAATCTGGAGCCCCAGGTTTCACTTGAGCCGCAAGTGAGACCCGAAGTTCCATGTCGTGTGGATAGCATGTGCAATGAAACCTAGACCCCTACGAGCGCGGCAATTTACCCGCCAAAACCAGAAGTGAGGCAGCCCCCTTCAGCAACGTGAATGGACCACCCAACACTTCATGGAATCCGGTAACTTGACCACCCCTCCTGGGTCACCTATACCCCCCTACGAGGGCGGCGAACAGCCCGCCAATTCTAGAGTAAGGTCCCCTCCATCCCAACGCCATGAGATGCGGACCAGTTGCCCTCTAGAATCCGGCTATTCGTGCACCCCACCGCGGGGTAATCCTAGTACAGAAAAGAAAATAATATACAAGGGTGATATCGACCTCAGCCCGGTCGTGCCCCAAAAGAATAATATACAAACTGGCAGTGACGGAAGTCCACATGTCGGCCTCTCGCCCCGCAATATCAAATGTACAAATGAAATAAAATTGTACTAACATTGCACCACAGCTATCCACCACGACGATCCAACCAACATCACAGCACAACACAGAACATCAACATGAATGTCACGTTCGCAAACCCGTCTAAAAGAACATATAGCAATTAGACGGGTTTACCGATCAAATGACATTCACGGTCGCAGATTATAATGTATGTACTGATAAATGCACACTTAAATTATCGATCGACAAAGTTCCAAATTGGCCCCAATAGCAAAACAGCACTGCACAGAAAACTGGGCCAAAACAGAATATATCAAAAATCACAATTCCAAGTCAGGGGGCTACAGGAAAAATTTAGAAGCCTGTCGCCACTAAATGGCCGCGGATCCGCCGCCAATTGGGGGTAAGTGCGGCGGTTCCGTGGCACTTTGGAGGCTTCATGGGCTCAAATATTTTTTGTACCCTTAAAATTGCCTGCACGGATTTTTAAGATGCCTGAAATAATTTTTTGATCACTTTTGAAAATCGACAGCAACTGTGAAAATGGAATCGTGATTTCAGAAATTTCCGTCGATCGATCTTTCAAGCATGTTTAAACAAACTAGTAAGGGGTTTAAAGGGTGGCTCTGATAACATGAAGGGTTCCGGCAGCGCCCCGACCATCGAAACACGGCCAAAATGTGGAATAAAAATTTCTAAAACCGGCGCTACCGCTACCGGATTTACGGATCGACCTTAAACCCTAAACTAGCAAACTAACTAAAAGTTAGAATTGTTATACAGAGTAGATCCGTGTCCTTCGGTCTTCATTCCAAGCTCCTAGCGATCATTTGACAATGTTTGGTTGCCGGTCTTCCTCCATCTCCGATGATCTACCCGAGGGAAACGGCGCAAGCTCCAACCTCGTCGAACGAGATAAGAGACGCTCCAAAGTCGCTAGCGATGGAGAGTGGGGGTGTATGAAAGTGTCACTATAATTTTCTCTCATCCATGTGCTCCATGGAGCAACTCAAGAAGAAGATGAAAGAGGTGATGAAGCTTTTGCATGATCAAAGAAAAAATGGCTAACTCCTTTTGAACTTGAGAGAGAGCTAGTGTAATGTGTAATCTCATGAGCCAAATGAAAATTTACCCCCACCAATAATGTGGCCGGCCCACTCTTTTTCTCTCTCTCATTTTCAAAAAGGAAATCTTATCCAAAGTCAAGAAGCAATAAACAAATGAAACCATACTTTGAACCATGCCCAACACTATGCAAATGCCACCTCACACCTCCACCTCATTTGTGAGTCAAATGAATTTCCAAAAATGGAAATTCAAACAAATGATGTGGCACCTTCTAGAAGCTATTCCGTAGAAAATACGGAATACTTCCCGGTACATGTACCGAAATACATATACGCGTATTCGTACAAAAATATGAATAGCCAAGAGAGAAAACGAATAGTGAACAATAATACTAGAATACATATATACAAATACATATATCAATTATTAAATCAAAACCCGATTTAATAATCCGGCTTAATCCTAAGCCGCTAGTATTATCAACCGTCCGATTAAAGTCTGCGCAGCAAGTGCACATATTTAATCAGACACCCGTATGTACCAACATACGACATATACACCATATTGCCTGAACCGTGAAAACCCTCTGTGTGGAACTCTAAAGAATCGTCAATACGCTGGCAGTGGGTTTAACCACAAGCACGTCAGCGGCACTAGCTGTACGTAACGGCTACCCAGGTATTGAGCGAAAGGGAGGCCGACGAGAAAACTCATCCTGAACCCCTACTGAGCCTGTCAGTGACAATATCCGTACAGTCCGGTCTATTCGTCTAAGAATATCGCATATCGAGTCTAGGGGGTGGATAAAGTCAGACCCCCAACAACGCGACATTTATTGTCGGTATGTAACCCATCACCACCTGAGAAACTATCGATCCTTGATCGATAATTCTCGCACACCGTGGCCACGGATTTATGGTGATGGCCATCCGTACACAACACGACATCAACCCCCAATACCGGAAGAGATGAATCCCCTACGATCCGATCACTGCCTCCCTGTGGCTCGAGACTGTACCCAACTAAAACCTGTTTGCACGACTCCTTTGAGCTGTGGTAGGGTAGTAATCAAAGCACAGTGGAAACTCACACGAGACAAATGACGATCTCAGGTCGACAGACTAACCTGTATACAGGTCACCAGAGAACTGCTATCTGATAATACTGTCTAACTACCCAGATTAGGAAACTACCCAAATCTAGATCTAAAACCATAGATCTAGTAACCAGAATGTCTAATATTATATCCATATCCTATGTGGAGAAACCATTGTGTGACAACCAAAGTATAACCGATCGTAGTATAGGAATTTCGCTTCCTACAACGTGCATGTCATCCAAATACCAGGACATCACACCCTACTATCTTCTTAACAGATCCATCTCCTATTCTAATGAAGTCAAAGCCTATGACTGTCAGATCAAAAATAGATGATCTATCTCCACTATATCTGCTTTTGTCTATAAATAGACATAAGCTACTTGTCCGCTATGCTTCCGCTGCTCCCACTGACTACAACAACCCTTTGGCAGAGTCATATACACGTGCACTTCTAAAGCTAGTTTAGAAAAACGTTATACTCAACCTCCTGCCGGGTCTCATAGTCTAGAACAGCAGTAATGGCAAGTCTGGGTAAACAAGAACCTCCCTGTCACCGTCCTTAAGGATACCGGAGTACCTCTCGGGTGCCTGAGGTTACCCACCATATCTGCGGAGTGGCTAATGGAATGTCAAATCCGATTGAATCTTTAGGTCCTATTAAATTTTCAGTAATCATTTGTGGTTCTGGAATCACTTCCAGTTCTACCATACTCCCACTACTGTATTCTGAAAAAGTCCATTTTACTTAAAACTGTGGCGAGTCAAGAACAACATCACTATTGATCTTCTAGATGGTAGAAAGTTAACCCTCGTCATAGCCTGGGTTAACCCACAAACTGCCATTACAGAAAAGTGCCTTGAGTTATCCAGAGTTTGGTTTTAAGCATAAGCCGGACAACTCCATATACCTTAACATCATTAAAATATGATCCATTCTATATACAAAATAGAAACAGAGGCACAGATTTAATTGAAACCAGATTCAAATCATGCAGCTGTCTCCAGTGCATGTCAACTAAATAGAGAGAGGTCGATCAGCATTATTCAACTTAGGAGTGCATCCAATTATGAGTAACCTGAAAGAGAAGCAAGTTCTCAAAATCATTACTATCGACGGAATACCAAAAACAAGTATCTACATCTTCGATCACCTTGAAGAATCCTGATACTTGCAATACATGGTTCTCTACTTTATTCTTGTACCTATAACTTCTCAAAACTTAGACCTTGTATTTCTACGAAACACTTGTCTAAAAACTAGAGAAATCACAAGTAAACAGAATATAGTATGAGGACCAACCCCTCTGTCCTAATGGACACTGGACAATATACAATACTTTGTATAAGTCCTCTGAGTTGAATAACTCAAACCTTGTGCGTCGTAGGTTGAAAACTGTACTATGGTTATGAAGAATTACACCGATATTGAATACTCCTTACCTAACCATCAACTGATAAGGTAAATGTCATGGACATAATTTTAAAAAGTTATATCTCACTTTATAAAAAAAATGTACAGATATATCAGTTTGAAATTGGTGCATAACAACGGATATTCAAAACCAAATATTTGCCGTCCGGCAAAAAACCCAGGCGATTTCCTCAAATATCACCAATTACAACGAATTCCGATATAATGAGGATGATCACCTAATTCCCAATAACTTACTTCCACTCATCATCTGTAAAACCATACAGATATGAGAATCATACCCGATAAATACATACCCTGGAGCAAGGGTCTAATTGGGAAATCGGTTTTCAATTAACAATGCATAGTGAAACTGAAACATTTAAAATGTTTCGTAGGGATATCCGGGTATTCCTAGTAATGCCTCTTCCATTATCCAGATTCATGACTGTAACCGTATATTTCTTTGCCATATCCCCAAATCTCTTTATTTGTCTTTACTCATTACCTTCTGTACACCCCCTTAGGCTAAATGGTTTTCATCCTTCCCTACCGTTCGGCACCAGCCTATGGTTTGGAAGAAGACTATCTAAAAAGAGTAATAGGAGTACTCTCTTAATCCTAGGAGCCCTCGCAACCTGAGAGAAGGTAAAGATAAAAGACAACTGAATAAACCTTATTCTATTTCTCCTGAACCGGAGAAAGCAAAGGTGAAATAGGAGTGGGGATGAAATACGCGGTTTAGTCGTGAATGATAGCAGTCGCAATTTACTTTGCCCTCTTTCTAATCTCTTTATTTTCTCTTTACTTATTACCTTCTGTACACCACACTTAGGCTAATTGGTTTTCTTCATTTCCTACCTTTCGGCACCTGCCTATGGTTTGGAAGAAGACTATCCAATAAGCGTAATAGGTGTACCATCTCCTAATCCCAGGAACCTTCACAACCTGAGAGAAGGTAAAAGGAAAAGACAAATGAATAGTCATATTCATTCTCTCCAGAACCATAAACCATCCTCGAAAAAGTTCCTTCGAGTTCGTATGTAATTATGCGATGGATTTATCCAATGGAAGTGGATCTACGTAGAGATACGGAATGTTCCGGAGAAAAGAAAAGGGTAAAAGAAAGAGTGGGAATGTTGTATGCAACTCAGACAATCCAAAAGCCAGTGTTTTAAGAAAGTTCGGTCAACTTGGTTACTGAGTTATAGTCCCGGGTCGGGCCATGGTCGCTGCCAAAGAGAGAGAGAAAAGAAAACACTCTGCGTGCACTCTAACCTAGATCAGAATGGTTAATCACTTTATCTAATTAGGATGTCTCCCACTGTATCCTCAAATTCTCCTCCAAACCTGAAAGAAGAATTAGTCGGGATCACCTGAGGAGTATACCAACTCATCAGTAGGAATCGGGATCCAACTATTATCGCATGATAACCTGATGGAATCCACTCAAGTCATCACACTCCAGAAGGTATGCGCATGCCTGGAAAGTTTCAGTTTCTTTAGAAACACCCGGTGTGATTTTTACCCCAAGGGCTTACGACCTTGACAGAGGTCAACATATCATAAGTCCCAAGTCAAGTTCAACCCGTCATTGTCCTTGATTAACTTAGACCCACCCGCACGTGCCCTTGATAGAGGTCAAAATGACCGTGCGACTGTCCTAAATAATCCCATATCTATGCAACAAAGAAGCATTACCCAGCTACCAAGCACTGTGCCTTGACAGAGGTCAACATACACAGCATGAATACTAAGTAATACGACTGGTTTATGGTGAAAAACCTTTAACGTAATGAACTTGATATCGTTGAAGGAACCGCGCTTTTTATAAATATATAGTGGCGAAAACCATTGCTAAAGAGGTCACTCACAGTGAAGGGATCTCGGCTCTTTCCCCGTAGAATGAGGTGCAGGATATTCCAAACTGAATACCATGATGCAAAGCAAAAAGTAATCGACTATAGTGAAGTTATTACCCTGACGCAAACCTCTGTCCAAGGGGTCACTCCCGATGAAGGGATCCCGTCCTGTCACGACCCGAAATATTAGCTCGTGACCAGCACTTAAATCATGCAACGTCTAAAGGCGTAACGTAATTCAAGTAAGCTGAAACCCAGAAATCTAAAACTTTTTAAGAAAATAAAGGAGGTGAAGTTTTGAAATAAAGGTATAATGAAATCAAGTTTTCTTAATGCATAGAAAAGGAACATGAAAATGCAAGTGAAATTGCTAGTTTGAAAACGTGTTTCGTCTTTGAAAAATTTAGACACACCTCCTTTGTATATTTTGATCCAAAACCACAAATACATAACAAGAATAATGGCATCCCCAAGCTGGAGCTAGCTCTACGCCCACCGGCGAATCAAAACCACGCAAAGCATACGTATAAGTATACGATGCCCAACGGCGAAGTTCACCAGAAAAAGATAAAGAAATAAGCAAGACATCAAAAGCACAAGTAGCGGAAAACCCCTAGCTCTAACTCTCGCAACCACAAACTCATTAAGTCTCATTACTTATACAATATACTAATTTTGATTGATGGAGTTGATTAGATACAATATGAAATATAAGTACAACAGTGGGTACAATACAAATGCCCCACCTATCAATGCAAAACACCCAAATGAAGCTATGTGCCAGCGATGCCGCTACTGATCCATGCAGTCAACCTGCAAGAACTGTGGCACAACGGTGGTGAGTTGCCAACTCGTGAGTAGAAAAACATCAACAAGTAGAATCGAATAAACAACGACTCCTAGGTCAACTATATCATAAAGGTAATACTATGATATCTAGGGTGACCTGGTCTGTATATGTGCCAACAAGGTAGTCAATGCCTATAAACATGTGGATAACATCCAACAGTATAATCAATGCATGTATGCATGTGAATCTCATCCACCCATATAATCAATGTATGTATGCATGTGGATCTCGTCCACCCATATAATCAATGTATGTATGCATATGGATCTCATCCACGTATCAACCACTGATACAACAACATCATGCACGTAAATATCATAAAAGCATATGCATGAAAATATGAGGATATAAATCAACATGTGTCCCTCACGACACCTCAAAATCATGGAACCTGAGTGTCCAGCATCGACACTCGAAACATCACGAAACCCGTGTCCAGCATCGACACGCAAATCCTCATATCTCTCGGGCTCCATCAGTCCGGATCGGCCCACGGGCTCCGTCAGTCCGGATCGGCCCATATCATCTCTCAACTCCGGTCGGTATCCTCCGAATATCCGCCGAGCCCAAATACTATCACCGATGGGTAGTGCTCCCCTGCCAGGCTCGCCGTCTAACAATACGCATCTTCTTGCCCTGGTTTACCTCACCGGGTCTACCCTGTACCCGCAGACGGTGTCTAAGTTCTCGAATCGGGTTTCACATGCCACTCTCAGAACCGAGAAAACACATGGTGCACGCACTGAAATATCATATCAAGAGAAACTGGGTTTTTAAAATAATACATACTTTATTTTGAAATAACCACGGTTCACAAATCCAGAAATCTCATGAAAACAGCATATCTCAATGCGTATGAACATATAGCATGATGTATGCGACATATAAAAGAATGTAAGCATATCCGTATATCATGCATCATGAAATAGTAATGCGACGATATCAAGGAAAACCGCTCTTTTAAAATAAATCTTGTTTTTAAATATATACTGCGGTTCCCAAATTCTCCCAAGTCAAATGCAACATCGTATAAGGTGCATATATAACTATAGCAAGTAACTATGCAAGGGGTCATATCATGATGCAGCAATCCTACTGTGTAGTAACATGGAAATTATCGATGATGAAGTGTGTAAGCCGGCAAATCTGTGTAAGTGTAACATACGCATCATCGATAATGGTGTAAGTGTACTAGCACAAGTATAAGCAATGCCATGAGAATAACATGATTGCAGCATAATGTAAATCATCGGCTAAAAGCTATAAGGTATACGTATCTACATGATCGAGTCGATGAATCAATCAATCGGCACCCAGCCACTACACCACATACGGTATAATCCATCGTACGGCAACCTCTAGTCAAGGGTAAGGATCAATCGTCATAAAACTCATCACGTACAGAAAATCATCGTAAGGCGTCATAAACCATCGGGGATCCTATCATCCTATATGACAAAGAGGGGTACGGACCTAACGTCTCGTACGACATACCACACATGATTCACAACATTTATATATCTATATACCTACATCTCAGGTCCATCCAAAACAGCTCATATCGGGGGACCGGTAAAGGTATCAATCATCTCAGTCAACTCGCATCCGTATACCAACATATCATCATATCACATGCCAAATCGTATTCTCTTTTCATCGCATCTAAATCTCACATACACACCCGAACCATACAATCAGTTTTTTAAAAGATGCGAATCGTAGTTTTGAAAGTCGGGGCTACGGTGTTTTTAAGGAAAAAATATCATATTGCAAATCCGTAACGTCCCTCAAGGTATCTGTTTAAAATATGCATACGATTCTTCAGTTTGGAAATAGGTATGGTTCAGATGAACATTTATGTCGGTTATCTAGTCCTATAGTACCCTAAACGGCAGTATCATCAAATATCATCCTCAAATCCCGTCATCACACGTTAGCCGTATCATATCACTTCTAACTATCAGTTAGTTTTTAATATAGTTCTCTAACTATCCTTTAACTCTATTTATAGTTTTCTATATAAGGTTTCCTTAACCATATTCTATATGTATAAATCGGTTTCCATCAAAGTTTGCGGGGGTGCTATACGTCATCCACCCGACTTCCCCCATGGATATAGATCCACTCACCTTGGTCTTCGCTTGACGAATTCGATGACACCACGCTCCGTGTCTCGGAATCCACGCGAGGGTACCTACAACCAATACACAATCGCAAAAGCTTATAAAAATCAAGTCGGAGAAACCAAAACGGCACAAGTTTCGCTAATAGGTTAAAAACTATAGCTTCGCGTGCAAAACACGACTAAAAATCCTAGTCGTTGACGCCCAAATTCCACACGAACAAATACAAATCCCAATATCAAAACCAAGCATCCCAAAATATGGAAGACATGTAGGGTTGCTAGGCACGCGTACAAGGGTCTACGAGGCATCAACCATGCCCGATTAAAAATTTAGCCGTGCCGAACAACCCGAATACGGAACTTTAAACTAGAGATTAGGCGAAAACAAGTATGCTAAACACTTTAACACTAAGTGAGAGGGATTACAACCTTTGTAGATCCGGTCCTTCACTTCATATGCTCCGTGTTCTGGTCCCTTCGCTGCGATCATCGGAATCCGGACTCTCGATAGGTTCCACGAAGAGAAAGACGCAACCTTTGCTTCCGATCTTCGATACTAAGATGATCTACCTTGAAGTTCCGTTAACACAAGCTAACACTCATGAAATGATGTGAACACACTCATCTAAATGACAAGGGAAGATGAGGATGATGAAGTAGGATTTTTGCTCTCTTTATTTATCTTTTTCTCATATTTATTCATCACTTTGGAAAAATCAAGCAAGCTTTTTCATGAAAGAATGAAGGAAGAAGAAGAATAGTGATCCATTTTCTTTTGTGATGAATAATGAAAGGATTAATATGACAAATAATGCAACCATGGTTGAATTAACCATTGTAGAGAATTGACTAGGGTTAGGGTTTGGGTTGGGTTAAAGCATGAGTCACTTACAAATATCTTTTCCAAAACAAAAAGAAAACCTTCTAGAAACATCTAGAAAGCTTAACCCTAATCCAAACCGTAATCATGTTTAAACTCCACTAAACAAGTTGCATTAGTTATCATATCATGTTACAATATTATATATCACATATATAATATTTATCGTAACAAAATAAAATAATACAATTAACATATATCGCATATATATCAATGTATTACCCGAGTGAGAAAAAGAATCTTTTAGTGAGCTAATATTAGTTAATGCAATTTAATATATCATATATATATTATTATACATTATATTATCGAATCAACACTTGATCCGACAATCCGGCTATATCGCATAAAACCGGCTAATATTTATCCGTACCGATTCATCGAATCAACACTTGATCCGATGACCCGGCTGATATCAAATATCGCGAGAATAGAATACGGTATCACATATCGCATTATCCTCGGTCCCGCACATATCACATATGTGCCCCTACTCCGTTTTGCCTGAGTCAAGAAACCTCTGTGTAGGACTCTAAAGAATCGTCAATACGCCGGCAGTAGGTGATGATCATATCAAACAGCCACAAGCTGCAAGCGGTCAGCTAAACGTAACAGCTACCCAGGTATTGAGCGCTCAGAAGATCAACAAGCAAGCCTGTAACTTCTCCTGTGAATCCAAACAGTAACACTCCCGTACAGTCCGGTCTCGTCGTCTGATATGTCGCATATCTCGCCTAGGGGTGGTAAACGTCAGAACCCAGTAGCTCGATAAGTCGTGTCGATATGAGGTCTATAACAGTTCGAGAAACTACTGATAACACTTACCAGTAAATCTCAGCAACCCTGGCCAGGGATTTCTGGTTATAGCCAATCGAACACAGCACAACATCAACTCCCTATACCGGGAGAGACGAATCCCCTCCTATCGCTCATTGCCTCCATGTGATTCGGGACTGTACCCAAAAGCCACCTTTTTGCACGCCCTCTTGGACGTGGTATGATGGAAATCAAAGCACAGTGGGAACCACACAAGACTCTATGACGATCTCGGGTCAACAGACTACTCTGTACCAGTGTCACCGGAGAACTGCCATCTGACGTATGGTATAATACCATCTGGGAGTTCTCGGCGAGTCCGTCCAGTGTACCCAGTCTCCACTGAGCACCCGTACACCATCCTTGATGTCAAACACCGATGGATATGGGATCATCCATCGCCCATCATATGGGTCAAGATGCGTATATGCTAGTCTACTCTGGTGCATCGATGCCCTGTCTCGATACACCCACGACTAGGAACAGTTATAGGATGTACTCGTCAACTACCGTGGCCCCACTAGTATGATCTCATCATAGTCCCAGTAGTGGAGTACACATCCTAAGGGCTTTATCAACATGTAATATAGAGACAATCAGAATACATGTTAAGATAAAGTACAACCAGATAGCATACTATCATGTCGAGCAAGAAAGTCCTCCCTATATATGTCCAAGCATCCATTACAATATACATCGTATGTACAGTAATGGCCTCTAGGGCATACATATAACTAACAATCTCCCACTTGCACTAGGGCCATCTGTTATGGTATCGCATACCCAACAATTAGCTGCGGTTGAAGTATCTCATACTCAACCATCCCGTAAAAGTCTCTACTGGGAAAAAGGCCTTTGTGAGTGGATCCGCGCTGTCGTCCTCTGTGTCTGCTCTCCTAAGCTCAATCTCCCTGGAGATCAACCATCTCCATGATCAGGTGATACTGCCTAAGAATTATATCTGGATTTCTGATCGGACGGTAGTTCCTTGGCTAAAGCCACAACTCCATTGTCACACAATGGTAGGAACGAAGTTCATCTTATGAACTTATATATATCCAGACTGCCTCTTTTGGTAGCATCCTTGGTAACGATGTATCTTGCCTTTAATCGTCTAGTATGTCACGGTATCTAGCTTAGAACTCTTCCAACATACCGTCCCTCCACTGAGGGTGTAGACAATGCCTACGACTGACATTCAGTCGTCCTTATCACCCTGGAACCTTTCCAGTGATTCTCCCTAGGATCGATTGATACCATCTCACTACAACTAGTGAGTGTCCTAACATCCAATTAGATCTATCTCATAGATCCAAAACCCAGGATTTAGGAGGTATCACTTTGATCCTATATAGAGAATCGTTGTGATAAGCGGAGATTGACCGAGCGTAGCATAGGAAACTCCTTCCCTATCAAGAGTATGTCATCCACGTACTCTACGAGAATAACCACCATACTCCCTACTACCCTTTTTGTATATACAAGGTTCATCTACCATTTTGATGAAGTCAAACTCTTTGACTACCACATCAAAACAGATGTTCCAACTCCGCGATGCCTGTTTTATTATATAAAACATCTTGCACACGTTTCCGCTGCTCCCATTGTCTACGAAGCCCTCTGGCTGTGTACTTATAGACGTTCTCTTCTAAAACATCACTTAGAAAAGCAGTCATGACACCCAACCACCAGATATCGTAGTCATGGTATGTAGCCGTGGCAAGTAGGATCTGGATGGACTTAAGCATAGCTTTGAAAGTCTCAACCTTTCCATGTACACCAAGTAATCTTCTCAAGATATACTCGCTCCTGATGGGGATTTAACCCTTCAGATAAAGCAACCAAAGTCCATACTTTGTTGGTGTATAAGGATTCCATCTCAGATCGACAAGCATCCAGCCATTCTTACAGAGTCCCACTCCTGATGGCCAGCTCGAAACTAGTTGGGTCATCATCCCATGATGCAATCCTCGCTCCCACTGTCATAGAGAAACCGAAGTATCTCTCAGGTGGGTGAGGAACCCTACTAGATCAGCGGAGTGGCTGAGGTTCGTTGGAAACTATTGAATCCTTTGGTTCTACCAAATCATCAGCTGCATTTTGTATAGATGGAACCTTTCCAGTTCTACATAACAGATCTTGCCTCGAGCTTGTCCGGATTTTGCTTTCAAACATAGGCCGGACAACCCCAAATCTTAACAAGCTTAAGATACAGGCTCTTCCCTTTCCATATCACATATGAAGTGGTAGGCAACTGATTTGATTTGAACCCTTATTCAATAGGTGTGCAGCTTCTCAAGTGCATAACTCCCAAAAGGAAATAGGAAACTCAGTAGTACTCATCATAGAGCACACCATATCACATAGGGTGCTGTTGATCCGCCCCGATACACCGACGTGCTGTGGTGTATATGGAGGAGTAATGCTGAGAGAGAATCTCATTCTCCTTTAGAATAGTCCAGGAATTCCGTGCTCAAGTATTCTCCTCCTTGATCACATCAAAGGACATAATACTTATACCCGTTGTTGGTTCTCTACTTCTAACTTATATTCTGCGAATATCTTAAAAGTTTCGGACTTGTGTTTCAACAGGAACACATGTCTGAATCTTGAGAGATTATCAGAGAATGTAATGAAGTACAAAGAACCAGTCTTGGCATGTGTAGACAGGAGACTTTCATACATCAGCATGTATCAATCCCAAGAGTTCACTAACTCTTTCTCTATTTCCAATAAACAGAGCTATGGTCATCTTATCTTTGTGACATGACTGGCAAGTTTCATAAGATGTAAATTCAAACAAATTTAAATATGCATCTAAATGTAACTTCAGCCAGTCGGGTCGCATTGATATGACCTAGTCTACAATGCCTCAAGAAGGATTTGTTCATTTCTGAACTCTTCCTCTTGTGTGTGTTCTATATACTAAGAACTGTGGTTTGATTTAGAACGTCAATGCTTTTAGATAACGTGCCTGAACCGATCAACTCTTGATATAGGAAATGTTCAAAACATTATCCAACAATACAAAATTATATCCTTTCTTTACTAATAAAGAGACAGATATGATTTTGTATATCAGGTTCGGTATCTAATAACATTTGTTCAGAATCAATGTATTCAGGTAATACAGGGTGATAGTGACCAACAGACTTGGCCGCAACACTTGCACCGTTTTCTGTCTCATGAAACTTATCACTCGTTCTCAGTTCTTTACCTATCTTTAGCCCATGTAACAGATTACATATACGGGTCCGGTATCACATACCCAGGACGTAAAGGATACTGAGAAACAGTTCTGTGTAATGAACACACCCGAAGATGATGCATCAACATGCACTTTCTTCGTTTGGGCGGCACGGGAAATCTGGTATTCCCCAATTTCCTGCTCTGTCCTATAACAATTATAAGTTGGAGCGGGACCAACGTTCCCCAGCTCAGTATAACAAGCGGGTTCGGTCAATATATCCGTTTTATTATGTTGATTAAGGCGTGATATGGTCGCTACCTGGAGAGAGAGAGAAGAAAACACTCAGCGTATGCTCTTGCAAGATTAGATTGGTTATATAATATATCTAATCAGGATGTCTCCCACTGTTTTAATCAAATCTTCCTTCAAACCCTAAAAGGAAAGATTAGCCGGGATTAATTACACGCTACAAGTTCGCCAATCTTTCAGCCAGGCCAGTGTCGGTACTTTGAGGGAGGTCCCCCGTGCTCTCGCACGAACCTAATTAATGTAAACCTCGTTTTCCCAGAGGCGTAACCCCGTTAACACCTTTCTAGACACCTACTTGATTGGCTAATTGTAATGTGTAAAACTCTCCCAGGAGTAACTCTTACTCGCAGCGGGTATCGGGATCCAACTATCTCATAGAAGGTATGCAATCTCATTGCAAATTTCAACACTTGAAATTCCCAATAATATTTTATCCTTAGCGTGCTATGACCTTGACGCATGCCAAACAACCCATAGTCCGCTAGTCAAGTTCAACCCGTACATTTCTTGATTGAATTAAACCCACCCGCACGACCCTTGACGCATGCCAAACAACGCCGTACGAATACCCTAATCCAATCGCATCGTATGCTAGCAGATAAGCACTAGTTAGCTACCGTACACTGCGCCTTGACGCATGCCAAACTACCGCAGCACGAATACTAACTAGTACTTATCTGAAATGACGGAGGGCTACGACAGGTTTTTAAGAAAACCTATTGCGTAATGAACTTGATATCGTTGTAGAATCGAGTGATTTTAATTGGAGTGTTTTTGAGGTTTTTCTAGTTTTGCTAAAGGGGTCACTCCCGGTGAAGGGATCGTCGGCCCTTTCCTCATCGAATAAGGTGCAGGATATTTCACAAATATCACTATGCAAAGCAAAAACTATTAAAAGCAATCAAAAGACAAACCGAGTGTGTAGCATCTGCCAGTTATTGCTAAAGGAGTCACTCCCGGTGAAGGGATCTCGGTCCTTTCCTCATCGAATAAGGTGCAGGATATATCATATATACCGCTGTGCAAAGCAAGAACTGTAGCTACCTGTTTTATTTAGAAATTCGATTCCACAACATCTTAGGTTTCTTTTATTTCATTAATCTCATTAATGAAGTCCCATTTTATTATGCTTCACAAGCATCTCTTTTGAAACGAAATCTGCAATATAACATATATCTCATATATATAAAAATATAAACATTCGTCTCAGGAAGTAATATGATCTCATCACAGAACATTGCAGCAGAAGAACATATATGAAATATTGGATATACTAGGGACGTCCGTGTTTTCAATACGAGCCTGTATAAAACACGGATTCCACGGTCGCGATGAATAGCCAAACCCACATCCCTAGACCCCAACAAGAGCGGCAAGTAACACTGCCAATTCTAGGGTTAGGAGACCTCGGTCCCGACTCCTCGAGATGTTCTCCCACTGGGACCCTAGAACCCGGTTACTTGTGCTCCCCGCCTTGGGTCTACCTAATGCGGAAAAGTAAATAATATACAAGGGTGACATCTTCCGCTACCTGGAAGTGCCCCAATAAAAGAATATTACATACAAATGAATTTTACATGAATGAAAAAGAAAAAACTCTCATCTCACATAAAACCCCCGGCTATTCAAAACGCGACGATCCAATATAATATATCACAGCAACACATAATATCTCATATCATCAACGTAAGCAAGTATGCCTATTCCGATTGTCGTTGATGTATAGCAATGAAGCCGGCGATACACCACATACTACGCTTACGGTCACAGAAAAGAAAGCGTAAAACTACAACAGTTGGAATCCGCAACTTCCTTAGACATCGCATGCCTAACCAAATGAATTCCTTAGACATCACATGCCTAACAATTATAAACCCCGCATTTTAGTCTCATTTATCGAAAACTCTTTTCAATATCAAGTCGGGCAATTCAACAAGATTCCCGACGTCCTGATCGAATGCTCGTCGCAAACTTTAGTAGACGGGCCGCACCCCCGGATGCCGTCGACAAAGTGCACTAAGGCGGAACACCGCTACCGGGAGCACCCGAACGGATGCTTTCGGCGACGGGGTTCTCCTACAGTCACTTGGTCGGGGCTATGGGGCGTGGCTGTCTATTAAGTTTACCCGGCGAGTATCCGCGTACGCTACGTGATTGCGACGGACTTTTGATCACATCAAAATTCCGTGGCAACCGATCATCTGAGACTAAACTGCTATGTTTATACTATTCAAATTAGTTATCTCATAACTACCTGTGGATTCCAAATATTGTATCACATTCCAGATAAATAGAAAAAGTTAAACTTTCCGATCGAATCATCAAACACCCAAGATTTCCCCAATATATCTCAACACTTGAAATCAGTTTAAAAAACATCCATCACATGCCACAGTACCAATGGTCCAGCCGTAGAAGGGTCAAGCCAACGCCTCACATGTGGCACGCGCGTACTGCCCCAAACCCTAAGGTTCAAAAGGCAGTTCAAGATGGTCACATAATCGAGTTAAGATTTGTTGTCTTCTAGAGGGTCCACCGCGTTACTTGCACGACTTAGAACGTTCTTAAACACGAGGAAAAAATCCAACTTTTGAAAAAATTTTCCGACAGGGGAAAAAGTGAGTTATTGATATCCGTTCGAACTTTTTAACAGTTTCTAAAAATTATCCGGACAAAACACATAGACAAAATTAGACAATCCGATCGAATATTCGAATCCCCAAAACAACCCCAGAAAAACTCAACTGTTGAGTAAAAATAAAAATTTCCAGAAGACTCAGCACATAAAGTTACTAATTACTGTGCAAAGCACGTGCAGTGATTCAGCACTTTGGCCGCGGAACCGCCGCACAAGCCAGGGTGGCGCCGCGGTTTCCGCGGCTCTTCTGTGGAATCAATGGCACGTGCTTCACAGTAATTCATCAAATTCCCAGCTGAATTTTTTGGCAATTTTTAATTCGCAAAAAACCAAATTTTCAGAAAATTTCCAGAGAAGGGGGTTTGTTCGGGTTTTCCGGGTTTCGATCGGACTTCAAACTCGTCTAGCTAGACTTCGCCTAAAGCTCTAGCTTGGCTCTGATACCACTGTAGGGTTGCTAAGCACGCGCACAAGGGTCTACGAGGCATCAACCATGCCCGGTTAAAAATTTAGCCGTGGCCGAACAACCCGAATACGGAACTTTAAACTAGAGATTAGGCGAAAACAAGTATGCTAAACACTTTAACACTAAGTTAGAGGGATTACAACCTTTGTAGATCCGATCCTTCACTTCATATGCTCCGTGTTGTGGTCCCTTCGCTGCGATCATCGGGATCCGGACTCTCGAGAGGTTCCACGAAGAGAAAGACGCAACATTTGCTTCCGATCTTCGATACTAAGATGATCTACCTTGAAGTTCCGTTAACACAAGCTAACACTCATGAAATGATGTGAACACCCTCATCTAAATGGCAAGGGAAGATGAGGATGATGAAGTAGGATTTTTGCTCTCTTTATTTATCTTTTTCTCATATTTATTCATCACTTTGGAAAAATCAAGCAAGCTTTTTCATGAAAGAATGAAGGAAGAAGAAGAATAGTGATCCATTTTCTTTTGTGATGAATAATGAAAGGATTAATATGACAAATAATGCAACCATGGTTGACTTAACCATTGTAGAGAATTGACTAGGCTTAGGGTTTGGGTTGGGTTAAAGCATGAGTCACTTACAAATATCTTTTCCAAAACAAAAAGAAAATCTTCTAGAAACATCTAGAAAGCTTAACCCTAATCCAAACCGTAATCATGTTTAAACTCCACTAAACAAGTTGCATTAGTTATCATATCATGTTACAATATTATATATCACATATATAATATTTATCGTAACAAAATAAAATAATACAATTAACATATATCGCATATAAATCAATGTATTACCCGAGTGAGAAAAAGAATCTTTTAGTGAGCTAATATTAGTTAATGCAATTTAATATATCATATATATATTATTATACATTAAATTATCGAATCAACACTTGATCCGACAATCCGGCTATATCGCATATAACCGGCTAATATTTATCCGTACCGATTCATCGAATCAACACTTGATCCGATGACCCGGCTGATATCAAATATCGCGAGAATAGAATACGGTATCACATATCGCATTATCCTCGGTCCCGCACATATCACATATGTGCCCCTACTCCGTTTTGCCTGAGTCAAGAAACCTCTGTGTAGGACTCTAAAGAATCGTCAATACGCCGGCAGTAGGTGATGATCATATCAAACAGCCACAAGCTGCAAGCGGTCAGCTAAACGTAACAGCTACCCAGGTATTGAGCGCTCAGAAGATCAACAAGCAAGCCTGTAACTTCTCCTGTGAATCCAAACAGTAACACTCCCGTACAGTCCGGTCTCGTCGTCTGATATGTCGCATATCTCGCCTAGGGGTGGTAAACGTCAGAACCCAGTAGCTCGATAAGTCGTGTCGATATGAGGTCTATAACAGTTCGAGAAACTACTGATAACACTTACCAGTAAATCTCAGCAACCCTGGCCAGGGATTTCTGGTTATAGCCAATCGAACACAGCACAACATCAACTCCCTATACCGGGAGAGACGAATCCCCTCCCATCGCTCATTGCCTCCATGTGATTCGGGACTGTACCCAAAAGCCACCTTTTTGCACGCCCTCTTGGACGTGGTATGATGGAAATCAAAGCACAGTGGGAACCACACAAGACTCTATGACGATCTCGGGTCAACAGACTACTCTGTACCAGTGTCACCGGAGAACTGCCATCTGACGTATGGTATAATACCATCTGGGAGTTCTCGGCGAGTCCGTCCAGTGTACCCAGTCTCCACTGAGCACCCGTACACCATCCTTGATGTCAAACACCGATGGATATGGGATCATCCATCGCCCATCATATGGGTCAAGATGCGTATATGCTAGTCTACTCTGGTGCATCGATGCCCTGTCTCGATACACCCACGACTAGGAACAGTTATAGGATGTACTCGTCAACTACCGTGGCCCCACTAGTATGATCTCATCATAGTCCCAGTAGTGGAGTACACATCCTAAGGGCTTTATCAACATGTAATATAGAGACAATCAGAATACATGTTAAGATAAAGTACAACCAGATAGCATACTATCATGTCGAGCAAGAAAGTCCTCCCTATATATGTCCAAGCATCCATTACAATATACATCGTATGTACAGTAATGGCCTCTAGGGCATACATATAACTAACAATCTCCCACTTGCACTAGGGCCATCTGTTATGGTATCGCATACCCAACAATTAGCTGCGGTTGAAGTATCTCATACTCAAACCATCCCGTAAAAGTCTCTACTGGGAAAAAGGACTTTGTGAGTGGATCCGCGCTGTCGTCCTCTGTGTCTGCTCTCCTAACCTCGATCTCCCTGGAGATCAACCATCTCCATGATCAGGTGATACTGCCTAAGAATTATATCTGGATTTCGGATCGGACGGTAGTTCCTTGGCTAAAGCCACAACTCCATTGTCACACAATGGTAGGAACGAAGTTCATCTTATGAACTTATATATATCCAGACTGCCTCTTTTGGTAGCATCCTTGGTAACGATGTATCTTGCCTTTAATCGTCTAGTATGTCACGGTATCTAGCTTAGAACTCTTCCAACATACCGTCCCTCCACTGAGGGTGTAGACAATGCCTACGACTGACATTCAGTCGTCCTTATCACCCTGGAACCTTTCCAGTGATTCTCCCCAGGATCGATTGATACCATCTCACTACAACTAGTGAGTGTCCTAACATCCAATTAGATCTATCTCATAGATCCAAAACCCAGGATTTAGGAGGTATCACTTTGATCCTATATAGAGAATCGTTGTGATAAGCGGAGATTGACCGAGCGTAGCATAGGAAACTCCTTCCCTATCAAGAGTATGTCATCCACGTACTCTACGAGGATAACCACCATACTCCCTACTACCCTTTTTGTATATACAAGGTTCATCTACCATTTTGATGAAGTCAAACTCTTTGACTACCACATCAAAACAGATGTTCCAACTCCGCGATGCCTGTTTTATTATATAAAACATCTTGCACACGTTTCCGCTGCTCCCATTGTCTACGAAGCCCTCTGGCTGTGTACTTATAGACGTTCTCTTCTAAAACATCACTTAGAAAAGCAGTCATGACACCCAACCACCAGATATCGTAGTCATGGTATGTAGCCGTGGCAAGTAGGATCTGGATGGACTTAAGCATAGCTTTGAAAGTCTCAACCTTTCCATGTACACCAAGTAATCTTCTCAAGATATACTCGCTCCTGATGGGGATTGAACCCGTCAGATAAAGCAACCAAAGTCCATACTTTGTTGGTGTATAAGGATTCCATCTCAGATCGACAAGCATCCAGCCATTCTTACAGAGTCCCACTCCTGATGGCCAGCTCGAAACTAGTTGGGTCATCATCTCATGATGCAATCCTCGCTCCCACTGTCATAGAGAAACCGAAGTATCTCTCAGGTGGGTGAGGAACCCTACTAGATCAGCGGAGTGGCTGAGGTTCGTTGGAAACTATTGAATCCTTTGGTTCTACCAAATCATCAGCTGCATTTTGTATAGCTGGAACCTTTCCAGTTCTACATAACAGATCTTGCCTCGAGCTTGTCCGGATTTTGCTTTCAAACATAGGCCGGACAACCCCAAATCTTAACAAGCTTAAGATACAGGCTTTTCCCTTTCCATATCACATATGAAGTGGTAGGCAACTGATTTGATTTGAACCCTTATTCAATAGGTGTGCAGCTTCTCAAGTGCATAACTCCCAAAAGGAAATAGGAAACTCAGTAGTACTCATCATAGAGCACACCATATCACATAGGGTGCTGTTGATCCGCCCCGATACACCGACGTGCTGTGGTGTATATGGAGGAGTAATGCTGAGAGAGAATCTCATTCTCCTTTAGAATAGTCCAGGAATTCCGTGCTCAAGTATTCTCCTCCTTGATCACATCAAAGGACATAATACTTATACCCGTTGTTGGTTCTCTACTTCTAACTTATATTCTGCGAATATCTTAAAAGTTTCGGACTTGTGTTTCAACAGGAACACATGTCTGAATCTTGAGAGATTATCAGAGAATGTAATGAAGTACAAAGAACCAGTCTTGGCATGTGTAGACAGGAGACTTTCATACATCAGCATGTATCAATCCCAAGAGTTCACTAACTCTTTCTCTATTTCCAATAAACAGAGCTATGGTCATCTTATCTTTGTGACATGACTGGCAAGTTTCATAAGATGTAAATTCAAACAAATTTAAATATGCATCTAAATGTAACTTCAGCCAGTCGGGTCGCATTGATATGACCTAGTCTACAATGCCTCAAGAAGGATTTGTTCATTTCTGAACTCTTCCTCTTGTGTGTGTTCTATATACTAAGAACTGTGGTTTGATTTAGAACGTCAATGCTTTTAGATAACGTGCCTGAACCGATCAACTCTTGATATAGGAAATGTTCAAAACATTATCCAACAATACAAAATTATATCCTTTCTTTACTAATAAAGAGACAGATATGATTTTGTATATCAGGTTCGGTATCTAATAACATTTGTTCAGAATCAATGTATTCAGGTAATACAGGGTGATAGTGACCAACAGACTTGGCCGCAACACTTGCACCGTTTTCTGTCTCATGAAACTCATCACTCGTTCTCAGTTCTTTACCTATCTTTAGCCCATGTAACAGATTACATATACGGGTCCGGTATCACATACCCAGGACGTAAAGGATACTGAGAAACAGTTCTGTGTAATGAACACACCCGAAGATGATGCATCAACATGCACTTTCTTCGTTTGGGCGGCACGGGAAATCTGGTATTCCCCAATTTCCTGCTCTGTCCTATAACAATTATAAGTTGGAGCGGGACCAACGTTCCCCAGCTCAGTATAACAAGCGGGTTCGGTCAATATATCCGTTTTATTATGTTGATTAAGGCGTGATATGGTCGCTACCTGGAGAGAGAGAGAAGAAAACACTCAGCGTATGCTCTTGCAAGATTAGATTGGTTATATAATATATCTAATCAGGATGTCTCCCACTGTTTTAATCAAATCTTCCTTCAAACCCTAAAAGGAAAGATTAGCCGGGATTAATTACACGCTACAAGTTCGCCAATCTTTCAGCCAGGCCAGTGTCGGTACTTTGAGGGAGGTCCCCCGTGCTCTCGCACGAACCTAATTAATGTAAACCTCGTTTTCCCAGAGGCGTAACCCCGTTAACACCTTTCTAGACACCTACTTGATTGGCTAATTGTAATGTGTAAAACTCTCCCAGGAGTAACTCTTACTCGCAGCGGGTATCGGGATCCAACTATCTCATAGAAGGTATGCAATCTCATTGCAAATTTCAACACTTGAAATTCCCAATAATATTTTATCCTTAGCGTGCTATGACCTTGACGCATGCCAAACAACCCATAGTCCGCTAGTCAAGTTCAACCCGTACATTTCTTGATTGAATTAAACCCACCCGCACGACCCTTGACGCATGCCAAACAACGCCGTACGAATACCCTAATCCAATCGCATCGTATGCTAGCAGATAAGCACTAGTTAGCTACCGTACACTGCGCCTTGACGCATGCCAAACTACCGCAGCACGAATACTAACTAGTACTTATCTGAAATGACGGAGGGCTACGACAGGTTTTTAAGAAAACCTATTGCGTAATGAACTTGATATCGTTGTAGAATCGAGTGATTTTAAATGGAGTGTTTTTGAGGCTTTTCTAGTTTTGCTAAAGGGGTCACTCCCGGTGAAGGGATCGTCGGCCCTTTCCTCATCGAATAAGGTGCAGGATATTTCACAAATATCACTATGCAAAGCAAAAACTATTAAAAGCAATCAAAAGACAAACCGAGTGTGTAGCATCTGCCAGTTATTGCTAAAGGAGTCACTCCCGGTGAAGGGATCTCGGTCCTTTCCTCATCGAATAAGGTGCAGGATATATCATATATACCGCTGTGCAAAGCAAGAACTGTAGCTACCTGTTTTATTTAGAAATTCGATTCCACAACATCTTAGGTTTCTTTTATTTCATTAATCTCATTAATGAAGTCCCATTTTATTATGCTTCACAAGCATCTCTTTTGAAACGAAATCTGCAATATAACATATATCTCATATATATAAAATATAAACATTCGTCTCTGGCAGTAATATGATCTCATCACAGAACATTGCAGCAGAAGAACATATATGAAATATTGGATATACTAGGACGTCCGTGTTTTCAATACGAGCCTGTATAAAACACGGATTCCACGGTCGCGATGAATAGCCAAACCCACATCCCTAGACCCCAACAAGAGCGGCAAGTAACACTGCCAATTCTAGGGTTAGGAGACCCGGTCCCGACTCCTCGAGATGGTCTCCCACTGGACCCTAGAACCCGGTTACTTGTGCTCCCCGCCTTGGGTCTACCTAATGCGGAAAAGTAAATAATATACAAGGGTGACATCTTCCGCTACCTGGAAGTGCCCCAATAAAAGAATATTACATACAAATGAATTTTACATGAATGAAAAAGAAAAAACTCTCATCTCACATAAAACCCCCGGCTATTCAAAACGCGACGATCCAATATAATATATCACAGCAACACATAATATCTCATATCATCAACGTAAGCAAGTATGCCTATTCCGATTGTCGTTGATGTATAGCAATGAAGCCGGCGATACACCACATACTACGCTTACGGTCACAGAAAAGAAAGTGTAAAACTACAACAGTTGGAATCCGCAACTTCCTTAGACATCGCATGCCTAACCAAATGAATTCCTTAGACATCACATGCCTAACAATTATAAACCCCGCATTTTAGTCTCATTTATCGAAAACTCTTTTCAATATCAAGTCGGGCAATTCAACAAGATTCCCGACGTCCTGATCGAATGCTCGTCGCAAACTTTAGTAGACGGCCGCACCCCCGGATGCCGTCGACAAAGTGCACTAAGGCGGAACACCGCTACCGGGAGCATCCGAACGGATGCTTTCGGCGACGGGGTTCTCCTACAGTCACTTGGTCGGGGCTATGGGGCGTGGCTGTCTATTAAGTTTACCCGGCGAGTATCCGCGTACGCTACGTGATTGCGACGGACTTTTGATCACATCAAAATTCCGTGGCAACCGATCATCTGAGACTAAACTGCTATGTTTATACTATTCAAATTAGTTATCTCATAACTACCTGTGGATTCCAAATATTGTATCACATTCCAGATAAATAGAAAAAGTTAAACTTTCCGATCGAATCATCAAACACCCAAGATTTCCCCAATATATCTCAACACTTGAAATCAGTTTAAAAACATCCATCACATGCCACAGTACCAATGGTCCAGCCGTAGAAGGGTCAAGCCAACGCCTCACATGTGGCACGCCGTACTGCCCCAAACCCTAAGGTTCAAAAGGCAGTTCAAGATGGTCACATAATCGAGTTAAGATTTGTTGTCTTCTAGAGGGTCCACCGCGTTACTTGCACGACTTAGAACGTTCTTAAACACGAGGAAAAATCCAACTTTTGAAAAAATTTCCGACAGGGGAAAAAGTGAGTTATTGATATCCGTTCGAACTTTTTAACAGTTTCTAAAAATTATCCGGACAAAACACATAGACAAAATTAGACAATCCGATCGAATATTCGAATCCCCAAAACAACCCCAGAAAAACTCAACTGTTGAGTAAAAATAAAAATTTCCAGAAGACTCAGCACATAAAGTTACTAATTACTGTGCAAAGCACGTGCAGTGATTCAGCACTTTGGCCGCGGAACCGCCGCACAAGCCAGGGTGGCGCCGCGGTTCCGCGGCTCTTCTGTGGAATCAATGGCACGTGCTTCACAGTAATTCATCAAATTCCCAGCTGAATTTTTTGGCAATTTTTAATTCGCAAAAAACCAAATTTTCAGAAAATTTCCAGAGAAGGGGTTTGTTCGGGTTTTCCGGGTTCGATCGGACTTCAAACTTCGTCTAGACTTCGCCTAAAGCTCTAGCTTGGCTCTGATACCACTGTAGGGTTGCTAGGCACGCGCACAAGGGTCTACGAGGCATCAACCATGCCCGGTTAAAAATTTAGCCGTGCCGAACAACCCGAATACGGAACTTTAAACTAGAGATTAGGCGAAAACAAGTATGCTAAACACTTTAACACTAAGTTAGAGGGATTACAACCTTTGTAGATCCGATCCTTCACTTCATATGCTCCGTGTTGTGGTCCCTTCGCTGCGATCATCGGGATCCGGACTCTCGAGAGGTTCCACGAAGAGAAAGACGCAACCTTTGCTTCCGATCTTCGATACTAAGATGATCTACTTTGAAGTTCCGTTAACACAAGCTAACACTCATGAAATGATGTGAACACCCTCATCTAAATGGCAAGGGAAGATGAGGATGATGAAGTAGGATTTTTGCTCTCTTTATTTATCTTTTTCTCATATTTATTCATCACTTTGGAAAAATCAAGCAAGCTTTTTCATGAAAGAATGAAGGAAGAAAAAGAATAGTGATCCATTTTCTTTTGTGATGAATAATGAAAGGATTAATATGACAAATAATGCAACCATGGTTGACTTAACCATTGTAGAGAATTGACTAGGGTTAGGGTTTGGGTTGGGTTAAAGCATGAGTCACTTACAAATATCTTTTCCAAAACAAAAAGAAAACCTTCTAGAAACATCTAGAAAGCTTAACCCTAATCCAAACCGTAATCATGTTTAAACTCCACTAAACAAGTTGCATTAGTTATCATATCATGTTACAATATTATATATCACATATATAATATTTATCGTAACAAAATAAAATAATACAATTAACATATATCGCATATAAATCAATGTATTACCCGAGTGAGAAAAAGAATCTTTTAGTGAGCTAATATTAGTTAATGCAATTTAATATATCATATATATATTATTATACATTAAATTATCGAATCAACACTTGATCCGACAATCCGGCTATATCGCATATAACCGGCTAATATTTATCCGTACCGATTCATCGAATCAACACTTGATCCGATGACCCGGCTGATATCAAATATCGCGAGAATAGAATACGGTATCACATATCGCATTATCCTCGGTCCCGCACATATCACATATGTGCCCCTACTCCGTTTTGCCTGAGTCAAGAAACCTCTGTGTAGGACTCTAAAGAATCGTCAATACGCCGGCAGTAGGTGATGATCATATCAAACACCCACAAGCTGCAAGCGGTCAGCTAAACGTAACAGCTATGCAGGTATTGAGCGCTCAGAAGATCAACAAGCAAGCCTGTAACTTCTCCTGTGAATCCAAACAGTAACACTCCCGTACAGTCCGGTCTCGTCGTCTGATATGTCGCATATCTCGCCTAGGGGTGGTAAACGTCAGACCCCAGTAGCTCGATAAGTCGTGTCGATATGAGGTCTATAACAGTTCGAGAAACTACTGATAACACTTACCAGTAAATCTCAGCAACCCTGGCCAGGGATTTCTGGTTATAGCCAATCGAACACAGCACAACATCAACTCCCTATACCGGGAGAGACGAATCCCCTCCTATCGCTCATTGCCTCCATGTGATTCGGGACTGTACCCAAAAGCCACCTTTTTGCACGCCCTCTTGGACGTGGTATGATGGAAATCAAAGCACAGTGGGAACCACACAAGACTCTATGACGATCTCGGGTCAACAGACTACTCTGTACCAGTGTCACCGGAGAACTGCCATCTGACGTATGGTATAATACCATCTCGGAGTTCTCGGCGAGTCCGTCCAGTGTACCCAGTCTCCACTGAGCACCCGTACACCATCCTTGATGTCAAACACCGATGGATATGGGATCATCCATCGCCCATCATATGGGTCAAGATGCGTATACGCTAGTCTACTCTGGTGCATCGATGCCCTGTCTCGATACACCCACGACTAGGAACAGTTATAGGATGTACTCGTCAACTACCGTGGCCCCACTAGTATGATCTAATCATAGTCCCAGTAGTCGAGTACACATCCTAAGGGCTTTATCAACATGTAATATAGAGACAATCAGAATACATGTTAAGATAAAGTACAACCAGATAGCATACTATCATGTCGAGCAAGAAAGTCCTCCCTATATATGTCCAAGCATCCATTACAATATACATCGTATGTACAGTAATGGCCTCTAGGGCATACATATAACTAACAAGACATAGCCAAAAACACCCCAATGTGCTCCCAGATTTTACCCTAGAAGAATTTAGCCAATTTTGCATATGTAAAGGGTCTAGTATACTGGAAATAAAGCCACGGAACAAATACGAACATTTTTCCTCACACTCTGGCCGCAAATTGCGGCCAGGAACAATAAATTTGCAGCCATACTTAAAGGGTAGGGGCTCAGGTCTTGGGTGAAGGTTCCAGGTTGCCTGCACGCTTCTCTGTGTTTGCTAAATAATTCCTAGTGCCCCCGGGTGATGGCAGATCACAAAATACCAACACAAATTCCATAATTTCCCGATATCGATGAATCTAAAGTTCGTGTTTTGGGGTTTGGTCACTGGTCTAAGTCAAGAATTGGTCTCTAGGGTCTTATAACAGCCACCAGGCATCCCCAATACACACAACACTCAAACCACTCTCTAGAATTTTCCAAGTTCACAAATCCACATCTTAAACCCATTTCTAACTAACTAGAATATAAGGAAACTTAAAACTATCTAAATGGTAGGAATTATACCTCATGGATGCAACTCAAGAAAAACCCTAGTTTGCCCATGTTGTCAAAATCAAACTTTTCTTGGTTCAAAGTGTAGAGGGTGAAGAGGGAATCACTTTTAATGAAAGGGGTTTAGGGTTTTGATGAAGCTTTTTACATGATACCTTGGGGTGAAGGTGGAGGGAAGGTGAAGATGAAGAAGATGAAAAGAAATGGGTAGGAAAATAAATGAGGAAGCCCCTCTCTCTCTCTCTCCTCACTTATTCTAACCCTCTCTCTCAATATTTACCCATATACCCTTTCTCTTTTTAACCTTTTCTTTTATTTAAAACCCAAATCACATAATACCCAAAAATAACACAAGAACACAACATGTAATCAAAATATAACATGACATGGTGCACTAGCCACAAAAACTGTAGAAACACGGATTTGGCTTAATCGCGATTAGCAGTGCACTAATCGGGTTTTTATCCAAACTGCATATAATAAATTTTTAAAATGCCAAATCCTTTAAATATATTTTTAAATGAATAAATCATTTTAATTTCGATTTATTTCACAATTATTGGTATATATTTATACCCTTTTTGGAAAACCCCAATTTCGCAAATCGGGCAGCTTTTGGGAAAAATATTATTTTAATATTAAATTCCAAAAATAATATTTTATATTTTCCGAAAAGTTACAATCTTCCCCACTTAAATTAATTCGGTCCCCGAATTTAAATTTAAACCCCTAAAATCTAAAACATTTCAATAATCAGCTCAAATCAACGGGGCTCCGAAGTCACGGAAGATACAGAAATACCACATCGCATCGCGTGCGCACGAAAACGAATACAAAACTCAAATCGAACTCCGTCAAGCGTCACGCAAATCATCGGATTTGCACGCATATCATCGGAGTTACAATGGAGATACAGATCTCGAATCTACTACCGAAATCGAATATGCACTAGTCAAATACTATAATACATATATAGTACGCATCCTTGAAAAATCTCTGAAAACCGAATAAAATACGTGCAAAATCTTTTCTGAATCGCCGTGTGATGCGTAACTCATGGCACAGTGACGGACGCTCATTTTAAAATAATAATATATGTCCATATATGTTTTCCTAAATACACGTTTCGTTGTTTTCAAAATATCCCAAAATGTTTTCCTTTATAAACGTTCGTGTCGCTCACGGACACGTAGGAAGTAGCGAGACTATAGCTCTTTTTCAAAAACCTCTTAGTAAACTTTTAATGCATACAAGTACTCTGGTACTGTCCTCAGATCAGTCATGTTTGGCTACTTCATAATATAGTGCCTATCATGAAAACAAGGTGCTCGAAAGCAAAATCAGCCTCAAAAGGCGTATCAAATAATCGCGTGCGTCTGGTGTGCATGGAAATTAAATCCAAATGCAGGTGCCACAATATGCACAAAATCAAAACTAAGTGCAACAGGTGTGCACGAAAGCATCTGTCCACTGCAACGGGTATGCATGACTACAATATCTGGTGCATCTATTATGGACGAAAATCTCAAATCTGGTGCATCAAATGCGCGAAATTCAAGTACGGTGCAACCAATGCAAGAAAATCACATTAATAACTCAAATGCGTATAAGAAAGACACCGAGTGTACCAAGGTGTATAAATAAAAAATGTGTGCAACTATGAGCATAAATCCGTATCAATGCACTACAAGCACATGTGAGCTATACCGAGTGCAAAAATCACATCATCCGTATGAAATCCACGAAATCATAAACACATGCTACGAAGGTAAAAAAAATCGACTTCAAATTCAATAGGTACGTACAAATCACAAATCAACACAACGGTGTATAAAATATATATTAGGTGCGATAACTATGCGCAAAAATGTAAATACCCAGTAGGTACAGCCATGGTGCACGAAAGCGACATCATGAAACTCAATCATCAAAACTCAAATCCAAGCGATATAAGCATGATACTCGGATCACAAACGCAAATCGCAATAAATGACATCGGGGTACACCTCCTACAATGTCGAAAAATGTCGGTGTGCCTAAACTGGCAGAGCAAGAACATCCGCTTTCCTCCTGATCACGGTCTGGCGTCCTCTGTCTCTGGGTCCTCATTTTCTCCTCGGATTACCAATCTCGCAATCCATCGGCTCATCAGCCCGATCAGGTGTGCTAACGGGAACGATTCCGTTCTGGCACTTCTCTGGTCATCTCTCGGTCAATCATCATGATCACTCGTAAAGAAGCACGTCACTGGCGTTGGTCTCTGGCCCTCTGAATACACGTCACAATCTGATCCTGGGTGCAAATCTCATTGTAGTAATGTCCTGGAAGGAATCTTGCTCAGGGTCTCTTCCGATCTCGCCTATGCCGAACTGTACGGAGGCTGGTACTCTCACAAAATCCGTTCTCGTTCTTTGGACATCTGCGTTTCCAGCATAACTTTTCCTCGGGAACTGTCCGTATCCAAACACCTCTGTATGCATATCCGATCTTTAATCTCGACGGGGAGTAGCAACAGCTCGTCAGCATCTCGTATGAACATCTGGCTCAACTCGTCTTTATCATCGTCCGCTTCGACGTCACGTCTTGCTGTCTGCGTACTGCTACTGTTCTCGGCCACGGTCAATACGAAGTCTCTCACACGGACTCGACATCGCGTAATCTGTATCTTCATCACTCTGTAGAAGATATATGGCCGAACACGTCCTCGGGAACTCGTCCCAACCATCGAAGGAATACTCAATACACGTCCGTCCTCTATCAACTCACAACGGATCTGGGTGAGGTCCTCTATCCGAAGCTGGTCAGCATACTGGTCTCTTATCACATGGTATCCGAACGACGTCAAACTTTTCGATCGAGTCATCAAGGTCCCAAAATTTCCCGAAGGCTCAACACCTGAGCACGGTCTAAAAATATCTGGTACATACCACAGTACCTCTGTACCAGCCGTAGAAGGGCAAACCCAAGTCTCACTGATGGCACCGCTAAACTGCCACAAACCCTAAGGTTCAAAAGCGATTCTATGGTCATCATGTCGAGTTAGGGTTTCATTCTTCTAGAGGGTCCACAGAATTACCTGCATGTTCCTTCGAACACTTTAAACTTGGGGAAAATGGGTTTCTGACACTCGTTCAAACTTTTTAGCTTTGCCTATACAACATGTGAATACTCTTCGCCCGCATACTCAACGGTCATCTCTGGATCGGTCTGCTCTAGATCTGAGTAAGACTCTCCGCTCTGGAAATCTTCAACTCTACTGGGCCTGCATCGGTGCATCAATCTGACGAATTACCTTCGTCTCTCAAATTAGGGTAGACTAGCTATCACCTGTCGCATCTCTGCCTGGAAGCTCCAGCGATCTCAACTCGTAAGCCCTGGAAGCAACATCCCATCATCTCAGCAACAGCTGGGTCATCTGTCTGCACGGTAGGCGACATCAAAATCTCTGACGTATGATGTATATCAACAGTCCTCTCACAACTGGCAGCCTTTATCAATGGCCCGATTATCCGGTGCAAAACCAAACACTCGCCTCCATAAGAGGTCACAACATAACACTACATCGAGATGTTCCTATGTCACCAGAAAACACAATGGTCAGCCCTCATACCAGACGAACTCGCCCTGACCGCAACACTAGCAGCAGCTCAATCTGCGCTCAAACCATGGTGACAGGAACCTCAATCATGTATCGAAGAAAACGGATCAAAAGAATGAAAGGAAATGACAGATCCAGAATGGATACATAATCATAATAAGGAACAGCATCAATGAGAGTATGATCACGGAAACGAATGGAATCAAGTATCTCAAAATGTGTACATCCTAAGGTTTCTTAAGTGGAGTATCGTATCGTAAATATGCCCTGGAACATACGTACGGTACGTCACTCGACTCAAGCTACCTACTCTATCAATCAGGGTCAGCCTATGAAACGAAAGTTCGGGTCTAATGCCCCCCGTTCAAGTCTAAGCTCCGTAAGGTCAAGTCTAGGTTCCGAAATACATACCCGCCCTAAACTCCGCATAGTCAAACATAGGCTCGAACCAAGGTTAAACCTAGTTCTCTGATACCAACTTTTTCACGACCCGAAATATTAGCTCGTGACCAGCACTTAAATCACGCAACGTGTAAAGGCGTAACATAATTCAAGTAAGCTGAAACCCAGAAATCTAAATCTTTTTAAGAAAATAAAGGAGGTGAAGTTTTGAAATAAAGGTATATTGAAATCAAGTTTTCTTAATGCATAGAAAAGGAACATGAAAATGCAAGTGAAATTGCTAGTTTGAAAACGTGTTTCGTCTTTGAAAAATTTGGGCAGCACCTCCTTTGAATATTTTGATCCAAAACCCCAAATACATAACAAGAATAATGGCATCCCCAAGCGGGAGCTAGCTCGTCGCCAACCGGCGGATCACAACCATGCAAAGCATAAGTATAAGTATACGACGCCCAACGGCGAAGTTCACCAGAAAAAGATAAAGAAATAAGCAAGACATCAAAATCACAAGTAGCGGAAAACCCCTCGCTCTAAGTCTCGCAACCACAAACTCACTAAGTCTTATTACTTATACAATTTACTAATTTTGATTGATGGAGTTGACTAGATACAATATGAAATATAAGTACAAGAGTGGGTACGATACAAATGCCCCACCAATCAATGCAAAACACCCAAATGAACTTATGTACCAGCGATGCCGCTACTGATCCTTGCGGTCAACCTGCAAGAACTGTGGCTCAACGGGGGTGAGTTGCCAACTCGTGAGTAGAAAAACATCAACAAGTAGAAATTGAATAAACAACAACTCTTAGGTCAATTATATCATAAAGGTAATATTATGATATCTAGGGTGGTCGGGTCTGTATATGTACCAACAAGATAGTCAATGCCTATAAGCATGTGGATAACATCCAACAGTATAAATAATGCATGTATGCATGTGGATCTCGTCCACCCATATAATCAATGTATGTATGCATATGGATCTCGTCCACCTATATAATCAATATATGTATGTATGTATGTGGATCTCGTCCACGTGTCAACCACTGACACAACAACATCATGCTTGTAAATATCATAAAAGCATATGCATGAAAATATGAGGATATAAATCAACATGTGTCCCTCGCGATACCTCAAAATCATGGAACCTAAGTGTCCAGCATCGACACTCGAAATATCATGAAACCCGTGTCCAGCATCGACAAGAAAATCCTCATATCTCTCGGGCTCCGTCAGTCCGGATCGGCCCAAGGGATCTGTCAGTCCGGATCGACCAATATCATCTCTCAAATCCGGTCGGTATCCTCCGGATATCCGCCGAGCCCAAATACTATCACCGATGGGTAGTGCTCCCCTGCCAGGCTCACCGTCTAATAATACGAGTCTTCTTGCCCCGGGGTACCTCACCGGGTCCACCATGTACCCGCAGACGGTGCCTACCGCTCCTCGAATCGGGTTTCACATGCCACTCTCAGAACCGAGAAAACACTTGGTGGACATACTGAAATATCATATCAAGAGAAACCGGGTTTTTAAAAAAATACATAGTTTCTTTTGAAATAACCACGGTTCTCAAATCCAGAAATCTCATGAAAACGGCATATCTCAATACGTATGAACATAAAGCATGATGTATGCGACATATAAAAGAATGTAAGCATATCCGTATATCTTGCAGCATGAAACAGTGATGCGACAATATCAGGGAAAACCGCTCATTTAAAATAAATCACGTTTTTAAATATATACCGCGGTTCCCAATTTCTTCAAAGTCAAATGCAGCATCGTATAAGGTGCATATGTAACTATAGCAAGTAACTATGCTAAGGGTCATATCATGATGCAGCAATCCTACTGTGTAGTGACATGGCAATTATCGATGATGAAGTGTGTGAGCCGGCAAATCTGTGTAAGTGTAACATATGCATCATCGATAATGGTGTAAGTGTACTAGCACAGGTATAAGCAATGCCATGAGAATAACATGAATGCAGCAAAATGTAAATCGTCGGCTAAAAGCTACAAGGTATACGTATCTACATGATCGAGTCGGTGAATCAATCAATCGGTACCCAGCCACTACACCACGTACGGTATAATCCATCGTACGGCAACCTCTAGTCAAGGGTAAGGATCAATTGTCATAAAACTAATCACGTACGGAAAATCGTTGTACGGCGTCACTGAACCATCGGGGATCCTATCATCCTATATGACAAAGAGGGGTACGGAACTAACGTCTCGTACGATATATCACACATGATTCACAACATTTATATACCTACGTCTCAGGTCACATCCAAAACAACTCATATCAGGGGACCGGTATGTTAGTGTATATGCCCTAGGAGCCATTATTGTATCATACTAGATTGTATATTACTTAATGGAATCTTGGGTTATTCACAGTTGTATATACAGTCTTGCTAAAAATGGTAGTATGCTACTTGGTTTGTGTCTACATTAATATGTGCATATGTTTCTTGTAACGTATCACTTATATATATTGGTAGAGCCCATATGTTCTTTGCTTGATTACCAGCGTTGTGATGGCAGTCACACTAGTGGGGGTTGGGTAGTCTATAAGCAACATCCTATACAGGTCCCTAGTCGTAGGATTATCGAAATAGGGCATCGATATTCCAGAGTAGACTAGTGTGTACGCTTCTCATCCCAGTTGGGGAGATGGTCTGTCCCATAGCCATCAATACGTCGTACTGCAGATAGTATACAGGTGCTCGTTAGGTTACGGGTACACCGGACAGGACTCGCAGGGGAACTGTTGGTTGGTATTATACCCATCGTCAGTTAACGGTTCTCAGGTGACATGAGTACAGCATAGTCCCCAGACTTGACACTGCTACTTCGCCTCGAGTGTGTCCTACTGTTCTTAGATTGCTACCCTACCATGGCTCAAAGGAGTCGTGCAAATAGGTAGCAGTTGGGTGTAGTCCCGAGCACTTAGAGGCAGTAGTGGTTAGACAGGATTCGTCTCTCCCGGTATTGGGAGATGATATCACGCTGTGTCAGAGAGCCATTACGCAAAGTCCCTGGCCAGAGCAAGCGAGATTTACTGGTAGGTTCCAGTAGTTTCTCAGGGTGTAATGGGCTTCGCTCCGACACGACTTATACAGCTATTAGGGGACTGACGCTTGCCGCCCCCTAGGCTTGATATGCGATAGTCTTAGACGAACAGACCAGACTGTATAGAGATTGTCACATCAGGCTCAGTGGGAGTTCGGATGAGTTTCCTCATCGGCCTTCTTATCGACATCTACCTGGGGACCGTTACGTACAGCTAGTGCCGCTTGCGGTCTGTGGTTAAACCCACTGCCAGCATAGTGTCGAGTCTTTAGAGTCCCACACAAAGAGTTTCCCTGCTCCAGACGAAACGATATAGAGGTCGTATGGTTTTACGACAAGGGTTCGGACGCGTATGTGTGTTTTCGCACGTACGACTTTTCGGACAGTTTTTACTAGCCGGCTTTGGTTTAAGCCAGATTCTAGTATCAGGTTATTGGATTTATACAGTCTAAAGTTTTTCCGTGTTTGCACGGATAGGAGGGGCGTTCTCGTAATTTGTCGGAAAGCTTCTAGAAGCATGGTGACTTGGGGGGTAAGGTGGCATTGCATTAAATGAGATTAGTGACTCATTTGTGTGATTCATCCATGTCATTAATGCATCATAAATGCTTAATGACTCATGGAGATGAATCACTAAAATGCATTTATGAAGCATGTTTGATTAATCATTTATTTATTTATTTGATAAACAATAATGCTTCATAAATATTAAGATAGTTCAGTATCTCATTTCATTCTCATCTTCACCTTCTCTCTCCTCAAGCTCTCTCATTCTTCAAACCCTAACCCTAACCTCTCATGAGTAGAGATCAAGGGTTAGCTAGACTAATACATCCATAACCTCACTCTATATCCCCTAGGTAGCTTAGATTAGCACTTTAAGCAACCTAGTTATCTCAAGTTTGAGATTAAGCATGGCGTAGGAGCTTTCGGGTGGATCGTCTTTGATTCGAGGAGGTCGTTGAGGTGCCGATGTTACAAGGAGACTACGAGGAGTGGAGGACAGCGATGAAGACCCGAAGGACATGTACGCGAGGTATAACTTCGAATCCGAGTAGTTAAACCTCTAGTATTTAGTTAGCAATGGTTTAGACAACGATTCATGCGCTCAAGTCCGTGTTACGAAGCTTTGATAATCGTTTTTCATATATTCCGCCTCCTCGCAAGTTCGTGGGGTGCGTGACATGGACTTACAGTGGTATCAAAGACAACTAAACCATTACTAGCTTGTTAGCAACTGATTAGAAATTCGATCGACAGAAAAACACGAAAACAAAAATTCGATACCCTAAATTTCTGTTAATTTTAAAAGTGTCTGAGAAAATATTTGACATACCTTAAAATTCACAGCATGGAATTTAATGAATTCTGGGAAAATACGAGGGCTCAACTCGACTTGACAACCGCGGAACCGCGGCCAGATGGTGCTTTTGGCCTCAGATCCGCGGCCGAGTCAACTCCGAGTTGACTCGGATTTACTCTGTAATTCATTATTTTTGGTGTTTTGTTTTCTAGTATGTTCTGTTTCTACCCAGGATTCTTCAGTACAGGTTTGCTTTTGGGGTAGACACGGAATATGGTATTGATTGGTAGAGATTCTGCGTGTTTAAGTTTAGTTAATTACCGCAATCAAAACGGTTTCGCTTGTAGCTAGCCGGTTGAGTACGGGTCGTCCGCAGGGAGATGGGAATCTTTTTCTATGTGCTTTAACGAGTTAAGTCCAATTTTCCAGATTTGTTTGTGATTATCTAAGTGTTAAAATGATATGTAAAGAGAGCTTGTTAGGGTTAGGATTAGGTTAGTTTGAGTTAGGAGTCGCTCACTTCTTTCATTGCCACTCTTAATATCGGTGTTACGGTAATCGGCAACAACGGGGATTAGCACGACTAGGAAGGAACTTGCGAGTATAAGCTAGGCTTTCCAACGCTTAAGTTCTTCCTTTTGGTGCTTATCCGTCCGTTCTTGGCTCTTAGCCATAACCTCCGGTTAATTCAACCACAACCGGTCTCACTACGGAATCACCGCTATCATGTAGGATAGGATGCCGTAGGGAGCGGATTGTGGTTCAATTAACGGGAGTTGATTTAAGATGTTGGTCAAGGAAAGAGTGAGAGAGATTTCCTTCTCTCAAACTTCCCTTATCCTACCCTAACAAGTATGGAAACTACTCACACATCATAATGAAAAAAAATAAAACACAGAGGAAGATAGAAAGAAGGAGATTAGAAGATAACAACTAGCTGTTTGCGACCTCACCTTGGCAAGGATCAAGCGTAAGCATCATGGTTGTTTTAAGGATAAAGAAAAAGAGAAAGAAAGAAACAACAAGAAATAACAACAACTAAGTTAACAAATGAAAATTACAAGCATTTAACATAAGAGCAAGACAAGTATGATAATAAAATGAACTTCTTTATTCATCATTCTTCACTCACAAAAGCTCACTACAAGTTTTTCAATGGAGAAGAGATGAGAAGAGGAAGAAGATCAAGTATTCTAAAACCTAGAAAATACAAGATTATGCACCCTTGGCTTCACAAGGTTCTGGGCTATTTATAGGCAGGGAAATGGAAATCTAGGGCAAAATTCTACATGTAAATAGAAATACCAAAATACCCCTGAAGTCCCAGCCTCTGTTGCCACAGTACGGCCGCGGTTCCGCGGCTTAAGCCTGCTAGTGCCGCGGAACCGCGGCGTTTTGGGGGAATTGGCTTCTCTTCTTTTCTGTGATTCTTAGTGTTGATGTTTGGGTCATTTTGGTACACTTTGTTTCTCAGAATCTCTCCATATTTCTTCCAGATTTGCAGCATGTCAAAAGGTGATTTGATGTGGATCTTTTTGTCATGATTTCCTCGAGCTCCGCGTAGATTTCTTGGATCTTGTGTTGCCATAGACCCTTGTGCATGAAAATGACATTGATTTGCCATTTTGTCTCTTAAACTGGTGTGTGGCAACAGACGAATAAAGAGCGGAGACCCGTGTTTTATCTGTGGTTGGCAGGAACCCGGGTTTTGTCGTGTTTTTCCATGAATTTCATCGTTTTAAAGCCGAGAACCTGTATCCTGCAATTGACTAGCAAACACGGCTCAAGAGTACCTACCGATAAGCAATGTGATAAAAATTGGGCGGTATAAAAATGCAAAAATCTGATATGAACAAATACCCCCAAACTTATCATTTGCTCGTCCCGAGCAAAGCCAATTTATTCACAAAAAATTTCCTAACCTCACTTTCGCAAGGAACGCGATTGCACTGAGCATGTGCAACAAGCCGTTAAACCTCTAGGTGTCCCTAGTAGGCGGAGTGTTGTCTCCTGAGGGTTTTCAGCGGATACTACCCACAAAATCCAGTCAAGCTAGTTTTGCAAAATAACTATGATTCAAACCCTAAAGTTTTGTTTCAGAAAATAACAATTCTATGATCCCAAGTCTGGATTATCAAACCCTTATTTTTCACACCTCACTTCTTATTTAACTACAGATTTTATATGTCTTTACGTGCAGTGCAAATAGTGTCGTTAAGTTTCCAAAAGGATCAATTTACGTCATCATGTCACACAATAAAGCCCAAATAAAATTTTTTAAAGGATCACATAAGTTTTATAAAGAGTTAAGCATTTTTCAAGTTTCGTTTTCCAGTAAAGTTTCAACTTTAGAATTTCTATCTTCCTTAACAGGAAACTAGGTCTTATTTTTCACTCCACCTTTTCTTGTTTTCATTTCATACACACCTCTGTGAACGTGCAATAGTCTTTATCATAGAATAAAACCTTCATATCTCCGCTAAATTTTTTTTATAAAAGCCTGTCTTTTATCAAGATTATTCTCACATAAAGAACCGTTAGGAATTTTAACTCGGAGAGAACACTTGCTTGACTTTGTTTTAATCTGGACTTTCTAGGCTTCTTAGCGAGCTTTGGGCCAATGCACCCAAACCAGTTGGCTTTAGGGCATTAGGTGTAGAAACACCCCAGCGGACTTAATTACTCAAGTTACCTAGGTCCACAAACAAAAGACAGTTTGGCGTGAAAATCATGATGATTTAATATGAACGGAGATATAGCCGGCAGTTCAATTATTTTTTTGGATAAAAGACGTGTTTAGTGGGTTTTGGTGTGTAATCATTCCAATCAAGTTCCAGATGGGTTATTTTTCAGACTTAGTTCCAATTAAGGCATCAATAACATTCCTTCATATTCACTCACTTCATAAACTATTCTTGATATTACTTATTTCCGAACAAACCTATTTGATCCTCAGAAAATCATTTATCCATTTAAAAGTTTTTCGACATAAAAGACTTGTCATCTAATTCCCAAAAACTCACGGCACGTGTAGTGTGATGTAAAGACGTATATCAGCTATAGTTAACTTCAAAGGAGAGTTATCTTTCAGGTTTCAAAATCTAAACATAAGATTTAGCTATTCTTATCTTATCAAACAAAACCGTCGAAATGTTGAATCAGAGTCCTCCCACTAGCTAACTTGACAAAAAAGTTTTTATGTTTTTAGAAAAGTTTCAGATTTTTATGGATTTGATGGATTTTAATATGCAGATGCAGAATATACATATGAATGCGAAGGTTAGAAATGCGTACCGAGCGTACCCCCAAACTTAAACTGGACAGTGTCCTCACTGTCATTGCATGAAGAGATTATTTGAAGGGTCAAAATTGTCGGTTAGCGATACACAATTTTTTTTTTGTTTTTTGTTTTTGTTTTTAAAGAAAAGAAAAAGAAAAAGAATATCCAAAAATATATACAAAATGGTTTATACATACCCCCAAACTTATTTGGAACAGTGTCCACTGTTCTTCGCTGGATAACCGAAGTTTGGAGGTAGGCAGAGGAAGATTATGCAGGGTAAACCGGCTCCTGCAAGACCAGGAGCTCCTCTGTTGGTTCGGCGCTAAGGTACGGTTTAAGTCGGTGTCCGTTCACTTTAAAAAATGAACCGTCCTTCGGATTCTCCAAATCCACAGCGCCATGCGGATACATATTCCGCACAAAATACGGCCCTTTCCAGTGAGATCTGAGCTTTCCTGAATGGAAGTGTAGTCGGGTGTCGTAAAGCAGTACCTGTTGACTAGGTACGAAAATTTTGCGCAAAAGGTGTTTATCGTGAAACACCTTCGTTCGGTTCTTAACGACAACCGCGTTATCATAAGTCTCATCCCTAAGCTCGCTTAATTCGTTCAACTGCAGCTTCCGATGGCTGCCCGCATCTTCGAGAGACAGATTCAACTCCTTTATCGCCCAAAATGCGCGATGCTCTATTTCGACAGGTAGGTGGCAAGCTTTTCCGTACACAAGCCGATAGGGAGACATGCCAAGGTCGGTCTTATAAGCGGTTCGAAATGCCCAAAGGGCATCAGTGAGTTTTAGCGACCAATCCTTACGGTTCTTGGAAACCGTCTTCTCCAGTATCTGCTTGATTTGCCGATTTGAAACTTCGGCCTGCCCGCAGGTTTGGGGGTGGTAAGACGTGGATAGCTTATGATTAATGGAGAATTTCCGCATCAAGGCCTCGAAAGTTTTGTTGCAGAAATGACTTCCATTGTCGCTAATGATCGCTCGGGGGTGCCCAAAACGGGAGAAAATGTTTTCCTTAAGAAACCTAACGACAACCTTGTTGTCGTTAGTCCGGCTGGGCACAGCCTCGACCCATTTAGAGACGTAATCAACAGCGAGAAGGATGTACAAGTTCCCAAAAGAGCTGGAAAACGGCCCCATGAAATCTATCCCCCAAACGTCGAAAATCTCCACAACCAAGATCGGTTGGAGCGGCATCTCGTTCCTCCGGGATATCCGGCCCAAGTGTTGGCACCGGGAGCAAGTCTTGCAATAGTCATGAGCGTCTTTGAAGAGTTGTGGCCAGTAGAAACCATATTGCAAGATCTTCTCATCTGTCTTTCTGGGGCCAAAATGCCCGCCACACGCTTGATCGTGGCAAAATGACAGCACACTCTTGAATTCCTCATTAGGGACACACCGACGAATAATCTGGTCGGGACAGTACTTGAACAAATAGGGTTCGTCCCAGTAAAAGTGTTTTACTTGGGATAAGAAGCGAAGTCTGTCCTGACTTGACCATTCAGTCGGTAGTAATCCTGTGGCCAAATAGTTCACAATATCTGCGAACCAGGGTTCGCAGAATACTGTCAAGAGCTGTTCATCCGGGAAAACGTCATTGATCGGAATTGGAAGCGAAGGCGAAGAAGGAAGTCGTGAGAGATGGTCGGCAACTACGTTTTCACATCCTCGTTTGTCCTTAATGACAAGGTCAAACTCTTGAAGCAAGAGGATCCAACGTATTAACCGAGATTTCGCATCTTTCTTCGCAAAAAGATGGCGCAGAGCAGAATGGTCTGTGTAGACAATGACTGGAGAGCCGATGAGGTAGGGCCTGAACTTTTCTAAAGCAAATACAACAGCCAAGAATTCCTTCTCAGTTGTTGTATAATTGAGTTGGGCGTCGTTCAGGGTTCGGCTCGCATAATAGATTACGTGCGGCATCTTGTTTATGTGTTGTCCAAGGACAGCACCAATGGCAAAGTCGGATGCATCGCACATAATCTCAAATGGGTGCGTCCACTCAGGTGAAGAAAGAACGGGAGCAGAAGTGAGTGAGCTTTTCAATGACTCGAATGCAGTCACACAGCTCGAGTTGAAGTCGAATGTCGTATCCTTTGCCAGCAAAAGAGTCAAGGGCCTAGCAATCTTGCTAAAGTCCTTGATGAACCGTCTATAGAAACCGGCATGGCCAAGGAAGGCTCGGATATCTCTGACGCATCGGGGAGGAGGGAGATTGGAAATGACCTCAATCTTCGCTTTGTCAACCTCTATGCCATTTTGCGAGATGATATGCCCTAAGACAATACCTTCGCGCACCATGAAGTGGCACTTCTCCCAATTCAAAGTGAGATTCTTGTCCTTACATCGGGTAAGGACAGTGTCAAGATGCAGCAAATGTAAGTCCATATTGCGACCCCCGGTTCTTACGGGGAGGCGGAAACGGTATAAAAAACGAATTTTTATCGCAAGAGGCAACATGGACTAAACTATGGTCGGGATCGTTACCTAAACTAAAACTAGCAAACTAAGCTAAAGATATTTAGCTACTCGGATGAAGATGGTTATACCTAGCTTGTCTTGAACTCCTTCGTCTTCAAGCTCCGGTGGTGGTCCGATGGCTCCTTCTCGTCGTCTCCGTACGCCGAAGATAGATCCACTTGAAAGCTCCAACCTTTAGCTCCTTCTTCGGTCTTTGAAGAAACTAGTTCACTTGGTTTGCTAAACCTAGTGAACTAGAATGAGTAGAGAGGAAATAGAATGGGATTTTATCTATGGTTCTTGATTCTCAACTCATGAGACAAGAGAACCATAGATCAAGAGAGGGAGCAAGAGGTTGAGGGTGAGAGCAAGGGGAGAGCTCAAGAACAAGAGAGAGAATGAGCAAGAAAGAATGAGACTCCCTTTTTTCTTTCACCCTCTCATAATCCAAAGTGATCATAACTCATCATATCAAAAAAGTCTTTTGGTCATGGTTAGAAGCAACCATAAGGTTAACATATCATGCACTCATTTTACTCAAAAAAGCAAGCAAGAAAAAAGTCTTTGGCATGAAATGATAACCATGGTTATCATGATGGTCAACTAGTCAAGCCTAGTCAACCGGACAACAAGTCAACAAAAGTCAACAAGTCACCAAAGTCAACAAGTCAACAAAAGTCAACAAGTCAACAACCATATCACCATAATACTTAATTAATATAATAGTTAATCACAAATCATATTCTCATTAGGGTTGAGCAAAAAGTCAAAAGTCAACGGTCAACTGTCAACAACCCTAATGAGAATCCGCTGCCTCTGCCTCCCTGTCAACTGTGCATACACACCCGCATCCGCGTTCCGAGGAACACGAATGCAAACTGGATAAATCCAATCCCATAAGGTACACTAGGATCTGGCTTAAACCAAAGCCCGCTAGTGTAAACTGTCCGGACACTGTACGTGCACAAGTGCACGGATGTGACCGAACCCTGTCGCAAAACCATGCGACCTGTCGCAATACCATGCGACCTCTACTCTTTTGCCTAAAGGCGAAAAGCTTTCTGTGTGGGACTCTAAAGACTCGACACTACGCTGGCAGTGGGTTTAACCACAGACCGCAAGCGGCACTAGCTGTGCGTAACGGTCCCCAGGTAATGCCGACAAGAAGACCGACGAGGCGAAACCCATCTGAACTCCTACTGAGCCTGAGTGTGACATTCTTCATACAGTCCGGTCTGTTCGTCTGATACATCGCATGGCGGGCCTAGGGGGCGGTAAACGTCAGTCCCCCAATAGCGGTACAAGTCGTGCCGGAGTGAAGCCCAATACACCCTGAGATAACACTGGAAACCTACCAGTATATCTCGTTTGCCCTGGCCAGGGACTACTCGTGTAATGGCTCTCCTAGACACAGCGCGATGTCAACCCCCAATACCGGGAGAGACGAATCCTGTCTAACCGTCACTGCCTCCAAGTGCTTCGGGACTGCACCCAACCACCACCTGTTTGCACGACTCCTTTGAGCCGTGGTAGGGTAGTGATCAAAGTACAGTGGGAACACACCCGAGGCGAAGTGACAGTGTCAAGTCAGCGGACTAAGCTGTACTCATGTCACCTGGGAACTGATAACTGACGATAGGTATAATACCAACTAGTCAGTTCCCTACGAGTCCTGTCCAGTGTACCCGTAACCTAACGAGCACCCGCATACTATCTCAAGTACGACGTACTGACGGCTGTGGGACAGACCGTCTCCCACACTGGGATGAGAAGCGCATGCGCTGGTCTACTCCGGAGTATCGATGCCCTGTCTCGATAGTCCTGCGACCAGGGACCTGAATAAGGATGTGCTTATAGATTACCCAGCCCCCACTAGTGTGACTGCCATCACAACGCTGGTAATCAAGCAAAGATCCTAAGGGCTCCACTAATGCGTATAAGTGATATACTGAAATAAGCACAAGTACACATTGAAGTAGAAACAAACCAAGTAGCATACTACTATTTTGAGCAAGATTGTATATACAAGGTGAATATCCCAAGCATCCATTAAGTAATATACAAACTAGTATGATACAGTAATGGCCTCTAGGGCATATACACTAACAATCTCCCACTTGCACTAAGGCCATGTACTGGCGTATCGAAGACCTATCATCTCGATCAGCCGCTCGAACTGAGTCTGGGGCAAGGCCTTGGTGAATGGATCTGCAGTGTTGTCTTCTGAAGCGACTCTCCGAACCTCGATCTCCTGGCGATCTACGATCTCCCTGATCAGGTGATACCGCCTTAAGATGTGCCTGGATTTCTGATGGGACCTGGGTTCCTTCGCTAAAGCTATAGCCCCGTTGTTGTCGCAATACAGAGGTATTGGATCAACAATGGACGGAACCACCTGAAGTTCTTTCAAGAACTTCCTCATCCAGACAGCTTCTTTTGCGGCATCAGATGCAGCGATGTATTCCGCTTCCATCGTCGAGTCTGCAACGGTTTCCTGTTTGGAACTCTTCCAACACACCGCCCCTCCATTGAGGGTAAAGACAAAACCCGACATGGACTTGGAATCATCCTTGTCACTCTGGAAGCTGGAGTCAGCAAAGGCCTCGATCTGGAGGTCCTTTCCGCCATACACCAAGAACATCTCCTTAGTCCTTCTCAGGTACTTGAGAATGTTCTTTACCGCTATCCAGTGTTTCTCCCCAGGGTTAGACTGATACCGGCTTACCACACTCAGTGCATAAGCTACATCCGGTCTGGTACACAACATCGCATACATTATAGAGCCTACCGCAGAAGCGTAGGGTATAATAGACATGCGATCCCTCTCCAAATCAGTCTTGGGAGACATCTCTTTAGAGAGGGTGATCCCGTGACAAGCCGGTAGGTTACCGCGCTTGGAATCTTCCATACTGAATCTCTTCAGTATGGTGTCGATGTACCTGGACTGTGAAAGTCCTAATATCCTCTTGGATCTGTCACGGTAGATCCGGATACCCAGAATGTATGAGGCATCACCCAGGTCTTTCATGGAGAACCTGTGTGACAAGAACCCCTTGACAGATTGTAGCATAGGAATGTCACTTCCTATTAAGAGAATGTCATCCACGTATAAAACGAGGAATACTACAGTTCTCGCTACAAATCTACTATAGATGCATGGTTCATCTGGATTTTTGATAAAGCCAAATTCTTTGACCGTCTCATCAAAGCAGATGTTCCAACTCCGCGATGCCTGCTTTAGTCCATAGATGGACTTAAGCAACTTGCACACCTTTCCGCTGCTCCCACTCTGAATGAAACCCTCTGGCTGGTCCATATAGACACACTCCTCTAAATTTCCATTTAGAAAAGCTGTCTTTACGACCATTTGCCGGATCTCATAATCGTGGAAGGCAGCAATGGCAAGAAGGATCCGAATGGATTTCAGCATGGCTACTGGAGAAAAGGTTTCGTCGTAGTCCAAGCCAGGTCTTTGACGAAAACCCTTTGCTACCAGCCTAGCTTTATAGGTCTCAACCTGTCCATCTACACCAATCTTCCTTTTGAAGATCCACTTGCATCCTACGGGTTTTACCCCGTCTGGAGCAATGTCCAACGTCCATACCTTGTTGGTGTACATAGACTCCATTTCGGTCCGCATTGCATCCAGCCATTTCACTGAGTCAACGCTCTGAACGGCCTGCTGGAAGCTAGTAGGCTCATCATAATCTATGATGCAATCCTCTCTATCCCCGTCTATGAGAAAACCGCAGTATCTCTCGGGCGGATGAGACTGCCTACTACTCCTGCGGAGCGGCGTAGGAATGTCCTGTTCTGTTGAACCCTCTGGTTCCACTAACCTTTCAGTAATAGTCTGTGGTTCTGGAATTTCTTCTAGTTCTACTGCGCTCCCACTAATTTCCTTTTCCAAGAACTGGTGTTCTAGAAAGTGGGCATTACGAGAAACAAGGACTTTTTGTTCCTCTGCGTAGTAGAAAAGATACCCCCTGGTGTTCTTTGGGTATCCCACAAACTTGCACAGTACTGAGCGTGCCTCAAGTTTGTCCGCATGCTGCTTTTTGACAAAAGCTGGACATCCCCAGATCTTCAGATATTGAAGATAGGGTTTCTTCCCACTCCACATTTCATATGGGGTGGTAGGCACAGTCTTAGTCGGAACTCGGTTCAAAAGGTATGCTGCTGATTCTAGCGCATATCCCCAGAATGATCGCGGCAACTCAGCGTTACTCATCATGGACCGCACCATATCCAATAGGGTGCGGTTCCGTCTCTCCGATACACCGTTATGTTGCGGGGTGTATGGAGGAGTAAGCTGAGAGAGAATTCCGTTCTCTTTTAAATAGTCCAGGAATTCGGCACTTAAGTATTCTCCACCTCGATCCGATCTTAGAATCTTAATACTTTTGCCGGTCTGTTTCTCTACTTCATTCTTATACTCCTGGAATTTTCCAAAGGCCTCGGACTTATGTTTCATTAAGAAGACATAACCGTACCTTGAGAAGTCATCCGTAAAAGTAATAAAGTAAGAATGTCCGCTTCGGGCATGTGTAGACATTGGACCGCACACGTCACTATGTACGAGTCCCAAGAGCTCGCTCGCTCTTACTCCTTGTCCAGTAAATGGAGTCTTTGTCATCTTTCCTTTGAGACAAGATTGACAAGTGGCATACGATTGATATTCGAACGCATTCAAATATCCTTCTGTATGTAACTTAGTCAACCTTCTCTCATTGATGTGACCCAATCTACAATGCCATAAGAAAGTCTGATTTATTTCTGGAGACTTTCTTTTGTGTGTATTCTGGACGTTGAAAATCTGTGGTTGGTTTAACACGTATATACCATTACTCAATGTACCTGACCCAATCAAAACTTGATTAAGGTGAATGTTTACAACATTACTTACAAACGCAAATTCATAACCTTCTTTAGAAACTAAAGATACAGAAATGATATTACAAGTTGCGTTGGGTACAAAAAAGCAATTACGCAAAACCAAAACATGTCCATCTGACATTCCCAGGTGATAGTCCCCCACGGCTTTAGCATCCATGCTAGCTCCGTTTGCAACTCTGAGGGTCATGTCACCTGCTTTCAAAACACTACGGTTTCTCAACGCCTGCAAAGAATTACAGATATGAGATCCTGATCCGGTATCCAATACCCAGGAAGTAGAGTTTATTGAAAGACAGTTTTCAATAACATACACACCTGAAGCTGAAGCTGCAACCTGCTTCAATTCCTGTGTTCTGGCCTTCCAGGCCCTGCAATCATTCTTCCAGTGTCCTTTCTTATGACAATAGAAGCATTCTTCCTTATCCACAAGCTTCCCCGCTATCTTTGTTGCTTTGCCTTTTCCCTTCGTATCCACTTTACCAACACCGCCCCTTGGTTTGGCGGGGGCCTTCTTCTTCTTTCCCTTGGCTTTCGCCTTGGACCTAGAAGAAGATGATCCTCCTACAAACAAAGTGGATGTTTCCCTACCTTTCTGTAGGGTGCCCTCTGCGCTCCTCAGCATGTTGAGGAGCTCTGATAGTTCAACCTCTTTTTCTTGTAGGTTGAAGTTCAGTATAAACTGGGCGTAAGTGGAAGGAAGGGACTGGAGAACTATATCCGTATATAGCTCACTCTCCAATGTGATCCCTAGGTCAGCGAGCTCCTCAATGAAGCCGATCATCTTTAGCACATGCTCGGCTACTGATGATCCGACGGCCATTCTTGTCGAAAACAACTTTTTCGACGCTTCGTATCTTGCGATACGTGATTGCTCTCCATACAGTTCTTTTGTATGGAGCAATATGGACTCCATGTCCATATTCTCATGCCTCCTCTGATGTTCGTTGTCCATCGAGGCAAGCAGGAGGCATTTGGCCTTCGCGCTATCAATCTCCCAAGTCTTACGGATTTCCTTATCCGCGACGCTGGAAGTTGGACCAGGGACAGGGGGAGCTTTGGTGGTAAGAAGATACCCCAGCTTGTCATAAGTGATTGCTATCGTGACATTCCTGAGCCAATCTTTGTAGTTTGGCCCTGTCAGTTTGTTTTTATCTAGGAGTAACTTAAGTCCAGTCATGTTGATTGGTCGCTGCAATTAGGAGAGAGAAGAAGAAACACTCAGCATGATGCTCTTGCAAGTTTAGAGTGGTTTTTAGTTTGTCTAAACAGGATGGCTCCCACTGTTTCTCGAATCCCTCCTCAAACCATAAAGGAAGAATTAGTCAGGATCAATCCCACCGTACAATACTTGCTTAACCGTTCAGCCAGGCCGGTGTCGGTACTTCGAGGGAGGTTTTCCAACGCTTTCGCGAAGTTCCTTAATTAGAGAACCTCTTTTCCCTGGGGGCGTAGCCCCGCTAACACCTTTCTAGGCACCTACTAGGTTTATAGCATTGATCGTTAAGTGAGAAATTTCCCGAGGAGTAGCATATACTCACAGTAGGATCGGGATCCAAATATCATCGCGTGACGAAACTGAAGGAATCCTACCAGAATCATCACACTCCAAATGGTATGCAAATCTAGCAAGTTTCAGTACTTATGAAACTCCCGATGTGGATTTTTGCCCCATGCTCTTATGACCTTGGCGTGAGGTCAAAATGTCATAAGTCACATGTCAAGTTCGTCCCATCATTATCCAGGTTAATTTGAATCCACCCGTACATACCCTTGACGTAGGCCAAAATGGCAGTACGACTGTCTCAAACCAACGCATTCTATCTATGCAACAGATAAATATCCGGCAGCTACCAATCACTATGCCTTGGCGTGAGGTCAAAATACATAGCTTGAATACTACCGAATATTTAACTGAAATGATGGAGGGCTACGGATGGTTTTGGCAAAACCGTGAACGTAGTGAACTTGATTTGGTCGATGGAACGAGATAGCTTTTAAATGGAGTGGCTCAAACTCCGTATTTTAAAAGTTTGTTTTGAAAAGAACCGAGTGGTTTTTCGAAAGTGTTCCAACGACTTTAACTTGGTTTATTATCTTGCATTAGTTCTTTTAATGCGTGATATTCTTGCATTAGTACTTTTAATGCGTCCCATCATTTAACCCTACCATTGCAGAAAACAACCAAAATATGACGTACGCTTATGCCATTCGCATTCGCCACTGGGCCCCGTCATTACCCGTTAGGTTACTTAACTAACGACAGAGCGGGGGCTGGGCTAGCGCGTCTGTAAAACATAAGCAACGCCTAAATAGTAAGCAATGATAGACATTACAGATCACAGATGAATGCATTGGATATACTAGCAATCCGCAATCCTTTCGAGCCTGAAACGAAAAGCGGATAACACGGTCGCGGTGAATAGCCAAATACCCCACCCAAGACCCCTACGGGTGCGGCAAACTACCCGCCAAGTACTCGGTAGTTTGTGCACCCCTCCATGGGTCTATCCTAGGAGCAAAAACAGTAAAAAGAATTATACAATGACGGCTACAACCCCGACCCGGTTGTGCGGCCAAACAAATAATATTATTACATCAATTTACATTTACAATGAATGAAAGAAAAACAAAAGCTCATCTCACATCCACCCCGGCTATTCACCCGCGACAGTCCAACACATTCATATACACATTCCAGCACATTACAGATCATGTATAACCCCGACTAATCGACTTATAGCGATTAGCCGACGTTCAATACATGCAAGCATCACAGATATAACCATCATAGTCAAAGTGCAGTGAAGTTCGGAAAAAATACGGAATTATAGGACCCCAAAAGGAAATTTCTTTTCTGGAAAATCTGGGCACATATAATATATTTTAAAAATCCCAAAACCAACACACAAACACACTGCACGAAAAACGATGCAGAGAAGACACCAAGTCGCGGCGGTTCCGCGGCGTCTAAGAAGGATCACGCGGCGGAAGCGCGGCACTTTAGGCGAATCACTGTATCGTTTTTCTTGGGTGTTCACACAAAACCCTGAGCCGAATTTAGGAGTATAAAGTTTTTCATTTTGAGCAGAAAAAATTTCAACAGAAACTCAGTTTTTGTGATTATCCGGTTTTGTGATTTTTTTCGGTTCCGAACTTCGTTACACTTCACTACCAAGCTAGTTTAAGTTTAGTTAGTCTCTGATACCACTGTAAGTCCATATTGCGACCCCCGGTTCTTACGGGGAGGCGGAAACGGTATAAAAAACGAATTTTTATCGCAAGAGGCAACATGGACTAAACTATGGTCGGGATCGTTACCTAAACTAAAACTAGCAAACTAAGCTAAAGATATTTAGCTACTCGGATGAAGATGGTTATACCTAGCTTGTCTTGAACTCCTTCGTCTTCAAGCTCCGGTGGTGGTCCGATGGCTCCTTCTCGTCGTCTCCGTACGCCGAAGATAGATCCACTTGAAAGCTCCAACCTTTAGCTCCTTCTTCGGTCTTTGAAGAAACTAGTTCACTTGGTTTGCTAAACCTAGTGAACTAGAATGAGTAGAGAGGAAATAGAATGGGATTTTATCTATGGTTCTTGATTCTCAACTCATGAGACAAGAGAACCATAGATCAAGAGAGGGAGCAAGAGGTTGAGGGTGAGAGCAAGGGGAGAGCTCAAGAACAAGAGAGAGAATGAGCAAGAAAGAATGAGACTCCCTTTTTTCTTTCACCCTCTCATAATCCAAAGTGATCATAACTCATCATATCAAAAAAGTCTTTTGGTCATGGTTAGAAGCAACCATAAGGTTATCATATCATGCACTCATTTTACTCAAAAAAGCAAGCAAGAAAAAAGTCTTTGGCATGAAATGATAACCATGGTCATCATGATGGTCAACTAGTCAAGCCTAGTCAACCGGTCAACAAGTCAACAAAAGTCAACAAGTCACCAAAGTCAACAAGTCAACAAAAGTCAACAAGTCAACAACCATATCACCATAATACTTAATTAATATAATAGTTAATCACAAATCATATTCTCATTAGGGTTGAGCAAAAAGTCAAAAGTCAACGGTCAACTGTCAACAACCCTAATGAGAATCCGCTGCCTCTGCCTCCCTGTCAACTGTGCATACACACCCGCATCCGCGTTCCGAGGAACACGAATGCAAACTGGATAAATCCAATCCCATAAGGTACACTAGGATCTGGCTTAAACCAAAGCCCGCTAGTGTAAACTGTCCGGACACTGTACGTGCACAAGTGCACGGATGTGACCGAACCCTGTCGCAAAACCATGCGACCTGTCGCAATACCATGCGACCTCTACTCTTTTGCCTAAAGGCGAAAAGCTTTCTGTGTGGGACTCTAAAGACTCGACACTACGCTGGCAGTGGGTTTAACCACAGACCGCAAGCGGCACTAGCTGTGCGTAACGGTCCCCAGGTAATGCCGACAAGAAGACCGACGAGGCGAAACCCATCTGAACTCCTACTGAGCCTGAGTGTGACATTCTTCATACAGTCCGGTCTGTTCGTCTGATACATCGCATGGCGGGCCTAGGGGGCGGTAAACGTCAGTCCCCCAATAGCGGTACAAGTCGTGCCGGAGTGAAGCCCAATACACCCTGAGATAACACTGGAAACCTACCAGTATATCTCGTTTGCCCTGGCCAGGGACTACTCGTGTAATGGCTCTCCTAGACACAGCGCGATGTCAACCCCCAATACCGGGAGAGACGAATCCTGTCTAACCGTCACTGCCTCCAAGTGCTTCGGGACTGCACCCAACCACCACCTGTTTGCACGACTCCTTTGAGCCGTGGTAGGGTAGTGATCAAAGTACAGTGGGAACACACCCGAGGCGAAGTGACAGTGTCAAGTCAGCGGACTAAGCTGTACTCATGTCACCTGGGAACTGATAACTGACGATAGGTATAATACCAACTAGTCAGTTCCATACGAGTCCTGTCCAGTGTACCCGTAACCTAACGAGCACCCGCATACTATCTCAAGTACGACGTACTGACGGCTGTGGGACAGACCGTCTCCCACACTGGGATGAGAAGCGCATGCGCTGGTCTACTCCGGAGTATCGATGCCCTGTCTCGATAGTCCTGCGACCAGGGACCTGAATAAGGATGTGCTTATAGATTACCCAGCCCCCACTAGTGTGACTGCCATCACAACGCTGGTAATCAAGCAAAGATCCTAAGGGCTCCACTAATGCGTATAAGTGATATACTGAAATAAGCACAAGTACACATTGAAGTAGAAACAAACCAAGTAGCATACTACTATTTTGAGCAAGATTGTATATACAAGGTGAATATCCCAAGCATCCATTAAGTAATATACAAACTAGTATGATACAGTAATGGCCTCTAGGGCATATACACTAACAGCAAACACTCGTTGAAGGAATCGCCGAAGATGGAGAAATCATCCATGAAAATCTCCAGAAATTTTTCCACCATGTCTGAGAAGATTCCCATCATACACCGCTGGAAGGTAGCGGGCGCATTGCATAACCCAAAGGGCATGCGACGATATGCAAACGTGCCGAAAGGACAAGTGAAAGTGGTCTTGTCCTGGTCTTTTTCGGCGATGGGAATTTGATTATAGCCAGAGTAGCCTTCAAGAAAGCAGTAGTACTCATGTCCGGCCAATCGTTCAAGCATTTGGTCAATGAAAGGTAGCGGAAAGTGGTCCTTCCGCGTTGCGGCGTTGAGTTTTCTGTAATCAATGCATACTCGCCACCCAGTTTGGGTGCGAGTAGGGATTAACTCGTTCGCCTCGTTGGTTATGACCGTGATGCCTGACTTCTTGGGGACAACGTGAATGGGGCTAACCCACTGGCTATCAGAGATAGGGTAAATGATACCACTATCTAGACATTTTACGATCTCCTTCTTCACAGCCTCTTTCATGACTGGATTGAGCCGTCTTTGTGGATCCCGGGCTGGTTTGGCATCATCCATCAGATGAATGTGATGCTCAACGTTCAGGGGACTAATCCCCTTGATGTCCGCCATGGACCAGCCAAAAGCTTGCCTGTTGCTGTGCAAGACCGTGAGAAGGGCTTTCTCTTGCTCTGGAGCTAGAGAAGCCGAGATGATGACAGGGAAGGTCTCGTTCTCACCTAAGTAAGCGTACTTAAGGTGAGACGGCAAAGGCTTGAGTTCGAGCATTGGAGGTGAAACGATGGAAGGCAAGATTGGTGAAACGGTCTCGAACTCAAAAGATTCCAGCAAAGGTTCAAAACGAGTGTAAGCGACCGAGTCGGATGGTTCAGGTAACTCATCCAGAAATTCAAGGATTCAAACTCGGGTTGCAAGCGGCTAAGATCGTTCAAGAACGTGAAACACTCGTAGTCGTTGTCGGGCGCAGAAACAGCAGCAGGTTCGAGGAGGAACGCACTAGTGGCGTTAAGGTTAGCATGATCGAACAGAAACTCCTCGAATTCACACTCTTCAGGGGTGATCTCCTGGATTGAGCAGACGTCCAGTATATGAGCATTAGGTTCGGAGGGCTGATTCCCCAACCTAAAAATGTTGAGTTCAATTGTCATGTTTCTAAAAGAGAGGTTCATCGAACCATTGCGACAATTGATCACAGCATTTGAGGTTGCAAGGAATGGGCGACCGAGTATCACCGGAATTTGATTCCGGGGGTTAGCTACAGGCTGTGTGTCTAATACAATGAATTCAACGGGGAATATGAAGTCCCCGACTTTGATTAACACATCCTCTAGCTCACCCCTAGGATGGGTGATCGATCGGTCGGCCATTTGGAGAGTACAGTGTGTGGGTTTCAGCTCTCCTACGCCTAATTTATCGTATACTGAGTACGGAAGCAGGTTAACACTGGCACCAAGATCTAATAGTGCGCGGTTGATGTTCTTATCCCCAATGGTAATAGAAATCGTAGGACAGCCAGGGTCCTTCCGTTTTTGTGGTAAAGATTGGGTAAGAGCATCACTCACAGCACTAGCCAAGAAAACTTTCTTTGGTACCTTAGACTTTCTCTTTTTCGTGCACAAGTCCTTTAAGATTTTCGCGTAGGATGGGACTTGTTGGACAGCATCTAAAAGAGGAATGTTAATGTTAACCTGCTTAAATAACTCCAGAATCTTTTCCATTTGAGGATTTTGTTTATTAGACCTCAACCGGTTTGGAAATGGGACGTTTTTAAAATTGGTTGAGTCTAATGCTTGTGGAGGAGATTGTGGAGTAGAAACGGATCCCAGAACAGGTGTTTTCATGGTGTGAGAAGTGGGTCCGTTCAGAGCAGAAGAAGAGGAAGGAGAGCCTTGTGAAGAACGGAGAATAGGCTCAGAAGACGAAGAAGCAGGAGAAGAAGAAGAAGAAGAAGCGGCCGGGGTGTCATCGTCGATCCGTGTGCCAATGTTGTTTTGCAGCATCCTTCCCGATCTCAATGTGGTCACGGCATTCACATTATGATTCTGTTGTTCAAGAGCAACATGTACATTATGTGGGTGACCGGGATTTGGGAGTGGCTGGGACGGGAGCTTCCCCTTCTCTCGCTCGCTTAAAGCCACATTCAGCTGTGCAATCTGGGCCTCGATGGTTTTGATGCTTTGCCCGTGAGCGGCAGTGTGTTGCACTAAGGACTAAATGGAAGACTGGATGTTGGCGGTGGATTGTGTCGATTGTTTAACGAACGCCTCCAGACTTCGTTCGAGCGAGGAAACCTTATCGTTGTTTGACGGAACAAAGTTGTTTGGTGGAAAAGAATTGTTGGGTGCAAAGTTGTTCGTCTGATTTTGGAAAGGTTGGGGTTGGAAGGGTTGCTAAAAATGCTGTTGAGTTTGTTGTTGCGCTTGTTGTTGCAGCGGAGGGGCCCTTTGGAAATTGTTGCCTTGGAATTGATTCTGATTCTGATTCCAGGCGAAATTAGGGTGGTTCCTCCAATCGGGATTGTAGGTGGAAGAGTATGGATCATTCCTCGGTCTTTGCTGGAATGCAGCATTAACCTGATCCTGTCCTTGCAATGGTGGATTGTTAGGACACTCTTCGGTTAAGTGAGAAGGATCGGAACAACAAGCGTAGATGGTACGAAGGGGGAGAACAGGGGTAGGAGCAGGAGAAGAAAATTTGCTCTCTATTGCTTCAAGCTTTCTCGTTATTGCAGCCATTTCAGCTTTCATCGCAATAGAGACATCAAGTTGGTGAATTCCTACCCTAGACTGACCGGTAGAAGTGGAGGTAGAAGAAGAAGAAGTCGGTCTGGTGCTCTCCCATTGTAGCGTTTGCTCCGCAAGGTCGTCAAAGAATTGCCACGCTTCCTCGTCAGATTTTGATAGAAAGTGGCCTTGACAGATGGTCTCCAACAACTGCTTCGTTGCTGGGTTCAGGCCCTCGTATAAGGTTTGGAAAAGTTGCCATTTCTCTATACCGTGGTGAGGACACTGAACAAGAAGGTCTTTGTACCGGTCAAAGCACTTCCAGAAGGGTTTAGAAGGAAGCTGAGAGAATTGGTTGATTTCATTGCGAATCCTTGCGGTTTTATGATTCGGATAGAACTTTTTGAGAAACGCTTTAACAAACTCGTCCCAACTGGTTATGGAGTGGGAAGCAGTGCTATACAGCCATTTTTCAGCAAGATCGCATAAAGTGAACGGAATGACCCATAGACGTATAGCATCGTCCGACAGCTGGGTGGTTTTCATCATGGCACAAACGTTTTGAAATTTATTGATGAAGATATAGGAATCTTCAGATTCAAGTCCATGAAATCGTGGAAGCATGTTGATGAAGTGGGGTTTAATTTCAAAATTATCCCCATTGGCCGGTGGAAGAGAAAGAAAGGTGGGAAGTGCAGAACGGGTGGGATAGAAACGATCCTGGAGCGCGATTCGCTGCGGCGCTACAACAGGCGGTGGTGGTGGGTTATTGGTCTCCGTAGGAGGTGGAGCCAATCCAGGGGTAGTCAAAGAGATGTTCGGATTAAATCCTGACATCGCGGAAGAAGAGGTTGGTGATGGTGAAAGTGAAGATGTATGAACAGAATTCCGGTCAACGTCGGAGTTGGCCGGCAAAGGTAAAGGTGAAAGAGGAGTGGACGGAGTTTCGACGTCTGAGTCGATCGCGTAGTCGGTAGCGACTAACGTAACGCGGACTAGGCGGGCGCTAGTGTCCCGAGTCCAAGCGGACATACACTAAACGAGTTTAGTATAGTCAAAGCGGAGAAGGTGGGGGTAAGAAAACGTCAATGGAGAAAGGCGATGGGTGGTTGGTGAAAAATGGATTTTGGCGACAAAGGGCAAGTTTTTATAAAAGTTTTTTATTTTTTCCTTTTATTTTAGAAAGAGCTTTACATAAATATGTACGGATTTACGGCTTTAAGCAATCACAAACAAGATATGACAATCACACCTAGATCTAGGGTCACCTAGGTCAACCAGACAGCTCCTAACTGTTCCAAAGAACTAGAAACAGGACCTCAAACCGCCTCTTCTCCGCCAATTGCGGCCAGATAAGTGCCAGGTAAGTGGGAGGTTGTCCAACGCTTTCGCGAAGTTCCTTAATTAAATAACCACTTGCCTTTGTCACACTTGCCTAGACACCGCAAAGTCAGGATAGGATAAACGGCCGATGCCTGTAATTAGTCCTCTGTCCTATTGAGCGCGAAGTCCTTAGGGCTGAGTCTAGTATTTTTTAATTTAACAATGGTCAATGCATATGCTTTTTGTGATTTCTGGGGTCCTGGGAAGGGTGATGAAATCCCCACCCAATCTGAATTGGTTTCAAGCCCCTTAAGTCCGTATTAATGAATGCAAAGCGATAACAAATCAACTGCAAACAATTTTTATTTTTAGCGCGGCGCAAAGAATCATGCACAAGAACAGTTTATTGGAAGGGGGAAGAGAGTTTGCGCAAAGAATGCTACAGAAAACACAGTTTATTAGAGTCCAGAGGAGTGGGGAAGAAGCAAGGAACACTTACAGAGATTTTGAGATGCAGAGGGCACCAAGTGGCCGCGGTTCCGCGGCCTAAGCTTGCATATGCCGCGGTTCCGCGGAAAGACAGTGGAGTTGGGGCTCTGGAATTCTGGTGTGTGCTGCCTTGGTTGTCCTCTGTTTGTCTAGATTTGTTGAATCTTGATTTGATCACTGTATCTACTCCAGATTTTACAGTAGACCGTTTGCTTTGTTTTGATCCGTCGCGGTGTAGCCGCGAAATGTGGGTCTATCTTCCCACGTCTTTGGCACTGAACTCGAACTCCGTATTATCCTGCACACTTGCACAAAAACTAATCAAAAATAACAAAATGATTTTTTTTTTTTTACAAAGTATATATTTTTTTTTTGTTTTTCGGTTATATTTATATTCACAAGTTAACCCGAAATTACACAAGGAAATAAACTACCATCTCCCCGGCAACGGCGCCATTTGATTGGTAGAGATTCTGCGTGTTTAAGTTTAGTTAATTACCGCAATCAAAACGGTTTCGCTTGTAGCTAGCCGGTTGAGTACGGGTTGTCCGCAGGGAGATGGGAATCTTTTTCTATGTGCTTTAACGAGTTAAGTCCAATTTTCCAGATTTGTTTGTGATTATCTAAGTGTTAAAATGATATGTAAAGAGAGCTTGTTAGGGTTAGGATTAGGTTAGTTTGAGTTAGGAGTCGCTCACTTCTTTCGTTGCCACTCTTAATATCGGTGTTACGGTAATCGGCAACAACGGGGATTAGCACGACTAGGAAGGAACTTGCGAGTATAAGCTAGGCTTTCCAACGCTTAAGTTCTTCCTTTTGATGCTTGTCCGTCCGTTCTTGGCTCTTAGCCATAACCTCCGATTAATTCAACCACAACCGGTCTCACTACGGAATCACCGCTATCATGTAGGATAGGGTGCCGTATGGAGCGGATTGTGGTTCAATTAACGGGAGTTGATTTAAGATGTTGGGCAAGGAAAGAGTGAGAGAGATTTCCTTCTCTCAAACTTCCCTTATCCTACCCTAACAAGTATGGAAACTACTCACACATCATAATGAAAAGAAAATAAAACAAAGAGGAAGATAGAAAGAAGGAGATTAGAAGATAACAACTAGCTGTTTGCGACCTCACCTTGGCAAGGATCAAGCGTAAGCATAATGGTTGTTTTAAGGATAAAGAAAAAGAGAAAGAAAGAAACAACAAGAAATAACAACAACTAAGTTAACAAATAAAAATTACAAGCATTTAACATAAGAGCAAGACAAGTATGATAATAAAATGAACTTCTTTATTCATCATTCTTCACTCACAAAAGCTCACTACAAGTTTTTTAATGGAGAAGAGATGAGAAGAGGAAGAAGATCAAGTATTCTAAAACCTAGAAAATACAAGATTATGCACCCTTGGCTTCACAAGGTTCTGGGCTATTTATAGGTAGGGAAATGGAAATCTAGGGCAAAATTCTGCATGTAAATAGAAATACCAAAATACCCCTGAAGTCCCAGCCTCTGTTGCCACAGTACGGCCGCGGTTCCGCGGCCTAAGCCTGCTAGTGCCGCGGAACCGCGGCGTTTTGGGGGAATTGGCTTCTCGTCTTTTCTGTGATTCTTAGTGTTGATGTTTGGGTCATTTTGGTACACTTTGTTTCTCAGAATCTCTCCATATTTCTTCCAGATTTGCAGCATGTCAAAAGGTGATTTGATGTGGATCTTTTTGTCATGATTTCCTCGAGCTCCGCGTAGATTTCTTGGATCTTATGTTGCCATAGAGCCTTGTGCATGAAAATGACATTGATTTGCCATTTCTCTCTTAAACTGGTGTGTGGCAACAGACGGATAAAGAGCGGAGACCCGTGTTTTATCTGTGGTTGGCAGGAACCCGGGTTTTGTCGTGTTTTTCCATGAATTTCATCGTTTTAGAGCCAAGAACCTGTATCCTGCAATTGACTAGCAAACACGGCTCAAGAGTACCTACCGATAAGCAATGTGATAAAAATTGGGCGGTATAAAAATGCAAAAATCGGATATGAACAGGTATTCGATCGATGTTCTAAAGATATTTGCTAATTGGGTTTTTATCTGTAATGTTTAATGTGTTCTTAAACCTCCCCTAACTGCTAGTATGTCGGTTGGCAGGGGGTTGCACATTTCTGAAATGTTTACTGTTTGTGTATATGAACTGTGTTGGACTGTTGTGATGATTAGCCGGGGTTTGAGATGTGTTTAATATTCATTCATTCAATGTAAATGTAATTTGATGTAATATTCTTTTGCGGGGCACATCCAGGTTGCGGTTGTAGCCACCGTTGTATTATTTCTTTTTATTGTTTTTGCTCCTAGGATAGACCCAAGGTGGGGTACACAAACTACCGGGTACATCAAAGTGTTTAGTGGCCTACTCACGTTGTTGAGGGAGACCGCTTCACTTCGGGTACTTGACGGGTAGTTTGCCGTACCCGTAGGGGTCTAGGGTGGGGTAATGGCTATTCATCACAACTGTGTAATCCGTCTTATATTGCAGGATCAAAAACAAATGCGGATTGCTAGTAAATCCAATAAAGTTCATCTGTGATCTGGAATGCTTATTATTGCGTCTGGCGAATTTACAATATCTATATATGATAGCTATTAGACGTCACTTATGTTTTACACCCGCGCTAGCCCAGCCCCCGCTCTGTCGTTAGTTAAGTAACCTAACGGGTGATGACGGGACCCAGTGGCGAATGCGGATGGCATAAGAAGACGTGGTATTTTCGTTATTTTCTGCAATGATAGAATAAATGATGGGACGCATTTTTATAATGCAAAGAAAATAAACCAAAGTTAAATCGTTGGAACAAATTTAAAAGAAACCACTCGGTTATTTTAAAAGAGCAGAATTTTTAATTGCGGAGCTTTAACCACTCCTTTTAAAAAGTATCAGGTTCCTTCGAATATATCAAGTTCATTACGTTCACGGTTTTGCTAAAACCAGTCGTAGCCCTCCGTCATTTCATATAGATAGTCAATAGTATTCAAGCTGTGTTTGTTGACTAAAGTCAAGGCACGGTGTTTGGTAGCTGTTGGATATTCATATGTAGCATAGATAGATGCGTTGGTTTGGGACAGTCGTATTACCTTGTTGACTAAAATCAAGGGTATGTATGGGTGGGTTCAAATTAACCTGGATAATGACGGATAGAACTTGACATGTGACTTATGATTTGTTGACTAAAGTCAAGGTCATAAGAGCATGAGGCAAAAATCCATATCGGGAATTTCTAAAGAAACTGAAATTTGCAGAGATATGCATACCATTTTGGAGTTTGATGAATGTTGGTAGGATTCCTTCAACATTATCATACGATAATATTTTGGATCCCGATCCTACTGTGAGTATATACTACTTATCAGGAGATTCATCACTTAACGATCAATGCTATAAACCAAGTAGGTGCCTAGACAGGTGTCAGCGGGGTTACGCCCCCAGAGAAAAGAGGTTATTTAATTAAGGAAATTCGCGAAAGCGTTGGAAAACCTCTCTCGAAGTATCGACACTGGCCTGGCCGAAAGGTTAAGAAAGTATTGTACGGTGAGAATAGTCCTGGCTAATTCTTCTTTTATGGTTTGAGGAAGGATTCGAGAAATAGTGGGAGCCATCCTGTTTAGATAAATTAATAACCACTCTAAACTTGCAAGAGCATCATGCTAATAGTGTTTTCTTCTCTCTCTCTCTTAAATTGCAACGACCTTGTGACCACACATAGGTTACATCTAGATAACAATTTGACTGAATCTGACTTATATGACTGGCAAAGGTCTGTCCAGATGTCCATTGCCTATGACAAATGAGACCACCCTATTACTACTCAAGATCCCGCAGTCCCAGGTCCAGTTTCCACCGTCACGGATATGGATATCCGACAGACAAGGGAAAAGGATAAAGCGAAAGCTAAGTGCCTCATGTTAGCTTCAGTTGATGGTGTATACCAGAAGCAGCACGAGAAGATGGACTCAGTTTCCCTCTTTCTCCATAACAAAGATTTATATGGAGAGCAATCTCATATCGCAAGATATGAGACCTCGACCGAATTTATTCAAGCGAGGTTGGCCGTCGGGTCATTTGTAGGGGACAACGTCCTTACAATGACTAGCTATATTGATAAGCTCCACGACCTGGAGACCGCGTTAGGAAACAGGTCAGATACTGACTTGATTCTACAGTCTCTACCTTCTACCCTGAAGGAAACCAGGAAAGCAGAAGGAAAGAGAAGGGCAAAAGTTTCGGTACTTAATGGAGTAAAAGTGGGTAGTTCCTATTATTATAGGATAAGACATTGGCAGAAAGATTGCAGTGCTTTAGAAGCCAGTAACCAGGATACAAAGTATGTTGTGGCTTCTGCCTCAAATGTGTTTGTTATTGAAAACTGTTCTACTTCCTGGGTATTAGATACCGGAGCAGGATCTCATATCTGTAATTCATTACATACTTTGAGAAACCGTAAAGTTATAAAGGTAGGTGATTGGTCTCTCAAAGTTGCAAACGGAATGACAGTGAACGCTGAATCCGTGGGAGAATATCGCCTAGGTTTGACAAGTGGGCATATATTGATTTTACGTAACTGTTTATATATACCTAGTATGACTTATAATATCATATCAGTGTCCTCTCTTTCGAGAGAGGGATATGATTTTACATTCGTAAGTGATGTAGTTAACATCCACCTAAATCAAGTTTTGATTGGGTCAGGTACATTAGATAACGGTATATACGTATTAAGTCAAGCTCAGGTTTTCAATGTCCAGAATACACTTAAAAGAAAGTCTCCAAAAATAAATCAGGCTTTCTTATGGCATTGTAGACTAGGTCACATCAATGAGAGAAGGTTGACTAAGTTACATGGAGAAGGATATTTGAATCCGTTCGGATATCAATCTTATGCTACTTGTGGATCTTGTCTCATGGGAAAGATGACAAAGACTCCGTTTACTGGACACGGAGTAAGAGCAAGCGAGCCCTTGGGACTCATACACAGTGATGTGTGCGGTCCAATGTCTACACATGCGCGAGGTGGTTTTTCCTACTTCATTACTTTTACAGATGATTTCTCTAAGTATGGATATATCTTCTTAATGAAGCATAAATCCGAGGCCTTTGAGAAATTCCAAGAATACAAGAATGAAGTGGAAAAACAAACCGGCAAAAGTATCAAGACACTGAGATCTGATCGAGGTGGTGAATACTTAAGCGCCGAGTTCCTGGGTTACTTAAAAGAGAATGGAATCTCTCTCAGCTTACTTCTCCATACACACCACAACATAACGGTGTATCGGAGAGACGGAATCGAACCCTATTGGATATGGTACGTTCTATGATGAGTAACGCTGAGTTACCGCAATCATTCTAGGGATATGCACTAGAATCAGCTGTATATCTTTTGAACCGAGTTCCAACCAAGACTGTGTCTGCCACACCATATCAGATGTGGAGTAGGAAGAAACCCTGTCTTAAGTATCTTAAGACATGGGGATGTCCAGCTTTTGTAAAGAAGCAGCATGCGGACAAACTAGAGGCACGCTCAGTACAGTGTAAGTTTGTGGGATATCCAAAGAACTCCATGGGATATTGTTTCTATTACGCAGAAGAACAAAAGGTTTTTGTTTCTCAACATGCCCGCTTCTTGGAAACTAAATTTTTGGAAAATCAGAAGAGTGGGAGCGCAATAGAACTGGAAGAAATTCCAGAATCACAAGCTATTACTGAAACCTTGGTAGAACAAGAAGGTACAGGAGAACCGGACATCCCGACGCCACTCCGCAGAAGTAGTAGGCAGTCTCATCCGCCTGAGAGATACTACGGTTTTCTCATAGACGGGGGATCGAGAAGATTGCGTCATTGATAATAATGACCCTACTAGCTTCCAGCTAGCCATTCAGAGCGGTGACTCAGTAAAATGGCTGGATGCAATGCGGACCGAAATGGAATCCATGTACATTAACAAAGTATGGACTTTGGACTTTGCTCCAGATGGGGTAAACCCGTAGGATGCAAATGGACCTTCAGAAAGAAGATTGGTATAGATGGACAGGTTGAAACCTATAAGGCTAGACTTGTTGCAAAGGGTTTTCGTCAAAGACCTGGTTTGGACTATGACGAAACCTTTTCTCCAGTAGCTATGCTGAAATCCATTCGGGTCCTTCTTGCTATTGCTGCCTTCCACGATTATGAGATCTGGCAGATGGACGTAAAGACGACCTTTATAAATGGAAATTTAGAAGAGAGCGTCTATATGGATCAGCCAGAGGGATCCATTCAGAGTGGGAGCAGCGGTAAAGTATGCAAGCTGCTTAAGTCCATTTATGGACTAAAGCAGGCAACGCGGAGTTGGAACATCTGTTTTGATGATACTGTCAAGGAATTTGACTTTGTCAAAAATCCAGATAAACCATGCATATACAGTAAGATTGTAGGGAGAGCTGTAGTATTCCTTGTCTTGTACGTGGATGACATTCTCCTAATAGGAAATGATATTCCTATGTTACAGTCAGTCAAAAGTTTTTTTGTCACAGAAGTTCTCCATGAAAGACCTAGGTGATGCCACCTATATTCTGGGGATCCAGATCTATCATGATAAATCAAAGAGGATGTTGGGACTATCGTAGTCCAGGTATATAGACACCATATTGAAAAGATTCAGTATGGAAGATTCTAAGCGCGGTAACCTACCGGCTTGTCACGGAATCACCCTCTCCAAAGTTATGTCTCCCAAGACTAATTTGGAAAGGGATCGCATGTCGATTATACCCTACGCTTCAGCGGTTGGCTCTATAGTGTATGCGATGTTATGTAGCAGACCAGATGTAGCATACGCATTGAGCGTAGTAAGCCGGTATCAAGCAAACCCAGGGGAGAATCACTGGATAGCAGTAAACAACATTCTCAAGTACCTGAGGAAGACTAAGGAGATGTTCTTGGTGTATGGCGGAAAAGACCTCCATATGGAGGCCTTTGCCGACTCAGGCTTCCAGAGTGACAAAGATGACTTCAAGTCCATGTCGGGTTATATCTTTACCCTCAATGGAGGGGCGGTCTGTTGGAAGAGTTCCAAGCAGGAGACCGTTGCTGACTTAACAATGGAAGCGGAGTATATAGCTGCTTGCGATGCCGCAAAAGAAGCTGTCTGGATGAAGAAGTTCCTCACAGAACTTCAGGTGGTTCCTTCCAGTGTTGGTCCAATACCTCTGTATTGTGACAACAACGGCGCTATAGCTTTAGCGAAGGAACCCAGGTCACATCAGAAGTCCAGACACATCTTAAGGCGGTATCAAATGATCAGGGAGATCGTAGATCACCGGGAGATCGAGGTGAAAAGAGTAGAGACGGAGAATAACATTGCTGATCCATTCACAAAGGCCATTCCTCAGACGCATTTCGAGAGGCTATTCGAGATGATAGGTCTACGATATGCCAACTCATGGCCCTACTGCAAGTGGGAGATTGTTAGTGTATATGCCCTAGGGGCCATTATTGTATCATATACTAGATTGTATATTACTTAATGGAAGCTTGGGTTATTCACAGTTGTATATACAGTCTTGCTAAAAATGGTAGCATGCTACTTGGTTTGTGTCTACTTTAATATGTGCATATGTTTCTTGTAACGTATCACCTATATATATTGGTAGAGCCCATAGGTTCTTTGCTTGATTACCAGCGTTGTGATGGCAGTCACACTAGTGCGGGCTGGGTAGTCTATAAGCAACATCCTATACAGGTCTCTAGTCGTAGGATTATCGAGACAGGGCATCAATATTCCAGAGTAGACTAGTGTGTACGCTTCTCATCCCAGTTGGGGAGATGGTCTGTCCCATAGCCATCAGTACGTCGTACTGCAGACAGTATACAGGTGCTCGTTAGGTTACGGGTACACCGGACAGGACTCGCAGGGGAACTGTTGGTTGGTATTATACACATCGTTAGTTAACGGTTCTCAGGTGACATGAGTACAGCATAGTCCGCAGACTTGACACTGCTACTTCGCCTCGAGTGTGTCCCACTGTTCTTAGATTGCTATCCTACCACGGCTCAAAGGAGTCGTGCAAACAGGTAGCAGTTGGGTGCAGTCCCGAGCACTTGGAGGCAGTAGTGGTTAGACAGGATTCGTCTCTCCCGGTATTGGGAGATGATATCGCGCTGTGTCAGAGAGCCATTACGCAAAGTCCCTGGCCAGGGCAAGCGAGATTTACTGGTAGGTTCCAGTAGTTTCCCAGGGTGTAATGGGCTTCGCTCCGACACGACTTATACAGCTATTAGGGGACTGACGCTTGCCGCCCCCTAGGCTTGATATGCGATAGTCCTAGACGATCAGACCGGACTGTATGAAGATTGCCACATCAGGCTCAGTGGGAGTTCGGATGAGTTTCCTCATCGGCCTTTTTATCGACATCTACCTGGGACCGTTACGTACAGCTAGTGCCGCTTGCGGTCTGTGGTTAAACCCACTGCCAGCATAGTGTCGAGTCTTTAGAGTCCCACACAGAGAGTTTTCCTGCTCCAGGAGAAATGATATAGAGGTCGTATGGTTTTACGACAAGGGTTCGGACGCGTACGTGTGTTTTCGCACGTACGACTTTTCGGACAGTTTTTACTAGACGGCTTTGGTTTAAGCCAGATTCTAGTATCGGGTTATTGGATTTATACAGTCTAAAGTTTTTCTGTGTTTTCACGGATAGGAGGGGCGTTCTCGTAATTTGTCGGGAAGCTTCTAGAAGCATGGTGACTTGGGGGGTAAGGTGGCATTGCATTAAATGAGATTAGTGACTCATTTGTTTGATTCATCCATGTCATTAATGCATCAAAAATGCTTAATGACTCATGGAGATGAATCACTCAAATGCTTTTATGAAGCATGGTTGATTAATCATTTATTTATTTATTTGATAAATAATAATGCTTCATAAATATTATGATAGTTCATTATCTCATTTCATTCTCATCTTCATCTTCTCTCTCCTCAAGCTCTCTCATTCTTCAAACCCTAACCCTAACCTCTCATGGGTTGAGATCAAGGGTTAGCTAGACTAATACATCCATAACCTCACTCTATATCCCCTATGTAGCTTAGATTAGCACTTTAAGAAACCTAGTTATCTCAAGTTTGAGATTAAGCTTGGCGTAGGAGCTTTCGAGTGGATCGTCTTTGATTCGAGGAGGCCGTTGAGGTGCCGATGTTCCAAGGAGCCTAGGAGGAGTGGAGGACAACGATGACGACCCGAAGGACATATAACGTGAGGTATAACTTGAAATCCGAGTAGTTAAACCTCTAGTATATAGTTAGCAATGGTTTAGATAACGATTCATGCGCTCAAGTCCGTGTTACGAAGCTTTGATAATCGTTTTTCATATATTCCGCCTCCCCGCAAGTTCGTGGGGTGCGTGACATGGACTTACACGGTAAAGGTATCAATCATCTCAGTCAACTCGCATCCGTATACTAACATATCATCATATCACATGTCAAATCGTATTCTCTTTTCATCGCATCTAAATCTCACATACACACCCGAACCATACAATCATTTTTTTAAAAGATGCGAATCATAGTTTTGAAAGTCAGAGCTACGGTGTTTTTAAGGAAAAAATGTCATATTGCAAATCCGTAACGTCCCTCAAGGTATCTATTTAAAAGATGCATATGATTCTTCAGTTTGGAAATAGGTATGGTTCGGATAACACATTTACTTCGGCTATCTAGTCCTTTAGTACCCTAAACGGCAATATCATCAAATATTGTCCTCAAATCCCGTCATCAAATGTTAGCCGTATCATATCACTTCTAACTATCAGTTAGATTCTAATATAGTTTTATAACTATCCTTTAACTCTATTTATAGTTTTCTTTATAAGGTTTCCTTAACCATATTCTATATGTATAAATCGGTTTCCATCAAAGTTTGCGGGGGTGTTATACGCCATCCACACGACATCCCCCGTGGATATAGATCCAATCACCATGGTCTTCGCTTGCCGAAGTCGATGACGCTACGCTCCATGTCTCGGAATCCATGTGAGGGTACCTACAACAATACACAATCGCAAAAGTTTATAAAAATCAAGTCGGAGAAACCAAAACGGCACAAGTTTCGCTCATAGGTTAAAACCTGTAGCTTCGCGTGCAAAACACGACTAAAAATCTTAGTCGTTGACGTTCAAACGCCACACGACCAAATACAAATCCCAATATCAAAACTATGCATCCCAAAATATAGAAAACATAACCAAAAACACCCCAATGTGCTCCCAGATTTTACACTAGAAGAATTTAGCCAATGTTGCATATGTAAAGGGTCTAGTTTACTGGAGATAAATGCACAGAACAAATACGAACACTTTTCCTCACACCCTGGCGGCAAATTGCGGTCAGGAATAATAAATTTGCGGCTACACTTGAAGGGTAGGGGCTCAGGTCTTGGGTGAAGGTTCCAGGTTGCCTGCACACTCCCCTGTGTATGCTAAATAATTCCTAGTGTCCCTGGGTGATGGCAGATCACAAAATACCAACACAAATTCCATAATTTCCCAATATCGACGAATCTAAAGTTCGTGTTTTTGGGTTTGGTCACTGGTCCAGGTCAAAAATTGGTCTTTAGGGTCTTATAACAGCCACCAGGCATCCCCCAATCCACACTACACTCAAACCCCTCTCTAGAATTTTCCAAGTTCACAAATCCACATCTTAAACCCATTTCTAACTAAATAGAATATAAGGAAACTTAAAACTATCTAAATGATAGAAATTTTACCTCATGGATGCAACTCAAGAAAAACCCTAGTTTACCCATGTTGTCAAAATCAAACTTTTCTTGGTCCAAACTGTAGAGGGTGAAAAGGGGATCACTTCTAATGAAAGGGGTTTAGGGTTTTGATGAAGCATTTTAGATGATACCTTGGGGTGAAGGTGGAGGGAAGGTGAAGATGAAGAAGATGAAAAGAAATGGGGAGGAGAAGAAATGAGGCAGCCCCTCTCTCTCCCCTCACTTATTCTAACCCTCTCTCTCAATATTTACCCATATACCCTTTCTCTTTTTAACCTTTTCTTTTATTTAAAACCCAAATCACATAATACCCAAAAATAATACAAGAACACAACATGTAATCAAAATATAACATGACATGGTGCACTAGCCACGAAAAACTGTAGAAACACAGATTTGGCTTAATCGCGATTAGCAGTGCACTAATCGGGTTTTTATCCAAACTGCATATAATAAATTTTTAAAATGCCAAATCCTTTAAATATATTTTTAAATGAATAAATCATTTTCATTTCCAATTATTTCACAATTATTGGTATATATTTATACCCTTTTTCGAGAACCCCAATTTCGCAAATCGGACAGTTTTTGGGGAAAATATTATTTTAATATTAAATTCCAAAAATAATATTTTATATTTTCTGAAATGTTACAATCTTCCACTTTAAATAAATTCGGTCCCCGAATTTAAATTTAAACTCCCAAAATCTAAAACATTTCAATAATCAACTCAATTCAACGGGGCTCCGAAGTCACGGAAGATACAGAAATACCACAGCGCATCGCGTGTGCACGAAAACGAATACAAAACTCAAATCGAACTCCGTCAAGCGTCACGCAAATCATCGGATTTGCACGCATATCATCAAAGTTACAATGGAGATACAGATCTCGAATCTACTACCGAAATCCAATATGCACTAGTCAAATACTATAATACATATATAGTACGCTTTCTTGAAAAATCTCCGAAAACCGAATAAAATAGACGCAAAATCTTTTCTGAATCGCCGTGTGATGCGTAACTCACGGCACAGTGACGGATGCTCATTTTAAAATAATAATATATTTCCATATATGTTTTCCTAAATACACGTTTCGTCGTTTTCAAAATATCCCAAAAGGTTTTCCTTTATAAACGTTCGTGTCGCTCACGGATACGTAGGAAGTAGCGAGACTATAGCTCTTTTTCAAAAACCTCTTGGTAAACTTTTAATGCATGCAAGTACTCAGGTACTGTCCTTAGATCAGTCATGTTTGGCTACTTCATAATATAGTGCCTATCATGAAAACAAGGTGTTCAAAAGCAAAATCAGCCTCAATAGGCGTACCCAATAATCGCGTGCGTCTGGTGCGCACGGAAATCAAATCCAAATACAGGTGCCATAATATGCACAAAAGCAAAACTAAGTGCAACAGGTGTGCACGAAAGCATCTGTCCACTGCAACGGTTGTGCATGACAACAATATCTGGTGCATCTATTGTGCACGAAAATCTAAAATCTGGTGCATCAAATGCACGAAATACAAGTACGGTTCAACCAATGCACGAAAATCACACTAATAACTCAAATGTGTATAAGAATGACACCGAGTGTACCAAGATGTATAAATAAAAAACGTGTGCAACTATGAGCACAAATCCGTATCAATGCACAGAAGGATTCCGGCAGCGCCCCGGCCATCGAAACGCGGCCAAAATGCGGAATAAAAATTTCTAAAACCGGCGCTACTGCTACCCGATTTACGGATCGACTTTAAACCCTAAACTAGAAAACTAACTAAGAGTTAGAATTGTTATACCGAGTTGATCTGTGTCCTTTGGTCTTCATTCTAAGCTCCTAGCGATCCTTTGACGATGTTTGGTTGCCGGTCTTCCTCCATCTCCGATGATCCACCCGAGGGAAACGGTGCAAGCTCCAACCTCGTCGAACGAGATAACCGATGCTCCAAAGTCGCTAGCGATGGAGAGTAGGGTTGTATGAAAGTGTCACTACAATTTTCTCTCATCCATGTGCTCCATGGAGCAACTCAAGAAGAAGATGAAAGAGGTGATGAAGCTTTTGCATGATCAAAGAAAAAATGGCTAACTCCATTTGAACTTGAGAGAGATCTAGTGTAATGTGTAATCTCATGAGCCAAATGAAAATTAACCCCCACCAATAATGTGGCCGGCCCACTCTTTTTCTCTCTCTCATTTTCAAAAAAGAAATCTTATCTAATGTCAAGAAGCAATAAACAAATGAAACCATGCCCAACACTATGCAAATGCCACCTCACACCTCCACCTCATTTGTGAGTCAAATGAATTTCCAAAAATGGAAATTCATACAAATGATGTGGCACCTTCTAGAAGCTATTCCGTAGAAAATACGGAATACTACCCGGTACATGTACCGAAATACATATACGCGTAATCGTACAAAAATACGAATAGCCAAGAGAGAAAACGAATAGTGAACAATAATACTAGAATACGTATATAAAAATACATATATCAATTATTAAATCAAAACCCGATTTAATAATCCGGCTTAATCCTAAGCCGCTAGTATTATCAACCGTCCGATTAAAGTCTGCGCAGCAAGTGCACATATTTAATCGGACACCCGTATGCACCAACATACGACATGTACACCATATTTCCTGAACCGTGAAAACCCTCTATGTGGGACTTTAAAGACTCGTCAATACGCTGGCAGTGGGTTTAACAACAAGCACGTCAGCGGTACTAGCTGTACGTAACGGCTACCCAGGTATTGAGCGAAAGGGAGGCCGACGAGCAAACTCATCCTGAACCCCTACCGAGCCTGCCAGTGACAATATCCGTACAGTCCGGTCTGTTCGTCTAAGAATATCGCATATCGAGTCTAGAGGGTGGATAAAGTTAAACCCCCAACAACGCCACATTTAGTGTCGTTATGAAACCCATCACCACCTGAGAAACTATTGATCTTGGATTGATAATTCTCGTCCACCGTGGCCACGGATTTGTGGTGATGGCTATCCGTACACAACGCGATATCAACCCTCAATACCGGGAGAGACGAATCCCTGACGATCCGATCACTACCTCCATGTGGCTCGGGACTGTACCCAACTAAAACCTGTTTGCACGACTCCTTTGAGCCATGGTAGGGTAGTAATCAAAGCACAGTGGGAACTCACACGAAACAAATGACGATCCCAGTTCGACAGACTAACCTGTACACATGTCACCAGGGAACTGCTATCTGACAATAGGTATAATACCAACTAGCAGGTTCCCAGCGAATCCGTCCAGTGTACTCATAACCCAATGACCACATGTATACTATCTTAGGTGAACATACTAACTCCAATGGCTTGTGAGACCTAGCCACCACCCCTCGTCGGGGTCTCGATCAGTATACACTAGTCTACACTGGAGTATCGATGCCCGGTCTCGATACTCCTACGACTAGAGACATTTAAGGATGTGCTTATAGACCCCAGCTCTCACATATGTGATCGCCATCACAATGCTGGCAGTCAAGCAAGAATCCTACGGGCTCTATCAACATGTATATGATGATAAAGACAAACCAGATTGCATACTATCCTCTTGAGTAAGACTGTTTTATCGGTATAGGTCCTCACTCAATCATCATAATCACACAACTATGATAATTGCCTTGAGGGCACTATAGCCAACAATCTCCCACTTGCACTTAAGGACAATTATTGCGATATGGCATACTCACAGCCCGTATGACACCGAACACCCAACTTCTCTACTAATCAGTTTCGCAAAGCTAGTTTAGAATGACGGTATACTCATTCTCCTGCCGGGTCTTATAGTCTAGAACAGCAACAATGGCAAGTCTGGGTAAACAAGAACCTCCCAGTCACCGTTACTGAGACGAACGAAGTACCTCTCGGGTGCCTGAGGTTACCCACCAAATCTGCAGAGTGGCTAATGGAATGTCGAAACTAATTGAATCCTCAGGTTGTATTAAATCTTCAGTGATCGTTTGTGGTTCTGGAATAACTTCCAGTTCTACCATACTCCCACTTGTGTTTTTTGAAAAAAGTCCATTTTAAAACTGTGGCGAGTCAAGAACAATATAAATACTGATCTTCCTGATGGTAGAAAGTTAACCCTCATCAAATCCCGGGATAACCCACAAACTGCCATTACTGAAACGTGCCTTGAGTTTATCCGGATTCTGGTTTTAAGCATCAGCCGGACAACTCCCTATACCTTAACATCTTTAAGATATAAATTGATTCTATATATAAATCTAATATAGAAACAAAAGCACTAATCTAATTTGAACCAGATTCAAAATCATGCATCTGTCTCCAGCGCATATCAACCAAATGGAAAAAGGACAATCATCATTACTCATCTAGGAGTGCATCCATATATGAGTAACCTGAAAAAGAAGCAAGATCTCAAAACCATTACTATTAACTGAATACCAAACACAAGTATCTACATCTTCGACTTCCTCGAAGAATCCTGATAATTACAACAAATAGTCCTTTACTTTATTCTTATACCTATAACTTCTGAATATCTGGACCTTGTATTTCAACGAAATACATGTTCAGAACTGGAGAAGTCATAAGTAAATAGAATATAGTACGAGTACCAACCCCTTTGTCCTAATGGACACTGGACAACATACAATACTTTGTATAAGTCCCATGAGTTCAATAACTCAAACCCTATGCGTCGTAGGTTGAAAAACTGTAGTATGGTTAAGAAGAATTACACCGCTGTTGAATGCACCTTACCTAATCACCAACTGATATAGGTAAATGTCATAGACACAATATCAAAAAGTTATATCTCACTTTATAAAATAAATGTACAGATATATCTGTTTGAAATTGGTGCATAACAATGGATATTCAAAACCAAATATTTGTCATCCGGCAAAAACCAGATGATTTCCTCAAATATCACCAATTACAACGAATTCTAATATAATGAGGATCTAATCACCCAATTCCCAATATCTTACTCCCACTCACCATCCGTAATAATATATAAATGTGAGAAACTGATCCGGTAAATACATACCCTGGAGTTAGATTCCAATTGGGAAAACAGTTATCAATTAACATCGCACAGTAAAACTGAAACATGAAAATGTTCCAAAAAGGTTAACTGGTATACCTAGTAACTCCTCTTCCATTATCCTGAATTATGACAGTAACCATATACTTACCTGCCCTCAATGCAATCCCTTTATTATGTCTTTACTTGTTACCTTCTGTACACCTCCTTTATGCTAATTGGTTTTCTTCATTCCCTACCCTTCGGCACCAGCCTAAGGTTTGGAAGAAGACTATCCAATAAGCGTAATAGGTGTACTCTCCTAATCCTAGGAGCCCTCGCAACCTGAGAGAAGGTAAAGAGAAAAGACATCTGAATAATCCTATTCTTTTTCTCCTGAACCAGAATCCATCCTCGAAAATGTTCCTTCGAGTTCGTATGTAACTATACGATGGATTTATCCAATGGAAGTGGATATCCGTAGTGATACGAAGTGTTCTAGAGAAAAGCAAAGTGGATGTAGGAGTGGTAGGGGTATACACGATCTTTGTCGTGAATGATGGTGATCGCAACTTTCTTCGCCATTATTCTAATCCCTTTATATGTCTTTACTTATTACCTTCTGGACACCACAGTTAAGCTTGTTGGTTTTCTTCCTTCCCTACCATTCGGCACATGCCTATGGTCTGGAGGAAGACTATCCAATAAGCTCAATAGGTGTACCCTCTCCTAATCCTAGGAGCCCTCGCAACCTGAGAGAAGGTAAAGAGAAAAGACAACCGGATAATCTTATTCAATCTCTCTAGAACCAGAATCCATCCTCGAAAAAGTTCCTTCGAGTTCGTATGTAACTATACGATGGATTTATCCAATGGAAGTGGATGTTCATAGTGATACGAGGTGTTCAGGAGAAATGTAAAGGCGATATAGAAGTGGCAATGATGTATGCGACACCGTGACATTCCAAAAGCCAAAGTGTTTTAAGAAGGTTCGGTTAACTTGGTTTCATGAGTTTTAGTCAAAGGTCGGGTCATAGTCGCAGCCAGAGAGAGAGAAAGAGCAAAGAAACACTCAGCATGCACTCTAACCTAGATCAGAATGGTTAATCATTTTATCTAATCTGGAAGGCTCCCACTGTCTCCTCGAATTCTCCTCCAAACCCAAAAGGAGAATTAGTCGGAATCACCCGAGAAGTAATCCTACTCATCAGTGGGAATCGGGATCCAACTATCATCGCATGATGACTTGATGGAAGCCACTCAAGTCGCCACACTCCAGAAGGTATGCGCAAGCCTGGCAAGTTTCCTATATGTTTGAAACTCCCGATGTGTGTTTTTACCCCTAGGACCCTAGTGACCTTGACACAGTCAACAAATCAAAGATTCCTAGTCAAGTTCAACCCGTCATTATCCAGGATTGCATTAAACACACCCGTACGTGCCCTTGACACAGTCAACAAGGCCGCACGACTGTCCTAACCAATCACATTAATATGCCACAAACAAGCACTACTTAGCTAGCGCACACTACGCCTTGACACAGTCAACAAACGCAGCACGAATACTAAGCAATACTTGTAAGAAATGACGGAGGGCTACAGCTGGTTTTTGGCAAAAAACATTTAAAGTAATGAACTTGATATCGTTGAAGGAATCCAAGTGGTTTTATAAATATATAGTGGCGAAAACTTTTGCTAAAGAGGTCACTCCCGGTGATGGGATCTCGGCTCTTTCCCCGTCGAATGGGGTGCAGGATATCCCAAACTGAATACCACGATGCAAAGAAAAAATAATCGACTATAGTAAAGTTATTACGTTGACGCAAACTTTTACCCAAGGGGTCACTCCCGATGAAGGGATCTCGGCCCTTGCCTCATCCAGTGAGGTGCAGGATATTCCAAAATGAATACCACGGTGCAAAGCAAAAGAGAACGTCTGTAATGTCAGTTTTTAAAAACTTGGTTCTAACAACATCATATATAGGTTTGTTTTATCCTTGCATTAATAAGAATCAATGCAGTCCCATCAATTAATCACACCAGAAAAGAACGAAAATAAAATATACGTATATGCCATCCGCATTCGCCACTGGGTCCCGTCATCACCCGTTAGGTTACTTAACTAACGACAGAGCGGGGACTGGGCTAGCGGGGGTGCAAAACATATACAACATCTACTAGTATATATAAATATATATATAACATTCATCCCAGGCATGATATAAAGCAACATCACAGATGCAACACAGAATGGTGGATAATCTGGAGCCCCGGGATTCACTTGAGCCGCAAGTGAGACCCGACGTTCCATGTCGTGTGGATAGCATGTGCAATGAAACCTAGACCCCTACGAGCGCGGCAAGTTACCCCCCAAAACCAGAAGTGAGGCAGCCCTCTTCAGCAACGTGAATGGACCACCCAGCACTTCATGGAATCCGGTAACTTGACCACCCCTCCTGGGTCACCTATACCCCTTACGAGTGCGGCGAACAGCCCGCCAATTCTAGAGTAAGGTCCCCTCCATCCCAACGCCATGAGATGCGGACCAGTTGCCCTCTAGAATCTGGCTATTCGTGCACCCCACCGCGGGGTAATTCTAGTACAGAAAAGAAAATAATATACAAGGGTGACATCGACCTTAGCCCGGTCGTGCCCTAAAAGAATATTATACAAACTGGCAGTGACGGCAGTCCACATGTCGGATGCTCGCCCCGAAATATCAAATGTACAAATGAAATAAAACTGTACTAACATTGCACCACAGCTATCCACCACGACGATCCAACCAACATCACAGCACAACACAGAACACCAACATGAATGTCACGTTCGCAAACCCGTCTAAAAGAACATATAGCAATTAGACGGGTTTACCGATCAAATGACATTCACGATCGCAGATTATAATGTATGTACTGATAAATGCACACTTAAATTATCGATCGACAAACTTCCAAATTGGCCCCAATAGAAAAACAGCACTGCACAGAAAACTGGGCCAAAATAGAATATATCAAAAATCACAATTCCAAGTCAGGGGGATACAGGAAAAATTTAGAAGCCCGTCGCCACTAAATGGCCGCGGATCCGCTGCCAATTGGGGGTAAGTGCGGTGGTTCCGTGGCGCTTTGGAGGCTTCATGGGCTCAAATATTTTCTGTACCCTTAAAATTGCTGATTGAAGAGATTTAGCATGCTTGCGCTTTCTAAAAGATAGATCAAAAATACTTGTTAACCGCAATCAAGAACGGCGTCGCATGAAGCTAGCCGGTGAGTACGGGTCGGTCCACAGGGATTTTGTGAATTTCTGATTCGCGCTTACGAGTTAATTCCGAAGGGTGTTCGGATTAATTATTAAATCTAAAAACTGAATTAACCTAGGGCAATTATCTAGATCTACTCTTGCTAGGGCTAGGTTTAGGGATGGTTTGGAAATGTAATTAAATCTCACCACTTTCAATACCCGAATGAATATCTGTGAGGAGTTATGGTAATTATCAATAAAGTGGATTAGATCCGTTCGGGAAGGTGTTCCTTCCTCTAGGTTCTTGTCCTTCATTTAGATATCTTTACCCTAACCTCCATGGAAAACATCACACCCGGGCCTTTATACTACGGTATCACCGCTACCTCGAGGGATAGAGTGCCGTAGGGAGCGGTATGTGCATGTATGCATGGAGTCCTATTGTAAATATTTGGTGGGTAAGAAAGGGATGAGAGATCTCATCTCTCAAAATCCTTCCCCAAAACTAACTCTAAACAAGTTCCTAGGGTATGAAATTAAATCTACCTAGGGCAAGGAATTTAAATCTACACTAGGGCAAGAAATTAAATTACTTACAGATGCATCCCTCCAATCATCCATGCAGGTTTGTCAGATCTGAATTTCTGAATGGAAAAGAAACATCGATGCTCTCCAAAAGAATTTGTATTTTATTAAAAGGAGGCATAAAGTTTACAATGATTAGAGTTCCTATTTATAAAGAATAAGAAACCCTAGGGTTACATTTGTTTCGCGTGTCTGAAATTACAAAAATACCCCTAAGAAAAGACCTAGTCAAAGCCGCCTCACAATTTGGTAAAAATTAATTCACTGTTCCCTTAAGCCCGCTGTGGAACCGCGGCCTAAGGCCTGGTTTGGCCGCGGTTCCACGGCCAAAAAGTAGAATTGGGCTTTGCATTCTCTTGGGCTTATTTCTGGTGGCTTGGGCTTCTTGTTTCTATATATCTTTTCTCAATTTAGGTTCTGGTTCTCTTCCAGATTTCCAGTGAACATTGTAGTGGACTCCAACCCGTTCGCTTTGTAATCTTGGACCTTGCGCTGCCCTTTGTTCTCTGTAAACTGATCTTTTTGTAGGCTTTATCAAGATCCTTCTCTTTGTTGGTCAAAGTCTCATTTTTCCGTCGTCTTTTATTGTTTTCACTGTTTTAGATCCAAGAACCTGTAACCTGTAATATGTAGCAGACATGCGTCAAAAGCACCCGTTTATTTATAAAAAGAATAAGAATGGGGAATATAATAACGCAATATTCTAGTGTGAACAAATACCCCCAAACTTATCTGTTGCTCGTCCACGAGCAAACTTATTTTTATTCACTAAAATCCTAACCGAACTTTCGCAGGGAAACGCGATTGCACTGAGCACGTGCAACAAGCCGTTAAACCTCTAGGTGTCCCTAGTAGGAGGAGTGTTGTCTCCTGAGGGTTTTCAGCGGATTACACCCACAAAATCCTATCAATTCGGCCCATTAACTTTTGTTCTCCAATTAGGTTTTCTAACAAGGAACTCTATTATCTTCTGACTCGCAAATTATCCACCCACATTCTTCACACTTCCTCATTATTTAACTTAAGATTATATACGTTATGTAGACCTACTTAGCTTTCGGCATTTCTTATGTTTTTCTTCTAGGGTTCCATCTCCACTTAGGAATTTCTATCAACTCTACTAAAGATACAAGTTCTATCCTTCATTCCTTTCTCTCATCTAAACTCTAATGACATATCCCCACGTGTGTGTATAAATCACCCCTACACTTGGAAATCCAAATCAAGCAATCATACCCTTGTCCGTTGTCCAAAGTACTAATTAGTTGGTGAATTTTTAATTGAATTTTGTTTACACATCCTTCATGCGACCGTTAATACTTCTTGAGGTACCAACAACCGATTACAAGATGCGTTAGCATTTTAAAGCGCCCTTCCTAGTTTTGCAAAACCCAAGGCTTTAGCAGTGACTCCCAAACCAGTTGGTCTAAGGCACTAGGTGATGAGGCACCCTCGCTAAATATTTTTCTATTTTTACAGCCTTAAGTAATCACAAAAACCAGTGTCCATTTTTTTTTATTCTTTATTCACACTTTTTTTTCTTTTATTTTCTTCGTACTAAGGACTTTAGACAAAAGCATTTCAAGGTCTCTTCTACTCTTCCAAGTTTCAAGGTTCGTGATTGTGCAAATTGTAGGTTATACGTTTTAAGAATCTAGACTTAAGGTAGGAACTATTTTTCAAACTTATACTCTAATAAGAACATCAATATTTTTCCTTCATTCGACTTAGCCCAAGAAGTGAACCCAAAATTTGCTTATTTCTAAATAAACTACAAAGGCATACACTCTCTACCGTTAAACTTTAAGGAAGGTTATTTTTAGGGTTTTAAATTTACTAAGTCTAAGATCTAGTTGTTCCTAGCCGGTTAACCTATTTGTCAAACTCAAGTCAATTAGACAAAATTGAATACAAAAATTTTTATAATTTTTGAAAATTTTCAATTTTTATGGGTTTTCAAATAAGTACGCAAATGCAAAAATATGTACAAATGAATGCGAAGGAAGAAGACGTACCGAGCATACCCCCAAACTTGAACTTGACAGTGTCCTCACTGTCATACTAAACCAAGAGGGTCAAAATGTCGGCACTCCCCTGTTTATTTATTTACAATTTTTTTTATTTATTATTTTTTTTTATGTTTTGAATTTTTTTTTTTTTATTTTTTTATAGAAAAAGAAAACAAAAAGATATATACATATATACAACAACTTCCCCCCCAAACTTAAGCTTGGCCTTATACAAGCCAAAGGTTAGCACCAACCATTCAAAAATCTTATCATGGTAATGATATAGTTGGTGCAAAAATGGGATGGAAAGAAAAGAGATGAGAAGCAAACGAGACCGTGTGGAAAGAAGAATGGTAGAATATGGTCTCGGTGGAGGTGAAGAATGGCGAAAAGAAGAAAGAAGTGGAGTACGATCTTGAGGGTGTAAATTGAGTGAATATATTAGCGCAATTTGTGATGACTGATGTGTTAAAAGAGATTGTGCTAACCTATCAACCTGTCGAGAAATGGGGTCAAATCCCTCAAGATTCGCAAGAAAACATGGGTACGCCGAACTTGGTATAGGAGATGAAGGCGTAACGGTCTCTTTTACGGTCGGAACAATGGGAAAGACGAAAGAGAGTGAATTAGTGATAGTCTCATTCTCACCGTAGTAAACTGTCTCGAACTGGAAAGATTCCGTCAATGGTTCGAAACTACTGTAATCAACCGAGTCTGATTGGTCAACTAACCCATCTGAAAATGTAAAGGACTCAAACTCGGGCGGTGAGTCATCAACATCGTCCGAAAAAGTGAAACACTCGTAAGTGTTAACGTCTGTGAGAAGTGTGTCAGATTCAAAAGAAAATTTTTCAAGCTCACAGTTTTCTAGCGTGGTCGGAACGATGGAAAGGAGGGAGGGTGATTTAGTTAAAGGTTCAAGAGGATGAATTGGAAAATCGGACACATCAAACAGAAATGATTCAACCTCAATATAATCCTCAAAACTCTCCTCAATACTATTCTTATAATTCTCCTCAAGATTCAACACATCCATGCCATTATCATCAAAGTCAAGACGCATATGAGATTCGGGAGAAACATTTAATAACTCGGGATGATGATTTGAACATAAAATCTCAATTAAATCGACAGGTTCATCATCCGAAATATTCCCGGCGTCTATATCCTCAATCAAGTGAAAATCAATTTTCTTAGACACCTCATCAAAAGCATGGATATTTATCGATTTAGGTTCTAGTGTGGAGGTGTAAAGATCGAAAGGATTAGGTGCGGTTTCACTCGAAAGGGGTTCCTCACAATTTGGCAAATCAAACACTACAAAATCACACAACTCGTTTTTATTTTCAACTGGTGAATCATTTGGAACAATCGATGGAAAACCGGAGTTGTCGGCTTCAATTGGGTAGGGGTAGGTTTGATTTGGAAATCCTCTCAAATTCTCACTCTGTCCAACCGCCTCCTCATACATTGAAAAATTTGTAGCTAGCGGAAAACTAGCTACCGGTTCAGCAGGTTGCATAAGGGCGGCCACGGACGCTTCCACATTCGTAACCATTTTATTTGTTGCTGCGATATACGCCTCCAACGACTCTTCCAAACTAGACTTGGGTGGTAAGGGGGTTTCGGGAAAAGATTCGAAATTGTGTGGATATGTGAAACTCCCAAAAGGCTGTGTAGAAGCAGTGTCTAGTGAGGATGGGAAGGTCGGGTAGGACTGGTAGGAAGTGGGTGATTGGACAGGGGTAGGGTCAACATATTGATAAAAAGGTGAATAATCGTGTGGATCCCTATAACTAGATGAGTGGAGAGGGGTGAAAAATCGACTGCGAGATTGAGCAATATGCTCAGCAATGGACATCGGCTTAGGAGTTACAGCTGAACTTGAAAAAGTGGTGTCAACATACGAAGGTGGTGAAGGTTGACTTGGTTGACACAAAGTGGGTTGAAAAGTCAAACTGTTTCTCCTAGACGCCTCTATTTGATCTTTCAAAGATATTTTTGGTAAGGAGGGATCGTCTTTAAATTGACCGAACAAATTGACGTACGACGCAAAATTAGGTTCGGGATACCAAAGTTCGGCAAGTGATTTATGATGTGGGGTACCCATGATAGAAGAAAGAGAAGATGAAGAAGGTAGGTGGTGCAAGGATTTCTCAGCGACAAAAGTTGCAAGTCTTTTTAAAAAAAAATTCCTCTTATTATTCTTTTTTATTTGTTTTGCAAAAATTTCGATAAAGGGCTAAGACACAAATGCAAATAACCAGAAATGCACAATCAGTCCTAGATCTAGGGTCACCTAGGTCAGCTAGACAGCTCCTAACTGTTCCAAAGGGCTAGAAATAGGACCTCAAACCGCCTCTTCACCGCCAATTGCGGCCAGGTAAGTGCCAGGTAAGTGGGAAGGAACCACACTGTGGGCCTAATTAAAAACCACTAGCCTTTGACACACTTGCCTAGGCACCGCAAAGTCAGGTTAGGATAAACGGCCGATGCCTATACTAGTCCTCTGTCCTATTGAGCTCGAAGTCCTTAGGGCCGAGTCTAGTATTTTTTAATTAAAGATTGGTCAATGCAAATGCTTTATGTGATTTCTGGGGTCCTGGGAAGGGTGATGAAATCCCCACCCAATCTGAATTGGTCAAAAGCCCCTTAAAGTCCGATTAAAGATATGCAAAACAGTAAATCACATTGCAATCAAATCTTTTTCTTTTTTTCTGAATTTCAAAGTTTGTAAGTTTTCTAATTAAAATTTTCCTTTTTTCTCTTGCTCTTTATTTGGAAAGATATTTTTAGCAAAAAGATTAAGGATATGCAAATCAGAAAAGATCACTTGCAATCAATTATTATTTTAAGAATAGCGCAACGAATCCTGCATAAGATTTGTTATTTGGAAAGAAAAAGATTTTTTTAAGTGCAAAGAATCCTGCAGGAGATTTTTCAGAAGATATATCGGAGATTTGCAGAGGAGGAGATCAGAACACTTACAGATTTTTTTTTTACTGCGCTTCTGCCTCCTGTTTTTTTTTTTTTAACCGACCAGGCCGCGGCAGTTCCGCGGCCAGAAGTGGTGTCCGCGGCGGTTCCGCGGCCGGAAAGAGCCGCTGGGTTTTTTTTTTTTGCTGCTGCTGCACCAGATCGCGCGGTTGACTTGTTGACTCGATCATCTAAATTTTTTTCTGTTCCTCTGTTGTTGCAATCTTCTGTTGATAGGATCGTCTATTTGCTGTTTCGCTTTCTGTAGATTTCCAGATCCGAATTTGTGCGTAGATCCTGCAAAATTCACACAAAGATACCCTTTCCAAAAATAACAGATGATATATTTTTATATTTTTTGACTTTTCAGATTTTTATGATTTTTTTTTTAATCTTGATTAACCCGAAATTGCAAAAAGGAAATAACACGCCATCCCCGGCAACGGCGCCATTTGATTGAAGAGATTTAGCGTGCTTGCGCTTTCTAAAAGATAGATCAAAAATACTTGTTAACCGCAATCAAGAACGGCGTCGCATGAAGCTAGCCGGTGAGTATGGGTCGGTCCACAGGGATGTTGTGAATTTCCTAATCGCGCTAACGAGTTAGTTCCGAAGGGTGTTCGGATTAATTATTAAATCTAAAAACTGAATTAACCTAGGGCAATTATCTAGATCTACTCTTGCTAGGGCTAGGTTTAGGGATGGTTTGGAAATGTAATTAAATCTCACCACTTTCAATACCCGAATGAATATCTGTGAGGAGTTATGGTAATTATCAATAAAGTGGATTAGATCCGTTCGGGAAGGTGTTCCTTCCTCTAGGTTCTTGTCCTTCCTTTAGAGATCCTTACCCTAACCTCCATGGAAAACATCACACCCGGGCCTTTATACTACGGTATCACCGCTACCTCGAGGGATAGAGTGCCGTAGGGAGCGGTATGTGCATGTATGCATGGAGTCCTATTGTAAATATTTGGTGGGTAAGAAAGGGATGAGAGATCTCATCTCCTAAAATCCTTCCCCAAAACTAACTCTAAACAAGTTCCTAGGGTATGAAATTAAATCTACCTAGGGCAAGGAATTTAAATCTACACTAGGGCAAGAAATTAAATTACTTACAGATGCATCCCTCCAATCATCCATGCAGGTTTGTCAGATCTGAATTTCTGAATGGAAAAGAAACACCGATGCTCTCCAAAAGAATTTGTATTTTATTAAAAGGAGGTATAAAGTTTACAATGATTAGAGTTCCTATTTATAAAGAATAAGAAACCCTATGGTTACATTTGTTTCGCGTGTCTGAAATTACAAAAATACCCCTAAGAAAAGACCTAGTCAAAGCCGCCTCACAATTTGGTAAAAATTAATTCACTGTTCCCTTAAGCCCGCCGCGGAACCGCGGCCCAAGGCCTGGTTTGGCCGCGGTTCCACGGCCAAAAAGTAGAATTGGGCTTTGCATTCTCTTGGGCTTATTTCTGGTGGCTTGGGCTTCTTGTTTCTATATATCTTTTCTCAATTTAGGTTCTGGTTCTCTTCCAGATTTCCAGTGAACATTGTAGTGGACTCCAACCCGTTCGCTTTGTAATCTTGGACCTTGCGCTGCCCTTTGTTCTCTGTAAACTGATCTTTTTGTAGTCTTTATCAAGATCCTTCTCTTTGTTGGTCAAAGACTCATTTTTCCGTCGTCTTTTATTGTTTTCACTGTTTTAGATTGAAGAACCTGTAACCTGTAATATGTAGCAGACATGCGTCAAAAGCACCCGTTTATTTATAAAAAGAATAAGAATGGGGAATATAATAACGCAATATTCTAGTGTGAACAATTGCCTGCACGGATTTTTAAGATGCCTGAAATAATTTTTTTACCACTTTTGAAAATCGACAGCAACTGTGAAAATGGAATCGTGATTTCGGAAATTTCCGTCGATCGATCTTTCAAGCACGTTTAAACAAGCTAGTAAGGGGTTTAAAGGGTGGCTCTGATACCATGAAGGGTTCCGGCAGCGCCCCGGCCATCGAAACGCGGCCAAAATGTGGAATAAAAATTTCTAAAACCGGTGCTACCACTACCCGATTTACGGATCGACCTTAAACCCTAAACTAGCAAACTAACTAAAAGTTAGAATTGTTATACCGAGTTGATCCGTGTCCTTCGGTCTTCATTCCAAGCTCCTAGCGATCATTTGACGATGTTTGGTTGCCGGTCTTTCTCCATCTCCGATGATCCACCCGAGAGAAACGGCGCAAGCTCCAACCTCGTCGAACGAGATAAGCGATGCTCCAAAGTCGCTAGCGATGGAGAGTGGGGGTGTATGAAAGTGTCACTACAATTTTCTCTCATCCATGTGCTCCATGGAGCAACTCAAGAAGAAGATGAATAAGGTGATGAAGCTTTTGCATGATCAAAGAAAAAATGGCTAACTCCTTTTGAACTTGAGAGAGAGCTAGTGTAATGTGTAATCTCATGAGCCAAATGAAAATTAACCCCCACCAATAATGTGGCCGGCCCACTCTTTTTCTCTCTCTCATTTTCAAAAAGGAAATCTTATCCAAAGTCAAGAAGCAATAAACAAATGAAACCATACTTTGAACCATGCCCAACACTATGCAAATGCCACCTCACACCTCCACCTCATTTGTGAGTCAAATGAATTTCCAAAAATGGAAATTCAAACAAATGATGTGGCACCTTCTAGAAGCTATTCCGTAGAAAATACGGAATACTTCCCGGTACATGTACCGAAATACATATACGCGTATTCGTACAAAAATACGAATAGCCAAGAGAGAAAACGAATAGTGAACAATAATACTAAAATACATATATACAAATACATATATCAATTATTAAATCAAAACCCGATTTAATAATCCGGCTTAATCCTAAGCCGCTAGTATTATCAACCGTCCGATTAAAGTCTGCGCAGCAAGTGCACATATTTAATCAGACACCCGTATGTACCAGCATACGACATGTACACCATATTGCCTGAACCGTGAAAACCCTCTGTGTGGGACTCTAAAGACTCATCAATATGCTGGCAGTGGGTTTAACCACAAGCACGTCAGCGGCACTAGCTGTACGTAACGGCTACCCAGGTATTGACCGAAAGGGAGGCCGACGAGAAAACTCATCCTGAACCCCTACTGAGCCTGTCAGTGACAATATCCGTACAGTCCGGTCTATTCGTCTAAGAATATCGCATATCGAGTCTAGGGGGTGGATAAAGTCAGACCCCCAACAACGCGACATTTAGTGTCGGTATGAAACCCATCACCACCTGAGAAACTATCGATCCTGGATCGATAATTCTCGTCTACCGTGGCCACGGATTTATGGTGATGGCCATCCGTACACAACGCGACATCAACCCCCAATACCGGGAGAGACGAATCCCCGACGATCCGATCACTGCCTCCATGTGGCTCGAGACTGTACCCAACTAAAACCTGTTTGCACGACTCCTTTGAGCTGTGGTAGGGTAGTAATCAAAGCACAGTGGAAACTCACACGAGACAAATGACGATCTCAAGTCGACAGACTAACTTGTATACATGTCACCAGAGAACTGCTATCTGACAATAGGTATAATACCAACTAGCAGGTTCCGGGCGAGTCCGTCCAGTGTACTCATAACCCAATGAGCATATGTATACTATCTTAGGTGAACATACTAACACCAATGGCTTGTGAGACCTGGCCACCGCCCCTCATCGGGGTCTTGATCAGTATGCACTAGTCTACACTGGAGTATCGTTGCCCGGTCTCGATACACCTACGACTAGGGATATTTAAGGATGTGCTTATAGACCCCAGCTCCCACATATGTGATCGCCATCACAATGCTGGCAGTCAAGTAAGAATCCTATGGGCTCTATCAACATGTATATGATGATAAAGACAAACCAGATAGCATACTATCATCTTGAGTAAGACTGTTTTATCGGTATAGGTCCTCACTCAATCATCATAATCACAAGTCCGCGACTATGATAATTGCCTTGAGGGCACTATATCCAATATGCACTACAAGCACATGTGAGCTATATCGAGTGCAAAAATCACATCATCCGTATGAAATCCACGAAATCGTAAACACATGCTACGAAGGTAAAAAAAATCGACATCAAATGCAATAGGTACGCACAAATCACAAATCAACACAACGGTGTATAAAATATATATCTGGTACGATAACTATGTGCAAAAATGTAAATACCCAGTAGGTGCAGCCATGGTGCACGAAAGCGAAATCATGAAACTCAATCATCAAAACTCAAATCCAAGTGATATAAGCATGATACTCGTATCACAAACGCAAATCGCAATAAATGACATTGAGGTACACCTCCTACAATGTCGAAAAATGTCGGTGTGCCCAAACTGGCAGAGCAAGAACATCCGCTTGCCTCCTGCTCACGGTCTGGCATCCTCTGTCTCTGGGTCCTCGTTTTCTCCTCGTATTTCCAGTCTCGCAATCCATCGGCTCATCGGCCCGATCAGGTGTGCTAACGAGAACGATTTCGTTCTGGCACTTCTCTGGTCATCTCTCGGTCAATCATCACGACCACTCGTAAAGAAGCACGTCACTGGCATCGGTCTCTGGCCCTCTGAATACACGTCACACATCTGATCCTGGGTGCAAATCACATTGCAGTAGTGGCCTGGAAGGAATCCTGCTCAGGGTCTCTTCCGATCTCGCCTATGCCGAACTGTACGGAGGCTGGTACTCTCACAAAATCCGTTCTCGTTCCTTGGACATCTGCGTTTTCAGCATAACATTTTCTCGAGAACTGGCCGTATCTAAATGCCTCTGTATGCATATCCGATCTTTAATCTCGACGGGGAGTACCAACAGCCCGTCAGCATCTCGCATGAACATCTGGCTCCACTCGTCTTTATCATCGTCCGCTTTGACGTCACGTCTTGCTGTCTGTGTACTACTGCTGTTCTCGGCCACGGTCAATACGAAGTCTCTCACACAGACTCGAAATCACGTACTCTGTATCTTCATCACTTTGTAGAAGATATCTGGCCGAACACGTTCTCGGGAACTCATCCGAACCATCGGAGGAATACTCAATACTCGTCCGTCCTCTATCAACTCACAACGCATCTGGATGAGGTCCTCTATCCGAAGCTGGTCAGCATACTGGTCTCTTATCACATGGTATCCGGACGACGTTAAACTTTTCGATCGAGTCATCAAGGTCCCAAAATTTCCCGAAGGCTCAACACCTGAGCACGGTCTAATAATATCTGGTACATACCACAGTACCTCTGGACCAGCCGTAGAAGGGCAAACCTAAGCCTCACTGATGGTACCACTAAACTGCCACAAACCTTAAGGTTCAAAAGCGGTTCTATGATCATCATGTCGAGTTAGGGTTTCATTCTTCTAAAGGGTCCACAGAATTACCTGCATGTTCCTACGAACACTTTAAACTTAGGAAAAATAGGTTTCTGACATTCGTTCAAACTTTTTAGCTTTGCCTATACAACATGTGAATACTCTTCGCCCGCATGCTAAACAATGCCTCAATCCTCCAGGAAAGGCGATACATCAACGGTCATCTCTAGATCGGTCTGCTCTAAATCTGAGTAAGACTCTCCGCACTAAAAATCTTCAACTCAACTGGGCCTGCGTCGGCGTATCAATCTGACGAATTACCTTCGTCTCTTAAATCGGGGTAGACTAGCTATCACCTTTCGCATCTCTGCCTGGAAGCTCCAGCGATCTCAGCTCGTAAGCCCTGGAAGCGACATCCCATCACCTCAGCAACAGCTGGGTCATCTGTTTACACGGTAGGCGACATCAAAATCTCTGAGGTATGTTGTACATCAACAGTCCTCTCACAACTGGAAGCCTCTGTCAATGGCCCGATCATCCGGTGCAAAACCAAACACTCGCCTCCACAAGAGGTCACAACATAACACTACATCGAGATGTTCCCATGTCACCAGAAAACACAACGATCAGCCCTCGTACCAGACGAGCTCGCCCTGACCGCAACACCAGCAGCAGCTCAATCTGCGCTCAAACCATGGTGACAAGAACTCATTCGTGTATCGAAGAAAACGGATCAAGGGCATGAAAGGAAACGACAGATCCAGAATAGATACATGATCATAATAAGGAACAACATCAATGAGAGTATGATCACGGAAACGAATAGAATCAAGTATCTCAAAATGTGTACATCTTAAGGTTTCTTAAGTGGAGTATCGTATCGTAAATATGCCATGGAACATATGTACGGTACGTCACACTACTCAAGCTACCTACTCCATCAATCAGGGTCAGCCTATGAAACGAAAGTTCGGGTCTAATACCCCCCGTTCAAGTCTAAGTTCCGTAAGGTCAAGCCTAGGTTCCGAAATACATAAACGCTCTAGACTCCGCATAGTCAAACATAGACTCGAACCAAGGTTAAACCTAGCATTCTGATACCAACTTTGTCATGACCCGAAATATTAGCTCATGGCCAGCACTTAAATCACGCAACGTCTAAAGGCGTATCGTAATTCAAGTAAGCTGAAACCCAGAAATCAAAAACTTTTTAAGAAAATAAAGGAGGTGAAGTTTTGAAATAAAGGTATAATGAAATCAAGTTTTCTTAATGCATAGAAAAGGAATATGAAAATGCAAGTGAAATTGCTAGTTTGAAAATGTGTTTCGTCTTTGAAAAGTTTGGGCAGCACCTCCTTTGTATATTTTGATCCAAAACTACAAATACATAACAAGAATAATGGCATCCCCAAGCGGGAGCTAGCTCTTCGCCAACCGGCGGATCACAACCACGCAAAGCATAAGTATAAGTATACGACGCCCAACGACGAAGTTCACCCGAAAAAGATAAAGAATTAAGCAAGACATCAAAACCACAAGTAGCGGAAAACCCCTCACTCTAAGTCTCGCAACCACAAACTCACTAAGTCTCATTACTTATACAATTTTACTAATTTTGATTGATGGAGTTGATTAGATACAATATGAAATATAAGTACAAGAGTGGGTACGATACAAATGCCCCACCTATCAATGCAAAACACCCAAATGAAGCTATGTGCCAGCGATGCCGCTACTGATCCATGCGGTCAACCTGCAAGAACTCTGGCACAACGGGAGTGAGTTACCAACTCGTGAGTAGAAAAACATCAACAAGTAGAAATCGAATAAACAACGACTCCTAGGTCAACTATATCATAAAGGTAATACTATGATATCTAGGGTGACCGGGTCTGTATATGTGCCAACAAGGTAGTCAATGCCTATAAGCATGTGGATAATATCCAACAGTATAATCAATGCATGTATGCATGTGGATCTCGTCCACCCATATAATCAATGCATGTATGCATGTGGATCTCGTCCACCCATATAATCAATGTATGTATGCATGTGGATCTCGTCCACCCATATAATCAATGTATGTATGCATGTGGATCTCGTCCACGTGTCAACCACTGACACAACAACATCATGCATGTAAATATCATAAAAGCATATGCATGAAAATATGAGGATATAAATCAACATGTGTCCCTCGCGACACCTCAAAATCATGGAACCTGAGTGTCCAGGATTGACACTCGAAACATCATGAAACCCGTCTCCAGCATCGACACGCAAATCCACATATCTCTCGGGCTCCGATAGTCCGGATCGGCCCATATCATCTCTCGACTCCGGTCGGTATCCTCCGGATATCAGCCGAGCCCAAATACTATCACCGATGGGTAGTGCTCCCCTGCCAGGCTCACCGTCTAACAATACGAGTCTTCTTGCCTCGGGGTACCTCACCGGGTCCACCATGTACCCGCAGACAGTGCCTACCGCTCCTCGAATCGGGTTTCACATGCCACTCTCAGAACCGAGAAAACAGATGGTGGACGCACAGAAATATCATATCAAGAGAAACTGAGTTTTTAAAACAATACATACTTTCTTTTGAAATAACCACGGTTCTCAAATCTAGAAATCTCATGAAAACGGCATATCTCGATGCGTATGAACATAAAGCATGATGTATGCGACATATAAAAGAATGTAAGCATATCCGTATATCATGCAGCATGAAACAGTGATGCGACAATATCAGGGAAAACCACTCTTTTAAAATAAGTCACGTTTTTAAATATATACTGTGGTTCCCAATTTCTTCCAAGTCAAATGCAACATCGTATAAGGTGCATATGTAACTATAGCAAGTAACTATGCAAGGGGTCATATCATGATGCAGCAATCCTACTGTGTAGTGACATGGCAATTATTGATGATGAAGTGTGTGAGCCGACAAATCTGTGTAAGTGTGACATACGCATCATCGATAATGGTGTAAGTGTACTAGCACAGGTATAAGCAATGCCATGAGAATAACATGAATGCAGCATAATGTAAATCATCGGCTAAAAACTATAAGGTATACGTATCTACATGATCGAGTCGGTGAATCAATCAATCGGCACCCATCCACTACACCACGTACGGTATAATCCATCGTACGGCAACCTCTAGTCAAGGGTAAGGATTAATCGTCATAAAACTCATCACGTACGGAAAATCATCGTACGGCGTCATAAACCATCGGGGATCCTATCATTCTATATGACAAAGAGGGGTACGGACCTAACGTCTCGTACGACATATCACACATGATTCACAACATTTATATATCTATATACCTACATCCCAGGTCACATCCAAAACAACTCATATCAGGGGACCGGTAAAGGTATCAATCATCTCAGTCAACTCGCATCCGTATACCAACATATCATCATATCACATGCCACATCGTATTCCCTCTTCATCACATCTAAATCTCACATTCTCACCCGAACCATACAATCAGTTTTTTAAAAGATGCGAATCGTAGTTTTGAAAGTCGGGGCTACGGTGTTTTTAAGGAAAAAATATCATATTGCAAATCCGTAACGTCCCTTAAGATATCTGTTTAAAAGATGCATACGATTCTTCAGTTTGGAAATAGGTATGGTTCGGATGACTCATTTACGTCGGCTATATAGTCCTATAGTACCCTAAACGGCAATATCATCCTCAAATCCCGTCATCACATGTTAGCCGTATCATATCACCTCTAACTATCATTTAGTTTTTAATATAGTTCTCTAACTATCCTTTAACTCTATTTATAGTTTTCTATATAAAGTTTCCTTAACCATATTTTAAATGTATAAATCGGTTTCCATCAAAGTTTGCGGGGGTGCTATACGCCATCCACCCGACTTTCCCCGAGGATATAGATCCACTCACCTTGGTCTTCGCTTGCCGAAGTCGATGACGCCACGCTCCATGTCTCGGAATCCACGTGAGGGTACCTACAACCAATACACAATCGCAAAAGCTTATAAAAATCAAGTCGGAGAAACCAAAACGGCACAAGTTTCGCTCATAGGTTAAAACCTATATCTTCGCGTGAAAAACACGACAAAAAATCATAGTCGTTGACGTTCAAACGCCACACGACCAAATAAAAATATCAATATCAAAACCAAGCATCCCAAAATATGGAAAACATAGCAAAAAAACACCCTAATGTGCTCCCAGATTTTACCCTCGAAGAATTTAGCCAATTTTGCATATGTAAAGGGTCTAGTTTACTGGAGATAAAGCTACAGAACAAATACGAACACTTTTCCTCACACCCTGGCCGCAAATTACGGCCAGGAACAATAAATTTGCGGCCACACACGAAGGGTAGGGGCTCAGGTCTTGGGTGAAGGTTCCAGGTTGCCTGCACACTCCTCTGTGTTTGCTAAATAATTCCTAGTGCCCCCGGGTGATGGAAGATCACAAAATACCAACACAAATTCCATAACTTCCCGATATCGACGAATCTAAAGTTCGTGTTTTAGGGTTTGGTCACTGATCCAGGTCAAGAATTGGTCTCTAGGGTCTTATAACAACCACTAGGCATCCCCCAATCCACACAACACTTAAACCCCTCTCTGGAATTTTCCAAGTTTACAAATCCACATCTTAAACCCATTTCTAACTAACTAGAATATAATGAAATTTAAAACTATCTAAATGTTAGAAATTATATCTCATGGATGCAACTCAAGAAAAACCCTATTTGGCCAATGTTGTCAAAATCAAACTTTCTTGGTCCAAAGTGTAGAGGGTGAAGAGGGGATCACTTTTAATGAAAGGGGTTTAGGGTTTTGATGAAGCTTTTTAGATGATACCTTGGGTGAAGGTGGAGGGAAAGTGAAGATGAAGAAGATGAAAAGAAATAGGGAGAAAAATAAATGAGGCAGCCCCTCTCTCTCTCCTCACTTATTCTAACCCTCTCTCTCAATATTTACCCATATACCCTTTCTCTTTTTAACCTTTTCTTTTATTTAAAACCCAAATCACATAATACCCAAAAATAACACAAGAACACAACATGTAATCAAAATATAACATGACATGGTGCACTAGCCACGAAAAACTGTAGAAACACGGATTTGGCTTAATCGCGATTAGCAGTGCACTAATCGGGTTTTTATCCAAACTGCATATAATAAATTTTTAAAATGCCAAATCCTTTAAATATATTTTTAAATGAATAAATCCTTTTAATTTCCATTTATTTCACAATTATTAGTATATATTTATACCCTTTTTCGAAAACCTCAATTTCGCAAACCGGACAGTTTTTGGGAAAAATATTATTTTAATATTAAATTCCAAAAATAATATTTTATATGTTCTGAAATGTTACAATCTTCCCCCTTAAATAAATTCGTTCCCCGAATTTAAATTTAAACCCCCAAAATCTAAAATATTTCAATAATTAGCTCAAATCAACGGGGCTCCGAAGTCACGGAAGATACAGAAATACCAGCATCGCGTGCGCACGAAAAGGAATACAAAACTTAAATCGAACTTCGTCAAGCGTCACGCAAATCATCGGATTTGCACGCATATCATCGGAGTTACAATGGAGGTACAGATCTCGAATCTACTACCGAAATCCAATATGCACTAGTCAAATACTATAATACATATATAGTACGCATCCTTGAAAAATCTCCGAAAACCGAATAAAATATATGCAAAATCTTTTCTGAATCGCCGTGTGATGCGTAACTCATGGCACAGTGACGGACGCTCATTTTAAAATAATAATATATGTCCATATATGTTTTCCTAAATACACGTTCCGTCGTTTTCAAACTATCCCAAAAGGTTTTCCTTTATAAACGTTCGTGTCGCTCACGGACACGTAGGAAGTAGCGAGACTATAGCTCTTTTTCAAAAATCTCTTGGTAAACTTTTAATGCATGCAAGTACTCAGGTACTATCCTCTGATCAGTCATGTTTGGCTACTTCATAATATAGTGCCTATCATGAAAACAAGGTGCTCAAAAGCAAAATCAGCCTCAAAAGGCGTATCCAATAATCGCGTGCGTCTGGTGCACACGGAAATCAAATCCAAATACAGGTGCCACAATATGCACAAAAGCAAAACTAAGTGCAACAGGTGTGCACGAAATATCTGTCCACTGCAACGGGTGTGCATGACAACAATATCTGGTGCATCTATTGTACACGAAAATCTCAAATCTGGTGCAACAAATGCACGAAATACAAGTACGGTGCAACCAATGCATGAAAATCACATTAATAACTCAAATGCGTATAAGAACGACACCGAGTGTACCAAGGTGTATAAATAAAAAACGTGTGCAACTATGAGCACAAATCTGTATCAATGCACTACAAGCACATGTGAGCTATACCGAGTGCAAAAATCACATCATCCGTATGAAATCCACGAAATCGTAAACACATGCTACGAAGGTAAAAAAATCGACTTCAAATGCAATAGGTACGCATAAATCATAAATAAACACAACGGTGTATAAAATATATATCAGGTGCGATAACTATACCCACAAATTATTGGTATATATTTATACCCTTTTTCGAAAACCCCAATTTCACAAATCGGACAGTTTTTGTGAAAAATATTATTTTAATATTAAATTCAAAAAATAATATTTTATATTTTCTGAAATGTTACACGGCCCTTCCCTCGTCGAATGAGGTGCTGGATATTCTGACTGAATACCACTGTGCAAAACAAAAGAAAACGCTCTAGTAATAACAGCTTTTTAAAATTGTTCCAACAACATCGAATAGGTTTGTTTTCCTTGCATTGATTTGGATCAACGCAGTCCCATCAATTGATCACACCACTAAAGAACGAAAATATAATGTACGTATATGCCATCCGCATTCGCCACTGGGTCCCGTCATCACCCGTTAGGTTACTTAACTAACGACAGAGCGGGGACTGGACTAGCGTGGGTGTAAAACATATACAACATCTACTAGTATATATATCAATATACAATAATCGCTCCAGGCATGATAAATGCAACATCACAGAAAAGTAGTAAGCATCACAGAACAATACAGATAATTTAGGAGCCCCGGGTTTTCTTTGAGCCGCAACTGAACCCCGACGTTCCCCTGGTCGTGTGGATAGCCTGTGCAATGAAAACCTAGACCCCTACGAGTGCGGCAAGTTACCTGCCAAAAGCTGAAGCGAGGCAGCCCCCTTCAGCAAAGTGAATGGACCACCCAGCACTTCACGGAATCCGGTAACTTGATCACCCCACCTTGGGTCAACCTGTACCCCCTACGAGTGCGGTGAATAGCCCGCCAATTCTAGAGTGAAGCCCCCCATCTCAAAGCCCCTCTAGAACCCGGCTATCCGTGCACTCCACCACGGGGTAATCCTAGTACAGAAAAGAAAATATGTACAACGGTGACATCGACCTCAACCCGGTCGTGCCCCAAAAGAATAATATACAAACAGGCAGTAACGGCAGTCCACATGTCGGACGCTCGCCCCGCGATATCAAATGTACAAATAATACTAAACTGTACTAATAATGCACCCATGCTATCCATCTCGATGATCCGCAACATCACGGTACAACACAGAACCTCAACGTGAATGGCACGTTCGCAAACCCGTCAAAAAGAACTATAACAATTAGACAAGTTGTACCGATCAAATGACATTCACGGTCGCAGATAGAAATGTATGTACTGTAAACTATAAACGTGTTAGAAAATATCGAGTTCGAAATAACCCCGAATAGCCCCCAAACAAGTAGATAACTCCATATCAAAACTGGGCTAAACAAAAAATATCACTGAACCAACATTCCAGAGACACGACCAGCACCCAAATACGAAGTCCAAATTCCATGAACTGGCCGAGCAGGCCGTCCAAATGAGCAATGTGCTCGGTTTTCTTATGAGGGAATTTGTTCGTATTTGGTCTGTGGTCTTGTGGTTATGTCAGTAGTCTTCTGCAGGTGTTTAAAAATTTTTTGAAGACACTTAGAAAAACAACAGAAACTGGAATGTGCAGGATATAGTTTGGGGCTGTTTCGATTTCGATACATTAACATTGTCTAAACAAGCTAGCTAAGGGTTAATGGGTTGGCTCTGATACCATGTAAGGCTACGGCAGCGCCCCGACCGTCAATCTGAGGCCAAATGCGGAACAAAAACTTTTCAAACTTGGCGCTACCACAACCAAATACCCGGATCGTGACATTAACCGTTTACTAGCATTCTATAAAGTGGGTTTAGAGATTATACCGATAGATCCGTATCCTTCGGTCTTCAATCTCTTCGCCAAGCTCCTTGCAGCTGCCCCCGAACAAACTCGCTCTCCGATCTCGCTCGTCGAAATGGCTCCACGTCGAGAATTCTTTATACGGGCTCCCGCTTCAATCCGAAGCAACTCAGACATGAAGTTTGCTAGCCGACATGTCCAAGGTGAAGTAGAGATAGTGTGTGATCACTTTATCTCATAACACTCTAGGATTCTCAACACAAGAGAGGGATAGAGTGGAGGTTGAAGAAGAGGCCATTGATGGAAGCTGTGAGCTCAAGAAGAAAACTAGAAAAGAAAAAGAGCTTGCTTATTGTATGAGATAAAAATGTGAGAGCTCTAATGAAATCTCAAGACCAAACCCAAGCCTCATATGGCTTCCCTCTCTCTCTCCACATATCAATCCCACACAATAACCAATCAAGAGAATAGACATGGCACAAAAAATAACATAATGAGTCACCAAACTAGCACATGCCACATTTAATGCTCTTGATCATGACTTGCACTCACAATTTCCACTTAATAAACATTAATCCAAATGTTTAAAACAATAAATAGAATGGCATATTCTAAAGTAAACTCTTGACGGATCACAAGAATACCCCTCACCTGTATATACATAGCCGCATCCGTATTCCGACTGAATACGAATACTACGAGATGAAAGTAATCCAACAATCTAATACTAGGATCTGGCTTAAACCAAAGCCCACTAGTATGATCCGTCCGATCATGATCCGTGCACGAGTGCACGGATATGATCGAACACTGCCCTAAAACCATACGGCCTCTACAACATTTCCCCCGAACTTGGGAAACTTTCTGTGGGGGACTTTAAAGACTCGTCAATACGCTGGCAGTGGGTTTAACCACAAGCACTTCAGTGGTACTAGCTGTACGTAACGGCTGCTCATGTATTGAGTGAAAGGGAAGCTGACGAGCGAACTCATCCTGAAACCCTACTGAGCCTATCTGTGACAATCTCCGTGTTAGTGTATATGCCCTAAAGGCCATTACTGTATCATACTAGTTTGTATATTACTTGATGGAAGCTTGGGATATTCACAGTTGTATATACAATCTTGCTCGAAATGGTAGTATGCTACTTAGTTTGTCTCTGCTTTAATATGTGCATGTGTTTCTTTTAGCATATCGCTGATATATATATTAGTAGAGCCCTTAGGATCTTTGCTTGATTACCAGCGTTGTGATGGCGCTCACACTTGTGGGAGCTGGGTGATCTATAAGCACATCCTTATACAGGTCCCTAGTCGTTGGACTATCGAGACAGGGCATCGATACTCCGGAGTAGACTAGCGTATGCGCTTCTCATCCCAGCGTGGGAGACGGTATGTCCCACAGCCGTCAGTACGTCGTACTTGAGATAGTATGCGGGTGCTCGTTAGGTTACGAGTACACTGGACAGGACTCGTCGGGAACTGTTGGTTGGTATTATACCTATCGTCAGTTATCAGTTCCCAGGTGACATGAGTACAGCTTAGTCCGTTGACTTGACACTGTCACTTCGCCTCGAGTGTGTTCCCACTGCACTTTGATTACTACCCTACCACGGCTCAAAGAAGTCGTGCAAACAAGTAGTTTTTGGGTGCAGTCCCGAAGCACTTGGAGACAGTGACGGTTAGACAGGATTCGTCTCTGCCGGTATTGGGGGTTGACATCGCGCTGTGTCCAGGAGAGCCATTACACGAGTAGTCCCTGGCCAGGGCAAGAGAGATATACTGGTAGGTTTCTAATGCTATCTCAGGGTGTTCTGGGCTACACTCCGACACGACTTGTACCGCTATTAGGGGAATGACGTTCACCGCCCCCCTAGGCCGCCATGCGATGTATCAGACGAATAGACCGGACTGTACGGAGACTGTCACATACAGGCTCAGTAGGAGTTCAGATGGGGTTCACCTCGTCAGTCTTCTTATCGGCATCTACCTGGGGACCGTTACGTACAGCTAGTGCCGCTTGCGGTCTGTGGTTAAACCCACTGCCAGCGTAGTGTCGAGTCTTTAGAGTCCCACACAGAGAGCTATTCGCCTTTAGGCAAAATGAGTAGAGGTCGCATGGTTTTGCGACAGGGTTCGTTCACATCCGCGCACTTGTGCACGTTTGCTGTCCGGGCAGCTTATACTAGCGGGCTTTGGTTTAAGCCAGATCCTAGTATATGATTTGGGATTGGTTTTTCTCATTGTATTCGTGTTCCTCGGATCACGAATACGGGTGCGTATGCACAGTTGCTTAAGATAGAGGGAGAGGATTTTGATTAGGGTTAATGACTATGGTCATTTTATTAACCCTAATGCTTATGTGTGAATTATGGTTAATTGATATTAGTCTAATATAATTGTGCATGGTTATGGTTGTTGACCATTTGACCTCCTTGACTTGTTGACCTAGGTTGACACTTTGAACATCATCATTTCATTTGGAAGATGCTCTTTGATCCTTGCAATTTGCATTAAAAATGAAATGATAATGGTCATGTCTTGATTAACCATGACAATTATCTAGCTAATTATCAATTTATAATAATTCACACATATATGTGAGAATGGTTTATTTTTTCTCTCATTCTATCATTTGCTTTCTCTCTCTTGTTCTTCCTCTCCCTCAAGCTCTCCCCTCTCATATGTTGAGAAACACTTGAGCTTGAGAAAAACCTCTTCTTGATAATCTCTACTCTCATCTAGGGTTCTAGAATTAGCACTTCTTGCACCCTAGTTACTTCTAGCTTGGAGTTGAAGCCAAAGGTTGAGGCTTTCGGGTGGATCTTTCTTCGACGTGAGAAGACGACAAAGGTGATCTCTTTCCACTACTCCAAGGAGAGAAGGACATAAAGCCCAAGGTATAACCTTTCTAACACTTAGCTAGTTTCTAGTTAGCTTTAGCTTGTTTTTGTTTAGCAAAGATCCTTATTTGTCTAGTCCATGTTGCCTAAGTTGATAAAAATTTGATTTTTATTCCGTTTTCCGCCTCCCCGTAAGTACCGGGGTGGGCAACGTGGACTTACACTCCGTACAGTCCGGTCAGTTCGTCTATGAGTATTGCATATTGGGCCCAGGGGATGGTAAACGTCAGACTCCCAATAGCAGTATAAGTCGTGTCGGAGTGTAGCCCAGAACACCTTGAGAAACTACTGGAATACCTACCAGTAAATCTCACTTGCCTTGGCCAAGGACTTTGTGTAATGGCTCCCCAGACACAGCGTGATATCAACCCCCAATACCGGGATAGACGAATCCTGTCTAACCACCACTGCCTCCAAGTGCTTCGGGACTGCACCCAACTACTACCTATTTGCACGACTCGTTTGAGCCGTGGTAGGGTAGCAATCAAAGAACAGTGGGAACACACTTGAGGCAATGTAGCAATGTCAAGTCAACGGACTAAGCTGTACTCATGTCACCTGGGAACTGCTCCTGACGATATGTATAGTACCAATCAGCAATGCCCCTGCGAGTCCGTCCGGTGTACTCATTACCCAATGAGCACCTGTATACTATCTTAGGTGAACCAACTGACACCAATGGCTTGTGAGACCAGCCACCGCCGCTCGTCGGGGTCTCGATCCGTATACACTAGTCTACTTATGGAGTATCGATGCCCAGTCTCGAAACTCCCACGACTAGGGACACTTTAAGGATGTGCTTATAGACTACCCAACTCTCACGTATATGATCGCCATTATACTGCTAGTAGTCAAGCAAGAATACTATAGGCTCTATCAACGTGTAATAGTGATCTGTAATGTCACCTGAAGCATGTACACGATGATAAAGACAAACCAGATAGCATACTATCATCTCGAGTAAGACTGTTCTACCGGTATAGGTCCTCTCTCAATCATTGCAATCATGTGCTTGTGATCCAATAATTGACTTGAGGGCACTATAGCCAACAGACACTATATATGTTTTATATTCGTGCTAGTCCTAACCCCGCCCTACCGTAAGTTAAGTAATCTTACGGTGAAGACCCGGTCCCTGTGGCTAATGCGGATGGTATATATGTGTGTTTTATTTTCGTTTCTTCTGTGATATTTAGGAAACATAAATGATAGGACATCATTAATAAGATTAATGAAAAGAAAAGAAACCTAAAAGATATTGTATTATGAATATCCAGCAACTCACTCAATAAGGAAAGAGCCTAGATCTCTTCACCGGAAGAGACCTCTTTAGAAAAACTAGCATATGCTACAGCCCACTCGGTTTGTTTTGAAAACCACTCGATTTTAAAGCGGAGCTTAAACCATTCATTTTCAAATCACTAGATTCTACAACGATATCAAGTTCATTACGTTAAAGGTTTTCTTCAAAACCAGTCGTAGCCCTCCATCATTTCAGATACATAGTATGTAGTATTCGTGTTTTGTTTGTTGGCTTCCATCAAGGCATAGTGTATGGTAGCTAGGTAATATTTATATGCAGCATATTGATGCAATCGGTATGAGCAGTCATACAGCCTTGTTAACCTCCATCAAGGGTTTGTGTGGGTGGGTTCGAATCGATTAAGAAATGACAAGTTGAACCTGACTAGCGGCCTATGGTTTATTGACCTCCGTCAAGGTCATAGGTCGTTAGGGGTAAAAACAGATATTGGGAATTTCAAGTGTTGAGATTTGTAATGAAATTGCATACCTTCTATATGATAGTTGGATCTCGATACCCACTGTGAGTAAGTGTTACTCCTGAGAGAGTTTTCCACTTTACAATTAGCTAATCCAGTAGGTGTCTAAGAAAGGTGTTAACAGAGTTATGCCCCTACGGAAACGAGGTTATTTAATTAGTTCCATGTGAAAGCATGGGGAGACTCTCTCAAAGTGCCAACACCTGCCTGGCTGACCGATTGACGAACTTGTAGAGTGTAATTAATCCCGGCTAATCTTACCTTCTAAGGTTTGAAGGAAGATTTGATAAAAATAGTGGGAGCCATCCTGATTAGATAAGATAATAATTAGTCTAATCTTGCAAGAGAGCACGCTAAAGTGTTTTCTTCTCTCTCTCTCCAGGTAGCGACCATGTCACGCCTTAATCAAGATAATAATATGGATGTATTGACTGAACCCGCTTATTATACTGGGATAGGGAACGTTGGTTCCGCTCTATCTTCTGACAATTGTCATAAGTCTGGGCAAGGGATAGAGGAATGCAAGGATTTTCACGCAACCCGAATGAAGAAAGAGCATTCTGATGCATCTTCTTCGGGTGTGTTAGTTATTGAGAACTATTTCTCAGTTTGCTCTGCATCCTGGGTATTGGATAACGGATCAGGATCCCATATTTGTAATCTGTTACAAGGGTTAAAGAAAAGTAGAGAACTGTGAAAGGGTGATGTCTCTCAGAGTAAGGAATGGAGCAATTGTTGCTCCCGAAGCTGTCGGCGAATATCACCTAGTATTGCCAAATGGTAATACCTTAATTTTGAACGACTGTTATTACGTACCGTCGATGATGTGCAATATAATATCCATTTCATTATTAGATAAAGAGGGATATAACTTTGCATTAGAGAAAAATGTTATGAACATTTTCCTAAATCAAGTGTTGATTGGGTTTGGTACGTTATGTCATGGTATATACGTTCTAAATCAAAATACAGTTCTGAATATACAGAACACACACAAGAGGAAAAGTTCAGAAATGAACGAATCCTTCTTGTGCCACTATAGACTTGGCCATATCAATGCAACCAGACTGGCTAAGTTGCATAAAGATGGATATTAGAATCCATTCGAATTTACATCTTATGAAACCTGTCAGTCGTGTCTCAAAGGAAAGATGACCAAAACTCTGTTTATTATACACGGAGAAAGAGCTACTGAACTCTTGGGACTGATATATAGTGATTTATGCGGTCATATGTCTACACATGCCAGGAATGGTTTCTCGTACTTCATTACATTCACCGATGATCTCTCAAGAATCGGACATGTGTTCCGGTTGAAACGCAAATATGAAGCTTTTGAGAAATTCGAGGAATATAAGATCGAAGTAGAGAACCAGACGGGTAAAAGTATTAAAATCCTTCGATCTGATTGAAGACGAGAATACTTAAGTACGGAATTCCGAGACTGTCTAAAAGAGAATGAGATTCTCTCTCAGATTACTCCTCCGTATACACCACATCACAATGGAGTATTGGAGCGGAGGAATCGCACCCTATTAGATATGGTGCCCTCTATGATGAGTGTTGCTGAGTTACCTATTTCCTTTTGGGGTTATGCACTTGAGACAGTTGCATACCTATTGAACAGGGTTCCTGCTAAATCTGCGCCTACCACTCTATATGAGATATGGGAGGGGAAAAGACCATGTCTTAATTTCATTAAGATATGGGGTTTTCCGGCTTATGTTAAAAAGCAAAATCCAGACAAGCTCGAGGCAAGGTCTGTTCTATGTAAGTTTGTTGGATATCCCAAATATTCATGAGGGTATATCTTCTACCACACCGAGGAACAAAATGTGTTTATTGCTCAACATGCCACCTTTTTAGAAAAGGAATTTCTTGTAAAATAAATTAGTGGTAATGAGATAGAGCTGGAAGAAGTTCCATAAACACAAACTACAACTGAAGATCTGGTAGAACCGGAGGATTCAATAGTCTCCGACGAACCTCAGCCACTCCGCAGATCTAGTAGGATTCCTCATCCACCTGAATGATACTACGGTTTTCTCATAGACGATGGGAGCGAGGATTGCATTATGGAAGATGATGACCCAACTAGTTTCGAGCAGGCCATCACAAGTGGGGACTTTGTAAAATGGCTAGATGCTATGCGATCTGAGATGGAATCCATGTACACCAACAAAGTATGGACATTGGAAGTTGCGCCTGAGGAGTAAAACTCATTGGGAGCAAGTGGATCTTCAAGAAGAAATTGGTGTAGATGGAAAGGTTGAGACCTTCAAAACTAGACTTGTAGCAAAATATTTTCATCAATGACCAGGTGTCGACTATGATGAAACCTTTTCTCCAGCGGTTATGCTTAAGTCCATCAGGATCCTACTTGCCATTGCTGCATACCATGACTATAAAATCTGGCAGATGGACGTCAAGACCGCTTTTTAAATGGTGATTTAGAAGAGAGCATGTACATTACACAGCCAGAGGGCTTCGTAGACAGTGGGAGCAGTGGAAAAGTGTGCAAGCTGCTTAAATCAATCTACGGATTAAAGCAGGCATCACGGAGCTGGAACATCTGTTTTGATGTAGCAGTCAACGAGTTTGACTTCATCAAAAACGTAGATGAACCATGTATATATAAAAAGGTTGTAGAGTGTAAGGTTGCCTTCCTCGTAATGTATGTGGATGAAATACTCTTGATAGAAAATGATGTTCATATGCTGTACTCGGTCAATTTCTTTCTATCATAAAAGTTCTCCATGAAAGATCTGGGTGATGCCTCCTACATCGTGGGGATAAAGATCTATAGGGATGGATCTAAAAAGATGTTGGGATTGTCCCAATCCAGGTAAATAGACACCATAATAAAGAGGTTTAGTATGGAAGATTCTAAGCATGGTAATTTACCCGCTTGTTCAGGGATCACTCTCTCCAAAGAGATGTCTCCCAAGACTGATTTGGAGAGGGCTCGCAGGAACGTGATACTCTATGCTTCTGTAGTTGGGTCTATCATGTACGTGATGTTATGCACCATACTGGATGTAGCGTACTCACTTAGTGTGGTAAGTAGGTATCAATCAGACCCAGGAGAGAAACACTAGATAGCTGTGAAGAACATTCTTAAGTACTTAAGAATGACTAAAGAGATATTCTTGGTGTATGGTAATAGAGAACTCCAAGTGGAATCTTTTACCGATTCGAACTTCTAGAGTGATAAGGACGACATCAAGTCTGTCTCGGGTTTTGTCTTCACCCTCAATGGAGGGGCGGTATGTTGGAAGAGTTCCAAAAAAGATACCGTTGCATACTCGACGATGGAGCCTGAATACATCGCTACCAACGATGCTGCCAAAGAGGCTGTCTGGATGAAGAAGTTCATTATTGAATTTAGTGTGGTTCCATCCATTGTGGATCCAATACCCTTGTATTGTGATAACAATGGAGCTGTGGCTTTGGCCAAGAAACCCCGGTCCCATCAACGATCCATACATATTCTGAGGCGGTATCACCTGATCCAGAAGATAGTTGATCGCCGGGAGATCGAGGTCATGAGAGTAGATACGAAGAACAACACGGCGGATCCACTCACGAAGGCCCTCCCCTAGACACAATTTGAAAGACTTTTTGGGATGTTGGGTATGCGATACTACAACAACTGGCCTTAGTGCAAGTGGGAGATTGTTAAGAATATGTATGCCCTAAAGGCCATTATTGTACGATATAATGGATGCTTGGACATATATATAGAGGGCTTTCTTGCTCGATATGATAGTATGCTATCTGGTTGCTCTTTATCTTAACATGTACACTTGTTTTATTATATTGTCTCTCTAATACATGTTGATAAAGTCCTTAGGATGTAGGCTTGACTACCAGGACTATGATGCAGATCATACTAGTGGGGCTTGTGTAGTCCACAAGCACATCCTTTAACAGTTCCTAGTCGAGAGAATATCAAGACATGGCATCGATATTCCAGAGTAGACTAGTGTGTACGTTTCTTGACCCTATATGAGACGATGGTTGATCCCACAACCATTGGTGTTTGACATCAAAGATTTACACAGGCGCTCATTAGAGAATGGGTACACCGAACAGGACTCGCCAAGAACTCCTAGATGGTACCATACCTATCGTCAGATAGCAGTTCTCTGGTGACACTTATACAGGTTAGTCTATAGACCCGAGATCGTCATAGTGTCTTGTGTGGTTTCCACTGTGCTTTGATTTCCACCCTACCACGGCTCAAAGGAGTAATGCAAACAGGTGCATTTTGGGTACAGTCCTAACTCACATGGAGGCAGTGAGCGATAGGAGGGGTTTTGTCTCTCCCGGTATTGGGAGTTGATGTTGCGCTATACTCGATTGGCTATAACAGCAAGTCCTTAGCCAGAGATGATGAGATTTACTGGTAAGTGTTATCAGTAGTTTCTCAAAAGATTATAGGCCACACATCGGCATGACTTATCAAGTTATTGGGGTCTGACGATTCCACCCCAGACTCGATATGCAATATATCAGACGAAGAGACCGGACTGTACGGTAAGTGTTGTTTATAGGCTCTATGGGAGTTTGGACAAGTTTGCTTGTTGATCTTTTATTCGTTCAATACCTGGGTAGCCGTTACGTCCAGCTAGTACTGCTGACGGCTTATGTGTATCTAATGTGATCATTAGCTACTGTTGGCGTATTGACGAGTCTTTAGAGTCCCACAACAGAGGTTTTCTAGCTCAAGCGAAATGAAGTAGGGCACATATGGAGAATGTGCGGGAGCTTGATTAAATACGAGTATGTGATACCGTATTCTAATCTAGCGATATTTGATATCAGGCTGGTTATATGTGATATAACCGGATTATTGAATCAAGTATTGATTCAATGATTTGATATATATATATATATATATATATATATATGTTAATATATATTTGATATTGGCCGGTTATATATGATATGACCGGATTATTGAATCAAGTGTTGATTTAATATCTAATATTGAATATTAGCCGGTTATATGTGATATAACCGGGTAATTGAATCAAGTGTTGATTTAATGTTTCGATATACATATATATATGATATTGGTCGGTTATATATGATATAACCGGATTATTGAATCAAGTGTTGATTTAATAATTTGATATATATTTATATATTTGATATATATATATATATATTAGCTCACTTAAGATTTTCTTCTCTTTATATATATTTATATATGTGTGATATATATATATATATATTTATATATGTATTTATTTTTGTATCATGGTTGATGATACAAGGAACATGAATGTATGAGAATCACACAAGAGTAAAAGATAAAAGAATTGATTTATATTTTAAGAAAAGAAAAGGAAGTGGAGAATGAGTCGTGGCTTTGGATGCTTGGAGAAGCATTGAGAAGCCATGACTCATCTCTAAATCTTGTCATATTCTTAGATATTTTATCAATTCTTATCACATCTCATAACTCTATATGGTTCACATATATCATCCAAGTTCTTCTTCTTCATTCTACTCACTCAAGATTTTTCTTGAGTTGTGAAAGTAAAAGAGAAAGAGAAAAATATTTCTAGTGAGCAAATCTCCTACTGCATCAACCTACACTAATCTAGCCCATTAGTTTATGTTGTTTGCTTTACTAATACCTTGATTAGTGAAGAGTGAGCTTGAGTGAGAGAGACTTCAACGTGGATCATCTTCGGCATCGAAGACTACAAACAAGCTCGTTCCTTTCATCAAGTGGAGTCAAAGAAGAGTTCTAGGGACTACTACTTTGAGCTTTAGAAGTGAAAGACCGAACTACAAAGGTTGTAGACTCTCTTCACTTAGTGTAGATCTTGTTTGCTACTAAAAAACCCTAATTCTCTAGTTCAATTCTAGGTTAATATACTTAGCACTCTAGATTTTTTAAAATTGCATAGTTGATGCTCATATAAACCTTGTAGAGGTGTTAAGACATACTTTCACCAGTGGTGTAAGAAGCTGGTGTGATATCACCATAATGAGTTACCGTAAGAGATGTGCCATTTGCAGTATGAATGAAAAGAGAAGAGACATGCTTACAGTTAGTATGGATAGTAGAATCGAAAGTCACATGATGAGAGGCACCTAAGTCAAAAATCCAAGGAATAGAAGTACCAGAGGAGGAAAACAGGGCAGTGAAGTCAGAACTAGCGGAGGCACTATTGATTCCATGATTCTGAACAATATAAGTGGCGATCTCTGCAAGCTGAGCCGAAGTGAGGGAACTTTGTGGCAGAGGTACAGAAGGCATATGAGATTGTGTTAAAATCTGTGCTGGCGGTGGTAGTGTATTGGCAGCTGTTGAACTGGAAGTAGCAGCAACCAAAGGTACATGACGATTATAGGGTGAAGGCTTTAGTGGTGCCATTCATGAATTAAGTGACCTTTCTTTTTGCAATAGCGTTAGAAGAGGGACTACTCTGAGGTGGTAATGAGAGGGCCTCGGGATACCTGAGAGCGATGATGCATAGTTTGAGCTGTAGTGGAGGATGTTGTGGGTGAAGGCACGACCTATGAGGATTGAAGCATCTGGAGGCGCGTCTCTTGTTCATATCAGAAAACTGCATTCTAATACTGCTCATTCATTATCTATTTGTTGTATTTATCGGTACTGTTAACCAGTGTCTGCTCAGTAATACAGATTACAGTTATCCGTGAAAAAATACTGGAAATATATTCAAAAGCACGGATATATCATTTGAGAGCCAATACTACAACCAGAACCGCAAACCGACCAATACTTCATGAGTTTTTTTTTGCAACCAGTTTGTGTACACACTTTTTATCTAAATGGTCCAACACAAACAAGTGTGTACACAAGACTTTTAGGCACATGTGGACATGAAGTAATGCGCATTCAATACTAAAAATTGTGTGTTGATTTAAAGATTCAAATTTCCTTTCAAAACTGAGTGCAAATCAAATTCAAATAGACAAATCAGCATGGACCATGATGGGGGCAGCCATGAATCAAGGCACAAATAGACATGAAGTAATATGCATTCAACGCTAAAGATTATGTGTTGATTTAAAGATTCAAATTTCCCTCCAAGCACTGGGTGCAAACCAGGTCAAAACAGAGAAAATAAACTGGACCAAAGTAATACTGGGGACAACATATGACCACACACCAAGAACGAGCCTATGATCTCGGATTTGGGCCGAGATCATACCCATGGTGGCCGGCCCAAAATGTCCAAAATGCCCCCAGTTTTGTACAGTGCATCCCTTGCTGCCATCTCGTCTCATTTTTATTGTTTGTTTGATTTTCTTTAAAGCCTATAAATACAGACCAGAGGCCAAAGGAGAAGGGGACTTTTCTTTTCTTTAGTTTTGTTTTAGTATTCTTGTAATTTGTAAGTTTGCTTCTCTTTATAATTCTTGAGCTCTTGCCCCTTTGTCTTGACCTTACAACTTCTTATTTTAACTTGCAAGCTTAAGGCTTAGGTTCTTGACTTCAAGATCTCTTGTAATTTGTTTACAATTCAATAAAAAGTTCTCATTTTTATTACCATGTCTTGTTCTATTTTACATATTTGAACTTGTGAAATTCTTGCTTTACTTTGATCTTGCAATCTCTTAAATGAGCTTACAACCTTAAAATTTGGTATTTGGATTTCACATTGCACCGGGCTTAAAGAACACTTGCAGATATTCACACTTGGATTCATTGGTTCTCTCTTTATCTTTCTTTTCTCGTATTTTTTATTATGTTCCTTACTCTTTTCTATTTTCTTTATTTTTACTTTGTAAATATGTGTGAGTAATCTATTTACTTGTTAAGGGTGGAATATGGTTAGATTGTATTTGAAGATGTTCTTAGCTAAAACTTTAAAAACCATAAACTTTGCAATTGAAACTCCGCGCAAATCACTTGCAATTCCGCTCCGCTAGGCATCCTATCCTACCACGATAGCGATAATTCCTAATCGTGACCGGATTGCTAGTGGTTTGCCAAAGGCTAAAATCAAGAGATGACAACGGAAGGACAAGGGGCAAGGAAGAAGGATTTAGCGAAATGCCGCAAATACCGTATTTCAAGTTCCCTAATCCGCGTTGTTACCTATTGCTTTAGTGTCAATACCAAACTTGGGTTATAAGGAATCGACAAACATCACCTTCATACAATCTAACTTAGTACTACCCTTAACAAGTCTCTTTTTTATACATATCCTTGTTACGACATTTAGTTTAACCAACAAATCAAAACACGGTATTAACTCGTTAAAACAAGCCTAAAAACTTACCATCTCCCTGCGGACGATCCGTACTCATCGCGGCTCGCTACACGCGACACCGTTTTGATTGTGGTAATTTTAAAACTCTTTTTAAATACGACACTGTGAAAACATAACAATCAAATGGCGCCGTTGCCGGGAAGACGGTAACACTTTTATACTTGTAGTCTCGGGTTAATTTGTGCATATTTTGTATAAAACTAATTTTCTAACACATTCAAACGGATAAAACCATTCTTTTTAAAACCAACACAAACACAATAAACATTCTTTTTTCTTCTCTGGATTTGAATTCTGCTTACACTCTGAGGTTTAAAGAAATAAATCAAGTTATAAAAGTGGAATGACATTACTGTTAGTTGTATGTATGCCCTAGAGGCCAGTATTGTACAGATGATGTATATTATATTGGATGCTTGGACATATATAGAGATGACTTTCTTGCTCGACATGATAGTATGCTATCTGGTTGCCATTTATCTTAACATGTACACTAGTCTCTTTATACTGTCTTATAGTTACATGTTGGTAAAGCCCTTAGGATTTGTACTTGACTACCTAGACTATGATGCAGATCATACTAGTGGGAACATGGTAGTCCATAAGTACATCCTTCAAGGTCCCTAGTCGTGGGTATCTCGAGACGGGGCATCGATTTACCAGAGTAGACTAGCGTATACGCTTCTCGACCCATGTGATGGGCGATGGATGATCCCATATCCATTGGTGTTTGACATCAGAGGTGGTATACGGGTGCTCAGTGGAGACTGGGTACACTGGACGGACTCGCCGAGAACTCCCAGATGGTATTATACCTCACGTCAGATGGCAGTTCTCAGGTGACACTTGTACAGGTTAGTCTGTAGACCCGAGATCGCCATAGAGTCTTGTGTGATTCCCACTGTGCTTTGATCTCCACCTTACCACGTCCATGAGGGCGTGCAAAACGGTGGTCTTTGGGTACAGTCCCGAATCACATGGAGGCAATGAGCGATAGGAGGGGTTTCGTCTCTCCCGGTATTGGGGGTTGATGTTGCGCAGTGCTCGATTGGCCGTAACAGGGAAGTCCCTGGCCAGGGCTGATCAGAGATTTGCTGGTAAGTGTTACCAGTAGTTTCTCGACCCGTTACGAGCCTCACATCGGCACGACTTATCGGGTTATTGGGGTCTGACGTATACCACCCCTAGACTTGATATGCGACGTATCAGACGAAGAGACTTGACTGTATGGTAAGTGTTACTGGTCGGATTCGCAGGAGTGTGAGCGGGCTAGCTCGTCGATCTTCTGATCGCTCAATACCCGGGTGGCCGTTACGTTTAGCAGACCGCTTGCGGCTTGTGGGTGCTTGATATGATCATCATCTGCTACCGGCGTATTGACGAGTCTTTAGAGTCCTACACAGAGGTTTCCTGGCTCAAGCGAAACGAAATAGGAGCGCATATGAGATATGTGCAGGACCGAGAATAATGCGTGTATGTGATACCGCATTACATTCTCGCGATATATGTTTCGAATGGTTATATTCGATATAACCTAGTTATCGAATCATTGATTCGATAAATCGATGCATTGAATACTAGTCGGTTATGTGCGACATGACCGGACCATTGAATCAAGTGTTGATTTAATGATTTAATGTATAATTATATATTTGATATATTACTTTGCATTAACTAGTATTGGTTCACTTTAAACGGATTTTTCTCACTTGGATTGCACATTGTATATATGATATACTTTCGTGCACTTCTTTGTATCATGTTTGATGATACTTGATAAAGTGGTTAAGTGTAAAGGGTTAAACCATGGTTAAGTGGTGATTAGGGTTTTGGTTTATCATTTATTTATTTGTTTATTTATTTAAAAGGATTAAGTTAAGAATGGTGGCTAATTTTGGAGCTATGTTGAAGCTTCATGAAGCTTTGACAAAGTCCACCATCCTTATCTCATCCTTAACCCTAACCACACTTTCTAACCTTGGTTTAATCTCTACACTTGACCATGGTCAAGATATGATAAGTATTCATATTAGTTTTATTTTTAAAAAAGAGAACACTTATCATTCTTGCTTCATCTTCATCTTCTTCTTCTTCTTCAAGCTTGCTACTCCAATGGCAAGTTGAGATCTAGTGAGTTAAATCCAAATCTAAAGTGAACCCACCTCCTATTTCTTCACCCTCTACCTCTTGCCAAGTTGTTTTGGGTGTTTACTTCACAAGTTTCACAAGTTTGTGAAGTCGGAGCTTGAGTTTGTGCAACCTCGACGTAGATCATCTTTGACACAAAGCCGACGAGCTATTCCGCTTTCTTTCCCGATGAAGCCGATGATCGAGTCAAGGATTCATGATGGACAGCGAGGACATGACCACGTGGAGCTTAGGAGGCGGAAATCCGGATCTACAAAGGTTGTATATCCGTATCCTAGTAGTTAACAGTTAACTAGCTTTCTATTTCGCCTAAACATCTAGTTATAGATCCGTTGTCTAGGGTTTCTTGGCACTAAAAATTTTAATTTGGCATGCACGATGCCTTGTGAGAACCCACTAGGGTGCCTAGGAACCTTTCACTGGTATCAGAGCCTAGCTAGAGCCTTAGGCGAAGTCCCGACGACGTTTGAAACCCGATCGAACCGAAATCCAAAACCTAAAAATGCTCTCTGGACTTTTTCTAAAAATTCGGATTTTTGTCAATTAAAAATATGTAGAAAATCAAGCAGGGTGTTATATGAATTACTGTGAAATACGAGGACTTGATTCAAATTTTACACCGCGGAAGCGCGGCACATGATAGGCATGTGCGGCCCTTCCGCGGCGATACTGTTCCTTTATGCAATTTTTTCTTCACAGTAACTCATATAATTAAATGCTGTGTTTTCTGGGATATTTTTATTGTGACTTTACAGAAGAGTATTCTGGGGTACTATTGGGAATCTGTATTTCGATCGGATTATCAAATTTCGTCTTTTAGAGTTTTTCCAGATAATTGTAGAATATGTTAAAGAGTTCGACCGGATATAAATACCCAGGTTTTCCCCTGCCGGAATATCCAAGTGTTGGATTATTGTGTGGTTAAAAGACGTTCTGAGTAGTGCAAGTAACGCGATGGTCCCTCTAGAAGACACAAACCTTAACTCGATTATGTGACCGTCTTGAACTGCCCTTTGAACCTTCGGGTTTGGGGCAGTACGGCGTGCCACATGTGAGGCGTTGGCTTGACCCTTCTACGGCTGGACCGTTGGTACTGAGGTATGAAGTGAATGTCTTTGAACCTATTTCATGTGTTGATCGGTGTCGGGAAAACTTGGGTGTTCTAATGTTCGATCGGAAAGTTTGATATATTCTATTTATCCGGAATTGGATACAATAATTGGAATTCACAAGCAGTTATGTGATAACTAAATGAATGTTATAAATCTAGCAATTTAGTCCCATATGATATTGAAAAGAGTTTTCGATAATGAGACTAAAATGCGGGGTTTGTAACTGTTAGGCATATGATGTCTAAAGTAGTTGCGGATTCCAATTGTTGTAGTTTTACACTTTCTTTTCTGTGACCGTAAGTGTAGTATGTTCATATCGCCGGTTTCGTTGCTATACGTCAAGGACAATTGGGGTATGCATACTTGCTTACGTTGATGACATGTGATGTTATGTGTTGCTGGATATGTTATATTGGATCGTCGTATTTGAATAGCCGGGGGTTTTTATGTGAGATGAGTGTTTTTTCATTTTCATTCATGTAAAAACTTGTATGTAATATTCTTTTATTCGGGGCACTTCCAGGATGCGGGAGTTGTCACCCTTTGTATATTATTTACTTTTCTGCACTAGGATAGACCCAAGGAGGGGAGCATAAGTAACCGGGTTCTGGGGTCCAGTGGGAGACCAACTCGAGGAGTCGAGTCCGGGTCTCCTAACCCTAGAATTGGCAGGGTTGCTTGCCGCTCTCGTAGGGGTCTGGGGGTGTGGGATTGGCTATTCATCACGACCGTGGAATCCGTGTTTTATACTGGCTCGTATTAAAAACACGGACGTCCTAGTATATCCAATATTTCATATGTTTATTCTGCTGCGATATCTGTGATGTGATTCTGTGATGGATATAGTATATAGTATATATGATATATTATATAGACGTTACTTATGTTTTACACCCGCGCTAGCCCTGCCCTGCTCTGTCGTTAGTTACCTAACCTAACGGTGCACGAGGGGACATCGAGGCGAATGCGGATGGCATAAGTGTACGTCATATCTATCTGTGATGTTTAGGTATTAAATGATGGGACTTCATTAATGTGATTAATGAAAGAAAAGAAACCTAAGATGTTGTAGAATCAGATTTTAAATAAAACAGGTAGCTACAGTTTTTGCTTTGCATAGCGGTATATATGATATACCCTGCACCTCATTCGACGAGGAAAGGACCGAGATCCCTTCACCGGGAGTGACTCCTTTAGCAATAACTGGCAGATGCTACACACTCGGTTTGCTTTTGACTGCTTTTGGGTTTTTGCTTTGCACAGCGATATATATGATATATCCCGCACCTCATTCGACGAGGAAAGGACCGAGATCCCTTCACCGGGAGTGACTCCTTTAGCAAAACTAGAAAAGCCTCAAAATCACTCCATTTCAAAACTTTATTTGATTCTACAACGATATAAAGTTCATTACGCAAAGGGTTTTCTTAAAAACCTAACGTAGCCCTCCGTCATTTCAGATAAGTAATAGTTAGTATTCGTGCTGCGTTTGTTGACTCAGTCAAGGCGTAGTGTGCGGTAGCTAATTACTATTTATCTGTTTATGCATATGATGCAGATTGGATTAGGGTAGTCGTGCGGCCTTGTTGACTTAGTCAAGGGTCGTGCGGGTGGGTTTAATTCAATCAGGAAATGACGGGTTGAACTTTACTTGCGGTCTATGGTTTGTTGACTCAGTCAAGGTCATAGATCGCCTGGGGCAAAATATTATCGGGAATTTCAAGTGTTGAAATTTGCAATGAGATTGCATACCTTCTATGAGATAGTTGGATCCCGATACCCGCTGCGAGTAAGAGTTACTCCTGGGAGAGTTTTACACAGTGCAATTAGACGATCAAGTAGGTGTCTAGAAAGGTGTTAACGAGGTTACGCCTCTGGGAAAACGAGGTTTACAGTAATTAGGTTCGTGCGAAAGCACGGGGGACCTCCCTCAAAGTACCGGCACTGGCCTGGCTGAAAGATTGGCGAACTTGTAGTGTGTAATTAATCCCGGCTAGTCTTTCCTTTTAGGGTTTGGAGGAAGATTTGATAAAAAGCAGTGGGAGCCATCCTGATTAGATAAGATAAAAACCAATCTGATCTTGCACGAGCTTACGCTAAAGTGTTTTCTTCTCTCTCTCTCCAGGTAGCGACCATTTCATGCCTTAATAAAGATAATAAAATAGATGTATTGACCGAACCCGCATGTTATACTGTGCAGGGGAACGTTGAACCCGTTCTATCTTATAAGTGTTATAAGACTGAACAGGAAACAGGAGAATATCTGGATTCTCACACCGCCCAAACGGAGAACATGCATGTTGATGTATCATCTTCGGGTGTGTTTGTCATTGAGAACTGTTTCTCAGTTCACCCTACGTCCTGGGTATTAGATACCGGGTCAGGATCCCACATATGTAAGATGTTACATGGGCTGAGAAAAGGTAGAGAACTGAGAAAAGGTGAACATTCCGTTCATGTAGGGAATGGGGCAAATGTTGCAGCCAAAGCAGTTGGCATATATCACCTAGTATTACCAAATGGTGATACACTAGTCCTGAATGAATGCTATTATATACCGAACATGATGTGCAACATTATATCAGTTTCTTTATTAAGTAAAGAAGGTTATAATTTTGTAGTAAAGGATAATGTTATGAACATATTCCTAGATCAAAGGTTGATTGCATCAGGCTCGCTACATAATGGCATATTCATTCTCAATCAAAATACAGTCTTCAATATACAAAACACACACAAAAGGAAAAGCTCAGAAATGAACGAGTCCTTCTTGTGGCACTGTAGACTTGGCCATATCAATGAGACACGACTAGCTAAGTTGCATAAGAACGGATATTTGAATTCATTCGAATTATCATCTTATGACACTTGCCATTCATGTCTCAAAGGAAAAATGACCAAAACTCCGTTTAAAGGACACGGAGAAAGAGTCACTGAACTCTTGGGACTGGTGCATAGTGATGTATGCGGTCCAATGTCTACACACGCCAGAAATGGTTCTTCCTACTTCATTACATTCACTGACGATCTCTCTAGATACGGGCATGTGTTCCTGTTGAAACACAAGTCTGAAGCTTTTGAGAAATTCAAAGAATATAAGCATGAGGTAGAAAACCAAACGGGCAAAAGTATTAAGGTTCTTCGATCTGATCGAGGAGATGAATACTTAAGCAGTGAATTCCTGGATTATCTAAAAGAGAATGGGATTCTCTCTCAGCTTACTCCTCCTTATACACCACAGCACAACGGTGTATCGGAACGAAGGAATCGCACCTTATTAGATATGGTGCGTTCAATGATGAGTAATGCTGAGTTACCTATTTCCTTTTGGGGGTATGCGCTTGAGACAGCCATATACCTATTGAATCTGGTTCCGTCTAAATCTGTACCTACCACACCATATGAGATATGGAGTGGGAAGAGACCATATTTTAAGCGAATTAAGATATGGGGTTGTCCGGCCTATGTCAAAAAGCAAAATCCGGACAAACTCGAGGCACGATCAGTCCTTTGCAAGTTCGTGGGATATCCTAAGAATTCTCAAGGATATTTTTTCTACCAAGCTGAGGAACAAAGAGTGTTTGTTGCTCAGCATGCCACCTTTTTGGAAAGGGAATTTCTTGCAAAAGAAACTAATGGCAAAGAGGTAGAACTGGAAGAGGTTCCAGCACCACAAACTGCAACTGACAATTTAGTAGAACCAGAGGATTCAGTGGTGCCCGACGTACCCCAGCCTCTCCGCCGATCTAGTAGGGTTTCTCGTCCACCTGAGAGATACTATGGTTTTCTCATTGATGGTGGAAGTGAGGATTGCATCATGGAGGATGATGACCCAACTAGCTTCGAGCAGGCCATCACGAGTGGGGACTCAGTGAAATGGCTGGATGCTATGCGGTCCGAGATGGATTCCATGTACACCAACAAAGTATGGACTTTGGAAGTTGCTCCTGAAGGGGTAAAACCCATTGGGAGCAAGTGGATCTTTAAGAAGAAACTTGGTGTAGATGGGAAAGTAGAGACTTTCAAAGCTAGACTGGTAGCAAAGGGTTTTCGTCAAAGACCAGGTGTGGACTATGACGAGACCTTTTCTCCAGTGGCTATGCTTAAATCCATCCGAATCATGCTTGCCATTGCTGCCTTTCATGACTACGAAATCTGGCAAATGGATGTTAAGACCGCCTTTCTAAATGGTGATTTAGAAGAGTGCGTGTACATGACTCAGCCAGAGGGCTTCGTAGACAGTGGGAGCAGCGGGAAGGTGTGCAAGCTGCTTAAATCCATTTATGGATTAAAGCAAGCATCGCGGAGTTGGAACATCTGCTTTGACGTCGTTATCAAAGAGTTTGATTTCGTCAAAAATCCAGATGAACCTTGTATCTACAAGAAGGTGGCAGAGAGTAAGGTTGTATTCCTCGTATTGTACGTGGACGACATACTCTTGATAGGAAATGACATTCCTATGCTGCAATCGGTCAAGCTCTTCTTATCACAAAGATTCTCAATGAAAGATCTTGGTGATGCCTCCTGCATATTGGGAATCAGGATCTATAGAGATAGATCCAAACGGATTTTGGGATTGTCTCAATCCAGGTACATTGACACCATACTAAAGAGGTTTAGTATGGAAGAGTCCAAGCGTGGGAACATGCCCACGATCTCTGGAGTCACTCTCTCCAAAGAGATGTCTCCCAAGACTGATTTGGAGAGAGCTCGCATGCAAGGGATACCCTATGCTTCGGCGGTAGGCTCTATCATGTATGCGATGCTATGTACTAGACCCGATGTAGCATACTCACTAAGTGTAGTGAGCAGGTATCAAGCTGATCCTGGAGAGAGTCACTGGACAGCTGTGAAGAGCATTCTCAAGTACTTGCGAAGGACTAGAGATATGTTCTTAGTGTATGGTAACGGAGAACTCCAAGTGGAGTCCTTTACCGATTCGAGCTTCCAGAGTGATAAGGACGACTCTAAGTCGCAGTCGGGTTTTGTCTTTACCCTTTACGGAGGGGCGGTTAGCTGGAAGAGTTCCAAGCAGGAAACCGTGGCAGACTCGACGATGGAGGCTGAATACATCGCTGCCAACGATGCTGCCAAAGAGGCTGTCTGGATCAAGAAGTTCATTACTGAACTTGGAGTGGTTCCATCCATTGAGCATCCAATACCTTTGTATTGCGATAACAATGGAGCGGTGGCTTTGGCCAAGGAACCCAGGTCCCATCAGCGGTCCAGGCATATTCTGAGGCGGTATCACCTGATCCGGGAGATAGTTGATCGCCGGGAGATCGAGGTCAGGAGAGTTGACACGAAGAACAACACGGCGGATCCACTCACGAAGGCCATTCCCCAGATACAGTTTGAGAGACTCTTCGGGATGCTCGGTATGAGATACTACAGCAGCTGGCCCTAGTGCAAGTGGGAGATTGTTAGTTGTATGTATGCCCTAGAGGCCAGTATTGTACAGATGATGTATATTATATTGGATGCTTGGACATATATAGAGATGACTTTCTTGCTCGACATGATAGTATGCTATCTGGTTGCCATTTATCTTAACATGTACACTAGTCTCTTTATACTGTCTTATAGTTACATGTTGGTAAAGCCCTTAGGATTTGTACTTGACTACCTAGACTATGATGCAGATCATACTAGTGGGAACATGGTAGTCCATAAGTACATCCTTCAAGGTCCCTAGTCGTGGGTATCTCGAGACGGGGCATCGATTTACCAGAGTAGACTAGCGTATACGCTTCTCGACCCATGTGATGGGCGATGGATGATCCCATATCCATTGGTGTTTGACATCAGAGGTGGTATACGGGTGCTCAGTGGAGACTGGGTACACTGGACGGACTCGCCGAGAACTCCCAGATGGTATTATACCTCACGTCAGATGGCAGTTCTCAGGTGACACTTGTACAGGTTAGTCTGTAGACCCGAGATCGCCATAGAGTCTTGTGTGATTCCCACTGTGCTTTGATCTCCACCTTACCACGTCCATGAGGGCGTGCAAAACGGTGGTCTTTGGGTACAGTCCCGAATCACATGGAGGCAATGAGCGATAGGAGGGGTTTCGTCTCTCCCGGTATTGGGGGTTGATGTTGCGCAGTGCTCGATTGGCCGTAACAGGGAAGTCCCTGGCCAGGGCTGATCAGAGATTTGCTGGTAAGTGTTACCAGTAGTTTCTCGACCCGTTACGAGCCTCACATCGGCACGACTTATCGGGTTATTGGGGTCTGACGTATACCACCCCTAGACTTGATATGCGACGTATCAGACGAAGAGACTTGACTGTATGGTAAGTGTTACTGGTCGGATTCGCAGGAGTGTGAGCGGGCTAGCTCGTCGATCTTCTGATCGCTCAATACCCGGGTGGCCGTTACGTTTAGCAGACCGCTTGCGGCTTGTGGGTGCTTGATATGATCATCATCTGCTACCGGCGTATTGACGAGTCTTTAGAGTCCTACACAGAGGTTTCCTGGCTCAAGCGAAACGAAATAGGAGCGCATATGAGATATGTGCAGGACCGAGAATAATGCGTGTATGTGATACCGCATTACATTCTCGCGATATATGTTTCGAATGGTTATATTCGATATAACCTAGTTATCGAATCATTGATTCGATAAATCGATGCATTGAATACTAGTCGGTTATGTGCGACATGACCGGACCATTGAATCAAGTGTTGATTTAATGATTTAATGTATAATTATATATTTGATATATTACTTTGCATTAACTAGTATTGGTTCACTTTAAACGGATTTTTCTCACTTGGATTGCACATTGTATATATGATATACTTTCGTGCACTTCTTTGTATCATGTTTGATGATACTTGATAAAGTGGTTAAGTGTAAAGGGTTAAACCATGGTTAAGTGGTGATTAGGGTTTTGGTTTATCATTTATTTATTTGTTTATTTATTTAAAAGGATTAAGTTAAGAATGGTGGCTAATTTTGGAGCTATGTTGAAGCTTCATGAAGCTTTGACAAAGTCCACCATCCTTATCTCATCCTTAACCCTAACCACACTTTCTAACCTTGGTTTAATCTCTACACTTGACCATGGTCAAGATATGATAAGTATTCATATTAGTTTTATTTTTAAAAAAGAGAACACTTATCATTCTTGCTTCATCTTCATCTTCTTCTTCTTCTTCAAGCTTGCTACTCCAATGGCAAGTTGAGATCTAGTGAGTTAAATCCAAATCTAAAGTGAACCCACCTCCTATTTCTTCACCCTCTACCTCTTGCCAAGTTGTTTTGGGTGTTTACTTCACAAGTTTCACAAGTTTGTGAAGTCGGAGCTTGAGTTTGTGCAACCTCGACGTAGATCATCTTTGACACAAAGCCGACGAGCTATTCCGCTTTCTTTCCCGATGAAGCCGATGATCGAGTCAAGGATTCATGATGGACAGCGAGGACATGACCACGTGGAGCTTAGGAGGCGGAAATCCGGATCTACAAAGGTTGTATATCCGTATCCTAGTAGTTAACAGTTAACTAGCTTTCTATTTCGCCTAAACATCTAGTTATAGATCCGTTGTCTAGGGTTTCTTGGCACTAAAAATTTTAATTTGGCATGCACGATGCCTTGTGAGAACCCACTAGGGTGCCTAGGAACCTTTCAATTACTTCACTGAGGAAACACACAAAATTTTAGACTATTTCCTCACAAATAAACCGGCGACAGTACCCTCATTTCCGAGCTTGCCGGCCTTGGTGTGGCCTTTTCACTTTTGTTTTTTTGTGTTGCCTCTAGTGTTCCAATAGCATCCCATTTTTATTGTTTGATTTACTTAATTAATTGTGTTCAGAATTGTAGGGTTCCTAGGCACACAGTAGAGGTCTCACAAGGCATCAACCATGCCAATTTCAAATTTTAACGGTGCCGAGAAACCCTAATACGGATCGTTGGCTAGATGTTTAGGCGAAAAACAAACTAGTTAACACTTAACTACAAGAATACGGAAATACAAGCTTTGTAGATCCGGTCCTCCACCTTCATAGCTCCATGATGAAGTCCTCTCCGCTGTCCTCATGCAATCCCGGGCTCTAGCGTCGGCTTCATCGGAGAAGAAGCGGGCTAGGTCATCGACGACGTGCCGAAGATGATCTACGTCGAGGCATCGCTAGATCAAGCTCCAACTTCACCAAGTCAAGAAAACTTGTGAAGGAAACACACTCTACTACTTGGCAAGAGGTAGAGGATGAAGAAATAGGAAGTGGGTTCACTTTAGAATTGGATTTCTCACACTTTTCATCAATCCACCATTGATGAAGTGAAGCTTTCTTCATTGAAGAAGATGAAGAAGAAGAAGAAAGTGTTATGATAAGTTCATTAGAATAATTGAAAAAGAATTATCCTTATCATAACATGAACCATGGTTTGATGTAGAGAGTTAACTCAAGTTAGATGAATGGTTAGGGTTTGAAGAAGAAGACAAAAATGTTACATGAGTCAAAGCTTCATGAAGCTTCATGTAAGAAAGCAACCTTTTTATTTTATTTTCCCTTTTTCTTTTAATCCAAATTAAAAGATAAAAGAATAAATGAATAAGAAATAAAACCCTAACCATTTACTTAACCAAGGTTTAACTCTTTACACAAAACCTAGTAATTTTGCATCATCAAACATGATACAATCAAGTGCACAAAAGTATATCACATATACAATGTGCACACCCGAGTGAGAATATCCATTTAAAGTGAACCGATACTAGTTAATGCAAAGTAATATATCAAATATATAATTATACATTAAATCATTAAATCAACACTTGATTTAACGATCCGGTCATATCGCATATAACCGACTAGTATCCTATGTATCGGCTTATCGAATCAATACTTGATTCGATAACTAGGTTATATCGCATACAACCAATCGATACATTCATCGCGAGAATGAAATACGGTATCACATACACGCATTATTCTCGGTCCCGCACATATCTCATATGCGCTCCTATTTCGTTTCGCTTGAGCCAGGAAACCTCTGTGTAGGACTCTAAAGACTCGTCAATACGCCGGCAGCAGGTGATGATCATATCAAACACCCACAAGCCGCAAGCGATCTGCTAAACGTAACGGCCATCCGGGTATTGAGCGATCAGAAGATCGACGAGCAAGCCCGCTCACACTCCAGTGAATCCAACCAGTAACACTTACCGTACAGTCCGGTCTGATCGTCTGATATGTCGCATATCTCGCCTAGGGGTGGTAAACGTCAGACCCCAATAGCTCGATAAGTCGTGTCGATATGAGGTCTATAACTATTCGAGAAACTACTTGTAACACTTACCAGTAAATCTCAGCAACCCTGGCCAGGGATTTCCTGTTATAGCCAATCGAACACAGCGCAACATCAACCCCCTATACCGGGAGAGACGAATCCCCTCCTATCGCTCATTGCCTCCATGTGACTCGGGACTGTACCCAAAAACCACCGTTTTGCACGCCCTCTTGGACGTGGTAAGATGGAAATCAAAGCACAGTGGGAACCACACAAGACTCTATGACGATCTCGGGTCAACAGACTACTCTGTACCAGTGTCACCAGAGAACTGCCATCTAACGTAAGGTATAATACCATCTGGGAGTTCTCGGCGAGTCCGTCCAGTGTACCCAGTCTCCACTGAGCACCCGTATATCATCTCTGATGTCAAACACCAATGGATATGGGATCATCCATCGCCCATCTATATGGGTCAAGAAGGTATACGCTAGTCTACTCTGGTATATCGATGCCCCGTCTCGATATACCCACGACTAGGGACTTTGAAGGATGTACTTATAGACTACCATGTCCCCACTAGTATGATCCGCATCATAGTCCAGGTAGTCAAGTACACATCCTAAGGGCTTTCCAACATGCAACAGAGAGACAATCAGTGTACACGTTAAGGTAAAGAGCAACCAGATAGCATACTATCATGTCGAGCAAGAAAGTCCTCCCTATATATGTCCAAGCATCCACTACAATATACATCCTATGTATAGTAATGGCCTCTAGGGCATACATATAACTAACAAGAATTTTGGCTATCCATATCGCTTTTTTGCTCAAATAGCCGTATTTTTCCGACATATGCAGATTTGACGGATTGTAAGCAGCGATCGTGCAGAACAAGGGGCATTTTCAAGTGCAATGGGAGTGAACACTTAGTGCCAAAGATCCGGGCAGTTGGACCTGTGAAAGCGAACCATTCGACTACTCGGAGGCAATATCGACACGAGTTTCTTAAACTCGATACTTTTTGGTATGTATTTTTCTAAACTTCCCTTCTCAAACTCGACGCTCCAATATTCTTGTCTATGCAGGATTCTTAGCAACATCGCCGTAAAAAACCAAAGAAAAGACTAACCGTATTTGTTGTAGCGCCATATTTAAAGTAAAAAAAACGAATTGAATGATTGTTTGAAAACAAAACTTTGTTGAATTTGAGCATTGCATCATTTAATACGGACTTAAGGGGCTCTAACACCAATCCAGATTGGGTGGGGATTTCATCACCCTTCCTAAGATTCTGGAAATCACTAATTGCATAAGTGTCACCTCAATCTTAATAAAAAATATCTAGACTCAGCCAACTAAGGACTTGTCGCGCTCAATAGGACAAAGGAAAATTTTGGGCATTCAGTCGTTTATCTAAACATGACTTTTGTGGTGCCTAGGCTTGACAAGTGAGGAGGTAATTTTAAAAGTCCCGTCTCACGGTGATTCGTGAACGGAACTCTCCTTACCTCACTTGTGCTTACCTAGCCACAAATGACTGTGAAGAGGCGATTTGAGGGTTATCTCACAATTTGTCGCTTTGGAACAGTTAGGAGCAGGTCTAGTAGACTTAGAGGACCCTAGTCTAGGTATTGATTATGCATTTGTGACTGTGCATTTGTGATTGTGTTGTTGAACTGTCGTTTCATTTTCCCATTCTTTTGAAACAAACACAAATTCGCCATTTTTACCACCATCACCCAATTTTTCTCCACTTTCGTTTTCTTACCCTCACTACACTAAACTCGTTTAGTGTATGTCCGCTTGGACTAGGGACCCTAGTGCACGTTTAGTCCGTGTTTTGTTAGTCCCTACGTACTACGCAATCGACACCGCAGTCGAAACTCCTTCTACGCCTCTTTCACCCTTACCTTTGCCGGCCAACTCTGACGTTGATCGAGATTCTGTTCATACGTCTTCACCATCACCAAATTCTTCTTCTGAGATGTCAGGATTTCCTCCTAACATCCCTTCACCTACCCCGGGACTGATTCCACCTCATCCAGGTGCGAATAACCCGCAACCACCTCCTGTTGAAGCGCTATAGCGAATTGCGCTCCAGGATCGTTTCTATCCTACCCACTTTGCACTTCCAACCTTTCTTTCACTTCCGCCGGCCAATGGGGATAATTTCGAGATTAAGCCCCACTTCATCAACATGTTGCCCAAATTTCACGGGCTGGAATCCGAAGATGCCTGCATCTTCATCAACAAATTCCAGAACGTCTATGCAATGATGAAGACAACCCAATTGTCCGACGATGCTATACGGCTACGAGTCATTCCTTTCACTCTGTGTGACCTTGCTGAGAAGTGGTTGTACAGCACTGCATCGCATTCCATAACCAGTTGGGATGAGTTTGTAAAAGCGTTTCTTAAAAAGTTCTACCCAAATCACAAGACAGCGAGAATCCGAAACGAAATCAACCAATTTTCCCAGCTTCCTACCGAACCTTTTTGAAAGTGCTTTGACCGATACAAAGACCTTCTTGTCCAGTGCCCTCATCACGGTATTGAAAGATGGCAACTTTGCCGGACCTTATACGAGGGCCTGAATCCAGCAACTAAACAGTTGCTAGAGACCATTTGTCAAGGCCACTTTCTATCCAAATCTGACGAGGAAGCTTGGCAATTCTTCGACGATCTCGCAGAAAAAACTCTTCAATGGGAGAGCACTAGACCGAGCACTTCTTCTTCCTCTTCTACTTCTTCCGGTCAGTCTAGGGCAGGCATTCATCAACTCGATATCTCAATTGCAATGAAGGCAGAGATGGCTGCAATCACGCGAAAACTGGAAGTAATTGAGAGCAAATTCTCATCTTCTTCTCCTTCCCCTGCTTTTCCCCCTCGTACCATCTGCGCTTGTTGTTCTGATCCATCCCATTTGACCGAAGAGTGTCCTTACAACCCACCTTCCCAAGGACAGGATCAGGTCAATGCTGCATTTCAGCAGAGACCAAGAAATGATCCGTACTCTTCCACTTACAATCCCGGTTGGAGGAACCACCCCAATTTTGCTTGGAACCAGAATCAAAATCAGTTCCAAGGGCAGAACAACTTTCAAAGGGGACCTCCTCAACAACAAGATCAGCAACAAACTCAACAACAATATCAGCAGCCCTTCCAACCCCAACCTTTTCAAAATCCGACGAACAATTTTGCACCCAACAATTCTTTTCCTCAAAACAACTTTGTTCCGTCAAACAACGATAAGGTTTCCTCTCTAGAACGGAGTCTGGAGGAGTTTGTAAAACAATCGAATCAATCCACCGCCAACATCCAGTCTTCTATTCAGTCTCTGGTGCAACACACCGCTGCTCACGGGCAAAGCATAAAGAACATCGAAGCCCAGATTGCACAGCTGAATGCGGCGTTAAGCGAGCGAGAGAAGGGGAAGTTTCCATCTCAACCACTCCCAAATCCTGGTCACCCACATAATGTACATGTTACTCTAGAACAATAGAACCATAATGTGAGTGTCGTGACTACGTTAAGATCTGGAAGGATGCTGCACAACAACATTGGCACGCGGATAGACGACGACACCCCGGCTGTTTCTTCTTCTTCTTCTTCTTCGTCTTCTGAGCCTATTCTCCATTCTTCAAAAGGCTCTTATTCTTCCGCTACTCCGAACGGACCCACATCTCACTCCACGAAAACTCCAGCTCTGGGATCCGTTCCAACTCCACAATCTTTTACACAAGCATTGGACTCAACCAATTTCAAAAACGTTCCATTTCTAAACCGGTTGAGGTCCAATAAACAAAATCCATAAATTGAGAGGATTCTGGAATTGTTTAAATAGGTTAACATCAACATTCCCCTCTTAGATGCAGTCCAACAAGTCCCTTCCTATGCAAAAATCTTAAAGGACTTGTGCACTATGAAGTGGAAGTCTCAGGTACCCAAGAAAGTTTTCTTAGCTAGTGCCGTGAGTGATGCTCTTACCCAAAGTTTACCTCAAAAATGGAAGGACCCTGGCTGTCCTGCGATTTCAATAACCATTGGGGATAAGAACATCAACCGCGCTCTTTTGGATCTTGGTGCCAGTGTTAACCTGCTTCCGTACTCTGTATATGAGCAACTAGGTGTAGGAGAGCTGAAACCCACACACTGTACTCTCCAAATGGCCGACCGATCTATCACCCATCCTAGGGGTGAGCTAGAAGATGTGTTAATAAAGGATAGGGACTTCACATTCCCCGTTGACTTCATTATTTTAGACACACAACCTGTAGCTAACCCCCGGAATCAAATTCCGGTGATACTCGGTTGTCCATTCCTTGCAACCTCAAATGCTATGATCAATTGCCGAAACGGTTCGATGAACCTATCTTTTGGAAACATGACAATTGAACTCAACATTTTTAGGTTAGGGAATCAGCCCTCCGAACCTAATGCTCATATACTAGACATTTGTTGGATCCATGAGATCACCCCTAAGGACTGTGAATTCGAGGAGTTTTTGTTCGATCACAGCAATTTTGACGCGACTAGTGCGTTCCTCTTTGAACCTGTTGTTGCTTCTGCTCCCAACAGTGATTACGAGTGTTTCACTTTCTCGAACGATCTTGGATTATCGCCACCCGAGCTTGAATCTTTTGAATTTCCGAATGCGTTAGCTGAACCATCCAACTCGGTCGCTTACACTCGTTTTGAGCCTCTACTGGAATTCTATGAGTTCGAGACCTTTTCGCCAATTTTGCCTTCAATCGTTTCACCTCCAGCGCTCGAACTCAAGCCGTTGCCGTCTCACCTCAAGTACGCTTACTTAGGTGAGAACGAAACCCTCCCTGTCATCATCTCGACTTCTCTAGCTCCAGAGCAGGAGAAAGCTTTTGGCTGGTCAATGGCGGACATCAAGGGGATTAGTCCCCTGATCGTTGAATATCATATTCATATGATGGATGATGCCAAACCAGCCAGGGATCCACAAAGGCGACTCAATCCAGTCATGAAGGAGGCTGTGAAAAAAGAGATCGTCAAATGTCTAGATAGTGGTATCATTTATCCTATCTCTGATAGCTAGTGGGTCAGCCCCATTCACGTTGTCCCCAAGAAGTCGGGCATAACGGTCATCACCAACGAGGCGAACGAGTTAATCCCTACTCGCACCCAAATCGGGTGGCGAGTATGCATTGATTATAGAAAACTCAACGCCGCAACGCCGAAGGACCACTTTCCGCTACCATTCATTGACCAAATGCTAGAACGATTGGCTGGACACGAGTACTACTGCTTTCTGGATGGCTGCTCCGGCTATAACAAGATTCCAATCGCCGAAAAGGACCAGGACAAAACCACGTTCACCTGTCCTTTCGGCACGTTTGCATATCACCGCATGCCTTTTGGGTTATGCAATGCGCCCGCTACCTTCCAGCGGTGTATGATGGGAATCTTCTCAAACATGGTGGAGAAATTCTTGGAGATCTTCATGGACGATTTCTCCATTTTCGGCGATTCCTTTGACGAGTGTTTGCAGCATCTCGACGATGTCCTTACCCGGTGTAAAGATAAAAACCTCACTTTGAACTGGGAGAAGTGCCACTTCATGGTACGCGAAGGTATTGTCCTAGGACATATCATTTCACAAAATGGCATTGAGGTAGACAAAACGAAGATTGAAGTCATTTCCAATCTCCCTCCTCCCAAATGCATCAGAGACATCCGAGCCTTCCTTGGCCATGCCGGTTTCTATAGACGGTTCATCAAGAACTTTAGCAAGATTGCTAGGCCTTTGACTCTTCTGCTGGCCAAGGACAACACATTCGACTTCAACTCGAGCTGTGTGACTGCGTTCGAATCAGTAAAAAGCTCACTCACTTCTGCTCCCGTACTTTCTTCTCCTGACTGGATGTATCCCTTTGAGATTATGTGCGATGCATCCGACTTTGCTATCGGTGCGGTTCTTGGACAGCACATCGATAAGATACCACATGTAATCTACTATGCTAGTCGGACCCTGAACGATGCCCAACTGAATTACACAACAACCAAGAAGGAATTCTTGGCTGTTGTGTTTGCATTAGAAAAATTCAGGCCTTATTTGATCGGCTCTCCAGTCATCATCTACACAGACCATTCAGTTCTACGCCATCTTTTTGCGAAGAAGGACGCAAAATCTCGGCTGATACGTTGGATCCTCTTACTTCAAGAGTTTGACCTTGTCATCAAGGACAAAAGAGGATGTGAAAACGTAGTGGCCGACCATCTTTCACGACTTCCTTCTTCGCCGACGCTTCAACTTCCAATAAACGACGTTTTTCTGGATGAACAGCTCTTGACAATATCGTGCGAACCCTGGTTCACAGATATTGTGAACTATTTGGCAATAGGATTACTACCGAACGAATGGTCAAGTCAGGACAGACTTCGATTCTTATCCCAAGTAAAACACTTTTACTGGGACGAACCCTATCTGTTCAAGTACTGTCCCAACCAGATTATTCATCGGTATGTTCCTGATAATGAGTTCAAGTTTGTGCTGTCGTTTTGCCACGATCAAGCATGTGGCGGGCATTTTGGCCCAAGAAAGACAGCCGAGAAGATCTTGCAGTGTGGCTTCTACTGGCCACAACTCTTCAAAGATGCTCATGATTACTGCAAGACTTGCTCCCGGTGCCAACACTTGGGCCGGATATCCGGGGGAAACGAGATGCCACTCTAACCAATCTTGGTTGTCGAGATTTTTGATGTTTGGGGAATTGATTTCATGGGGCCGTTTCCCAGCTCTTTTGGGAACCTGTATATTCTTCTCACTTTTGATTATGTCTCTAAGTGGGTCGAGGCTGTACCCAGACGGACTAACGACAACAAAGTTGTTATTAAATTCCTTAAGGAAAACATCTTTTCTCGGTTTGGACACCCCCGCGCGATCATTAGCGACAATGGAACGCATTTCTGTAATAGGACTTTCGAGGCCTTGATGCGGATATATTCCATTAATCATAACCTATCCATGCCCTACCACCCCCAAACATGTGGGCAAGCCGAAGTTTCAAATCGGCAAATCAAGCAGATATTCGAGAAGACGGTTTCCAAGAACCGTAAGGATTGGTCTTTGGAACTCACTGATGCCCTTTAGGCATTTCGAACTGCTTATAAGACTGATCTTGGCATATCTACTTATCGGCTTGTTTATGGAAAGGCTTGCCACCTTCCGGTAGAAATCGAGCATCGCGCATTTTGGGAGATCAAAGAGCTGAATTTGACCCTTGAAGATGCAGGCAGCTATCGGAAGCTGCAGCTGAACGAATTGAACGAGCTTCGGGATGAGGCTTACGACAACGCTGTTATTGTGAAGAACCGAACGAAGGTGTTTCATGATAAACACCTTACACGCAAAACTTTCACACCTGGACAGCAGGTGCTTCTTTACGACACCCGACTACATTTTCATACCGGTAAGCTCAGATCTCACTGGAAGGGACCCTTTTTTGTGCGGACTGTATATCCGCACGGTGCGGTGAATTTAGAAAATCCAAAGGACGGTTCATTTGTCAAAGTAAACGGACACAGACTGAAACCATACCTTAGCGCTGAACCATCAGAGGAGCTCCTGGTCTTGCAGAAGCCGGTTTACCCTGCATAATCTTCCTCTGCCTACTACCAAACTTTAGTTATCCAGCCAAAACAGTGGACACTGTTTCAAATAAGTTTGGGGTTATATATATACAATTTTCTTTTGTATATATATGCGGATATTCTTGTCCGGTGCATATCCATTTTTGACGAGCAATCTTATCTGGTAATGCTCAGTTCTCATTCCTAAAAAAATGTGTATATATAACCTACGATTTTGACCCTTCAATAAATTTGCCTTCTTGATGTACAATGACAGTGGGGGCACTGTCCAGATTAAATTTGGGGGTACGCTCGGTACGCATTTTCTAACCTTCGCATTCATGTGTATATTTTGCATTTGCATACTTATTATAACCCATAAAAACCAGAAAATTTTCTAAAAACATAAAAACTCTGTCGTCAAGGTAGCTAGTGGGAGAACTTAAATTCAACATTTTCGACGGTTTTGGTTGATAAGTTAGGAACAACTAAATCCTATTTTTAGATTTTGAAAAGCTGAAAGATATACCTCCTTTGAAGTTAACTATAGCTAATATACGTCTTTACATCACACTACATGTGTCGTGAGTTTTTGAAAATTAGATAACAAGTCTTTTATGTCTGAAAACTTTTAAATTGATAAACAATTTTCTGAGGATCAAATAGGTTTGTTCTGAAATAAGTAATATCAAGAATAGTTTATGAAGTGAAGCGGATATGAAGGTGTCACGACCCGAAATATTAGCTCGTGGCCAGCACTTAAATCACGCAACGTCTAAAGGCGTAACGTAATTCAAGTAAGCTGAAACCCAGAAATCTAAACCTTTTAAGAAAAAATAAAGGAGGTGAAGTTTTGAAATAAAGGTATAATGAAATCAAGTTTTCTTGATGCAAAGAAAAGGAACATGAAAATGCAAGTGGATAATGTAAGTTTAAAAACAGGTTTCGTCTTTTTGAAAATTGGGCAGCACCTCCCTTGTATATTTTGATCCAAAACCTCAAATACATAATAAGAATAATGACAACCCCAAGCGGGAGCTAGCTCTTCGCCAAACGGTGGATCACAACCACGCAAGACAGTAAATAGGAGTATACGACGCCCAACGGCGAAGATCACCACAAAAGATAAAGTAATAAGCAAGACATCAAAACCCCAAGTAGCAGAAAACCCCTCGCTCTAAGTCTCGCAACCACAATCCCACTGAGTCTCATTACTTATACAATTTACAAATTTCGATTGATGGAGTTAACTAGATACAATATGAAATATAGATATAAGAGTGGGTACGATACAAGTGTCCCACCTACCAATGCAAAACACCCGAATGCAACTGTGTGCCAGCGAAGCCGCTACTGATCCAAGCGGTCAACCTGCAAGAACTGTGGCACAACGGGGGTGAGTTGCCAACTCGTGAGTAGAAAAATATCAACAGATAGAAATCGAATAAACAACAACTCCTAAGTCAACTATATCATAAAGGTAATACTATGATATCTAGGGTGACCGGGTCTGTATGTGTGCCAACAAGGTAGTCAATATCTATAAGCATGTGTATAACCTCCAATAGTAAAATCAATGTATGTATGTATGTGGATCTAGTCGACGCATCAACCACTGACGCAACAACATCATGCATGTAAATATCATAAAAGCATATTCATGAAAATATGAGGATATAAATCAACATGTGTCCCTCGCGACACTCCAAAATCATGGAACCTGAGTGTCCAGCATCGACACTCGAAATATCATGAAAACCGTGTCCAGCATCGACACATAAATCCTCAAATATCTTAGGCACCGCATCCTCAGATCGGCCCTCAGGCGCCGCACACCCTGGTCAGCCCTCATATCCATCTCGCTACTCCGGTCGGTATCCTCCGGATTACCGCCGAGTCCAAATGCTATCACCGGTAGGTAGTGCTCCCCTGCTAGGCTCACCGTCTAATATATACGAGTCTTCTTGCCCCGGGGTACCTCTCTGGGTCCACCATGTACCCGTAGACGGTGCCTACCGCTCCTCGAATCGGGTTTCACGTGCCACTCTCAGAACCGAGAAAACACATGGTGGACACACTGAAATATCATATCAAGAGAAACCGAGTTTTTTTTCAAAACAATACATACTTCTTTTAAAATGACCACGGTTGATCGAACGCTTTTGGCATGTCGGATGTTCAAAGTTCTAAAGTTATAACCGCGATCAGGACGGTGTCGCTATGCAGCTAGCCGGTTGAACACGGGTCGATCCACAGGGAGATGGTCGTATGTCCGTTCTTGTCTTAGACGAGTCAATGAAGAATTTGTATATGTTTGTTCAGATCTAACCTATGTGTTTTATATGCAAGTATAAAGTTGTTAAGAAAAAGATACGAAAGTGTAAGCTAAGAAAATCCGCAATCAAAACCTTTGAGCCGAGTCTTGACCAATTGAAACTAGAGCAATCGGCAACAACGTGGATTAGGGGATTTAAGCACGGTATTTGTGGAATCCGGCTTATTTACCCTTGTCCTTCCATTCTTGTCTCTTGCTTTCGCCTCCGGCCAAACCGAACGCAACCGGTCGCGTTTAGGAATCACCGTTACCTTGGAAGGGTAGGGTGCCTAACGGAGCGCTTGCGTAATGTTTGGGCGGAGTTCAAAGGAAAATAACGGGAAAAGGAAATGAGCAAAGAAACATTAACTTACAATATCGTATTTATTCTTAACAACACATATTACAACCATTCACAAAACGAACCGAAAAGAGCAAAAGAAAAGATAAACAAAGAAAAGAAAAGATTACAAGCAAGTAATTAAAAGTGCATGGAATTTAAGTGCATGAAAGTAAAGCAAGGTAATAAAAAGCAAGAAAGAAATAAGCAAGAAAATAACAACAAGAACCATAGAACCAAATACAAGACATGGGTTCAATAACCAAATCTTAAACTTGCAAGCTCACTTAAGAGGTTGCAAGATCAAGAAAAGGCAAAGAACTCATGGAGAATTAAGCACAAAAGAGAGAACAAAATGATACAACCCCTTGAGATCAATGACCAAAGCTTAAACTTGCAAGCTCACTTAAGAGGTTGCAAGATCAAGTTAAGGTAGAGAGCTCAAGGGGGAAGCTAAGCAAAAGAATGATACAAAAACCCTCATCTTCATTTAACATCCACTCAAAAGCTCTCACAATAATTTCATGGAGGAAAGAATGAAGAAGAAGAAGAAGAAGAAAACTAAAAGCTAACAAAAAGAGGGCATGAGAATGAACATCATAGCTTGGCAAGTTCTGGACTATTTATAGGCAGGAAACAGAGAACCTAGGGCAACATTCTGGCACTACATGTAATTACCAAACAGCCCCTGAAATTTTGTACACTGACGAGCCTATACGGCCGCGGTTCCGGGGCCAAAGCGCGCTTATGCTGCGGAACCGCGGCCATTTAGAGAGCTTGTGCCTTCATCTTTTGTCGTATCCCATGTTTTGTGGTTCTCTTCTATGTGGTATATGACTTTTCTCAGAAACTCTTCACAATTCTTCCAGAATTTCAGTAGATCAAAAGGTGATGTGATGTGGATCTTTTGCCATGATTTCCTCGAGCTCCGCGTAGATTTCTTGGATCTTGTGTTGACATTGAGCTTTGTGCATGAAAATGACAATCGATTTGCCATTTTGTCCCTTAAACTGGTATGTGGCAACACACGGATAGAGAGCGGAGACCCGTGTTTTATCTATTGTTGGCAGTAATCCGGAATTTGTCGTACTTTTCCATGGATTTCACTGTTTAGAGCTGAGAACCAGTATTCTGCAAATATGTAGCAAACACTGATCAAAAGCACCTGCCTATAAACAAACGAGCGTAAGAATGTGCGGTATAAAATGCAATATTCTGGTATGAACAACGGTTCTCAAATCCAGAAATCTCATGAAAACAGCATATCTCAATACGTAAAATCATAAAGCATGATGTATGCGACATATGATGAAATGTAAGCATATCCGTATTTCATGCAACATGGAACAGTGATATATCATATTAAGGGAAAACCGCTCCTTTAAATAATTCCAGTTTTGAAAATATGTCTTGCGGTTCCCAATATCTCCAAAGTCAAATGCAATATCGTAATAAAGTGCACAGGTAACTAAAGCAAGTAAATTAGGCAAGGAGTCATATCATGATGCAGCAATCCTACTGTGTAGTGGTATGGCAATTATCGATGATGAAGTATGTGAGCCGGAAAATCTGTGTACGTGAAACATACGCAACATCGATAATGGTGTAAGAGTAGTAACACAGGTATATGCAATGCAATAATAATATCATGAATGCAGCATAAGGTAAATCGTATAAGGTAAATCATCAGCTAAAAGCTATAAGGTATACGTAACTATCATATGTCTGAGTCGGTGAATCTATCAATCGACATCTAGCCTAAACAACATCGCGAACGGTATAATCCATCGTACGACAACCTCTAGTCAAGGGTAAGGATCAATCATCAAGTCAACTCATCACGCACGGAAAATTATCGTACGGCAGTATTAAGCTATCAGAGATCCTATGATCCTCTTAAGACGAGGAGGGTACGGACCTAACGTCTCGTACGGCTATCACTCATGATTCACATCATATATAAGTATCTCTATATACTTATGTTCCAGGTCGCATCCGCAATAATCTCATATCAGGGGACCGACAGGGTATAATTTGTTAGTTATATGTATGCCCTAGAGGCCATTACTGTACATGAGATGTATATTGTAGTGGATGCTGGGACATATATAGGTAGGACTTTCTTGCTCGACCTGATAGTACGCTATCTGGTTGCTCTTTATCTTAACATGTATACTTATTGTCTCTCTGTTACATGTTGATAAAGCCCTTAGGATGTGTACTCGACTTCCAGGACTATGATGTAGATCATACTAGTGGGGCCTGGGTAGTCCATGAGTACATCCTTCAATGTTCCTAATCGTGGGAATATTGAGACAGGGCATCGATATTCTAGAGTAGACTAGCGTATATCTTCTCGACCCATGTGATGGGCGATGGATGATCCCATATCCATTGGTGTTTGACATCAGAGATGGTATGCGGGTGCTCAGTGGAGACTGGGTACACTGAACGGACTCGCCGAGAACTCCCAGATGGTATTATACCTCACGTCATATGGCAGTTCTCTGGTGACACTGGTACAGCTTAGTCTGTTGACCCGAGATCGTCATAGAGTCTTTTGTGTCTCCCACTGTGCTTTGATTTCTAACCTATCACGGCTCTACTGAGTCATGCAAACATGTGGTTTTTGGGTACAGTCCCGATTCACATGGAGGCAATGAGCGATAGGAGGGGATTCGTCTCTCCCGGTATTGGGGGTTGATGTTGCGCTATGCTCGACTGGCCATAACTGGAAATCCCTGGCCAGGGTTGCACTGATTTACTGGTAAGTGTTATCAGTAGTTTCATGCTTGTTATGGACCTTACATCGGCATGACTTATCAAGCTACTGGGGTCTGACGTTTACCACCCCTAGGCGAGATATGCGACATATCAGACGAACAGACCGGACTGTGCGATAAGTGTTACTGATTGGATTCACAGGAGTGTGAGCAGGCTTGCTCGTTGATCTTCTGATCGCTCAATACCCGGGTGGCCGTTACGTTTAGCAGAACGCTTGCGGCTTATGGGTGATTGATATGATCACCACCTACTGCCGGCGTATTGACGAGTCTTTAGAGTCCTACACAGAGGTTTCCTGGCTCAAGCAAAACGAAATAGGAGCGCATATGAGATATGTGCGGGATCGAGAATAATACCAGTATATGATACTGTATTCTATTCTCGCGATTTGTATCATCGGACGGTTATATGTGATATAGCCGGGTTACCGAATCAAGTGTTGATTCGATATAATGATACACTAGATATTAGTCGGTTATATGCGATATGACCGGATCACTAAATCAAGTATTGATTTAATGATTTAATGTATAATTATATATATTTGATATATTACTTTACATTAACTAGTATTTGTTCACTTAAGATTGATTTTCTCACTTGATGTGCACAAGTTGTATATATGATATATGTTTGTGCACTAGTTTGTATCATGATTGATGATACATGCAAACTTGGGTGTGTGTATGACTTACACCATATTTTAAGTTAATGATTTAGGTTTTTAATTATTTTGGTAAAACAAAATGGTGGCCTTCTTTGTCTTTGCTTGAAGCTTCATGAAGCTTTCAAGCATCTTTGACAAAGTCCAACCATTTTGTTTTGCATGAGATTTTCATAACCTAACCATTAACTTAATCTAGGGTTTAGTCTATACAAAGGTTAACTCACCCATGGTTGCATTATGATATACTTCACTTGATTATTCATTTTAGTTAATTCATTATTCATTCATATTCTTTTCTTCTTCTTCTTCTTCAAGAAGAAAGCTTGCTAGAAAAATTTCAAGTGAAGAAAAAGAGTGAGAAATCCAAATCTAAAGTGAACCCACTTCCTATTTCTTCATCCTCTACCACTTTCCATGTAGTATAGGGTGTTCTCTTCACAAAGTTCATGACCAAGTGAAGATGGAGCTTGAGTTTGAGTCTCCTCGACGTAGATCATCTTCGGCCTCGAAGTCAACGACCTAGCCTGCTCATTTCTCCGAAGAAACCATCGCTAGAGTCCGGGATCCCGATGATCGCAGCGAAGGGACGTCAACACGGAGCTTTAGAAGTGAAGGACCGGATCTACAAAGGTTGTAATCCCTTTCACTTGTAGTTAAAATGTTTAACTTGCTTTTAGTTTCGCCTAATCTCTAGTATACGATCTTGCATAGGGTTGTTCGGCACATAAAATTTTGATTTTGGCATGGTAGATGCCTTGTAGAACCTCATGAATGTGCCTAGGAACCCTACAGTGGTATCAGAACCTAGCTAAAACTTAAGGCGAAGTGTAGACGAAGTTAGAAACCCGATCGAACCCCGAAACCCTAATCAAAACCCTTCTCTGTACATTTTTTGAAACTGTTGATTTTTCCTAATTAAAAATGCTCAGAAAATAGAGCAGGAAATTCTAAGGAAAACTGGAGAAAACGACAACCTAACTCTACAGTGGCGCCGCGGAACCGCGGCCTTACCCTACTTCTGGCGGCGGTTCCGCGGCCGTATGTGATGATTAGGCGCTTCATTTTCTACAGTAATTCCCGTAGCAGTTTCCTGTTTCTTCTGGGAATTTTTAATCTATACTCAACAGTTGAGTTTTCTGGGTTGTATTGGGAGTTCGTTGATTCGATCGGAAAGTTTAACTTCTTCTATGTGTTTTTCCGAGTAATTTTAGAGAGTGTTAAAAAGTTCAACCGGATATCAATAACTCACTTTTTCCCGACCCGGAAAATTTCCAAGTGTTGGATTTTTCCGTTGTTTAAGAACGTCTAAACCGTGCAAGTAACGCGATGGACCCTCTAGAAGACAACAAACCTTAACTCGATTATGTGACCGTCTTGAACTGCCTTTTGAACCTTAGGGTTTGAGGCAGTACGGCGTGCCATATGTGAGGCGTTGGCTTGACCCTTCTACGGCTGGACCGTTGGTACTGTGGCATGAAGTGGATGTTTTTAAACTTATTTCAAGTGTTGATCTATTTGGGAAAACTTGGGTGTTTGTTTATTCGATTGGAAAGTTTAACATTGTCTATTTATCTAGAATGTGATACAATAATTGGAATCAACAATATTTGAATGTTATAAATCTAGCAGTTCAGTCTCATTTGATCGGTTGCCACGGGATTTTGATGTGATCAAAAGTCTGTTGCAATCACGTAGGGTACGCGGATACTCGCCGGGTAAACTTAATCGACAGCCATGCCCCATAGCTCCGACCAAGTGACTGTAGGAGAACCCCGTAGCCAAAAGCATCCGTTCGGGTGCTCGCGGCAGCGGTGTTCCGCCTTAGTGCACTTCGTCGACGGCATCCGGGGGTGCGGCCGTCTACTAAAGTTTGCGACGAGCATTCGATCCGGATGTCGGGAATCTTGTTGAATTGCCAGACTGAATATTGAATAGAGTTTTCGATGATGAGACTAAAATGCGGGGTTTATAATTGTTAGGCATGCGATGTCTAAAGAATTCATTTGGTTAGGCATGTGATATCTAAGAAAATTGCGAATTCCAACTGTTGTAGTTTTACACTTTCTTTTCTGTGACCGTAAGTGTATCGCCGGTTTCGTTGCTATATATCAACGACAACTGGGATGGGCATATTTACTTACGTTGATGACATATGATGTTATGTGTTGCTGGATATGTTATATTGGATCGTCGCGTTTGAATAGCCGGGTTTTTTTTTATGTGAGATGAGTGTTTTTCATTTTCATTCATGTAAAAACTTGTATGTAATATTCTTTTATTGGGGCACTTCCGGGTTGAGGATGATGTCACCATTGTATATTATTTACTTTTCCGCATTAGGATAGACCCAAGGAGGGGAGCACAAGTAACCGGGTTCTAGGGTCCAGTGGGAGATCATCTTGAGGAGTCGAGTCCGGGTCTCCTAACTCTAGAATTGGTAGGGTTGCTTGCCGCTCTCGTAGGGGTCTAGGGGTGTGGGATTGGCTATTCATCACGACCGTGGAATCCATGTTCTATACAGGCTCAAAATAAAACACGGACATCCTAGTATATCCAATATTTCATATGTTATTTTTCTGCTGCGTTATCTGTGATGTGATCATGTGATATGTTCAGATAGATATTGTATATAGTATATATGATATATTATATAGACGTTGCTTATGTTTTACACCCGCGCTAGCCCTATCCCGCTCTGCCGTTAGTTACCTAACCTAACGGTGCAGACGGGACATCGAGGCGAATGCGGATGGCATAAGTGTACGTTATATTTATCTATGATGTTTAGGTGGACTTAAATGATGGGACATTCATTAATGAGATTAATGAAAGAAAATAAACCTAAATGATGTTGTGGAATCGAATTTCAAAAAATTAGGTAGCTCTAGTTGTTGCTTTGCATAGCGGTATTCCTTGTAGAATATCCAGCACCTTATTCGATAGGGAAAGAGCCGAGATCCCTTCACCGGGAGTGACCTCTTTAGCAATGACTAGCATATGCTACAGCCTTCGGTTTGTCTTTTGACTGCTTTTCTAGTTCTTGCTTTGCATAGTGGTATTGTGAATATCCTGCACCTCATTCGACGAAGAAAGAGCCGAGATCCCTTCACCGGGAGTGACCTCTTTAGCGAAACTAGCAAAAGCCTCAAAAACACTCCATTTAAAAACTATTTTATTCCGCAACGAGATCAAGTTCAAAGCGTTAAAGGTTTTCTCAAAAACCATCTGCAACCCTTCGTCATTTTAGGAAGTAGAGTACTTAGTATTTGTGCTGTGTTTGTTGACCTTAGTTAAGGCACAGTGTACGGTAGCTAAGTGATGTCTTCCTACATTGCATATGATGCGATTAGTTAGGACAGTCGCGTGACTTTGTTGATCTTAGTTAAGGGTCATGTGGGTAGGTCTAATTAATCACGAAATGACGGGTAGAGCTTGACTAGTGCTTATGATTTGTTGACCATAGTTAAGGTCATAAGTGCCAGGGGTAAAAACCTTTATCGGGAGTTTCAAGTGTTGAAATTTGCAATGAGATTGCATACCTTCTATATGATAGTTGGATCCCGATACCCACTGCGAGTAATTGTTACTCCTGGGAGAGTTTTGCACTTTGCAATTAGCTGATCAAGTAGGTGTCTAGAAAGGTGTCAACGGGGTTACGCCCCTGGGAAAACGAGGTTTACTTTAATTAGGTCCGTGCGAAAGCACGGGGAACCTCTCTCAAAGTACCGGCACTGGCCTGGCTGAAAGATTGGCGAACTTGTAAAGTGTAATTAATCCCGGCTAGTCTTTCCTTTTAGGGTTTGAAGGAAGATTTGATAAAAACAGTGGGAGCCATCCTGATTAGATAAAATATATATTACCAATCTAATCTTGCAAGAGCGCACGCAGAGTGTTTTCTTCTCTCTCTCTCCAGGTAGCGACAATGTCACGCCTTAATCAAGATAATAATATGGATGTATTGACCGAACCCGCTTGTTATACTGAGCTGGGGAACGTTGGTCCGCTCCAACTTATAATTGTTATAAGACAGTGCAGGAAATTGGGGAATACCAGATTTCCCATGCCGCCCAAACGAAGAAAGTGCATAATGATGCATCTTCTTCGGGTGTGTTCATTACAAAGAACTGTTTCTCTGTATCCTCTACGTCCTGGGTATTAGATACCGGATCAGGATCCCGTATATGTAATCTGTTACATGGGCTACAGAAAGGTAGAGAACTGAGAACGGGTGATAAGTTTCATGAGACAGAAAACGGTGCAAGTGTTGCAGCCAAGTCTGTTGGTCACTATCACCCTGTATTACCAGAATATATTGATTCTGAACGAATGTTATTAGATACCGAACCTGATATACAACATCATATCAGTCTCTTTATTAGTAAAGAAAGGATATAATTTTGTATTGTTGGATAATGTTTTGAACATTTCCTATATCAAGAGTTGATCGGTTCAGGCACGTTATCTAAAAGCATTGACGTTCTAAATCAAACTACAGTTCTTAGTATACAGAACACACACGAGAGAAAGAGTTCAGAAATGAACGAATTCTTCTTGAGGCATTGTAGACTAGGTCATATCAATGCGACCCGACTAGCTAAGTTACATTTAGATGCATATTTAAATCAGTTTAAATTTACATCTTATGAAACTTGCCAGTCATGTCACAAAGATAAGATGACCATAGCTCCGTTTACTGGAAACAGCGAGAGTTAGTGAACTCTTGGGACTGATACATAGTGATGTATGAAGGTCCCCAGTCTACATATGCCAGGACTGGTTTTTTGTACTTCATTACATTCTCTGATGATCTCTCAAGATTCAGACATATGTTTCTATTGAAACACAAGTCCGAATCTTTTAAGATATTCACAGAATGTAAGTTAGAAGTGGAGAACCAAAATACGGGTATAAGTATTATGTCCTTTGATGAGATCAAGGAGGAGAGTACTTGAGCACGGAATTCCTGGACTATTCTAAAGGAGAATGAGATTCTCTCTCAACATTACTCCTCCGTATACACCACAGCACGTCGGTATATCGGGGCGGAGCAATAGCACCCTATATGATATGGTGCGCTCTATGATGAGTACTACTGAGTTACCTATTTCCTTTTGGGAGTTATGCACTTAAGAAGCTGCATACCTATTGAATTAGGTTCGAATCAAATCTGTGCCTACCACTCTATATAAGATATGGTATGGGAAGAACCCATCTCTTAAGAAAGTTAAGATTTGGGATTGTCCGGCCTATGTCAAAAGCAAAATCCGGACAAGATCGAGGCAAGGTCAGTTCTGTAGAACTGGAAGTAGTTCCAGCTATACAAACTACAGCTGATGATTTGATAGAACCAAAGGATTCAATAGTCCCCAACGAACCTCGGCCTCTCCGCCGATCTAGCAGGGTTCCTCACCTTCCTGAGAGATACTTTGGTTTCTCGATGACAGTGGGAACGAGGATTGCATCATGAGATGATGACCCAACTAGTTTCGAGCAGGCCATCAAGAGTAAGGACTCTGTAAGAATGGCTGGATGCTTAGCGATCTGAGATGGAATCCATGTACACTGACAAAGTATGGACTTTGGACGCTATATCTGAAGGGTTGAATCCCCATCGGGAGCAAGTATATCTTGAGAAGATTACTTGGTGTAGATGGAAAAGTTGAGACTTTCAAAGCTAGACTTGTTAAAGTTTTTCGTCATCGACCAGGCGTGGATAATGATGAAACCTTTTCTAGTGGCTATGCTTAAGTCCATCCGGATCTTACTTACCATTGCTGCATACCATGACCGCGATATCTGGTGGTTGGGTGTCATGACTGCTTTTCTATATTGATTTAGAAGAGAAGTCTATAAGTACACAGCCAGAGGGCTTCGTAAACAGTGGGAGCAGCGGAAACGTGTGCAAGATGTTTTATAGGATAAAGCAGGCATCGCGGAGTTGGAAAGTCTGTTTTGATGTAATAGTCAAAGAGTTTGACTTCATCAAAATAGTAGATGAACCTTGTATATACAAAAAAGGTAGTAGAGAGTAACGTGGTCATCCTCGTATTGTACGTGGACAACATACTCTTGATAGGAAAAGAGTTTCCTATGCTACGCTCGGTCATTCTCCTCTTATCACATGGATTCTCCATATAGGATCAAAGTGATACCTCCTAAATCCTGGGTTTTGGATCTATGAGATGGATCTAATTGGATATTAGGATTCTCACTAGTTGTAGTGAGTTGGTAACAATCGATCCTGGGGAGAATCACTGGAAAGGTTCCAGGGTGATAAGGTTAACTGAATGTCAGTCGCAGGCATTGTCTTTACCCTCAGTAGAGAGACGGTATGTTGGAAGAGTTCCAAGCTTGATACCGTGGCAGACTAGACAATAAAGGCTGGTGACATCGCTATCAAAGATATTACCAATGAGGCAGTTTGGGTGTATATTAGTTCAAGAGATGAACTGGGTTCCTACCATTGTGTGACAATGGAAGTATGGCTTTGGCCCAGGAACCCCGGTCCCATCAGTGACCCAGATATATTCCAAGGAAGTATCACCTGATCATGGAGATAGTTGATCTCCAGGGTGATCGAGGTTAGGAGAGTAGACTCAGAGGACAACACGGCAGATCCACTCACAAAGGCTTTTTCCCAGAGAGAGACTTTTATGGGATGGTTGAGTATGAGATACTGCAACCACTGCTACAGATGGCCCTAGTGCAAGTATGAGATTGTTAGTTATATGAATGCCCTAGAGGCCATTGCTGTACATGAGATGTATATTGTAGTGGATGCTGGGACATATATAGGTAGGACTTTCTTGCTCGACATGATAGTACGCTATCTGGTTGCTCTTTATCTTAACATGTATACTTATTGTCTCTCTGTTACATGTTGATAAAGCCCTTAGGATGTGTACTCGACTTCCAGGACTATGATGTAGATCATACTAGTGGGGCCTGGATAGTCCATGAGTACATCCTTCAATGTTCCTAGTCGTGGGAATATCGAGACGGGGCATCGATATTCCAGAGTAGACTAACGTATATCTTCTCGACCCATGTGATGGGCGATGGATGATCTTATATCCATTGGTGTTTGACATCAGAGATGGTATGCGGGTGCTCAGTGGAGACTGGGTACGCTGAACGGACTCGCCGAGAACTCCCAGATGGTATTATACCTCACCTCAGATGGCAGTTCTCTGGTGACACTGGTACAGCTTAGTCTGTTGACCCGAGATCGCCATAGAGTCTTTTGTGTCTCCCACTGTGCTTTGATTTCCACCCTACCACGGCTCTACCGAGTCATGCAAACAGGTGGTTTTTGGGTACAGTCCCGATTCACATGGAGGCAATGAGCGATAGGAGGGGATTCGTGTCTCCCGGTATTGGGGGTTGATGTTGCGCTATGCTCGACTGGCCATAACTGGAAATCCCTGGCCAGGGTTGCACTGATTTACTGGTAAGTATTATCAGTAGTTTCATGCTTGTTATGGACCTTACATCGGCATGACTTATCAAGCTACTGGGGTTTGATGTTTACCATCCTTAGGCGAGATATGCGACATATCAGACGAACAGACCGGACTGTGCGGTAAGTGTTACTGATTGGATTCACAGGAGTGTGAGCAGGCTTGCTCGTTGATCTTCTAATCGCTCAATACCCGGGTGGCCGTCGTTTAGCAAACCGCTTGCGGCTTGTGGGTGATTGATATGATCACCACCTACTGTCGGCGTATTGACGAGTTTTTAGAGTCTTACACAGAGATTTCCTGGCTCAAGCAAAACGAAATAGGAGCGCATATGAGATATGTGCGAGACCGAGAATAATACCAGTATGTGATACTGTATTCTATTCGCGCGATTTGTATCATCGGACGGTTATATGTGATATAGCCGGGTTACCGAATCAAGTGTTGATTCGATATAATGATACACTAGATATTAGTCGGTTATATACGATATGAACGGATCATTAAATCAAGTATTGATTTAATGATTTAATGTATAATTATATATATTTGATATATTACTTTACTTTAACTAGTATTTGTTCACTTAAGATTGATTTTCTCACTTGATGTGCACAAGTTGTATATATGATATATGTTTGTGCACTAGTTTGTATCATGATTGATGATACATGCAAACTTGGGTGTGTGTGACTTACACCATATTTTAAGTTAATGATTTAGGTTTTTAATTATTTTGGTAAAAAAAAATGGTGGCCTTCTTTGTCTTTGCTTGAAGTTGTAAGTCCATGCTACCTCTCCCGGTACTTTCGGGCATGCGGAATTAGATGAAAAACAATTTTCTAGAGGCGGTAACATGGACTCAAAACCGGATCTTTGTTAAACTACTAACTAACAACCTAACAAGAGTTTACCTACTCGGTTAGGGGGCTATACCTTTCTTGAACTCCTTCGTCTTCGACTCCTTCCGGTGTACGGATCGGCCTCACCTCGTCGTCTCCTTGCGCCGAAGATGGATCCACCCGAAAGCTTCTACCTTTGGCTTCTTCTTCGAACTTTGAAGAAACTAGATCACTTGGCTTGCTAGGCCTTGTGAACTAGATTGAGTAGAGGAATGTTTTGGTGTCTTTTATCTCTAAGGCAATGAGTCTCAACACATGAGAATGGTTTGCCTTGAGGTAGAGAGAGCAAGAGCAAGAGGGAGAGCTTGAGAATGAGAGAGCTCAAGAGAGAAAGCAAAAAATAGAATGAACCATACTCATCTCATTCTCACCTCTCATAATCCAAAAGCCATCATAACAAAATTAGTAATCAAGTATTGTGTAAATGGTTTAAGTCAAAATGGCTATATCATTTCATGCACTCATTTTGCATAAATAAACAAGCAAGCAAAAGTCTTTGCCATGGAATGATAGCCATTGTCATGATGATGGTCAACTAGTCCAACCTAGTCAACCGGTCAACAAAGTCAACAAGTCAACAAAGTCAACCCCTCAATAACCATGTCACTACAATACTTAATTAATATTAATGTTAATCATATATCTTATTCTCATTAGGGTTAAGCAAAAGTCAATGGTCAACAGTCAACTGTCAACAGTCAACAGTCAACAACCCCAATGAGAATACTCTGCCTCTGTCTCTCGGTCAACTGTGCATACACACCCGCATCCGCGTTCCGAGGAACACGAATACAAACGAGATAAAATCAATCCCAAAACGTACACTAGGATCCGGCTTAAACCAAAGCCCGCTAGTGTTAACTGTCCGGACACTGTACGTGCACAAGTGCACAGATGTGACCGGACCCTATCGCAAAACCATGCGACCTGTCGCAAAACCATGCGACCTCTACTCTTTTGCCTAAAGGCGAATAGCTTTCTGTGTGGGACTCTAAAGACTCGACACTACGCTGGCTGTGGGTTTAACCACAGACCGCAAGCGGCACCAGCTGTGCGTAACGGTCCCCAGGTAGATGCCGACAAGAAGACTGACGAGGTGAAACTCATCTGAACTCCTACTGAGCCTGAATGTGACAATCTCCGTACAGTCCGGTCTGTTCGTCTGATACATCGCATGGCGGGCCTAGGGGGGCGGTAAACATCAGTCCCCTAATAGCGGTACAAGTCGTGTCGGGGTGAAGCCCAATACACCCTGAGATAACACTAGAAGCCTACCAGTATATCTCGCTTGCCCTGGCCAGGGACTACTCGTGTAATGGCTCTCCTAGACACAGCGCGATGTCAACCCCCAATACCGGGAGCGACGAATCCTGTCTAACCGTCACTACCTCCAAGTGCTTCGGGAGTGCACCCAACTACTACCTGTTTGCACGACTCCTTTGAGCCGTGGTAGGGTAGTAATCAAAGTACAGTGGGAACACACTCGAGGCGAAGTGACAGTGTCAAATCAGCGGACTAAGCTGTACTCATGTCACCTGGGAACTGATAACTGACAATAGGTATAATACCAACCGGTCAGTTCCCGACGAGTCCTGTCCAGTGTACTCGTAACCCAACGAGCACCCGCATACTATCTCCAGTACGACGTACTGATGGCTGTAGGACAGACCATCTCCCACACTGGGATGAGAAGCGCATGCGCTAGTCTACTCCGGAGTATCGATGCCCTGTCTCGATAGTCCTGCGACTAGGGACCTGCATAAGGATGTGCTTATAGATTACCGAGCCCCCACTAGTGTGACTGCCATCACAGCGCTGGTAATCAAGCAAAGATCCTAAGGGCTCTACTAATGCGTATAGGTGATATAATAAAATAAACACATGTACACATTGAAGTAGAAACAAACCAAGTAGCATACTACTATTTTGAGCAAGATTGTATATACAAGGTGAATATCCTAAGCTTCCATTAAGTAATATACAAACTAATATGATACAGTAATGGCCTCTAGGGCATATACACTAACAGAAGCTTCATGAAGCTTTCAAGCATCTTTGACAAAGTCCAACCATTTTGTTTTGCATGAGATTTTCATAACCTAACCATTAACTTAAACTAGGGTTTAGTCTCTACAAAGGTTAACTCATCCATGGTTGCATTATGATATACTTCACATGATTATTCATTTTAGTTAATTCATTATTCATTCATATTCTTTTCTTCTTCTTCTTCTTCTTCTTCTTCAAGAAGAAAGCTTGCTAGAAAAATTTCAAGTGAAGAAAAAGAGTGAGAAATCCAAATCTAAAGTGAACTCACTTCCTATTTCTTCATCCTCTACCACTTGCCATGTAGTATAGGGTGTTCTCTTCATAAAGTTCATGACCAAGTGAAGATGGAGCTTGAGTTTGAGTCTCCTCGACGTAGATCATCTTCGGCCTCGAAGTCAATGGCCTAGCCCGCTCATTTCACCGAAGAAACCATCGCTAGAGTCCGGGATCCCGATGATCGCAGCGAAGGGACGTCAACACGGAGCTTTAGAAGTGAAGGACCGGATCTACAAAGGTTGTAATCCCTTTCACTTGTAGTTAAAATGTTTAACTTGTTTTTAGTTTCACCTAATCTCTAGTATACGATCTTGCATAGGGTTGTTCGGCACATAAAAATTTGATTTTGGCATGGTAGATGCCTTGTAGAAACTCATGAATGTGCCTAGGAACCCTACATAATTCACCTCAATCGACTCGCATCCATATACCATCATACCATCAACTCATCATATCATCATATCCGTCTCATATTCTTTCATCGCATTCATATCTCACGTCAAGTCGAGTTTACATAAACATTTTATCTCTACTATGTATAAGTATCTAATCTAACATACACACCCGAACCATACAAGCAGATTTTAAAAGAAACGAATCGTAGTTTTGAAAATAGGGGTTACGGTGTTTTTTAAAGGAAAGATATCATTTGAAAATCCATAACGTTCCTCAAGGTAACTGTTTAAAAGATGCATACGATTCTTCAGTTTGGAAATATGTATGGTTCTGATGACACATCTACGTCGACTATCTAGTCCTATAGTACCCTAAACGGCAGTATCGTCAAATATCATCCTCAAATACCGTCATCATATATTAGCCGTATTATATCACTTCTAAATATCCTTAGGTTCTAATATGGTTTTACTAACTATCATTTAACCCTAACCCTAGTTTCCCAATCTAGGTTTTCTTAACCATAAGCTACAAATCGGTTTCCACCAAAACTTTGCGAGGGTGCTATACGCCATCCACCCAACTTCCCCCGTGGATATAGATCCACTCACCTTGGTTCTTGTTTGCCGAAGTTGATGACGCCACGCTCCATCGCCTAGGAATCCACGCGAAAGTACCTACAATAACAACACATATCGCAACGCTATTAAAATCAAGTTCTAAAATAGGAAACGGCACGCGCCTTGCTAGTAGGTTAGAACCTATAGCATACACGTACAAAATCAACCAAACAACCCTTCTTGTCGATGTATAAACATGCGACAACCAAAAACGAACCCAAATATCAAAACTTATCATTCAAAATACGGAAAACATATCCTAAATTACACACAAGTGTTCCCAGATTTTGACTCAGGTCAAATAAATCCAAGCAAACAAGTCAAGGGTGATGTATATAGTATATATGACATACTGGACCAACCTAGACCCCTACCCTCACCAAGTGGCCGGCCACTTCCACCTAAAATCCGATGTCGCCGGCCCAGGGGTCTCTGTTTGGGTTCATCAGGTCATAGTGGTCTCCTGGTGACTTAGTTTGGTCCCTGGTATTGTTTGGTTTACTGAAAAATGTCCTAGGTTGCTCCAGATACCCTCTAGGCACACTAAAAGTCACAAAACCGATACGGAAAAATCCTAAGTTCGAGCATCGGGTTCATTTATATGGCTCAGGTCATGAATCGTGTCACCATAGTCATGTAAACACTCCTAACTGTTCCCAGATTTCACCTATTTTCACAACAGAAAAATCTAGTAGGTCCAAACACCCTTAAACACCTTCAGGTAACTACCCTACAAAACCCAAACCCTAACTCCTCTACCAACCTGGGGTCGCCGGAATTACCTCCATAGTCGCCGGCCAAAACCGAGCAGACAGGGTCGGGGTCACGAGTGTGTACTCAGGGTCACAATTACAACATTACTACAATGTTTGTTTTCACCAACAAGTCTCGGGGTCACAGCAGGTTGTAAATATCTCAAAACGAAACTAAAACACGATATCGCACCAAACTAAACTACAAGGAAGAAGTTATACCTCATTTAGTCCACTCTAGGCAGCACTAACTTCCCAATGCCGTCAAAATCCCACTTTGCTCGGTTCAAAGTGTAGAGGAAGTGATGGGGATTAATTTTTGTGACAGGGGTTTAGAGTTTTGGGGATTGTTTGGAGATAGATATAAGGTTCTTTGAGGAGGGAAGTGAGGTTGGAGAATGAAGAAGAAGGAAAATAAAATCATGGGCATGGATATGGCAGCAGTCCCCCTCTCTCTCACTAATATTCTCACACACACTCTCTCTCTCCAATAGTATACCTACCCCAATCATTTTGTCCCCTTTTGACTTTTCTTTTTCTTTTCTCGCCACCAATAAACCATAACACATAACCCAAATGAAATGAAACAACATGTAACCAAATGAAACATGTCATGGTGCACTAACCATGAAAACTGTAGAAACACGGATTTGGTTTAATCGCGATTAGCAGTGCACTAATCGAGTTTTTATCGAAACTGCGTATAATAAATTTTAAAAATGCCAAATCCTTTAATTATATTATTAAATGAATAAATCATTTTAAATTTTCATTTATTTCAAAAATATTGGTATATATTTATACCCTTTTTCGAAAACCCCAATTTCGCAAATAGGGCAGATTTCGAGAAAAATATTATTTTAATATTAAATTCCAAAAATAACATTTTATATTTTCTGAAATGTAACAATCTTCCCCCCTTAAATAAATTCGGTCCCCGAATTTGAATTTAAATCCTCAAAATCTAAAACATTTCAATAATCAGCTCAAATCAACGGGGCTCCGAAATCATGGAAAACGCAGAAATAACACAGCGCGTCAAGTGCGCGTGGAAACGAGTACAAAACTCAAAAACTGAACTCCGTCAAGCGTTACGCAAATCATCGGATTCGCACGCATATCCTTGGAGTTACAATGGAGATACAGATCTCGAAATCTACTACTGAAATCCAATATACACTAGTCCAATACTATAATACGTGGATAGTACGCATCTTTGGAAAACTTCCAAGAACTAAATAAAACTCATGCAAAAATCTTTTCTAAATCGCCGCGTGAATGCGTAACTCACGACATAAGTGATGGACGCTCAATTTAAAATAATAATATATGTCCATATATGTTTTCCTAAATACACGTTCCGTCGTTTTCAAAATATCACAAAAGGTTTTTCTTTATAAACGTTCGCGTCGCTCACGGACACGTAGGAAATAGCGAGACTATAGCTCCTTTGAAAACCTCTTGGTAAGCTTTTAATGCATGCAAAGTACTCAGGTACTGTCCTTAGATCAGTCATGTTCGGCTACTATATACTATATATAGTACCTATCATGGAAACAAAGTGCTCAAAAAGTAAAATCGGCCTCAAAAGGCGTATCCGACAATCACATGCGTCTGGTGCGCATGGAAAGCAAATCCAAACACAGGTGCCACAATGTGCACAAAAGCCAAAACTACATGCAACGGGTGTGCACGGAAGCATCTGTCCAGTGCAACAATATCGGGTGCATCTGATATGCACAAGAATCCCGATTTAGTGCATCTGGTGTGCACCAAAAGCGCATCTCATATAGTGCGCCCAACACGCGCGAAAATCCAAATCAGGTGCATCCCACATGCACGAATAAAATCTAAATCATGTGCATCCCACATGCACAAAATCACGAAATCCAATATCAAGCACCGAACATGCGCAAAATGTAAATACCTAGTAGGTGCAACCATAGTGCACGAAAACAATATCATGAAACTCAATCATCAAAACTCAAATCCAAGCGATATAAGCGTGATACTCAGATCACAAACGCAAATCGTAACAAAGGATATTGAGGTACACCTCCTACAATGTCGAAAATGAATCGGTGCGCCTAAAACCTGCAGAACAAGAATATCTGCTTGCCTCCTGCTCACGGTCTAGCATCTTCTGTCTCTGGGTCCTTATCTTCTCCCTGGATTTACCAATCTCACAATCCATCGACTCATCGGCCCTGTCAGGTGTGCTAACGGGGACGATTCCATTCTGGCACTTCTCTGGTCATCTCCCGGTCAATCATCACGACCACTCATAAGGAAACACTTCACTGGCGTCGGCCTCTGGTTTTCTGAATAAACGTGAGCCATCTGATCCTAGGTGCAAATCTTATTGCAGCAGTGTCCCGGAAGGAATCCTGCTCAAGGTCTCTTCCAAACTCGCCTATGCCGAACTGTACGAAGGCTGGTACTCTTGCATAATCTTTTCTCGTTTTCTGGACATCTGCGTGTTCCGCACACCTTTCCTCGGGAACAGGCCATATCCTAACGCCTCTGTATACATATCAGATCTCTAATCTCGACGGGGAGTAGCAACAGCTCGTCAGCATCGCGCATGAACCTTCGGCTCCACTCGCCTTTGTCATCGTCCGCTTCGACGTCACGTCTTGCTATCTGCGTGCTGCTACTGTTCTCGACCACGGTCAATCCGAAGTCTCTCACATGGACTCGAAATCGCATACTCTGTATCCTCATCACTCTGTAGAAGATATCTGGCCGAACACGTCCTCGGGAACTCGCCCCAACCATCGGAAGAATACTCTATACTCGCTCGCTCTCGATCAACTCATAACGCATCTGGGTGAGGTCCTCTATCCGAAGCTGGTCAGCTTACTGGTCTCCTATCATATGGTATCCGGACGGTGTTAAATTTTTCGATCGAGTCATCGAGGTCCCAAAATTTCCTAAAGGCTCAACACCTGAGCGCAGTCTAAAAATATCTGGTACATACCACAGCACCTCTGGACCAGCCGTAGAAGGGCAAACCCAAGACTTACTGATGGCACCGCTAAACTGCCACAAACCCTAAGGTTTAAAGCGGTTCCATGGTCATCATGTCGAGTTAGGGTTTCATTCTTCTAGAGGGTCCACAGAATTACCTGCATGTTCCTCCGAACACTTTAAACTTGGGAAAAATGGTTTCCTGACACCCGTTCGAACCTTTTCAACTTCGCCTATACAACATGTGAATACCCTTCGCCCGCATGCCAAGCAATGCCTCAATGCTCCAGGAAAAGCGAGACATTAACAGTCACCTCCGGATCGGTCTGCTCTAGGTCTGAGTAAGACTCTTCACACTGGAAATCTTCAACTCAACTGGGCTTATGTCGGGGCATCAATCTGACGAATCACCTTTGTCCCTCAACTCGGGGCAGGCTAGCTATCATCTGTCGCATTTCTGCCTGGAAGCTCCGGCGATCTTAGCTCGTAAGCTCTAGAAGAGACATCCTAACAATCTCAGCAACAGCCGGGTCATCTGTCGGCACGGTAGGCGATATCATAATCTCTGAGGTATGATGTACATCAACAGTCCTCTCGCAACTGGAAGCTCTAACGGTGGCCCGATCCTCCTGTGTAAAACTAAGCCCTCGCCTCCATAAGAGGCCACAACATAATACTATATCGAGATGTTCCCATGTCACCAGAAAACACAATGGTCGGCCCTCGTACCAGACGAGCTCACCCTGACCGCAACACTAGCAGCAGCTCAATCTGCGCTCAAACATGGTGACAGGAACCTCAATCCAGTATCGAAGGAAGCAGATCAACGGCATGAAAGGAAACGATAGATCCATAATGAATACATGATCATAAGGAGGAACAGCATCAATGAGAGTATGATCATGAAACAAATAAAATCAAGGATCTCAAATGGTTGTATAATCAAGGATACGAAGAGAATCACTGGTCTCAAAAATATGTACATCCTAAGATTTTTTAAGTGGAGTATCGTATCGTAAATATGCCACGGAACATACGTACGGTACGTCACTCTACTCAAGCTACCTACCATCAATCAGGGTCAGCCTATGAAACGAAAGTTCGGGTCTAATACCCCCTCCCCCACGTTCAAGTCTAAGTCCCGTAAGGTCAAGCCTAGGTTCCGAAATACATACCAGCCCTAGACTCCGCATAGTCAAACATAGACTCGAAACAAGGTTAAACCTAACGCTCTGATACCAACTTTGTCACAGCCCGAAATATTAGCTCGTGACCAGCACTTAAATCACGCAACGTCTAAAGGCGTAACGTAATTCAAGTAAGCTGAAACCCAGAAATCTAAACCTTTTAAGAAAAAATAAAGGAGGTGAAGTTTTGAAATAAAGGTATAATGAAATCAAGTTTCCTTGATGCAAAGAAATGGAACATGAAAATGCAAGTGGAAAATGCAAGTTTAAAAACAGGTTTCGTCTTTTTGAAAATTGGGCAGCACCTCCTTTGTAAATTTTGATCCAAAACCACAAATACATAATAAGAATAATGGCATCCCCAAGCGGGAGCTAGCTCTTCGCCAAACGGCGGATCACAACCACGCAAGACAATAAATAGGAGTATACGACGCCCAACAGCGAAGATCACCACAAAAGATAAAGAAATAAGCAAGACATCAAAACCCCAAGTAGCAGAAAATCCCTCGCTCTAACTCTCGCAACCACAATCCCACTAACTCTCATTACTTATACAATTTACAAAGTTCGATTGATGGAGTTAACTAGATACAATATGAAATATAGATACAAGAGTGGGTACAATACAAGTGTCCTACCTACCAATGCAAAACACCTGAATGCAACTGTATGCCAGCGAAACCGCTACTGATCCAAGCGGTCAACCTGCAAGAACTGTGGCACAATGGGGGTGAGTTGCTAACTCGTGAGTAGAAAAATATCAACAGATAGAAATCAAATAAACAATGACTCCAAGGTCAACTATATCATAAAGGTAATACTATGATATCTAGGGTGACCGGGTCTGTATGTGTGCCAACAAGGCAGTCAATATCTATAAGCATGTATATAACCTCCAATAGTAAAATCAATGTATGTATGTATGTGGATTTAGTCCACGCGTCAACCACCGACGCAACAACATCATGCATGTAAATATCATAAAAGCATATGCATGAAAATATAAGGATATAAATCAACATGTGTCCCTCGCGACACCCCAAAATCATGGAACCTGAGTGTCCAGCATCGACACTCGAAACATCATGAAAACCGTGTTCAGTATCGACACATAAATCCTCATATATCTCAGGCGCCACATCCTCAGATCAGCCCTCAGGCGCCGCACACCCTGGTCGGCCCTCATATCCATCTCGCTACTCCGGTCGGTATCCTCCGGATAACCGCCGAGTCCAAATGCTATAACCGGTAGATAGTGCTCCCCAGCCAGGCTCACCGTCTAACATATACGAGTCTTCTTGCCCCGGGGTACCTCACCGGATCCACCATGTACCCGCAGACGGTGCCTACCGCTCCTCGAATCGGGTTTTGTTAGTTGTATGTATGCCCTAGAGGCCAGTATTGTACAGATGATGTATATTATATTGGATGCTTGGACATATATAGAGATGACTTTCTTGCTCGATATGATAGTATGCTATCTGGTTACTCTTTGTCTTAACATGTACACTAGTCTCTTTAAACTGTCTTATAGTTACATGTTGATAAAGCCCTTAGGATGTGTACTTGACTACCTGGACTATGATGCAGATCATACTAGTGGAGACATGGTAGTCCATAAGTACATCCTTCATGGTCCCTAGTCGTGGGTGTATCGAGACGGGGCATCGATATACCAGTGTAGACTAGCGCATACGCTTCTCGACCCATGAGATGGGCGATGGATGATCCCATATCCATTGGTGTTTGACATCAGAGATGGTATACGTGTGCTCAGTGGAGACTGGGTACACTGGACGGACTCGCCGAGAACTCCCAGATGGTATTATACCTCACGTCAGATGGCAGTTCTCAGGTGACACTTGTACAGGTTAGTCTGTAGACCCGAGATCGTCATAGAGTCTTGTGTGATTCCCACTGTGCTTTGATCTCCACCTTACCACGTCCATGAGGGCGTGCAAAACGGTGGTCTTTGGGTACAGTCCCGAGTCACATGGAGGCAATAAGCGATAGGAGGGGTTTCGTCTCTCCCGGTATTGGGGGTTGATGTTGCGCTGTGCTCGATTGGCCGTAACAGGGAAGTCCCTGGCCAGGGCTGATCAGAGATTTGCTGGTAAGTGTTACCAGTAGTTTCTCGACCCGTTATGAGCCTCACATCGGCACGACTTATCGGTTATTGGGGTCTGACGTATACCACCCCTAGACTTGATATGCGACATATCAGACGAACAGACCGGACTGTACGGTAAGTGTTACTGGTTGGATTCACAGGAGTGTGAGCGGACTAGCTCGTCGATCTTCTGATCGCTCAATACCCGGATGGCCGTTACGTTTAGCAGACCGCTTGCGGCTTGTGGGTGCTTGATATGATCATCATCTGCTACCGGCGTATTGACGAGTCTTTAGAGTCCTACACAGAGGTTTCCTGGCTCAAGCGAAACGAAATAGGAGCGCATATGAGATATGTGCAGGACCGAGAATAATGCGTGTATGTGATACCGCATTTCATTCTCGCGATAAATGTTTCAATTGGTTATATTCGATATGACCTAGTTATCGAATCATTGATTCGATAAATCGATACATTGAATACTAGTCGGTTATGTGCGACATGACCGGATCATTGAATCAAATGTTGATTTAATGATTTAATGTATAATTATATATTTGATATATTACTTTGCATTAACTAGTATTGGTTCACTTTATACGGATTTTCTCACTTGATGTGCAAGTTGTATATGTGATATACTTTTGTGCACATATATGTATCATGTTTGATGATACTTGATCTTTTGGTTAAGTGTGAAGAATTAAACCATGGTTAAATGATAATTAGGGTTTTGCCTTATCATTTATTTATTCATTTATTTATTTATTTTATTGGATAAATGAAAATGAAATGGTTTGTTTTTGTCATGAAGCTTGTTGAAGCTTCATGAAGCTTTGACCAAAGAGACCATTTTGTCTTCATGCTTAACCCTAACCCATCCACTTACCATGGTTTATTCTCTACACTTAACCCTTGTTAGATTATGATAAGTATGAATTTTCTTTTCATTTTTAAAAGGACTTATCATAAACTAGCTTCATCTTCTCCTTCTTCTTCAAGAGAGAAAACTAGATGCCATCAATGGCAACTTGAGCAAAAGTGAGTGAAATCCAATTCTAAAGTGAACCCACCTCCTATTTCTTCACCCTCTACCTCTTGCCAAGTTGTTTTGGGTGTTTTCTTCACAAGTTTCACAACTTTGTGAAGTCGGAGCTTGAACTTGTGATGCCTCGACGTAGATCGTCTTTGACACGAAGCCGACGACCAAGCTCGCTCGTTTCTCCGATGAAGCCGACGAATGAGTTCAGGATTCATGATGGACAGCGAGAGGACACCCACGTGGAGCTAAGGAAGTGGAGAACCGGATCTACAAAGGTTGTAGCATCTAACTTTTAGTTAAAGTGTTAACTAGTTTATAGTTTCGCCTAGAAATCTAGCCGACGATCCGTATTAGGGTTTCTCGGCACCCATAAAATTTTTAATTGGCATGTTCGATGCCTTGTGAGACCTCTATAGTGTGTCTAGGAACCCTACAGTGGTATCAGAGCCTAGCTAGAGCCTTAGGCGAAGTCTAGACGGAGTTTGAAGTCCGAACGAACCCGAAAACCCATTTCCATATTGCTCTCTGTCCAATTTTTAAAAATCTGGTTTTTTCAATATTAAAAATATGCAGAAAAATTAGCAGGTGATTTTAAGAGTTTCTGTGAAATTCGTGTTCCTAAATCCATTGAACTGCCGCGGATCCGCGGCACGAGCATGGCTCGTGCGGCGGATCCGCGGCCGTACAGCCACCTTATTTAATATATTTTACACAGTAACTCCTAATTGATAATGCTGGATTTTCTGGGAATTTTTAATTTTTATTCAAGAGTTGAATTTTCAGGGGTTGTTTTGGGGATTCGGTGTTTCGATCAGAGTATCAAATTTTGTCTATGTGGCTTTCCGGATAATTTTAGAATATGTTAAAAAGTTCGACCGGATATAAATACCCAATTTTTACCCTGTCGGGAAATTTCCAAGTGTTGGATTTTTCAGTAGTTTAACGACGTTCTAAGTAATGCAAGTAACGCGATGGACCCTCTAGAAGGCAACAAACCTTAACTCGATTATGTGACCGTCTTGAACTGCCCTTTGAACCTTCGGGTTTGGGGCAGTACGGCGTGCCACATGTGAGGCGTTGGCTTGACCCTTCTACGTCTGGACCGTTGGTACTGAGGCACGAACTGAATGTTGTTAGACTTATTTCATGTGTTGAGTTGTATCGGGAAAACTTGGGTATTCGACTGTTCGATCGGAAAGTTTAACATTTTCTGTTTATCTGGAATGTGATACAATAATTGGAATTCACAAACAGTAATGTGATAACTGAATGAATGTTATAAATCTAGCAGTTTAGTCCCACATGATATTGAAAAGAGTTTTCGATAATGAGACTAAAATGCGGGATTTATATCTGTTAGGCATGTGATGTCTAAGTATTTCATTTGATTAGGCATGTGATGTCTAAAGAAGTTGCGGATTCCAATTGTTATAGTTTTACACTTTCTTTTCTGTGACCGTAAGTGTAGTATGTTCATATCGCCGGTTTCGTTGCTATACGTCAACGACAATTGGGGTATGCATACTTACTTACGTTGATGACATGTGATGTTATGTGTTGCTGGATATGTTATATTGGATCGTCATGTTCGAATAGCCGGGGGTTTTTATATGAGATGAGTGTTTTTCATTTTCATTCATGTAAAAACTTTTATGTAATATTTTTTTTTATTTGGGGCACTTCCAGGTAGCGGAAGTTGTCACCTTTTGTATATTATTTACTTTTCCGCATTAGGATAGACCCAAGGAGGGGAGCACAAGTAACCGGGTTCAGGGGTCCAGTGGGAGACCAACTCGAGGAGTCGAGTCCGGGTCTCCTAACCCTAGAATTGGTAGGGTTGCTTGCCGCTCTCGTAGGGGTCTAGGGGTGTGGGATTGGCTATTCATCACAACCGTGGAATCCGTGTTTTATACTGGCTCGTATTGAAAACACGGACGTCCTAGTATATCCAATATTTCATATGTTTCTTCTGCTGCGATATCTGTGTTGTGATTCTGTGATGGATATATTATATATGATATATTATATAGACGTTACTTATGTTTTACACCCGCGCTAGCCCTGCCCTGCTCTGTCGTTAGTTACCTAACCTAACGGTGCACGAGGGGACATCGAGGCGAATGCGGATGGCATAAGTGTACGTCATATCTATCTGTGATGTTTAGGTATTTAAATGATGGGACTTCATTAATGTAATTAATGAAAGAAAAGAAACCTAAGATGTTGTAGAATCAGATTTTAAACAAAACAGGTAGCTACAGTTCTTGCTTTGCATAGCGGTATATATGATATACCCTGCACCTTATTCGATGAGGAAAGGACCGAGATCCTTCACCGGGAGTGACTCCTTTAGCAATAACTGGCAGATGCTACACACTCGGTTTGTTTTTGATTGCTTCTATAGTTTCTGCTTTGCACAGCGATATATATGATATATCCCGCACCTCATTCGACGAGGAAAGGGCCGACGATCCCTTCACCGGGAGTGACCCCTTTAGCAAAACTAGAAAAGCCTCAAAATCACTCCATTTCAAAACTTCATTTGATTCTACAACGATATCAAGTTCATTACGCAATAGGTTTTCAGAAAAACCTATCGTAGCCCTCCATCATTTCAGATAAGAACTGTTTAGTATTCGTGCTGCGTTTGTTGGCCTTTGTCAAGGCGTAGTGTGCGGTAGCTAAATAGTGATTATCTGCTTATGCATATGATGCAGATTGTTTCAGGGTAGTCGTGCGACCTTGTTGGCCTTTGTCAAGGGCCGTGCGGGTGGGTTTGATTCAATCAAGAAATGACGGGTTGAACTTGACTAGCATGCTATGATTTGTTGGCCTTTGTCAAGGTCATAGGACACTAGGGGCAAAATATTATCGGGAATTTCAAGTGTTGAAATTTGCAATGAGATTGCATACCTTCTATGAGATAGTTGGATCCCGATACCCACTGCGAGTAAGAGTTACTCCTGGGAGAGTTTTACACATTACAATTAGACGATCAAGTAGGTGTCTAGAAAGGTGTTAACGAGGTTACGCCTCTGGGAAAACGAGGTTTACAGTAATTAGGTTCGTGCGAAAGCACGGGGGACCTCCCTCAAAGTACCGACACTGGCCTGGCTGAAAGATTGGCGAACTTGTAGTGTGTAATTAATCCCAGCTAGTCTTTCCTTTTAGGGTTTGAAGGAAGATTTGATAAAAATAGTGGGAGCCATCCTGATTAGATAAGATAATAACCAATCTGATCTTGCACGAGCTTACGCTAAAGTGTTTTCTTCTCTCTCTCTCCAGGTAGCAACCATTTCATGCCTTAATAAAGATAATAATATGGATGTATTGACCGAACCCGCATGTTATACTGTGCTGGGGAACGTTGGTTCCGTTCTTACCTATAAGAGTTATAGGACTGAACAGGATATAGGGGAATGCCAGGATTCCCATGCCACCCGAATAAAGAAAGTACATGTTGATGCATTTTCTTCGGGTGTGTTCGTTACAGAGAACTGTTTCTCCATTTGCTCCACGTCCTGGGTATTAGATACCGGGTCAGGATCCCATATATGTAATCAGTTACATGGGCTTAGAAAAGGTAGAGAACTTGGAGAAGGTGATAAAGACATTAGAGTTGGAAATGGTGCAATTGTTGCAGCTAAGACTGTCGGGGAATATCACCTTGTATTACCAACTGGTAATACATTGGTTCTGAACGAATGCTATTACATGCCGAACCTGATATGCAACATTATATCGGTTTCTTTATTAAGTAAAGAGGGATATAATTTTGTATTACAGGATAATGTTATGAACATTTTCCATAACCAAAAGTTGGTTGGATCAGGCACGTTGTGCAATGGCATTTATGTTCTAAATCAATCAACAGTTCTGAACATAACAAACACACACAAGAGGAAGAGTTCTGAACTGAACGAATCCTTCTTGTGGCATTGTAGACTGGGTCACATCAATGCGACACGACTAGCTAAGTTGCATAAAGATGGATATTTAAATCCGTTTGAATTTTCATCCTATGACACTTGCCAGTCATGTCTCAAAGGCAAGATGACCAAAACTCCGTTTACGGGACACGGAGAAAGAGTTACTGAACTCTTGGGACTGATACATAGTGATGTATGCGGTCCCATGTCTACACATGCCAGGGATGGTTCTTCATACTTCATTACATTCACTGACGATCTCTCTAGGTTCGGGTATGTGTTCCTGATGAAACACAAATCAGAAGCTTTTGAGAAATTTTGGGAATATAAACAAGAAGTTGAGAACCAAACCGGAAAAAGTATTAAAATCCTACGATCTGATCGAGGAGGAGAATACTTAAGCAATGAATTCCTGGAATTCCTAAAAGAGAATGGGATTCTCTCTCAGCTTACTCCTCCTTATACACCACAGCACAACGGTGTATCGGAGCGGAGAAATCGCACCCTATTAGATATGGTGCGCTCTACGATGAGTACAGCTGAGTTACCTATTTCCTTCTGGGGTTATGTGCTGGAGACAGCAGCATACCTATTGAATCAAGTTCCATCTAAATCTGTACCTACCACACCATATGAGATATGGAGTGGGAAGAGACCATGTCTTAAACGAGTTAAGATATGGGGTTGCCCGGCCTATGTCAAAAGGAAAAATCCGGACAAACTCGAGGCACGGTCAGTTCTATGTAAGTTTGTGGGATATCCCAAACATTCACATGGATATCTTTTCTACCATACAAAGGAACAAAAAGTGTTTGTTTCTCGACATGCCACCTTTTTAGAAAAGGAATTTATTGCAAAAGAAATTAGTAGGGATATGGTAGAACTGGAAGAAATTCCGGCTACACAAACTCAAACTAAAGATTTAGTGGAACCAGAGGATTCAGTAGTACCCGACGAACCCCAGCCTCTCCGCCGATCTACTAGGGTTCCTCGCCAACCTGAGAGATACTACGGTTTTCTCATGGACGGTGGGAGCGAGGATTGCATCATGGAGGATGATGACCCAACTAGCTTCGAGCAGGCCATCACGAGTGGGGACTCAGTGAAATGGCTGGATGCTATGCGGTACGAGATGGAATCCATGTACACCAACAAAGTATGGACTTTGGAAGTTGCTCCTGAAGGGGTAAAACCCATTGGGAGCAAATGGATCTTCAAGAAAAAACTTGGTGTAGATGGGAAAGTGGAGACTTTCAAAGCTAGACTTGTAGCAAAGGGTTTTCGTCAAAGACCAGGTGTGGACTATGACGAGACCTTTTCTCCAGTGGCTATGCTTAAATCCATCCGGATCATGCTTGCCATCGCTGCATATCATGATTACGAAATCTGGCAAATGGATGTTAAGACCGCCTTTCTAAATGGTGATTTAGAAGAGTGCGTGAACATGACTCAGCCAGAGGGCTTCGTAGATAGTGGGAGCAGCGGGAAGGTATGCAAGCTGCTTAAATCCATTTATGGATTAAAGCAAGCATCGTGGAGTTGGAACATCTGCTTTGACGTCGTTATCAAAGAGTTTGATTTCGTCAAAAATCCAGATGAACCTTGTATCTACAAGAAGGTAGCAGAGAGTAAGGTTGTATTCCTCGTATTGTACGTGGACGACATACTCTTGATAGGAAATGATATTCCTATGCTGCAATCGGTCAAGCTCTTCTTATCACAAAGATTCTCAATGAAAGATCTTGGTGATGCCTCCTGCATATTGGGAATCAGGATCTATAGAGATAGATCCAAACGGATACTGGGATTGTCCCAATCCAGGTACATTGACACCATACTAAAGAGGTTTAGTATGGAAGAATCCAAGCGTGGGAACTTGCCCACGATCTCTGGACTCACTCTCTCCAAAGAGATGTCTCCCAAGACTGATTTGGAGAGAGCTCGCATGCGAGGGATACCCTATGCTTCGGCAGTAGGCTCTATCATGTATGCGATGCTATGTACCAGACCCGATGTTGCATACTCACTAAGTGTAGTGAGTCGGTATCAAGCAGATCCTGGAGAGAGTCACTGGACAGCTGTGAAGAACATTCTCAAGTACTTGCGAAGGACTAGAGATTTGTTCTTGGTGTATGGTAACGGAGAACTCCAAGTGGAGTCCTTTACCGATTCGAGCTTCCAGAGTGATAAGGACGACTCTAAGTCACAGTCGGGCTTTGTCTTTACCCTTTACGGAAGGGAGGTTAGCTGGAAGAGTTCCAAGCAGGAAACCGTGGCAGACTCGACGATGGAGGCTGAATACATCGCTGCCAACGATGCTGCTAAAGAAGCTGTCTGGATCAAGAAGTTCATTACTGAACTTGGAGTGGTTCCATCCATTGAGCATCCAATACCTTTGTATTGCGATAACAATGGAGCGGTGGCTTTGGCCAAGGAACCCAGGTCCCATCAGCGATCCAGGCATATTCTGAGGCGGTATCACCTGATCCGGGAGATAGTTGATCGCCGGGTGATCGAGGTCAGGAGGGTTGACACGAAGAACAACACGGCGGATCCACTCACGAAGGCCATTCCCCAGATACAGTTTGAGAGACTCTTCGGGATGCTCTGTATGCGATACTACAGCAGCTGGCCTTAGTGCAAGTGGGAGATTGTTAGTTGTATGTATGCCCTAGAGGCCAGTATTGTACAGATGATGTATATTATATTGGATGCTTGGACATATATAGAGATGACTTTCTTGCTCGATATGATAGTATGCTATCTGGTTACTCTTTGTCTTAACATGTACACTAGTCTCTTTAAACTGTCTTATAGTTACATGTTGATAAAGCCCTTAGGATGTGTACTTTACTACCTGGACTATGATGCAGATCATACTAGTGGGGACATGGTAGTCCATAAGTACATCCTTCATGGTCCCTAGTCGTGGGTGTATCGAGACGGGGCATCGATATACCAGTGTAGACTAGCGTATACGCTTCTCGACCCATGAGATGGGCGATGGATGATCCCATATCCATTGGTGTTTGACATCAGAGATGGTATACGGGTGCTCAGTGGAGACTGGGTACACTGGACGGACTCGCCGAGAACTCCCAGATGGTATTATACCTCACGTCAGATGGCAGTTCTCAGGTGACACTTGTACAGGTTAGTCTGTAGACCCGAGATCGTCATAGAGTCTTGTGTGATTCCCACTGTGCTTTGATCTCCACCTTACCACGTCCATGAGGGCGTGCAAAACGGTGGTCTTTGGGTACAGTCCCGAGTCACATGGAGGCAATGAGCGATAGGAGGGGTTTCGTCTCTCCCGGTATTGGGGGTTGATGTTGCGCTGTGCTCGATTGGCCGTAACAGGGAAGTCCCTGGCCAGGGCTGATCAGAGATTTGCTGGTAAGTGTTACCAGTAGTTTCTCGACCCGTTATGAGCCTCACATCGGCACGACTTATCGGTTATTGGGGTCTGACGTATACCGCCCCTAGACTTGATATGCGGCATATCAGACGAACAGACCGGACTGTACGGTAAGTGTTACTGGTTGGATTCACAGGAGTGTGAGCGGACTAGCTCGTCGATCTTCTGATCGCTCAATACCCGGATGGCCGTTACGTTTAGCAGACCGCTTGCGGCTTGTGGGTGCTTGATATGATCATCATCTGCTACCGGCGTATTGACGAGTCTTTAGAGTCCTACACAGAGGTTTCCTGGCTCAAGCGAAACGAAATAGGAGCGCATATGAGATATGTGCAGGACCGAGAATAATGCGTGTATGTGATACCGCATTTCATTCTCGCGATAAATGTTTCGATTGGTTATATTCGATATGACCTAGTTATCGAATCATTGATTTGATAAATCGATACATTGAATACTAGTCGGTTATGTGCGACATGACCGGATCATTGAATCAAATGTTGATTTAATGATTTAATGTATAATTATATATTTGATATATTACTTTGCATTAACTAGTATTGGTTCACTTTATACGGATTTTCTCACTTGATGTGCAAGTTGTATATGTGATATACTTTTGTGCACATATATGTATCATGTTTGATGATACTTGATCTTTTGGTTAAGTGTAAAGAATTAAACCATGGTTAAATGATAATTAGGGTTTTGCCTTATCATTTATTTATTCATTTCTTTATTTATTTTATTGGATAAATGAAAATGAAATGGTTTTTTTTTGTCATGAAGCTTGTTGAAGCTTCATGAAGCTTTGACCAAAGAGACCATTTTGTCTTCATGCTTAACCCTAACCCATCCACTTACCATGGTTTATTCTCTACACTTAACCCTTGTTAGATTATGATAAGTATGAATTTTCTTTTCATTTTTAAAAGGACTTATCATAAACTAGCTTCATCTTCTCCTTCTTCTTCAAGAGAGAAAACTAGATGCCATCAATGGCAACTTGAGCAAAAGTGAGTGAAATCCAATTCTAAAGTGAACCCACCTCCTATTTCTTCACCCTCTACCTCTTGCCAAGTTGTTTTGGGTGTTTTCTTCACAAGTTTCACAACTTTGTGAAGTCGGAGCTTGAACTTGTGATGCCTCGACGTAGATCGTCTTTGACACGAAGCCGACGACCAAGCTCGCTCGTTTCTCCGATGAAGCCGATTAATGAGTTCGGGATTCATGATGGACAGCGAGAGGACACCCACGTGGAGCTAAGGAAGTGGAGAACCGGATCTACAAAGGTTGTAGCATCTAACTTTTAGTTAAAGTGTTAACTAGTTTATAGTTTCGCCTAGAAATCTAGCCGACGATCCGTATTAGGGTTTCTCGGCACCCATAAAATTTTAAATTGGCATGTTCGATGCCTTGTGAGACCTCTATAGTGTGCCTAGGAACCCTACAGGTTTCACATGCCACTCTCAGAATCGAGAAAACATATGGTGGGCGCACTGAAATATCATATCAAGAGAAACCGGGTTTTTTTTCAAAGCAATACATACTTCTTTTAAAATGACCACGGTTCTCAAATCCAGAAATCTCATGAAAACAGCATATCTCAATGCGTAAAATCATAAAGCATGATGTATGCGACATATGATGAAATGTAAGCATATCTGTATATCATGCAACATGGAACAGTGATATATCATATTAAGGGAAAACCGCTCCTTTAAATAATTCCAGTTTTGAAAATATGTCTTGTGGTTCCCAATATCTCCAAAGTCAAATGCAATATCGTAATAAAGTGCACAGGTAACTATAGTAAGTAAATTATGCAAAGAGTCATATCATGATGCAGCAATCCTATTGTGTAGTGGCATGGCAATTATCGATGATGAAATGTGTGAGCCGGTAAATCTGTGTACGTGTAACATACGCATCATCGATAATGGTGTAAGTGTACTAACACAGGTATATGCAATGCAATAATAATATCATGAATGCAGCATAAGGTAAATCGCATAAGGTAAATCATCAGCTAAAAGCTATAAGGTATACGTAACTATCATATGTCTGAGTCAGTGAATCTATCAATCGGTATCTAGCCTAAACAACATCGCGTACGGTATAATCCATCATACGGCAACCTCTAGTCAAGGATAAGGATCAATCATCAAGTCAACTCATCACGCACGAAAAATCATCGTACAGCAGCATTAAGCGATCAGGGATCCTATCATCCTCTTAAGATGAGGAGGGTACGGACCTAACGTCTCGTACGGCTATCACTCACGATTCACATCATATATAAGTATCTCTATATACCTATGTCCCGGGTCGCATCCGCAATAATCTCATATCAGGGGACCGACAGGGTATAATTCACCTCAATCGACTCGCATCCATATACCATCATACCATCAACTCATCATATCATCATATCCGTCTCATATTCTTTCATCGCATTCATATCTCATGTCAAGTCGAGTTTACATAAACATTTTATCTCTACTATGTATAAGTATCTAATCTAACATACACACGCGAACCATACAAGCAGATTTTTAAAAGAAACGAATCGTAGTTTTGAAAATAGGGGTTACGGTGTTTTTTAAAGGAAAGATATCATATGAAAATCCATAACGTTCCTCAAGGTAACTGTTTAAAAGATGCATACAATTCTTCAGTTTGGAAATATGTATGGTTCAGATGACACATCTACGTCGACTATCTAGTCCTATAGTACCCTAAACGGCAGTATCGTCAAATATCATCCTCAAATACCGTCATCACATATTAGCCGTATTATATCACATCTAACTATCCTTAGTTTCTAATATGGTTTTACTAACTACCATTTAACCCTAACCCTAGTTTCCCAATCTAGGTTTTCTTAACCATAAGCTACAAATCGGTTTCCACCAAAACTTTGCGGGGGTGCTATACGCCATCCACCCGACTTCCCCCGTGGATATAGATCCACTCACCTTGGTTCTTGTTTGCCGAAGTCGATAACGCCATGCTCCGTCACCTCGGAATCCACGTGAAGGTACCTACAATAACAACACATATCGCAACGCTATTAAAATCAAGTTCTAAAATTCGAAACGGCACGCGCCTTGCTCGTAGGTTAGAACCTATAGCATACGCGTACAAAATCAACCAAACAACCCTTCTTGTCGATGTACAAACATGCGACAACCAAAAACGAACCCAAATATCAAAACCCATCATTCAAATTATGGAAAACATATCCTAAATCACAAACAAGTGTTCCCAGATTTTGACTCAGGTCAAATAAATTCAAGCAAACAAGTTTAGGGTGGTGTATATAGTATATATGACCTACTGGACCAACCTAGACCCCTACCCTCACCAAGTGGACGGCCACTTCCACCTAAAATCCGATGTCGCCGGCCCAGGGGTCTCTGTTTGGGTTCATCAGGTCATAGTGGTCTCCTGGTGACTTAGTTTGGTCCCTGGTATTGTTCGGTTTACTCAAAAATGTCCTGGGTTGCTCCAGATACCCTGTACGCACACTAAAAGTCACAAAACCGATACGGAAAAATCCTAAGTTCGAGCATCGGGTTCACTTCTATCGCTCAGGTCATGAATCGTGTCACCATGGTCATGTAAACACTCCTAACTGTTCCCAGATTTCACCTATTTTCACAACAGAAAAATCTAGTTGGACCAAACATCCTTAAACACTTTCAGGTAACTACCCTACAAAACCCAAACCCTAACTCCTATACCAACCCGGGGTCGCCGGAATTACTTCCATAGTCGCCGGCCAAAACCGAGCAGACAGGGTCGGGGTCACGAGTGTGTACTCAGGGTCACAATTACAACATTACTACACTGTTTGTTTCCACCAACAAGTCTCGGGGTCACAGCTGGTTGTGGATATCTCAAAACGAAGCTAAAACACGATATCACACCAACTAAACTACAAGGAAGAAGTTATACCTCATTTAATCCACTCTAGGCAGCATTAACTTTCCAATGCCGTCAAAATCCCACTTTGCTCAGTTCAAAGTGTAGAGGAAGAGATGGGGATTAATTTTTGTGAAAGGGGTTTTGGGTTTTGGGGATTGTTTGGAGATAGATCTAGGGTTCTTTGAGGAGGGAAGTGAGGTTGGAGAATGAAGAAGAAGGAGAAGAAAATGATAGGCATGGATATGGCAGCAGCCCCCCTCTCTCTCAGTAATATTCTCACTCTTTCTCTCTCTCTCCAATAGTATACCTACCCCAATCATTTTGTCCCCTTTTGACTTTTCTTTTTCTTTTCTCACCACCAATAAACCATAACACATAATCTAAATGAAATGAAATAACATGTAACCAAATAAAACATGTCATGGTGCACTAGCCATGAAAACTGTAGAAACACGGATTTGGCTTAATCGCGATTAGCAGTGCACTAATCGGGGTTTTATCGAAACTGCGTATAATAAATTTTAAAAATGCCAAATTCTTTAATTATATTATTAAATGAATAAATCATTTTAAATTTTCATTTATTTCACAAATATTGGTATATATTTATACCCTTTTTCGAAAACCCCAATTTCGCAAATCGGGCAGTTTTCGGGAAAAATATTATTTTAATATTAAATTCCAAAAATAACATTTTATATTTTCTGAAATGTTACAGAAAGGATGTTATTGATACCTTAATTGGAACTAATTCTAAAGAATAACCCATCTGAAACTTGATTGGAGTGATTACACACCTGACCCACTAAACACTTGTTTTATCCACACAAAAAAATAATTGAACTACCGGTTATATCTCCGTTCGTATTAAATCATCATGATTTTCACACTAAATTGGTCTTTTGTTTTAGGGCCTAGGTAACTTGAGTAATTAAGTCCGCTGGGGTGTCTCTACACCTAATGTCCTAAAACCAACTGGTTTGGGAGCATTGACCCAAAGCTCGCTAAGAAGCCTAGAAAGTCCAAATTAAAACAAAGTCAAGTAAGTGTTCTCTCCGAATTAAAATTCCTAACAGTTCTTTGTGTGAGAATAATCTTGACAAAAGACAGGTTTTTATAAAATATTTCTAGCGGAGATATGAAGGTTTTATCCTATGATGAAGACTATTGCACATTCACAGAGGTGTGTATGAAATGAAAACAAGAAAAAGGTAGAGTGAAAAATAAGACCTAGTTTCCTGTTAAGAAAGATAGAAATTCTGAATTTGAATCCTAACTGGAAAACAAAACTTGAGAAATACTTAACTCTTTATAAAACTTATGTGATCATTTAAGTTTTTATTTGGGCTTTATTTTGTGACATGACGACTTTAATCGATCCTTTTGAAATTTAACGACACTATTTGCACTGCACGTAAAGACATATAAAATCTTAAGTTAAATAAGAAGCGAGGTGTGAAAAATAAAGGTTCGATTGTTCTAAATTTAGGATAATAGAATTGCTAGCTTTAAAACAAAATCTTAAGGTTTGAATCATAGTTATTTCGCAAAAACTAGCTTGACAGGATTTTGTGGGTGGAATCCGCTGAAAACCCTCAGGAGACAACACTCCTCCTACTAGCGACATCTAGAGATTTAACGGCTTGTTGTATGAGCTCAATGCAATCGCGTTCCCTGCGAAAGTGAGGTCAGGATTCTTTTTGTTTTGCTCAGGATGAGCAAAAGATAAGTTTGGGGGTATTTGTTCATATCAGAAAACTGCATTCTAATACCGCTCATTCATTATCTATTTGTTGTATTTATCGGTACTATTAACCAGTGTCTGCTCAGTAATACAGATTACAGGTATCCGTGATAAAATACTGGAAATACATTCAAAAGCACGGATATATCATTTGAGAGCCGACACTGCAACCATAACTGCAAACCGACCAATATTTCATGAGTTTCTTTTTGCAACAAGTTTGTGTACACACTTTTTATCTAAATGGTCCAACCCAAACAAGTGTGTACACAAGACTTTTAGGCATATGTGGACATGAAGTAATGTGCATTCAATGCTAAAGATTGTGTGTTAATTTAAAGATTCAAATTTCCTTCCAAAACTGAGTGCAAATCAAATTCAAATAGACAAATCAGCATGGACCATGATAGAGGCAGCCATGAATCAAAGCACAAATAGACATGAAGTAATGCGCATTCAATACTAAAAATTATGTGTTGATTTAAATATTCAAATTTCCCTCCAAGCACTGGATGCAAACCAGGTCAAAACAGAGAAAATAAACTGGACCAAAGTGATACTGGGGACAACATATGACCACACACTAAGAACGAGCCTATGATCTCGGATTTGGGCTGAGATCATACCCATGGTGGCCGGCCCAAAATGTCTAAAATGCCCCTAGTTTTGTACAGTGCATCCTTTGCTGCCATCTCGTCTCGTTTTTATTGTTTGTTTGATTTTCTTTGGAGCCTATAAATACAGACCAGAGGCCAAAGGGGAAGGGGACTTTTCTTTTATCTAGTTTTGTTTTAGTATTCTTGTAATTTATAAGTTTGCTTCTCTTTGTAATTCTTGAGTTCTTGCCCCTTTGTCTTGACCTTGCAACTTCCCATTTGAACTTACAAGCTTAAGGCTTAGGTTCTTGATTTCAAGATCTCTTGTAATTTGCTTACAATTCAATAAAAAGTTCTCATTTTTATTACCATGTCTTGTTCTATTTTACATATTTGAACTTGTGAAATTCTTGCTGTATTTTGATCTTGCAACCTCTTAAGTGAGCTTGCAACCTTAAAGTTTGGTATTTGAATTTCACATTGCACCGGATTTAAAGAACACTTGGAGATATTCATACTTGGATTCATTGGTTCTCTCTTTATCTTTCTTTTCTTGTATTTTTTATTATGTTCCTTACTCTTTTCTCTTTTCTTTATTTTTACTTTGTAAATATGTGTGAGTAATCTATTTAGTTGTTAAGAGTGGAATATGGTTAGATTGTATTTGAAGACGTTCTTTGCTAAAACTTTAAAAACCTTAAACTTTGCAATTGAAACTCCGTGCAAATCACTTGCAATTCAGCTCCGCTAGGTATCCTATCCTACCACGATAGCGATGATTTCTAATTATGACCGGATTGCTAGTGGTTTGCTGAAAGCTAAAATCAAGAGATAACAACGAAAGGACAAGGGACAAGGAAGACGGATTTAGCGAAATACCGTAAATACCGTATTTCAAGTTCCCTAATCCGCGTTGTTACCTATTGCTTTAGTGTCAATACCAAAGTTGGGGTTATAAGGAATCGGCAAATATCACCTTCATACAATCTAACCTATTACTACCCTTAACAAGTCTCTTTTTTATACATATCCTTATTACGACATTTAGTTTAACCAACAAATCAAAACACGGTATTAACTCATTAAAACAACCCTAAAAACTTACCATCTCCCTGCGGACGACCCGTACTCATCGCGGCTCACTACACGCGACACCGTTTTGATTGCGGTAATTTCAAAACTTTTTTTAAATACGACACGGTGAAAACGTAACAATCATCTCTTCAGCCATGAATTCGGCGATAGCATAATTAAGAGTCGGAAGAGGAAAACGATGGAGGATGTGACCACGCAACCCTTCAAACACAGGAAGAAGGCGCATGACAAAATGATAGAGTTTTTGTCTATCATGTTACTTCTGAAGCCTAAGTGTAAGATCAACTTCGTCTGCAGGGATGACTTCCTCCATGATTTGCAATTCTTCCCAATACCCTGATAGGAGGGTATGAAACTCCTGAATGAACGATCTTCTTGACGAGCATCCTAAAGCGCCTGATGCAGCTCATATTCATGGGCAGCTCCAGTTTGAACATACATGCGACTGAGCGCAAGCCACTGATCGTGAGAGGTAGTCAAATATCCAATAGAGAGGCGAATGGGAATCGCGTCTGAGCATAAGATATATGCCATAATTTGATGATCAGTACAAATCTATTAAGTACTAGTTAGAGGAGACTCACCAATGGAAAGGTCGGACATGGAGGATCCTAGAGTCTGAACCGTGGTAGTGAGGCACTTTGTGGAGCCATCAATATACCCCCAAAGTGCAAAAGCTCGGAGATTATACAGTAAGGGGAGAACCCATACAGTATAATTTGTGGGACTGATGAGTTAGATGTCCAATGAAGGAAAAATGTATAGCCCTTGCTTGTTCATGATTGGAGAACTGAAGCGATCTTAGAGAGTGTAAGTTGAGAAGGACAACCGTAGGTGGCTGCGAGTTGGGAGAAGCACTGTGCGAAGAGAGAGCCAATCGGCCTGAGCGGATCAGGGGGGATCAGAGCAGCAGAGCAGGGGCCGGATCAGAAGCAATGGAGGAGACTCGTGAGGAAGGTCGGTGGAGCTTGGGGTCGGATCGGGATCCGGGGTTCGGATCGAGGAGACGAATCAAGAACCAGGGGTTGGATTGGGGTGAGGGGCTGGAGCCAAGGGACGCGCAAGGAGCCGGGAGCGGGGATCGCGATCGACAAGGGTCGCGTTCAGGAAGGATCATAATCAGGAGCTGGGGTCGCGGGGGGATCGGGAGGCCAAGGGGAGAAAGGGGGGACACCGGTGAGGGAGCGGGCATGGGAGCCGAGGGGACGCCGGTGAGAGTAGCAAGAGGGAAAAAATTGTTTTGGAAAAAAAATTATTCTCGCTTTGATACCATATTAGAACAGGTAATTGGTGGAAAAGAAAGATTTTTCTTGATAATGAATTAGCGTATACAGGTTCTATTTATACAGGTTGGGAGACGCCCAAATAAGAAATTCCTATGAAACGAAGAAAATCACTAAATATACAATCAAATATAATATACTAAATATAGTGATTATATACTATATTTAACAAGAACAAAGTAATCAGGTTGGGATCTAATTAGTTGGGGATGCACACACGCCTACTTCTTGTATATATGAACTTGTGGATTTTTTACTTTCAGGGCTTTTTATATTTCTGTGGATGATAAACTTGTGTATAATTTAAACATTCGTATTACATGTATGGTTTCAATATAAGAGGTACATATTCTAAATAAATATCTCGATTAAGGGGAGAAGAAAAGAACTGATATTGAAAGATAATCATGTGTTAGCCTACCGCGAAATGCCGGTCTAGAATTTAATTAAAAGCAATGAGTTCTATTGTGCTTTCTGGAATATGTGGTATATAAACTCTGAACCGTACATCCCAAGTTTCTTCTTGATGATATTTATTTAAAATGTTATGATGGTTTGCCTAAATGAATGGGAAGTTTCGAAGTTAAATATTTGAATTTCCTGCATACAACAAGTTCGTTCATTGATATCCTCCTTTGAACTTGAAATACCGTAAACATGTAGGTTTCGGTTAGAAGAGAATAAAAGATGTACAAGTTCACGCTGAAAGAAAAGGAAGAACTTATAAATTATCTTGACATCATCAAGAAATTTTTTTATTTTCTTACTATCATTTGCATAGGGGCCGTTTGGTTGCAGGATTAGTGATGGGGCTCCTTTTCGGGCCTCCGTCAGATATTGTCTTCCGTTGATCTCGAGATGAACTTGGATGATTGTCCTTCGTTGCGTGTGGGTCACAATGGGTTTTGAGAGGAGAAGGTGGTTTGAGGAGGCTGTCACCGAGTACCTGCAAAGAAGTCCCGAGGTGGTTTGGTACCACCGAGGACCCTCCGACGATCAAGTCAGTGATGAGATCCGAGCAGAGTAACGGCGTAAAGTGTAAAGAATGGCTTACTTGACCCCTCTGTGATGGGGTTTATATAGCGGTGGTGGCACGCAGCAGCAGGCGCGAGAATCTCGCCGGCAGTTACGCTCCCGACATCACGCCCGCGCAGAGAGCGGATCGTCCATTAATGGGGATCGTGATGGCGTGGAACGTGGGATGTTGTTGGCGTAGAATCTGTGCATGGCGAGATTTGTGGAGCGGCGGTTACGCCTGTGAGTGGTAGAGTTGGTCGGAGGGCCGAGGAAGACGGCCTCGGCAGGGAGCTCGGGGATGAGCGAGGAGGCCGAGGAGTCTTGGTCCTGTGGCGGCTCAAGATGAGATGAACGCCCGAGGAGGCTTAACTGCAGGGGGCCTCGAAGAGGGCCAACTTGTGCTTGCAAGTCGGATGTAAGGGGGCCTGGTCGGTCTCTGTGGGCCCTTTCTTCTGAGTTCTGGGACACGTCATCTGCCACGTGTCCTGATCTGCAGCTTGGTACCGATATCGAGCATCATCATTAGCCCCCCACTCTTGCCCCGACCAGCTAACGGGTCGGGTCGGGAGTGGACTGCCGGCCCCCCCGAGGTGAGCTCCTTCTCAGGGTTATGTCAGGGTGAGTCCTCGAGCCGTCAGTTGTCTCTTCCGCTAGCGAATCGAGGCGAGATCTTTGCATTTAAGGAGGGCGCGCCGGTTCGTGCACTCTGCAGTCGAAGCGACGGTTCACGTGTCGAGCGCCAGTTAGCTCATTGTTGGGAATCCTCCCGCGCGCGCAAATGCGTACGTTTTGAAATATGAGATATGGTTTTAAGAAATGGAAAGCGCGCACGAGATCGTTCTCGTTTTAAATATTTATAACCGCAAGTGCACGGCGCATTGTAGCGAGCCGACAAGTACGGGTCGATCCGCAGGGAATTGAGTATTAGGTATCGTTATTTAAGGTTAACAAATTAATGAATTGGTTGGTTGTCACAAATAATTAGAAAAGAAAGAAAAGCAAGAAAAGCAAGAAAACAAGTGTAAGGTAAGAATGGTTGTGGCTTGGTTCGGAAGCTTGAATCACGACGTTTACCTTTACACTCCCTTGGTTATGAGTTGTCCGGGTTTACCTTGATTCCGGCATGAAGCACGACTTGTCAACACGGTTGCGGAGCACAAACCGTCAAAGTCCGACATTCGCCGCAAAACACGAAACGAGTCCATTTTGGTCACTTACCGTTTGTATGTCCACGCTTGGGGTATCAACACTAAACACGAGGTTTTGCAAGCATACCGCAACACTGAAAACACAAAGAGGTTAGTGAGAGCAAAAGATATTGGTGTTGAGTTTGCTAAGGGTTTGTGAAGATATATAGTATATCAAACAAAGAGTTTGTCAAGCTCTTTATCACAACATACCATATCCTAGCTTAGCAACCTTAACACAAAATGGATTTTAAGCACATTAAACATAATCAAGAGGTGGAGGAGGCAAAACCTTTCATCTAACTTCCTCACACACACCACAACCAATAAAAGAATTAGTTAAGCATGATAATAAAAAGAAACCAAGTAAATAAAAGAAACAACAATGTATTGATCACTTGAGAACAAGATACAAACTTTGATGACTTGTTCAACCTCCTTAATGAAGCTCTCCAAAGAGAGCTTCGATAGGGAAGAAGTAGAAGAAACCAAGATGAAGCACTCTCATCCTCAAGCTAAACAAAAACAAAACAAAACAAAATTATGAAATGGTATATACATTGTAGCCTCCATCCCTTACCTACTGATCTGTATTTATAGGCTCAAAAGAAAATTAAATAAACAATAAAATGAGCTGATGTGGCAATAATGGGGGCCCACAGAAATTTGGTGCACTTTGAGGACAATGGGGCCGAGCTCACCGGTTTTGGGAGCCATGTGGTCGGGTCAAATCCGAGCACTGGGTCTCGTATTGAGGTGGTGGTCTTGTGTGCTCCCATATATCACTTTGGTGCAGTTTGTTTTGTCTCATTGGACATGGTATGCACCCATGGCTTTGGAGGGAAACTTGATGATACAAATCACGTCACACCTTTATGCATTGAATGCACCATTAATGCACATCACACCATGCCACTTGCACCATGATTCATGGTTGCCCCATCATGGTCTATGCTATCAAAGAGCTAGTGCACAACTTGTCATGTGTTGGACCAAAATGTGTGTACACTATTTTATTTACAAAAACTCTTTGATTCTTGATCGGTTTGAAGTTCTGGTTGCAGTGTAAGCTCACAAATGTAATATCCGTGATTCTGGATGTATTTCTAGTATTTTGTCATGAATACCTGTAATCTGTATTACTGAGCAAACACCGGTTAATAGTACCGATATATACAAAAGAGATAACGAATGAGCGGTATTAAAATGCAGTTTTCAGTGATGATCAAATACCCCCAAACTTATCTATTGCTCGTCCCGAGCAATACAAAAAAAATCCTAGCCTCACTTTCGCAGGGAACGCGATTGCACTGAGCATGTGCAACAAGCCGTTAAACCTCTAGGTGTCCCTAGTAGGAGGAGTGTTGTCTCCTGAGGGTTTTCAGCGAATTACACCCACAAAATCCCGTCAAGTTAGTTTCATAAGTTAACGTCGATTCTACTCCTACAGTTTAGTATCTAAGTCAGAAATTCTATCATCCTAAGTAAGAAATATTCAACCCTTATGTTTCACGCCTCCTATCTATTTATCCCTAGATCCTATACGTATTTACAGTTTAGAAAGATGTCGGTAACTTCTAAGTTTTCCTTCTAAAAGTGCGGTCTTAAGTCAGGAATTTTTATCAACTATACAGAAACATAAATCTTATTCTTCGCTTTTATCTTTCCTCCAAATATCGATTGTATACCCCTACGTGTGTGTAAATTTGCACCCCTACGCTTAAGAATTCAATTCAAGCTATTGTACCCTTGTCTTAATACCTAATATTACTTCTTTTCATTAATGGATGGACGGTTTTGCTCACACACCTTTCATGCGATCATTAATGTTTCTTGAGGCACTAACAGCCGATTACTGAATGTATGAGCTTAAAGCGCAAATAGCAGTCTCCAGGTCTTGACTTTATTTTTTTTTTCTTTTATTTTTATTTTTCTTTTCAAGACCGGATATATTTTTCAATGATGCTCTTTATTGGTGTTTAGCTTTAAATATCGATTTTTCTTTCATACTAGGCTTTCAGGCAGGAGTATTTCTAGATATCCTCTACTACCCCAAGTTTCAAGGTGCGTGTATGTGCAATTTATAGGGTATATATTTTCTAAATTTGGACTCAAGAACAGAAACTATTTTTCAGACTTAACTTTCAGTAAATCTTCAATACTTTCCCTTCATCTTGACTTAACTAAAGAACTGAACTCAAGATTACATATTTCTTCAAAAAAAACTGTAAGGACGTATAATTACCAAGTTTAAACAGAATGAGGGTTATTTTTAGGGTTTTCAATTCCTAAGCCAAGGATTTAGTTACATCTAACGTATCAACTAAGCTTTCGGAATAAAATCTAAATTACCCTATTAGCTAACTTGAAAAGTTTTTATATTTTTTTTAAAGTTTTTCAATTTTTATGGGTTTTTTTTTAAATATATATGCAATGCAGAATATACACATGATGCAGTGCTCACCCCCAAACTTGAGTTTTACGATGTCCTCATCGTTGCCCCCGCGTCTGGTAGCTAGACTTAGACACCAGGGTGAGAATTTTATTCAAGAAAAAAGGAAAAAACCTAAGATTAATTACAACATTTACAGTTTAAAAGACTGGGTTAGTGCAAAAATTAATACCAGCCACAAAAAGATTTTGTCTATATAATGTAGGGGCTGGTAAAAGAATGTGTATAAAAAGAAGAAGAAGAAAAAGAATATGTATATGTTAGTTGTTAGTGAAGGGCATGGGTGTGAAAAGATAGGGGTCAGAAGACGCTGAAGGTGAAGATAAAATTTTGAGGAAGTCAAATAATTGTTTTGTGAATGAATTGTATGTTCAATAAGCGTATGTGGGGTTCCGCAGTCAAGTTCGTGTAAAAACTGGAGTTCATCCGCAAAAAGTTCAGAAAAAGAAAGGTTCAAAGGATGATCCCAAAATGATCCTGACTCCGACTCACCTAAAATATCAAGTTCATCAGCAAAAATTTCCTCAAAACTCGACCTAAAAGAATAATTTTCAATGCTGACTTCCTCCCTATTATTTTCCACAATCTTACTCTCATTATTCACTCTCTCTCCCAAAATAATTTTTCCCTTATCACATTCATAACTGGGTAGGTTCATATCATTTAAAAAAGTAGCCCTAATGTTTCTTCCGAAACAATATCAACAGGTGATACAAAAATTGTGGGTTCCCGATCATTGATCTCTTCTAATCTATCCCAACCATACCCGACAAATTCACAAGGTTCCTCCTCTAAAATTGGAAAGCAGAAATCAGTCAGTTCAAGAATTTCCATATCAAGTATTATTTCAGTTAAATCAATCTCTAAAGTGATAAGAGGTTCAGTGGATACTTGAAGGCTAATGGTGGACTAACTTAGAGGGTTTTCTTGTGTGTCCTGGTAGCACTCAGCCAATTCAATCGTATCATCATCTAAGAAATCATCAAAATTTGATTGACATTTACCTCACTTGGGTGACTCCCTAGATGACAGTCATTAACATTATCGGGTTCTGATTGACTGTGCCCACTCCCTAGGATCCTCTCTGCTAAATGTTTCACTTGTTCCTCTATGTTAGCCAAAGATTGTGCGTGAGGAAGAAATAATTGCTCAGACTGCTGTATGAACAGGGCTAACGTAGAAGCTGTTTGATTCTCAACCGCAGTCATTACTTCAATACCCTTTTCTAGAGCGGTCAACCTATCATCCATCTCACTATCATACCCTACGGATGGTTCAACGTTTTAGGGTTGGAGGGGTTGTGATGGTGGTGATGCTAAAGCAGCCATTCTGTCGACCTCTTTCTCTAAATTTTCAATCAGTTGGTCAATGGTTGAAGTAGGACTGGGTTCAGGAGTGCTAGGGGGGTGACCGTTAAGAATTTGGAACGGTTGGTCACCTCCTAGGAAAGGACAATCATCATGAATGTGGGAAGAGTTTTGGTAATTTGAACAAATAATTTGGGATTGAGTATAAACAAAAGAATAGGGATCGTAAAAAATTGAATTGAATTGTGTGTCACCCATTTTACCAAGAATTTACAAAAGTCACAAAAACAAAGAATATCACACCCCTAGCAGTCTAAGGTATTCTAAGTCAACTAGACCTGCTCAAAACCTGATTGATGAAGTAAAACTGTGTCGAGAAATAGGCTCAAGATATACAGATCACGAAGCCAGGTAAGTGCAAGAGAGAAGGGGAGGTTTTCCGACGCTTTCGCGAAGGTCCTTAATTAAATAACCCTTTCTCTTTTGGCGGTTGCGCCGTTTAACACTTGCCTAGACACCCTATGAACGATATACCGTTAAGCAAAGTTCTAAACACAATTAACCTCTCCTAATGAGCGTGAAGTCCTTAGAGTCAAAGTCTAATTGATTTTAATTTACTGAGGGTATGCAAGAATGCAGTTTTGTGATTTGTGGGCTACGGAGAAAAAGTGATGAAATCCTTTACCGTATCTTGTTTAGGTCTTTGTGCCCTTAATTCCGTATTAAAATGCAATGCGCAATCAAATCAAAGAATTCAAGAAATCATCAAATTCAAATATTTCTTTTTCGGTTAATTATTATGCGCTGCAACAAATACGGTTAGTTCTCTTTACAATTGGCTGCAAAATTGTGCAAAGAATCCTGCAAAAGATAGAGAATTGGATTGCGTCGGATTCAAGAGGAGGTGTTAGGAAATACGTACCAAATGAGTTTGGTTTTTAGAAAAACTCTTTGAAAGTGATCCAAGTCGTTGAATGTTCACTTGCGCGGGTCAAACTATCCGGATCTTTGGCACTAATCTTCCCCAACGTTTTGTATTTGCATTTGAACCTCACTCCGCACGATCGCTTGTCGTAATTCCGCGAAAAACCTAAAATGTCGGAAAATACGATATTTAGTATCAAAAGCGATACGAATGCCCCAATTCCTGCACACTTAAAATCAGAAAAATCAAACAAGACCAAAAGACTACCAACAAAGAACTAAAGACCACTGAAAAAGAAAAAACCAAAACCCTCAAAGAGGGGCCGATCTCGCCGGATCTAGGGGTAAGGTCGCCGGCCAAAATCCGATGAGAGGGGGTGCAATTTGTAGTGGGATCTCTAGCTTATATTAGTGTTCTAATGGTCTTACTGGATTTTTTAATTTCAGCACAGAGTGATAGCAGGTATAAACAACAGAGAACAATTGAAAGAAGTCACAAAAAATCGTATTTTGTTAGTTTTGAAAAAATGAATTAGAAGTTAGTTTAGTTAGTAGAACCAGAAATAATAATATCTAATAACTACAATTCCCTGGCAACGGTGCCAAAAACTTGTTGGGAATCCTCCCGCGCGCGCAAACACGTACGTTTTGAAATATGAGATATGGTTTTAAGAAATGGAATGCGCGCACGAGATCGTTCTCGTTTTAAATATTTATAACCGCAAGTGCACGGCGCGTTATAGCGAGCCGGCAAGCACGGGTCGATCCGCAGGGAATTGAGTATTAGGTATCGTTATTTAAGGTTAACAAATTAATGAATTGGTTGGTTGTCATAAATAATTAGAAAAGAAAGAAAACAAGAAAAGCAAGAAAAAAAGTGTAAGGTAAGAATGGTTGTGGCTTGGTTCGGAAGCTTGAATCACGACGTTTACCTTTACGCACCCTTGGTTATGAGTTGTCCGGCTTTACCTTGATTCCGGCATGAAGCACGACTTGTCAACGCGGTTGCGGAACACAAACCGTCAAAGTCCGACATTCGCCGCAAAGCACGAAACGAGTCCGTTTTGGTCACTTACCGTTTGTATGTCCGCGCTTGGGGTATCAACACTAAACACGAGGTTTTGCAAGCATACCGCAACAATGAAAACACAAAGAGATTAGTGAGAGCAAAAGATATTGGTGTTGAGTTTGCTAAGGGTTTGTGAAGGTATATAGTATATCAAACAAAGAGTTTTTCAAGCTCTTTATTACAACATACCATATCCTAGCTTATCAACCTTAACACAAAATGGATTTTAAGCACATTAAACATAATCAAGAGGTGGAGGAGGCAAAGACTTTCATCTCACTTTCTCTCACACACCACAACCAAATAAAAGAATTAGTTAAGCATGGTAATAAAAAGAAAGCAAGAAAAGATAGCAAGTAAATAAAAGAAACAACAATGTATTGATCACTTGAGAACAAGATACAAACTTTGATGACTTGTTCAACCTCCTTAATGAAGCTCTCCAAAGAGAGCTTCAAGAGGGAAGAAGAAGAAGAAACCAAGATGAAGCACTCTCACCCTCAAGCTAAACAAAAATAAAACAAAACAAAATTATGAAATAGTATATACATTGTAGCCACCATCCCTTGCCTACTGATCTGTATTTATAGGCTCAAAAGAAAAATAAATAAACAATAAAAATGAGCTGATGTGGCAATAAGGGGGGCCCACAGAAATTTGGTGCACTTTGGGGACAATGGGGCCGAGCTCGCCGGTTTTGGGAGCCATGTGCTCGGGTCAAATCCGAGCACTGGGTCTCGTATTGAGGTGGTGGTCTTGTGTGCTCCCATATATCACTTTGGTGCAGTTTGTTTTGTCTCATTGGACATGGTATGCACCCAGGGTTTTGGAGGGAAACTTGATGATACAAATTACATCACACCTTTATGTATTGAATGCACCATTAATGCACATCACACCATGCCACTTGCACCATGATTCATGGTTGCCCCATCATGGTCTATGCTATCAAAGAGCTAGTGCACAACTTGTCATGTGTTGGACCAAAATGTGTGTACACTATTTTATTTACAAAAACTCTTTGATTCTTGATCGGTTTGCAGTTCTGGTTGCAGTATCAGCTCACAAATGTAATATCCGTGATTCTGGATGTATTTCTAGTATTTTGTCACGGATACCTGTAATCTGTATTACTGAGCAAACACCGGTTAATAGTACCGATATATACAAAAGAGATAACGAATGAGCGGTATTAAAATGCAGTTTTCAGTGATGATCACTGATGCGACGCGCGCAGGTCTGCGGCGTCTGACGGGACGCGGTCAATCGCTGGGCTGCCACGTGGTGCGATCGGAGTTGCTGGGCGCAAAGTGCTGTTTCGGCGGGAGACGATGGGCGCCATTGGATGAGGCTGTATGCGGTAATAAATACGGGTGGGGCCCGTCCTAGTGCCCTTACTTTCTCATATTTCTCTTCCTCAAGCCCTAGCTGCTCGGCGCTCGTCTCCCCTCTTTCGTTCCCATCCTTTGAAGAATTTCTTTCCCAGGTTAGATGTCTTCCCCTGTAGAATCAGTATACGTTGTAGGAGTAGATGTTAGGGTTCTTTTAGATGTGTCCGAGTCTCCTCGGGGAGCAGGGGCCGAGCCCTCTCCTCGAGGCCGTGAGGCGGGGGCCGCCTCCAGGGAAGAGGCGGTAGATGTAGCCCCCAGCACCCCGTGCTGGGTAAGGCATGAAGGTGAGCTCGCCAACGCTCGAGCTCGCTTCCACATTCCCCCACGCTACACGCTTCGTCTGGCCGAGGAGGGAGAGAGGGCGAACCAGGTACGGGGCAGGAAGATTGCCCTGTATTTGGAAGCTTTTCGGGGCGGAATGCGCTTGCCCTTCTCTCCTGAGGTCATCGCTGCTCTGAATTTCTTCGGCTGGGCTCCCGGCCAGTTAGTGCCGAACGCGTGGAGGATCCCCCTCGGGTTCCTTATCCTCCTGAAGCTGCAGGCGGTTCCTTTCAGCTTTCCCCTTCTCGATTCCTCCCTTGCTTTCAAGAGTCACCCCGGCGGTCGAGCTGGTGACCCGAGGTGGGTTTACTTTGCTTTTAGGAAGCGGCCCGGGGTCGCTGCCAGTACTAGGGTCATGGCCTTGCCCTCCTCCATTCACGACTGGAAGAAGAAATTTTTCTTCGTCTCCCCTTCCGAGGGCGAGGACTGGCCGGTGCCCACCAAGTGGTCGAGGGAGAAGAGTCTGCCGGGGAACCTGTCCGATGACCCCGCCGCGGTGAGAGTGGCGTCGTGGGAGCCCATCCCTTGATACGACGTGCTACTGTCTGAGAGGGTTTTGATCTGGGCCGGGCTTAGCCTCGTCGAGTACGTCGGTAAGTTAGACTTGCTTTCTGGGTTTATGTTTTACTCGTGTTGCTAATATGTTAGGTGTTTGTTTCATGCAGGATCCATGGACTTCGGCGTTCTCCGAAATGCTATGCGCCAACCGAGGCAGCCTGCTAGGGCTAGGGGAGCCAGCTCTTCCCGGGCGCAGCCTGCCCCTGCTCCCACCGTCCCGGTGGCGGTGCCCCGAGGACGCTCGGTGGTGGATCTTACCCCGGGCCCCAGCAGAGCGTCGGGTCGGAAGCGGGCCCTGATTGTGGAGGACATGGCCTCGGAAGAGGAGATCGACTCCCCCTCGGAGCTGCTCAAGAAGAGTTCCCGGAGACCTTCCCGGGGCCGGTCTTCGCCGACTGTGGTGGAGGAAGGGGGCTCCGGTTCGCTTTGCAGTCCGGCCTGTCGGTCGCAGACAGCCTCCTCCACGAGATAGAGACCTCGACCGGGGGTCGGGTTCCTGGAGGAACCCTCAAGGCTCAGCTGGCGTCGATCGCCCAGGAAGCCTGCTGTAACGTTTTGAAAATCGTTTCGGTGAAATTTCGAAAAAATCGGTAAAATAAGGGGGTTTTCTGTAAAAAGTCAAAATACAAATATCTTATTATAAAAATTAAATATACATATTCTAGCTATGTAATTGCTATTATTTGGTGTTTATTGAGCCGCTGGTGAAATTTCAAATTTTCTGAAAAAAATATTATTTTATTATTATTTAAGCCGTCACTAATACATTTAATTAGGGAAAATTACAAATTGGAATGAGTTAAAACAAATTTTGTGCATCATAAAACATTAAATAAAATTTTATCATGTGGTTTTTGGAACGAAATCATTTGCCAAAACGGTTTAGAAATTATTGAAGAAAAAAGGTTTTTTTTTAGCGTAAATGGATGTTTGGGGTATTATATTTATCATTTTTCATCACCCCGCACCCGTACCCACATCCACACACTCCCATTTACTTCTCCCCTTGAAGAATTCAGCAGCCCCCATTCTTTTTCCCCACTTGAATTTCAAAGGAAAAGAAATGAAAGAAAAGAAAAGAAAAGAGTAGAAAATGATATAATTTGAGTTGACTTTGACTTGAACTAACTTTCTCCACCTCACTCTCTCTCCTCCCTCACCCAACCCCCCACACATCTGGCCGAAACCAGCAACCCCCTAACAGCCCATTTTTCCTCTTCTCCTCTCTTTGTTCCATCAAAGAAAATCCAAAGAAAAATCCACTAAAAATCAAGCAAAAATCCAAATCAAAATCCGACACCTACCCATTTTAGCTTAGCCCGTATAGCATGGATCTTTATGAAAAGAGAGCATTTTGGAAGGCCATGGATGCTTGTGGATCTTCAAATGTTTTTGGGTATAATTCTAAACATTTTTGCTTAATTTGTTACTAATTTCTTAAAGCTAAGTTAATTAAGTGTTTAATTAGGTGTTTAAGAAAGAAAAAGGTTTTGAATTGAAGTTTGAAATTTCAAGTGTATAGTTTTGAATGAAGATTAGGGTTTGAGCATTTTATTAGGATTGTGATGGGTAGATTAACATATAATTGCTTGCAAAAATCAAATCTAGTTGCTAGTTGCATTTTTGTTAATTTAAATTTGTGATAAGTATATATATTGCAAACTAGTTTTTTGTAAATATTGTGTTAAATTGAGAATTAAAATATGGTTAGGGTTTTTATCATATTATTAACTTTATTAAGTGTAGTTTAACACTTTAGTTCATGGAAATCCAACCTAAATTGTAGTTTGTGCATTTTTGCTATGAAATTGTTAAAAAGGGTATTTTGTAAACTAGAATATTAGGGTTTTTGGAGTTGAATGAGATTAAATTCCGGAAATTGTTTCTATGACTTATTTAAGATATTTAATAAGTATATTGGCCGCTACATTCATTTAAACATCATGTTTTGTACAAAAACGGCGAATTGTGCTTGCTAGATTTTCGGAAAAACGACTTTTTAAGTGAAATTGGGGTTTTGGGGAATTGTAAGCTATTTTATATTATAATTAGTGCTTGTAATTGTGCAAATGAGTGTGATTGGATTTTTCTCGATGGTTTGACGTTTGTACATCGACATCGAGGGTTGGTTTGACTATTCTTGCATGCGTAGGCGATAGGTTTGGACCTACGCGTGATACGCGTGCCGATTTGATTTTCGTATGCCGTTTCGATTTCGAATTTAGTTTTAATGCGATACGGTGCGTTATGATATGTAGGTACCCCATATGGACTTCGAGACGACAAGCAAGCGCGTGGCGACGTCGGCACCGGCGAGCGAGGACCAGGTGAGTAGATTTATATCTACGGGGAGAAGTCGGGTGGATGGCGTATAGCACCCCCGCAGTCCGTGGTGGTGTATACGGATGCGTATACACACCAACAATTTTTATATGTTATTTGGGTTTAATAACGATGCTTAGGATGGATATTGGTGTGTTGGATTACCTTAATGTTGTGAACCCTAGGATAGTGTTGCACTACACATGCGCACATACATACTTGCATACATTCCTATTGATATGTGCTCATGGGATTCTTTATAGTTATGGGTTCACATGGGTATGGGACTATGTGTTCACATACGGATTTGAGGATGATACTTGGGGTTGAGCTGAGTCGATGAGATTTGATTTGAGGCCGTGAGATCGGTGATATAGCAGGGTTCGTATTTGAGATACGACATGACGTTGTAGCGGGTCCTTGACGTAGTGTTTCACACACGTCTATGCATACGTAGGCGGTATCAGTATGGTACTAGACATAGATCAGTACCCCGATCATGATATTTGATAAAGAGAATACCAGGTGAATAGTATGATGAATGAGATATTGACCCGTACCCAGATTGGGATGTCGTACGACGGATTTACGTACGAGCTATATTGATGATTGATCCGCACTCTTGACTTGGGATGCCTGATTATAGATATGGTATCGGATATGATATTATTGAGGCGGGATCACCGACTATACATATACAGGTATGTATATGTATCGACTCAGATGATAGGCGGTTCCCTTACCTGTAGTTCAGCCGTATAGTTTAGTGTAGTTGTTAGATTAGACTAGACTTCTTACCTATTTCAAAAACCAACGAATCGTGGGCATTCTCAAAGACAGCCCAAGGGATCCTACGAATATTTCAAAAGACGTATCTTTTCATAAAAACACCGTGGCCCCTATTTTCAAAACCCATGATTCGTGTTATTTCAAAAGGCACCATTTGTAGGACTTATATTAGATTAATGCAGATTAGTTATAGTTGCGTCTAGTTTTCAGCTCCCGCTCATTTTTGTGGTCCGCTTCGCATCGCATGCTTATTTTATGTTTCATACTCCATTAGTGATATCATGCTGTTAGGACACCAGCACCATTACCGATGATGCGTATGTACCACATACACTTAATTGCCGGCTCACACACATCTTCATCGGTAATTGCCATGTCACGTACACCTTAGAAAATATTATTGCTTAACTTAGCTAGATAGCTAGTAGTTTGACATAATATTAGTGTACTTACCTTATATGCCAGCTTAGATATTGTAGTTATTACTTGTCACTTCATGCATACTGTTATTCATCGTTATGCCGCATTCATGGATTCTCATGCATATATTCACTATTTTACGTGTTATTGAGGTTTTGGATTCGGATTTCCATGAGATTTTCTGGATTTGGAGGAAAACCGCAAAAACATAAATAAACCTTTTCTCTCTTTTAAAATAAAAAGTGCGGTTTTCCTATGATGTATGAGTCGTCCACCATGAGTTTGCTGATGGATTTCAAGACCCGATTCGAGGAGTGGAGGAACCGTTTCGGGTACATGGTGGGCCCGGTATGGTATCCCGGGGCAAGAGGAATGTGGTGTTGACATTGAGCCTGGCTGGGGAGCACTACCTACCGGTGATATTACCCGACGCGTCGGATATCCGGAGGATACCGTCGTGGTCTTGAGATGGATGGTAGGGGCCAGTCTGAACTGACGGCGCCCTAGATATTGAGATTGAGACATTGAGATTTCGAGACATTGAGATTTATGTTTTGTGTCGATGCTAGACACTGTTGATACTGATTTCATTTATGATACCTCAGTTAAAAATACAAAGGAAATCTCACTAATTTATGAAAACAGTTCTTCATTACATGTATTCTGTTTTCATGCATTCATACCTCATTCATATGATATATTGCTACCTGAGGCACTGACACGGGCACATGAGATTACACTCGGGTTAGATATTTACCCTAGCCTTGTTATAGGCTACGTGTTATTCGTATATTTGAGGACATATTATGATCATTGACCTAGGTTGTGTTATTTATGTGATTTCTGTGCGTAGATATTTTTCTATTCACGAGTTGGTAACTCACCCCCATTGTGCCCCAGTTTCTTGCAGGTTTGCCGTACAGGTTTCATTACGGCTTTGCGGGCTCAGTTTCATTCGGGTGACTAGCTAGTAGGTGGGTTTTTTCTTGTATCGTACCCATCATATTACCTTGTATAATATTATTCCGTTGTATCTAGTAAATTCCATCAACCAAACATGTATTTATTGAGATAGAGACCGGTATTGTTTATTCTTTCGACCTTAGAGTCGCTCGTTATTTTTCTGGTGGTTTTGAGTTTCCTTTTGAGTATTGATCCTCGCCGTTGGTGTTGTATATCATATTGCTTGTGTGGTTGTGACCGTCGATTGACGAAGAGCTAGCTCCAGCTTGGGGATGCCTTTTTCTTGATTTCGTATACTATTCATGTTGTATCCCGTTTGGGGGCCAGTAATTACAAAGGAGACTCTACCGAAATTTTCAGTAAATTTTGATGTTCTTAAAAACCGCATAATTCGGCTTATGCTATTAAAACTACTTGTTTTAAATTGGTTTTCCTTCACTCTACTTCTTTTCTTGGTTTGGATTTCTGGGTTTTCGGTTTACTTAGATTACGTACGCCTCGAGACGTTTCGTAGTTTAAGTGCCGGTCATGTTCCGTACTTTCGGGACGTGACACCTACAGGTAAGCCCTCAGTGCGCGGTGAGATTTAGTGTTTTCCTTCATATTTCTGATCCTCCCTTTTTTTATGCCTTCCCAGACTCTCCAGCACGTGGCCCTCGCCCTTCGCATGGAGACTGAGGTGGTAGCACCGGTGGTGGAGGCCGTGGGCCAGCTCACCGCGTTGCAAGAGAGCTCCAGGAGAGAGCAGAAGGTGACGTCGGCGAGGATCGCCGCCCTGGAGGGCGAGGTGGATGCCGGGAAAAGGGAGGTCGCCCGGCATCGTGAGGCCATCGCGATCGCTGAGGGCAAGCTCGAGGACTCCCAGGTGCTCGCCGGCAACCTGAAGAAAACGGTGAAGACTCTCCGGAAGGAGCTGGGGGCGGCGGCCGAGGCCTATAAGTCGGCTGGATCGAGAGCCGTGGCGAGCTACAAGGGGTCGAGGGACTTTTATGACGACCTGGCCGTGGCCACGACCCGCATTTAGGACGACGCCCTTGATGCCGTCAAGTCTCGGATGCCAGAGTTCGACGACGCGGATCTGCGGGCCGAGATCCCCCTCGTGAGCGCCGACGAGCATGGGGGAGAAGCCCCCGGTGAGGAGGGGGCCGAGGGCCCAGCGCCCCCGGTGGTGGAGGTCGACGACCTCGAAGTCGTGCCCGGGCGTGAGGTGTAGGGCCCCCGCTCCCCTACGTTTATTTTGTTTTTCTTTTGACTTTTGTAAGGCTGAGGAGCCCAAAAAATACCTTTGTAAAAAAACTTATCTTTGGCAGTAGTAATAAAAAATTTCTTCAGTTGTGATAAAGTTTTTCTTTCTTCCATATGTTTGTGAAGAATGCTCGTTCAGGATGTTTTTACTTGCGCCGTTGTGCTTTCATGTCAGGTTGGCCCTCTGTCTAGCGATCATCCGTCGAGCTGACTGCAATCGCTTGCCGACGAGCATCTCCGAGGAGGTATCTCCCTGGGCCCCCGGGTCGAGGGGGGATCGTTTAGGCTTGGACAAACTTGACATCCATTTCTGATTTAGAGTATTGGCCGTCATCTGGGGGGTGACTGGGCAGCGTAGCTGCGTCGTCATATCCTGCTAAGGCTTCATGCATCTATCTCGGCGATAGGGGGTTAACTGCTAGGGATGGCCGAGCAGGGTAGCTGCTCGGTCATCTTTTTCGAGGGCTTGGTTCTTTATAGTTGTGGGTAGGCGAATACCATCCTTAGGGGTTAAGCGGGATAGCCGCTCCGATGCCCCTTATGAGGGCTTGTGATCCCTGGCGTAGAAGGTAGGAGCCAGAGTTTGACCGAGCAGGGTAGCTGCTTAGGTACTTTGTATGAGGGCTTTTGATCCTTAAGGGCAGTGGTAGGAAGCTAGCAGTCGTTGACGGCCGGGCAAGGACCCAACTGCCTCGAGGAGGACTTTTTGATCCGCGGCATTGTGGCAGGGGAGCTGCCGGCCGGGGATGCGCCGAGTAGGAAGGGGCTCGGTGGCCTCACGAAGAAGGCTTCAGACCATCAGTGTCTGATGGGCAAGAGGATGCCCGCTGGGATGCGCCGAGCAGGAAGGAACTTAGCGGCTTCACGATGAGGGCTTGAGATCGTCAGCATCTGATGGGCAGGAGGATGCCCGCTGGGGATGCGCCGAGAAGGAAGGAACTCGGCGGCCTCGCGATGAGGGCTTCAGACCATCACTGCCTGATGGGCAGGAGGATGCCCGCTGGGGATGCACCGAGCAGAAGGAACTCGGCGGCCTCGCGATGAGGCCTTCAGATCCTCAGTGTCTGATGGGCAGGAGGATGCCCGCTGGGGATGCGCAGAGCATGAAGGAACTCGGCGGCCTCGTGATGAGGGCTTCACACCATCAGCGTCTGATAGGCAGGAGGGTGCCCGCTGGGGATGTGCGGAGCAGAAGGCACTCGGCGGCCTCGCGATGAGGGCTTCAGATCCTCAGTGTCTGATGGGTAGGAGGATGCCCGCTGGGGATGTGCCGAGCAGAAAGGAACTCGGCGGCCCCACAATGAAGGGTTTGGTCCTTGATGCTGGAGGGGCCGTGAGAGGCCTGCGAAAGATGGCCGGGCAGGGTAGCCGCTCGGTGCCTCTTGGCGAGGGCTTTGATCCTTGACGCTGGAGGGTCCCTGAGGGGCCCGCGAGGGATAGCCGAGAAGGATAGCCGCTCGGTGCCTCTTGGCGAGGGCTTTGATCCTTGATGCTGGAGGGTCCCTGAGAGGCCTGTGAAGGATGGCTGAGCAGGGTAGCTGCTCAATGCCTCTTGGCAAGGGCTTTGATCCTTGACGCTGGAGGGGACCTGAGGGGCCTGCGAAGGATGGCCGAGCAGGGTAGCTGCTCGGTGCCTCTTGGCGAGGGCTTTGATCCTTGACGCTGGAGGGGCCCTAAGAGGCCTGCGAAGGATAGCCGAGCAGGGTAGCTGCTCGGTGCCTCTTGGCGAGGGCATGGATCCTTGACGCTGGAGGGGCCCTGAGAGGCCTGTGAAGGATGGCCGAGCAGGGTAGCTGCTCGGTGCCTCTTGGCGAGGGCTTTGATCCTTGACGCTGGAGGGTCCCTGAAAGGCCTGCGAAGGATGGTCGAGCAGGGTAGCTGCTCGGTGCCTCTTGGCGAGGGCTTTCTGATCCCCAGCGTTGCGGTAGGGAAGCTACCCGCCGGGGATAGCCGAGCGAGGGATTCTCGGGCTCGACTGCCTCTGGGAGGAATTTCTGATCCCTGGCGTTGCGGTAGGGATGCTACCCGCCAGGCATAGCCGAGCGAGGGATCCTCGGGCTCAACTGCCTCTGGGAGGACTTTTGATCCTTCAGGACGGGGAACGAGCAGGGTTACTGCCCAGTGACTCTTGGCGAGCACTTTGATCCCTGTCGGTTGTGGTAGGAAGCTACCAGCCGGGGATAGCCGAGCAAAGACCCGACTGCCTCTGGGAGGACTTTGGTCCTTGGCGCGAGAAAAAGCTATAGGGCTGTAAGAAGCCTACTAAGGACCCTTGGCCGGGTAGGGTTACCACCCAGTGCCTCTTGGCGAGGGATTTTGTCCTGAAGGATAGCCGAGTGAGGGAACCTTGGGCCTCGACTGCCTCTGGGAGGGCTTTTTGATCCCCAGCGTTGTGGCAGGGAAGCTGCCCGCTGGGGATAGCCGAGCGAGGGAACCTAGGGCTCGACTGCATCTGAGAGGGCTTTTTGATCTCAAGCGTTGTGGCAGGGAAGCTGCCCGCTGGGGATAGCCGAGCGAGGGAAGCTCGGGCTCTACTGCCTCTTGGAGGGCTTTTTGATCCCAAGCATTATGGCAGGGAAGCTGCCCGCTGGGGATAGCCGAGCGAGGGAACCTCGGGCTCGACTTCCTCTGGGAGGACTTTCTGATCCCTGGCATTGCGGTAGGGAAGTTACCCTCCAGGGATAGCCGAGCAGGGTAGCTGCTGGGCTGCCTCTTAGTGAGGGCTTAGATCCTTGGGCGAGGTGGCCCTCGAGGCGCCGTGGCGAGCTCCCTCTGTGCGACCCCGTCAAAGGAGGGGGTGTCAGTCTATTCGGCCGGCAAGGGCGTTGATGACGGTCGCCGGAGGAGGTTCACCCGCGCCTCCGGTGAGGGGGAGGCGTCGGCTGGTATCTGGATCTTCAGGGTGATCGCTTGCCATGGGGATGGAGATTGGAAGGCCAACTTTATTTTCTGTGGAGTTTCATTTCCCACAGACGGCGCCAACAGATGGGGCTCCTTTTCGGGACTCCGTCAGATGTTGTCTTCCGTTGATCTCGAGGTGAACTTGGATAATTGTCCTTCGTTGCGTGTGGGTCTCAATGGGTTTTGAGAGGAGAAGGTGGTATGAGGAGGCTGTCACCGAGTACCTGCAAAGAAGTCCCAGAGTGGTTTGGTACCACCGAGGACCCTCCGATGATCAAGTCAGTGATGAGATCCGAGCAGAGTAACGGCGTAAAGTGTAAAGAATGGCTTACTTGACCCCTTTGTGATGGGGTTTATATAGAGGTGGTGGCACGCAGCAGCAGGCGCGAGAATCTCGCCGGCAGTTACGCTCTCGACGTCATGCCCGCGTAGAGAGCGGATCGCCCATTAATGGGGATCGTGATGGCATGGAATGTGGGATGTTGTTGGCGTAGAATCTGCGCATGGAGAGATTTTCAGAGCGGCGATTACGCCTGTGAGTGGTAGTGTTGGTCAGAGGGCCGAGGAAGAAGGCCTCGGCACGGAGCTCGGGGATGAGCGGGGAAGCCGAGGAGTCTTGGTCCTGTGGCGGCTCAAGGCGAGATGAACGCCCGAGGAGGCTTATTTGCAGGGGGCCTCGAGGAGGGCCAGCTTGTGCTTGTAGGTCGGGTTTAAGGGGGCCTGGTCGGCCTCTGTGGGCCCTTTCTTCTGAGTCCTGGGACACGTCATCTGCCACGTGTCCTGATCTGCAGCTTGGTACCGATATCGAGCATCATCAATTAGTAATGAATTTTGCACTGTTTGGATTCAAGAAGCCAAAAAAAGAATAAGAATTAGCTAATTCTTGTTTGGTTTTAGGATTTTTGGTATTTTGGATTTGCTTGTTTTTTTAGGAGCGCACCATTTTTTGGGATTCTTGAATCCAAAAAAATTATAGATTACTATAGATTTGGCACTATTCACGTGGGGTCATGTATGTTATTAAAAAAATCCACTCTTTATCTCTTTCTTTAATCCTCAATATCAAATCCCTCATATTTTTTCCTAACCAAACATGATTATAATGATCTACAAATTCAATACTAGAAATCTAATACCAACCAAACACAAAATCAGCTGATCCATATTTTTTCAATTATAATATTTGAGGATCCAAATTTCATAATGCTGCAACCTAACAGCCCCTGAACATTGGAAGTTGTTACTAAAGCAATTTGTACGTTCGCTTAGAGATAGCATACAAATAATTTCAGTTTTAGGGGTTTAGCATTTAAGTCAATTCAAACTACGATGCAGGCATCGAAAGGACATTGTTATTGTCAAAACATGGATTCACAAGATATGTGAGCCTAGATGAGAATTCTTTATTAGATTTATGCATTCATTTTCCCACTTTTTTATCAGATAAACTCATGTCTATAGAACCGTAGATTCCTATTTAATTCATTAGACGTTTTGTCTTTGGGAGTGCATAAATTTTTGGGTAAATTTCACATATATACCCTCAACTATTGACCTTTCTCAAATAATGCCTTAAATTTTAGAAATTACATATAAATACCTTCAACTATTGGTTTACCATATAGTTCCTTGGCATCGTTATCGGATTTTAGCATTTTATTCTTATATCTTTGTCCTTGGATCTTGAACAATGATGTCAACATTTTATTAATGAAGTTTAAGGTATTTATCTGAAAAACGTCAATACTTAAGGGTTTTTATGTGAAATCTACACATTCATTTTTCTCAAAGCTTCATCTGTTCCTTGAAGGTGGACAGAAGTTACTAAACTTGCTCTTTATATGGTTCTTGACGCGACCTGGATCACGCTAAGATGTTACCTTCCGTTGATCTGCTGATGGCGGCGATGGGTGGCTGAGATTGGATCTGGAGGCTGTCGCTCCTGAAGCGTGTGGATTTCAGTGGATTTGAGGTTGTGGGTTCTGAGCTACCTGCAAGGAAGTTCCGGGGTGATTGTACCACCGAGGACCCTCCGACGGTCAAGTTAGACTAGAGATCCGAGCAGAGTAACAGCTTAGTGGAGTAAAAATGGCTTACTTGAACCATCTGGAAGAGGGGTTTATATAGCGGTGGCAGCAGGCAGGGCAGACGCGAGAATCACGCCGGCAGTTACGCTCCCGACGTCACGCCCACGTGATGAGCGGGATCTCCCATTAATGGCGAGACAGGCTCGCTAATAGGTATCGTGATGGTGTGGAACGTGGGATGTGGCAGGCGGATATCTCGTGCATGGCGAGATTCGCGGGATGGCGGTTGCGCCTGTGAGCGGTGCTGTTGGTCGGTAGATGAGACCGAGAAAGATGACCTTGGCGGGAGAGCTCGCGGACGAGCGGGAGAGCCGAGGTATCTTGGTTCTGCGGTAGCTCGAAGACGAGCTGGTAGGCCGAGGAGACCAATTGTGCAGGAGCTCAGAGGTGAGCCAGCGTTTGCTTGTAGGACGGGCACAGGAGTGGTCCGGTCGGCCACTGTAGGTCCTTTTTTGTGAGCCTTAGGACACGTCATCTGCCATGTGTCACGATTTGGGAGGTCACTAATATCGAGCATCATCATTAGCCCCCCACTCTCGTCCCGACCAGCTGATGGGTCGAGTCGAAAGTGGTCTGCCGGGTCACCCGAGGTGAGCTTCCTTTCGAAGATATCGTCAGGCATGTCCCCGGGTAATCTGTTGTATTTTCTGGATGATGTCAGCGAATCAGGGAGAGATCTCTGCATTAAAGAGGGTTCGCCGGATCGCGCGACTTTTGCTAAAGCGACCGACCACGTGCCGGGCACTGGTTGGCTGGCACGACGGGACGCAGACCTCTGGCGTCTGATGGGATCCGGCCAATGGGCGTGCAATAGGTGGAGCGATCGTAGTCGTCGAATGCAAAGAGTTCTTTTGGTGGGAGTCGACTGTCGCCGTGGGATGAGGACGTGGTGGCTATAAATAGAGGTGGGGTCCGCTTTAGGGCCCATCTCTCTTCATATTTCCCTCACTTTTGATCTTGTAAGATCGGCGCTCTCGTATGAGGTCGGATTTCTGCGTTGCCGAGAACTTCTCTATCAGGTTAGATGTCTTCTTCTCCTTCTGAGTTGAGCCTGGTTCTCCCTTTGGCAGGACCAATGGATCGATCCGGGACTCTTGGTGCCCTCGGTACTCAGTCCCGGAGGAGGGCCGTCGGTGCGGCCGTGCTTCCGGCTGAACCAAGTCCCGCACCAAATGTGCCGCCAATAGAGGGGGGCTGTCAGTCTCGTCACGAGCTCCCGATGATCGCCCCGGCGGAGGCCAAAGGCGTCCATGGGTTCCCGAGCCCCAGACGAGGGATGCAGGAGAGGACGAAGACGTGGTTCCCCTTAAGAGGAAGAGGACAGTCTCCAGTGTGCTACCGTTGGAGATTCCTGCGGGGGTTCCCGTGCAGGAGAGGGATACCCACTTCGTGGTCCCGTCGGGGCTTTCCATTACTGCCAGCCTTCTTATCGGTATGGAGGAATCGTCCGGGGGCCAGATGCCTCGGGGGACCCTTAGGGCCCAAATGGCGGCTATCGCACAAGAGGCGGTTCAGGTATGTACTCCTTCATGTATTGTTTTGAGCGCCCTCTTCTTATTTCGAGTGTCCTTAAGTCTCTCTGCCGTTCTTCGCCAGGTCCTTCAGCACTGCGCCCTCGTTACTCATATGGAGGCAGAGGGGACCTTCTGTAAGTCTACGTTAGCGCCCCGGCAGTCTACAGACGCCAAATGCGGAATAAAACTTTTAAACTTGGCGCTATCGTATACTTTAACCCGGATCTGCCATTATTGCTAAACTAACAAACTGTAAAGAGTGTAGAAAGGTTGTACCGAACGATCCGAGTCCTTCGTTCTTCAACCATCATCCCACGCTCCGTTGCGGCTGCTCCGATCTCGTCGATCTCCGAATCCTTCTTCGAGGTGGCACCACATGATCGGTTCTTTAAACGGGCTCCCGCCTCTGACTCGAGGCAACTCGATCGTCAAGTTTGCCAAAAGAGACGACCAAGAATGATGTAGAATATGAGTAGAATATTTTGTCTCACTTCGTCCATATCCGTGGACGATCGGTTAATGAAGTTGCCGTGGGAATTGGTGATGGAAAGAAAATGAAACAATGAAATTTCCATTCACCCAAATACTATCATATCTTTTCTAACCAAATTAATCAAGCAACCAAGTGAAGTGGGAGAGGAGGGGGCCGGCCAACATATAAGGAAGAGGGAGGTGACCGTAGGAGGAGGGAGGTGACCATATCACAATCATAGTTATCCAAACAATTATGAAAGAATGAATCACAAATTTGAACCAATTAGAACAAACCTAGTCATGCTTTAACATTAAAGAACCATTAATGCAAAGATGAGTCACTAAGCCACTTCATCACTTCTAGAACCTTCTAGAATGATGACTCACTCCATCAGAAGAAAAGATAAATCCGTCTTTAACAGAATGTTAAAAGACGGCTGATAGAAAACTGGAAACTGGCAACTTCCAAAAGTGATCCTGAAACGACTTTCAGGATAACCCCGAAACAGTATAAATATACCCGCATTTGTATTACGACCGAATACAAATGCAACTGAGACAAAGATATTATACCTACTCAATATAATACTCGGATCCGGCTTAAACCAAAGCCGACCAGTATCATCTGCCCGAAAACTGACACGTGCGTAAACGCACGTGCATTTTCCGAACCCTGCCATAAAACCATACGGCCTCTACAACGTTTCGCCCGAACTTGGGAAACTGTCTGTGGGGAACTCTAATGACTCGTCAGTACCCTGGCAGTGGGTTTAACCACAAACCGTCAGCGGCACTAGCAATGCGTAACGGCTGCCCACGGACTGACCTCAAGGGAGACTGATGAGCGCACTCAAGGGTGTCCGATGAACGAACTCATCCAGAAACCCTATTGAGCCTAACAGTGACAATGTATATACAGTCCGGTCCGTTCGTCAATGAGTATCGCATATCCGCCTAGGGGGCTAGTAACGTCAGACCCCCAGAAGCAGTATAAGTCGTGTCGGAGTGTAGCCCAATAACACCCTGAGATACTACTGGAGTACCTACCAGTAAATCTCCTACCATGGCCATGGATTTAGTGTAATGGCTCTCCTAGACACAGCACGATCTCGCCCCCAATACCGGGAGAGACGAATCCCCTGCCGATCCGCTCACGTGCCTCCATATGGCTCGGGACTGTACCCAAAAGCTACCTGTTTGCACGACTCCTTTGAGCCGTGGTAGGGTAGTAATCAAAGCACAGTGGGAACTCACACGAGACAAATGACGACCTCAGGTCGATGAACTAACCTGTACACATGTCACCAGGGAACTGCTATCTGACGGTAGATATAATACTAACTAGCAGATTCCCGGCGAGTCCTGTCCGGTGTACTCATAACCCAATGAGCACCTGTATACATCATAGGTGATCCAACTGACACCAGTGGCTTGTGAGACCGGCCACCGCCCCTCGTCGGGGTCTCGACTGTATACACTAGTCTACTCCGGAGTATCGATGCCCTGTCTCGAAACTCCCACGACTAGGGACCACAATTAAGGATATGCATATAAACTATCCAACTCTCACGTATATGATCGCCATCATACAGTTGGTAGTAAAGACAGATCCTAAGGGCTCTATCAAAGTGTAACATGCAATCAGTCACCTGAACATGTACACGACTGATAAAGGCAAACCAGATAGTAAACTATCATCTCGAGTAAGACTGTCCTACCGGGATAGGTCCTCCGCAATCATTACAATCACGTACCTGCGATCCAATAATTGACTATGAGGGCACTATCTCCAACAATCTCCCACTTGCACTCAAGGCTAATTATTGCGATGTCGACTACTCACAGCCCGTGTGAAAACGAACATCCAACTCCTCTACTAATCAGTTTCACAAAGCCCGTTTGTAAAACTATTGTGTTCGAGAAATAGCCTCAGTGAGTGGATCCGCCTAGAAGTTTCTTTCTGTATCTCTCATAATCTCAAGTTCGCGGAGAAAGCCATCTCCCGAATTGAGTAGTACCTGTCTGGATATCTGATGGGACCTTAGTTCATAAATGAACTCCATATCCAAACTTCTTAGACTGTAAGGATCACTGAACCTAATCAGTATCCGGCACAATGCCACCCACAGTATCCTCTTGAACCACCTGTCCATAATACTGTCCCTCGTCAGAGGGAAAACTAAAACTCTGACAATCACTCTGTCATCCATGTCACCTTTGAAGCCTGGAATGATAACCGTCTCCCGAAAGAGGCTGCCGTTATCAAATCCGTAGAACATGTACTAATGTTCTAGAACTGCTTCCTTATGTTTCTCCAGGATTGGATTAATACAAACTTATTGCATCTAGTGTAAAAACAACATCTAGTGTGGTACTTGACATCTCACGATTGACTCAATTGCCTAAGCAAGTGATCTGTCAATCATGCATATCCCTCTCCCCTTTAGTCCATACGACACCTTTAGAGAGGGTGACTCCATCACCTGCAGGTACACCACCATGCTAGGAGTCAACTATTCCAAAAACCATTAGAATATCTGTCAAAGTACCCACATTGGGAAACTACCCAAATCCAGATCTAAAACCATAGATCCAGAAACCAGAATGTCTAATATTATATCCATGTCCTGTCTGGAGAAACAACAGTGTGACGACCACAGTACAACCGATCGTAGCATAGGAATTTTACTTCCTACTCTGTGTATGTCATCAAGATACCATGACATCACACCCTACTACCTTCTTAACTGATCCATCCCTTATTCTGATTGAAGTCAAACCTATGACTTTCACATCAAAATTAGATGATCTATCTCCGCTATCACTGCTCAAGTCTATAAATAGATATAAGCTACTTGCCCACTATGCTTCCGATGCTCCCACTGACTACGACAACCCTCCTACCGGGTCTCATATCTTGGAACAACAGTAGTGTCAAGTCTGGGTAGATAAGAACCTCCCTGTCACCGTCCTTGAGGACACCGAAGTACCTCTCGGGTGTCTGAGGTTACCCACCAAATCTGCGAAGTGGCTATTGGAATGTCAAACCTGATTGAATGTATAGGTCCTATTAAATTTTCCGTAATCGTTCGCGGTTCTGGAATCACTTCCAGTTCTACCATACTCCCACTACTGTTTTCTGAAAAAGATCCATTTTACTTAAAACTGTGGCGAGTCAAGAACAATATCACTATTGATCTTCCAAATGGTAGAATATCAACCCTCGTCATAGCCAGGGTCAACCCACAAACAGCCATTACAGAATCGTGCCCTGAGTTATCCAGAGTCTGGTTTTAAGCATAAGCTGGACAACTCCCCGTACCTTAATTTCTTTTAAGGTACGATCCATTCTATATCCAATACAGAAACTTTGGCACTTATTTAATTGGAACCATATTCAAACCATGCAGCTGTCTCCAGTGCATATCAACATAATGGAAAGAGGCTGATCAGCATTACTCAACTTAGGAATCCATCCAATTATAAGTAACCTGAAAGAGAAACACGTTTCTCAAAACCATCACTATCATCTGAATACCAATCACAAGAATCTACATCTTCGATCTCTTTGAAGAATCCCGATACTTGTGACATCTGGTTCTCTACTTTATTCTTATACCCACAATTTCTCAAAACTTAGACCTTGTATTTCTACGAAACACTTGTCTAAATACTAGAGAAGTTATAAGTAAACAGAACAAAGTACGAGGACCTACCCCTTTGTCCTGAAGGACACTTGGACAACATACAATACTCTGTATAAGTCCGCTGAGTTAAACAACTCAAAACCTGTGCGTCGTAGGTAGAAAACTGTACCCTGGCGATTTCCTCAAATATCACCAATTACAACGAATTCCGATATAATGAGGATGATCACCTAATTCCCAATATCTTACTCCCACTCATCATCTGTAAAACCATACAGATATGAGAATGAAACCTGGTAAATACATACCCTTGGAGTAAGTGTCTAATCGGGAAAACAGGTTTTCTTTAACAATGCACTGAAACATGAAAATGTTTCGTAGGGGTATCCTGGTATTCATAGCAATGCCTCTTCCATAATCCAATTCATGACTTCAACCGTATATTTTATTGCCGTCTCTCCAAATCCCCTTTATTTGTCTTTAGTCGTTACCTTCTGTACACCATCGTTAGGCTAAATGGTTTTCTTCCTTCCCTACCGTTCGGCACCAGCCTATGGTTTGGAAGAAGACTATCCAGTAAGCATAATAGGTGTACCCTCCTAAACCAAGGAGTACTCGCAACTGAGAGAAGGTGATGATAAAAGACAACTAAATAATACCTTATTCTTTTAAAGGTGAAATAGGAGTGGCGATGAAGTACGCGGTTTTGGTCGTGAATGATATCAGTCGCAATTTACTTTGCCCTCTTTCTAATCCCTTTATTTTGTCTTTACATATTACCTTCTGCACACCCTACTTAGGCTAATTGGTTTTCTTTATTCCCTACCTTTCGGCACCAGCCTATGGTTTGGAATAAGACTATCCAATAAGCGTAATAGGTGTGCTCTCCTAAACCAAGGAGCTCTCGCAACCTGAGAGAAGGTGATAATAAAAGACAACTAAATAAACCAATTCTATTTCTCCTGAACCTGAACCTGGATCCATCCTCGAAGAAGTCCCTTCGAGTTCGTATATAACCATACGATGGATCTATCCAATGGAAGTGGATATCCGTAGTTATACGGGTGTTCTGAGAAATGCAAAGGGTAAAAGAAGGAGTGGCAATGACTTATGCAACTTAGACAATCCAAAAGCCAGTATTTTTAAGAAGGTTCGGTCAACCTGGTCACTGAGTCATAGTCTAGGGTCGGTCAAAGGTCGCTGCCAAAGAGAGAGAGAGAAAAGAAACACTCTGCGTGCACTCTAACCTAGATCAGAATGGTCATCACTTTATCTAATCCGGAAACCTCCCACTGTCCTGTCAAATTCTCCTCCAAACCTAAAGAAGAATCAATCGGGATCACCCGAAGAGTAAACCAACTCATCAGTGGGAATCGGGATCCAACTCTCATCGCATGATAACGTGATGGAATGCATCCACGTTACTCATACTCCAGAAGGTATGCGCATACTTGGCAAGTTTCAGTTTCTTTAGAAACTCCCGATAACGTTTTTGCCCCATGCTCTTATAACCTTGGCGTTAGGTCAAAATGTCATAAGTCACATGCCAAGTTCTACCCATCACTATCTTGTTAATTTGAACCCACCCGCACATGCCCTTGGCGTTAGGTCAAAATGGCAGAACGGCTGTCCCAAACCAACTCATCTATCTATGCAACAATTGAATACCCAGCAGCTACCAAACACTATGCCTTGGCGTTAGGTCAAAATACATAGATTGAATACTACTGAATACCCAAAAGAAGTGACGGAGGGCTACGGCTGGTTTTTGGCGAAAAACCTTTAGCGTAGTGAACTTGATATCGCTGAAGGAACCTGATAGCTTTTTAAAATATAGTGGCGAAAACCTTTTGCTAAAGAGGTCACTCCCGGTAAAGGGATCTCGGCTCTTTCCTCGTGGAATGAGGTGCAGGATATTCCACTGAATACCGCTATGCAAAGCAACTTGTAATCGACTATAGTAAAGTTATTACCCTGACGCAAACTTCTGTCCAAGGGGTCTTTCCCGGTGAAGGGATATCAGCCCTTGCCTCGTCGAATGAGGTGCTGGATATTCCACTGAATACCGCTATGCATAACAAAAGAAAATGTCTTTGCAATAACACTTTTTAAAATTGTTCCAACAACTCAAACAGGTTTGTATTGCTTTGCATTGATCAGAATCAACGCAGTCCATCAATCAATCACACCAGAAAAGAACGAAAATAAAATGTACGTATATGTCATCCGCATTCGTCACTGGGTCCCGTCATCACCCGTTAGGTTACTTAACTAACGACAGAGCGGGGACTGGACTAGCGCGGGTGTAAAACATATACAACATCTAATAGTATATAAACCAATATACATAATCGCTCCAGGCGTGATAATATGCAACATTACAGAAAAGTAATAAGCATCACAGAACAATACAGATATCTAGGATCCCCGAGTTTCACAGAGCCGCTGCTGAAACTCGACGTTCCCCTGTCGTGTGGATAGCCTGTGCAATGAAACCTAGACCCCTACGGGTGCGGCAAGTTACCCGCCAAAACCTGAAGCGAGGCAGCCCCCTACAGCATAGTGAATGGACCACCCAGCACTCCACGGAATCCGGTAATCTTGGGCACCCCTCCTTGGGTCAACCTGTACCCCCTACGAGTGCGGCGAATAGTCTGCCAATTCTGAAGTGGGGCCCCTCTGCCTCTCAAAGCCATGAGATGCGGACCCTTTGCTTTCCCGAACCCGGCTATCCGTGCACTCCATCGCGGGGTAAAACCTAGTACAGTAATGAAAAATAGTACAATAGGTACATCGACCGCAACCTGGTCGTGCCCCAAAAGAATATTATACAACAGGCAGTGACGGCAGTCCACATGTTGGACGCTCGCCCCGCAATATCAAATGTACAAATAAACTCAAACTGTACTACCATTGCACACTGCTATCCACCATGACAAATCCGCAACATCACAGCACAACACAGAACATCAACGCGAATGTCACGTTCGCAAACCCGTCTAAAAGAACTATAGCAATCGGACGCGGTTTACCGATCAAATGACATTCCCGGTCGGAGATATAATGTAAGCACTGTAAACTAACGTGTTTAAATTTCGATCGACCAAAGACCAAATATCAAAAAGTGGGCCCCACAGCTTACTGGTGAACAGTAACAAAATCTGGGCCAAAACTAAACATACCAAAAACCCCAAAACCCAACACAGAACCCACTGACCAAATTTGGCATCACGTGCTCCCCACATGGCCGCGGAAGCGCGGCCAAACCATGGGTTTGGCCGCCCTTCCGCGGCAACTTGGAGGAGTTACGAGCCCAAATTTTGTCGTGGATCTTAGAATTCCCTGCACAGATTTTTAAGACATCCAGAAATCAATTTTGACACCGTTTAAAATTAACAGAAACTGTCAGGTAGGAATTTTGCAGTTTTCGATTTTCGGTCGGATCGATGTTTTAAACGCGTTAGCATAAGTTAGTATAGCAAAATGGTTAGGCTCTGATACCACTGTAAGTCTACGTTAGCGCCCCGGCAGTCTACAGACGCCAAATGCGGAATAAAACTTTTAAACTTGGCGCTATCGTATACTTTAACCCGGATCTGCCATTATTGCTAAACTAACAAACTGTAAAGAGTGTAGAAAGGTTGTACCGAACGATCCGAGTCCTTCGTTCTTCAACCATCATCCCACGCTCCGTTGCGGCTGCTCCGATCTCGTCGATCTCTGAATCCTTCGTCGAGGTGGCACCACATGATCGGTTCTTTAAACGGGCTCCCGCCTCTGACTCGAGGCAACTCGATCGTCAAGTTTGCCAAAAGAGACGACCAAGAATGATGTAGAATATGAGTAGAATATTTTGTCTCACTTCGTCCATATCCGTGGACGATCGGTTAATGAAGTTGCCGTGGGAATTGGTGATGGAAAGAAAATGAAACAATGAAATTTCCATTCACCCAAATACTATCATATCTTTTCTAACCAAATTAATCAAGCAACCAAGTGAAGTGGGAGAGGAGGGGGCCGGCCAACATATAAGGAAGAGGGAGGTGACCGTAGGAGGAGGGAGGTGACCATATCACAATCATAGTTATCCAAACAATTATGAAAGAATGAATCACAAATTTGAACCAATTAGAACAAACCTAGTCATGCTTTAACATTAAAGAACCATTAATGCAAAGATGAGTCACTAAGCCACTTCATCACTTCTAGAACCTTCTAGAATGATGACTCACTCCATCAGAAGAAAAGATAAATCCGTCTTTAACAGAATGTTAAAAGACGGCTGATAGAAAACTGGAAACTGGCAACTTCCAAAAGTGATCCTGAAACGACTTTCAGGATAACCCCGAAACAGTATAAATATACCCGCATTTGTATTACGACCGAATACAAATGCAACTGAGACAAAGATATTATACCTACTCAATATAATACTCGGATCCGGCTTAAACCAAAGCCGACCAGTATCATCTGCCCGAAAACTGACACGTGCGTAAACGCACGTGCATTTTCCGAACCCTGCCATAAAACCATACAGCCTCTACAACGTTTCGCCCGAACTTGGGAAACTGTCTGTGGGGAACTCTAATGACTCGTCAGTACCCTGGCAGTGGGTTTAACCACAAACCGTCAGCGGCACTAGCAATGCGTAACGGCTGCCCACGGACTGACCTCAAGGGAGACTGATGAGCGCACTCAAGGGTGCCCGATGAACGAACTCATCCAGAAACCCTACTGAGCCTAACAGTGACAATGTATATACAGTCCGGTCCGTTCGTCAATGAGTATCGCATATCCGCCTAGGGGGCTAGTAACGTCAGACCCCCAGAAGCAGTATAAGTCGTGTCGGAGTGTAGCCCAATAACACCCTGAGATACTACTGGAGTACCTACCAGTAAATCTCCTACCATGGCCATGGATTTAGTGTAATGGCTCTCCTAGACACAGCACGATCTCGCCCCCAATACCGGGAGAGACGAATCCCCTGCCGATCCGCTCACGTGCCTCCATATGGCTCGGGACTGTACCCAAAAGCTACCTGTTTGCACGACTCCTTTGAGCCGTGGTAGGGTAGTAATCAAAGCACAGTGGGAACTCACACGAGACAAATGACGACCTCAGGTCGATGAACTAACCTGTACACATGTCACCAGGGAACTGCTATCTGACAGTAGATATAATACTAACTAGCAGATTCCCGGCGAGTCCTGTCCGGTGTACTCATAACCCAATGAGCACCTGTATACATCATAGGTGATCCAACTGACACCAGTGGCTTGTGAGACCGGCCACCGCCCCTCGTCGGGGTCTCGACTGTATACACTAGTCTACTCCGGAGTATCGATGCCCTGTCTCGAAACTCCCATGACTAGGGACCACAATTAAGGATATGCATATAAACTACCCAACTCTCACGTATATGATCGCCATCATACAGTTGGTAGTAAAGACAGATCCTAAGGGCTCTATCAAAGTGTAACATGCAATCAGTCACCTGAACATGTACACGACTGATAAAGGCAAACCAGATAGTAAACTATCATCTCGAGTAAGACTGTCCTACCGGGATAGGTCCTCCGCAATCATTGCAATCACGTACCTGCGATCCAATAATTGACTATGAGGGCACTATCTCCAACACCTTCCATGCGGCGAGGTCAGCAGAAGAGTCTTCTTCAGAGGCCGAGGATCTGCGACTCGAGCTGCGTCTGGAGAGGGAGAGGATGGCTGTCCTTGAAGCCCAATCGGCCACCGTGGAGCTCGCCGTCTCGAAGTGCCGGGAGTCTTATCACCGCCTAAGTGAGTCCCACCGAGTTGTCGAAGCGAAGTTAATAGAACTGGCCGATCGCTTTGCATCCATGAAAAGGGCGAGGGATGCCAGCAGGCGGGATACCGAGGCGGCGCTTCAGACGACGGAGGTCACCGAGACTCGGGCTAGAAAGGCCGTGACTGATTACAAGGAGTCGGACCAGTTCTACGTCGTCCTCGGCGAAACCTCCGCCATCGCATTGAACAAAGCTCTTGACGCCCTCAAGGAGCAGTTTCCGGAGTTTGCCGACGGTGAGCTCCGTGCTCGGGTCCCACTTTCGGTGGTCATTCCTCCAGCCGGTGGTGATGAGGGAGGCGACGTCTAGGCGGGGCCTGTGGCCAAACCCCTTTTTGTTTCTTTTTTTTGCTTTTCCTCCTCTCTCTTTGTTAAGCCTCCGGAATTTTGTAGGCCTCCGGGCGTTTTGTAAGGCTGGGGAGCCCACAATACCCTTGTAAAGACTTTTTGCTTGGTGAATAAAGATTTTTGTTTTTGTAGTGGTGTTTGTGCTTGTATTTTCCTTTGTCGGTAGACACTTGTATTTGTGCAGTACTGCCTTCATTTTATGTCGGTTCTTTGTCTAGCGATCACACATCAAGTTGAATTTGTTCGTTTGCCGAGTGTGCAAAGACCGGCGGGGGACGGTATCTCCATGGCCCCGAAGTCAAGGTGGAGATCGCTTAGACGTAGAACTGGATGCTTCTTGGTAAGGTCATGTTCCATAGCGTGGAAGGCTCGGAGAGGTATGTCAATGATAGACCGAGCAGGGTAGCTGCCCGGGGCTTCTAGGTGAGGGCTTCGATCCCTGGAGTTATAAGGTAGTGAATTGGCGGCCGGGGATAGCCGAGCAGGGCAGCCGCTCAGATCCCTTATGCGAGGGCTTTTGTTCCTTAGTGTGGGAGGGGCGGTGAGAGGCTTACTAAGGACGTAGCCGAGCAGGGTAGCTGATCGGTGCCTCTTGGCGAGGGTTTTGATCCTTGGGGTGGTTGGGTAGGGAGCTACCAGCCAGGGATAACCGAGCAAGGTTGGGCCCGATTGCCTCTTGCGAGGGCTTTTGATCCTTAGTGCGGGAAGGGCCGTGAGTGGCCTACTAAGGACAGGGCCGAGCAGGGTAGCTGCTCGGTGCATCTTGGCGAGGGATTTGATCCTTGGTGTGTTGGAGTAGAGAGCTACCAGCCAGGGATAACCGAGCAAGGGCGGGCCTGGTTGCCTCTTGCGAGGGCTTTTGATCCTTAGCACGGGAAGGGCCGTGAGTGGCCTACTAAGGATAGGGCCGAGCAGGGTAGCTTCTCGGTGCATCTTGGCGAGGGCTTTGATCCTTGGTGTGTTGGAGTAAAAAGCTACCAGCCAGGGATAACCGAGCAAGGGCGGGCCTGGTTGCCTCTTGCGAGGGCTTTTGATCCTTAGCACGGGAGGGGCGGTGAGTGGCCTACTAAGGATGGCCAAGTAGGGTAGCTGCTCGGTGCCTCTTGGTGAGGGCTTTGATCCCTGGTTTGTTAGGGTAGGGAGCTACCAGCCAGGGATAACCGAGCAAGGGCGGGCCCGGTTGCCTCTTGCGAGGGCTTTGATCCTTAAGGACGGGCCGAGCAGGGTTACTGCCCGGTGCCTCTTGGCGAGGGCTTTGATCCCTGGTTTGTTTGGGTAGGGAGCTACCAGCCAAGGATAACTGAGCAAGGGTGGGCCCGGTTGCCTCTTGGCGAGGGCTTTAATCCTTGGTTTGTTGAAGTAGGGAGCTACCAGCCGGGGATAACCGAGCAAGGGTGGGCCCGGTTGCCTCTTTCGAGGGCTTTTCATCCTTAGCGCGGGAGGGGCCATAAGTGGCCTACTAAGGATGGCCGAGCAAGGTTACTGCCCGGTGCCTCTTGGCGAGGGCTTTTTGTCCTTAAGGATGACCGAGCAGGGTTGCTGCCCGGTACCTCTTGGCAAGGGCTTTGATCCCTGGCGTTGTGGGGTAGGGAAGCAACCAGCCAGGAATAGCTGAGCAGGGTAGCTGTAGGGCTGCCTCTTGGTGAGGGCTTCGATCCCTGGCGTTGTGGGGTAGGGAAGCTACCAGCCAGGGATAGCCGAGCAGGGTAGTTGCAGGGCTGCCACTTGGTGAGGGCTTCTATCCTTGGCGCTGGAGAGGCCGTAGGAGGCCTGCCAAGGATGAACCAAGCAGTGAAGCTGCTCGGTTGCCTCTCAGTGAGGGCTCAGATCCCTGGCGTTGTAGGGTAGATGAGCTACCGGACAGGGATAACCGAGCAGGGTAGCTGTAGGGCTGCCTCTTGGCGAGGGCTTCGATCCCTGGTGTTGTGGGGTAGGGAAGCTACCAGCCAGGGATAACCGAGCAGGGTAGCTGCAGGGCCGTCTCTTAGTGAGGGCTTAGGTCCCTGGCGTTGTGGGGTAGGGAAGCTACCAGCCAGGGATAGCCAAGCAGGATAATTGCAGGCATGCCTCTTGGCGAGGGCTTCGATCCCTGGCGTTGTGGGGTAGGGAAGCTACCAGCCAGGGATAGCCGAGCAGGGTAGCTGCTCGGCTGCTTTGTTGTGAGTGATTTAGGAAGATGGACAGTCACGAGTGATACGTGCCACGAACGCGTAGAGGAGGCGAAGCGCTAGAGCCGCGTCGTTTCGACTTCGCATCGAGCTGCGCGATGTCTGCCGCGTGGCGGCACGGTTGCGGGCGACCGTTGAACTCCGGGGGCATTGTGGGCTATAAAATGGGGAGATTGTTGATGACTCCTTTCCTCACACCCGAAGCACAAGAATGGAGGACTTCCCTTTCACCATCCCCGATATCATAAGCTTCAAGGACGTGTATCTCTACGATCAGTACTGCACTGACGACATGGTGCAATTAGTGATAGGCCAGATCGAGGATTATTTCGGTCGATTGCTCCCCTAGCGCTCCTCCCTACTTCAGGTGTTGATGTACTTCATCTGGAGGGCGTCGCCGGGGCTCTACAACCCCTTATCCGAGCAGCTGAAAGACGAGGCCATTGGCAAGCTGAGGTCTCTGAGGCATTTCGGCCTGATCTCTGCGAGCCGGCTAAATCGCTCGGAGGCGCTCGTCCTTGAGCGCTACCACTTGAGGCTCGATGCCAACGCTAGCGGGGGTCATTGAAGGGAGAGGTTAGACACCGCGAGGGCTCGGCTGGCGGAAATATCCTCAGAGTACCACGAACAACACTCTCTGCACCCCATTCCTCCGCTGTTGTAATATATATTTTTTTATGTACGGCTGAAGAGCCAATAATACCTCTTGAATGAATAAGATTCTTTTTCTTTTCTGCAATGCTTTATTGATCCCTTTATTATATAAACAAAAGATCTCAAGAAAGATTTACATCGCTCTGAAAAGAAAATACATGCTAGTAGATGTTCTTATTCATGCAGCTCGAGCCCCTCGAATGTCTATTGGCATCTAAGCCCGGCATAGGGTACCGAGCTTCGTGGGTACCAGACGTATCCTCCATTGACACTACCATGATCTGGCCGATGGTCAGCTCGGCTAGAGGGGGACGCTGCTCCTGCTCACGGTCAGCTTGCCGCTTGTCCCTTAGGTACGCTGCTAGGTGTCCCGAACGGATTAGCTCCTCGATATAATCTCGGAGCTGCTTACAACTTTCTGTAGAGTGGCCTAGCAACCTGTGGAACCCGCAGTAGGTGCCCCGGGTTTGCTTTGAGGGCATTCGCGGGATTCGGGGGAGCTTGAAGAACCCCTCGCCCTTAGCCTCTTCTAGTAGCACTGCCTGGGAGACATTGAGCGGTGTGTACTCCTGGAACTTTAGGAGTAGGGCTTTCGCCGTTCAGGTCCCCTTCTCTCTTCTCTTGCCCTCTTCTTCTGGTCGGTTTGCTCTGCCCGGGGGAGATTTGCGTTTACCTCATATTCGAGCTGGACCTCGCGCTCGGTCCAGGCCTTTACCTCGGCCATGGTCTTAGGTTGCGCTAGTGCAAAGGAGCGTAACCACTCCTTGTGCTTAAGACCAGACCTTAATGTCATGATGACCGTCTCGTCCTGGTGCTCGGGGACCTCGAGAAGGGCGTTGTAGAAGCGGGTGACGTATGCTTTGAACATCTCTTTGTCTCCGCTCTTGCTCGTGAAGTGGTGGTCGACGGTATGTTTTTTGCCGCCTGTTCCCGACGAAATGGCCGAGGAATTGGGTGGCCAGGTCGTCGAAATTTGAGATTGAGCGAGGCTCGAGTCCTCGGAACCAGTCTCGACCGGAGTGGATGAGAGTGGCCGAGAAAGCCCGGCACTGGGCGGCGTCAGAGTTGTCTTGGAAGCTCATCCCTGCGGTGAACGCATCCAAATAGTCCTTCGGGTCAGACTTGCCGTCGAAGAGGGAGACCTTTAGGGGCATGTTGCGAGAGGAGACGTGGACAGCGAGCAGCTCCTCGGTGAATGGTTTGGTGAGCAAGTCGGCGGCGTACTTATCCCCGTCGCTCGAACGGTGACCCTCCCGATGCAGAACCTCGATCTTCTTCTTGAGGGCGTCGAGTCGGCCGTGGTACCTCGACGACTCGGCACATTCTAATCCCAGGCCTCTGCTGTTGGAGGCATGCGTCTAGCCTCAACCCCGATTCCTCTCGATGAGGTTTCTTAGATCCCCCGGCAAGGTAGTTGTTCATATCAGAAAACTGCATTCTAATACCGCTCATTCATTATCTATTTGTTGTATTTATCGGTACTATTAATCAGTGTCTGTTCAGTAATACAGATTACAGGTATCCGTGACAAAATATTGGAAATACATTCAAAAGCACGGATATATCATTTGAGAGCCGACACTGCAACCAGAACCGCAAACCGACCAATACTTCATGAGTTTCTTTTTGCAACAAGTTTGTGTACACAATTTTTTTTATCTAAATGGTCCAACACAAACAAGTGTGTACACAAGACTTTTAGGCACATGTGGATATGTAGTAATGTGCATTCAATGCTAAGGATTATGTGTTGATTTAAAGATTCAAAAATTCCCTCCAATAATAAGTGCAAAATAAAATCAAATGGACAAATCAACAAGACCATAATGGGGGCAGCCATGGATTTAGGCACATGTGGGAATGAAATAATGAGCATTTAATGGTAAAGATTATGTGTTGAATTGAAGATTCAAAATTCCCTCCAAAACCTGGGTGCAGACCAAGCCAAATCAGAGAAAATAAACTGCACCAAAGTGATGTGAGGGGATACACAAGTCATCACACAAAGCACGAGCCCTGGACTCACCAACTTGACTGAGCACATTCCCTCTTGGACCGACCTGGCCGGCCCCACATGCTCCAGTGGGCCCCAGTTCTTCACACACACACCCTTGATGCCACGTCAGCTCATTTTTATTGTTTATTTAATTTTCTTTGAAGCCTATAAAAGCAGATCATGGCAGCAAGGGAAAGGGGGTCATTCTTTTATTCCAAGTTTTCTTCTCTCTTTTCTTGTAAATAGCTTAGCCTCCTTGAGTTCCTAACCTTCTCTTGATTTTTCAACCTCTTGATTGAGCTTGAAAGTTTAAGGGTTGGTTATTGATCTCAAGGGGTGTATCATTCTTGGAATCAATAAAGTTCTCTTTTTGTGCCTTCATTCACCATGAGTTCTTTGTTGGGTTACTAGGCACTAGAACAAGGTTCTACAAGGCATCAACCATGCCAAAATCAAATTTTTCAAGTGCCGAACAACCCTAACCAAGATCTTAGACTAGAGATTAGGCGAAACAATGAGCAAGTAAACAACTTTACTTCTAAGAGTTAGGGATTACAACCTTTGTAGTCCGTTCCTTCACTTCAAAAGCTCCGTGTTGAGGTCCCTTCGCTACGATCATCGAGTACCCGGACTCTAGAGAGGCTCCATGAAAAAAAAGATGCAAGCTTACTTCCGATCTTCAATAACAAAGATGATCTACCTTGAAGAAACTCAAGCCCAAGCTTTTGCTTCACTAATAAAGTATTAGCAAAGCAAACACCCTAATCTAAATGGCTAGAATAGATGAGGATGATGAAGTAGGAATTTAGCTCTCATTTGTTTTCTTTATCTCACTCAAAATCATCACATATGAAAAAGCTAGAAAGCTTTTTTCAAAAAAAGAAGAAGAAGAAATTACTTTGTGATGAATAATGAAAACCTTGTGTGAGGTTAGAAATGCAACCATGGGTTAAGAATGAATACTTAACCCATGTAGAGAATTTACTGTGGCAAAGGGTTTGGGTTTGGTTAAGAAATATCAACAAAATATCTTTACAAAATATCTTTGCTTAAAAACAAAAACAAAGCTTCTAGAAGCTTCAAGAAAGATTAACCCTAATCCAAACCCTAACCATGTTTAAACTCCACAAAACATGTTGCATTTGTAATCTTAACTTGTTACAATATTATATATCAGATATATAATATATTTTGTAACAAAATAAAATAATACAATTAACATATATCACATATATATCAATGTATTACCCGAGTGAGAAAAAGAATCTTTAAGTGAGCTTATATTAGTTAATGTAATTTAATATATCAAATATATAATTATACATTAAATTATCGAATCAACACTTGATCCGATAATCCGACTATTTCACAAATAACCGAGTAATATGATCTGTATCAGTTCATCGAATCAGCACTTGATCCGATGACCCGGCTATATCACATATACCCGACCGATATCTCATATCGCGAGAATCTAATGCGGTATCACATACACGTATTGTTCTCGGTCCCGCACATATCATATATGTGGTCCTACTCCGTTTTGCCTGAGCCAGGAAACCTCTGTGTAGGACTCTAAAGAATCGTCAATACGCCGGCAGTAGGTGATGATCATATCAAACACCCACAAGCTGCAAGCAGTCAGCTAAACGTAACAGCCACCCAGGTATTGAGCAACCAGAAGATCAACAAGCAAGCCTGTACATTCTCCCGTGAATCCAACAAGTAACACTCCCGTACAGTCCGGTCTCTTCGTCTGATATGTCGCATATCTCGCCTAGGGATGGTAAACGTCAGACCCCAGTAGCTTGATAAGTCATGTCGATATGAGGTCCATAACAGTTCGAGAAACTACTGATAACACTTACCAGTAAATCTCAGCAACTCTGGTCAGGGATTTCCAGTTATAGCCAATCGAACACATCAACTCCCTATACCGGGAGAGACGAAACCCCTCCTATCGCTCATTGCCTCCATGTGATTCGGGACTGTACCAAAAAGCCACCTTTTTGCACGCCCTCTTGGACGTGGTATGATGGAAATCAAAGCACAGTGGGAATCACACAAGACTCTATGACGATCTCGGGTCTATAGACAAGCCTGTACCAGTGTCACCAGAGAACTGCCATCTGACGTGAGGTATAATACCATCTGGGAGTTCTCGGGGAGTCCGTCTAGTGTACCCAATCTCCACTGAGCACCCGTATACCTTCTCTGATGTCAAACACCAATGGATATGGGATCATCCATCGCCCATCATATGGGTCAAGAAGCGCATACGCTAGTCTACTCTGGAGTATCGATGCCCTGTCTCGGCACTCCCACGACTAGGAACATTTGAAGGATGTACTTGGCGACTACACTGTCCCCACTAGTATGATCTGCACCATAGTCCTGGTAGTCAAGTACTCATCCTAAGGGCTTTATCAACATGTGACATAGAGACAATCAGAGTACATGTTAAGATAAAGAGTAACCAGATAGCATACTATCATGTCGAGCAAGAAAGTCCTCCCTATATATGTCCAAGCATCCACTAAAATATACAACGTATGTACAGTAATGGCCTCTAGGGCAGATATATAACTAACAATCTCCCACTTGCACTAGGGCAATCTATTGTAGTATCTCATACCCAACAATAAGCTATGGTTGAAGTATCTCATACTCAACCATCCCATAAAAGTCACTTCTGGGAAATAGGCCTTTGTGAGTGGATCCGCACTGTTGTCCTCTGTGTCTACTCTCCTAACCTTAATCTCTCTGGAGATCATCCATCTCTATGATCAGACGATACTTCCTAAGAATATGTCTGGATCTCTGATGGGATGGGGGTTAAAGCCACAACTTTATTATCACACAATGGCAGGAACGAAATTCATCTCATGAACTTATATATATCCAGACTGCCTCTTTGGTAGCATCCTTGGTAACGATGTATCTTGCCTTTAATCGTCTAGTATGTCACGGTATCTAGCTTGGAACTCTTCCAACATACCGTCCCTCCACTGAGGGTAAAGACAATACCTGTGACTGACATTCAGTCGTCCTTATCACCCTGGAACCTTTCCAGTGATTCTCCCCAGGATCGATTGATACCATCTCACTACAACTAGTAAGAATCCTAACATCCAATTAGATCTATCTCATAGATCCATAATCCAGGATTTAGGAGGTATCACCTTGATCCTATATGGAGAATCTTTGTGATAAGAGGAGATTGACCGAGCGTAGCATAGGAAACTCCTTCCCTATCAAGAGTATGTCATCCACATACTATACGAGGATCACCACCATACTCTCTACTACCTTTTTGTATATACAAGGTTCATCTACCATTTTGATGAAGTCAAACTCTTCGACTACCATCAAAACAGATGTTCCAACTCCGCGATGCCTGATTTATCCCATAAAAAATCTTGCACACGTTTCCGCTGCTCCCACTTTCTACGAAGCCCTCTGGCTGTGTACTTATAGACGCTCTCTTCCAAATCATCATTTAGAAAAGCAGTCATGACATCCAACCACTAGATATCGTAGTCATGGTATGTAGCAGTGGCAAGTAGGATCTGGATGGACTTAAGCATAACTTTGAAAGTCTCAACTTTTCCATGTACACCAAGTAATCTTCTCAAGATATTCTTACTCCTGATGGGGATTTAACCCTTCAGATAAAGCAACCAAAGTCCATACTTTGTTGGTGTATAAGGATTCCATCTCAGATCGCTAAGCATCCAGTCATTCTCATAGAGTCACCACTCCTGATGGCCTGCTCGAAACTAGTTGGGTCATCATCTCATGATGCAATCCTCTCTCCCACTGTCATAGAGAAACCAAAGTATCTCTCAGGTGGATGAGAAACCCTACCAGATCGGCGGAGAGGCTGAGGTTCGTTGGAAACTATTAAATCCTCCGTGTTTACCAAATCATCAGCTGTAGTTTGTATAGCTGGAACTACTTCCAGTTCTACTTCATGACCATTAATTTCTTCACAAGAAATTCCCTTTTTCTCAAAAAAATGGTATGCCGAGAAATAAAACATCTTTTGTTCCTCGGTGTGGTAGAAGATATTCCCTTGCGAATGCTTGGGATATCCAACAAACTTCCACAGAACTGACCTTGCCTCGAGCTTGTCTGGATTTTGCTTTTGACATAGGCCGGACAACCCCAAATCTTAACATCTTTAAGAGATGGGCTCTTCCCATACCATATCACATATGGAGTGGTAGGCATCTGATTTGGTTAGAACCCTATTCAATAGGTATGCTTCTTCTCAAGTGCATAACCCCAAAAGAAAATAGGCAACTCAGTAGTACTCATCATAGAGCATACCATATCACATAGGGTGTGATTGCTCCGCCCCGATATACCGACGTGCTGTGGTGTATACGGAGGAGTAATGCTGAGAGATAATCTCATTCTCCTTTAGAATAGTCCAGGAATTCCGTGCTTAAGTATTCTCCTCCTTGATCTCATCAAAGGACATAATACTTATACCTGTTTTGGTTCTCTACTTCTAACTTATATTCTGTGATTATCTCAAAAGTTTCGGACTTGTGTTTCAGCAGGAACATATGTCTGAATCTTGAGAGATCATCAGTGAATGTAATGAAGTACAAAGAACCTGTCCTGGTATATGTAAACATGGGACTATCATACATCATCATGTATCAATCCCAAGTGTTCACTAACTCTTTCTCTGTTTCCAATAAACGGAGCTGTGGTCATCTTATCTTTATGACATGACTGGCAAGTTTTATAAGATGTAAATCCAAACTAATTTAAATATGCATCTTTATGTAACTTCAGCTAGTCGGATCGCATTGATATGACCTAATCTACAATGCCTCAAGAAGGATTCGTTCATTTCTGAACTCTTCCTCTTGTGTGTGTTCTGTACGTTAAGAACTGTGGTTTGATTTATAACGTCTATGCTTTTAGATAATGTGCCTGAACCGATCAACTCTTGATATAGTAAATGTTCAAAACATTATCCAACAATACAAAATTATATCCTTCTTTACTAATAAAGAGACTGATATGATGTTGTATATCAGGTTCAGTATCTAATAACATTCATTCAGAATCAATGTATTCTGATAATACAGGGTGATAACTGCCAACAGACTTGGCTGCAACACTTGCATCATTTCCAACTCTTGAAACTTATCACCCGTTCTCAGTTCTCTACCTATCTGTAGCCCATGTAACAAATTACATTTGCGGGATCCTGATCCGATATCTCATACCTAGGACGTAAAGGATACTGAGAAACAGTTATCAGTAATGAACACACCCGAAGAAGATGCATCAGCATGCACTTTCTTCGTTTGGGTGGCATGGGAATTCTGGTAATCCCCTGTTTCCTGCTCTGTCTTATAACAATTATAAGTTGGAGCGGGACCAACGTTCCTAGCTCAGTATAATAAGCGGGTTCGGTCAATACATCCATATTATTATCTTGATTAAGGCGTGACATGGTCGCTACCTGGAGAGAGATAGAAGAAAACACTCAGCGTATGCTCTTGCAAGATTAGATTGGTTATTAATATATCTAATCAGGATGTCTCCCACTGTTTTAGTCAAATCTTCCTTCAAACCTTAAAAGGTAAGACTAGCCGGGATTAATTACACCCTACAAGTTCGCCAATCTTTCAACCAGGCCAGTGCCGGTACTTTGAGGGAGGTTCCCCGTGCTTTCGCACGGACCTAATTAAAATAAACCTCGTTTTTCCAGAGGCATAACCCCGTTGACACCTTTCTAGACACCTACTTGATCGGCTAATTATAATGTGTAAAACTCTCCCAGGAGTAACTTTTACTCGCAGCGGGTATCGGGATCCAACTATCTCATAGAAGGTATGCAATCTCATTGCAAATTTCAACTTTTGAAATTCCCAATAATATTTTGTCCCTAGCAACTTATGACCTTGGCTAAGGTCAACAAATCATAAGCGCTAGCCAAGTTCAACCCGTCATTTCCCGATTGAATTAAACCCACCCGCACGATCCTTGGCTAAGGTCAACAAAGTCGCACAACTACCCTAACTCAATCGCATCATATGCTTATACAGATAAGCATTAATTAGCTACTGCACACTACGCCTTGGCTAAGGTCAACAAACGTAGCACGAATACTAAGTAGTACTTATCTGAAATGACGGAGGGCTACAACAAGTTTTTAAGAAAACCCTTTGCGTAATGAACTTGATATCGTTGTAGAATCGAGTGATTTTAATTGGAATGTTTTTTAGGCCTTTTCTAGTTTTGCTAAAGAGGTCACTCCCGGTGAAGGGATCGTCGGCTCTTTCCTTATCGAATAAGGTGCAGGATATTTCACAAATATCACTATGCAAAGTAAAAACTATAAAAACAATCAAAAGACAAACCGAGTTTGTAGCATCTGCCAGTTTTGCTAAAGAGGTCACTCCCGGTGAAGGGATCTCGCTCTTTCCTTATCGAATAAGGTGCTGGATATTCTACAAGGAATACCGCTATGCAAAGCAAGAACTAGAGCTACCTATTTTTTAGACAAGTTTCTACAACATCTTTAGGTTTCTTTTAGTTTTATTAATCTCATTAATGAAGTCCCATTTTATTATGCTTCACAAGCATCACATTTGAAACGAAATCAGCAATATAACATATATCTCATATATATAATATAAACATTCGTCTCAGGCAGTAATATGATCTCATCACAGAACATTGCAGCAGAAGATAACATATGAAATATTGGATATATTAGGACGTCCGTGTTTTATATCGAGCCTGCATAAAACACGGATTCCACGGTCGCAATGAATAGCCAAACCCACATCCCTAGACCTCTACGAGAGTGGCAAGCAACACTGCCAATTCTAGGGTTAGGAGACCCGGTCTCGACTTCTCGAGATGGTCTCCCACTGGACCCTAGAACCCGGTTACTTGTGCTCCCCGCCTTGGGTCTACCTAATGCGGAAAAGTAAATAATATACAATGGTGACATCATCCTCAACCTGGAAGTGCCCCAATAGAAGAATATTACATACAATTGAATTTTACATGAATGAAAATAAAAACCCTCATCTCACATAAAACCCGCGGCTATTCAAAATGCGACGATCTAATATAACATATCACAGCAACACATAACATGTCATCAACGTAAGTAAATATGCGTATCCCAATTGTCGTTGATGTATAGCAACGAAAACGGCGATACACCACATATTACACTTACGGTCGCAGAAAAGAAAGTGTAAAACTACAACAGTTGGAATCCGCAACCTCCTTAGACATCTCATGCCTAAGCAAATGAATTCCTTAGACATCGCATGCCTAACAATTATAAACCCCGCATTTTAGTCTCGATCTCGAAAACACTTTTCAATATCTAGTCGGGCAATTCAACAAGATTCCCGACATCCTGATCGAATGCTCGTCGCAAACTTTAGTAGACGGCCGCACCCCCGGATGCCGTCGACGAAGTGCACTAAGGCGGAACACCGCTGCCGCGAGCACCCGAAAGGATGCTTTTGGCGACAGGGTTCTCCTACAGTCACTTGGTTGGGGCTATGGGGCGTGGCTATCTATTAAGTTTTCCCGGCGAGTATCCGCGTAAGCTACGTGATTGCGACGGACTTTTGATCACATCAAAATCCCGTGGTAACCGATCAAATAAGACTAAACTACTAGATTTATAACATTTAAATTAGTTATCTCATAACTACTTATGGATTTCAAATATTGTATCACATTCCAGATAAATAGACAATGTTAAACTTTCCAATCGAATAAACAAACACCTAAAATTTCCCTTTTTGCTCAACACTTGAACTTAGTTTAAAACCATCCATCATATGCCACAGTACCAATGGTCCAGCCATAGAAAGGTCAAACCAACGCCTCACATGTGGCAACGCCGTACTGCCCCAAACCCTAAGGTTTAGAGGCGGTTCAGACGGTCACATAATCGAGTTAAGGTTTATGTTCTTCTAGAGGGTCCACAGCGTTACTTGCACGACTATGAATGTTCTTTAATTAAGGAAAAAATCCAACACTTAGAAATTTTCCGGCAAAGGAAAAAGTGAGTTATTGATATCCGTTCGAACTTTTTAACACGTTCTAAATTACCCGGAAAAACTTAAACGAAGTTAAACCTTCCAATCGAATCAACGAATGCAAAAGATCTCCAGAAAACTCAACACTTGAGTAATATTAAAAATTCCCAGAAGTATGTAGAAACACCTACGGATGTTACTGTGAAAAATTTAACCATAATACCTAAGTTCGGCTGCGGAACCGCCGCGCAAGGCATGGTATTGCCGCGGTTCCGCGGCGATTTGAGGGGATTAGTGGTTCGTTTTTCACAATAATCCTTAGAATTCCCTGCTTAATTTTCTGAGTATTTTTAATAGAGAAAAAATCAACATTTTAAAAAATTTCCAGAGAGGGGGTGTATTGCGACGTTTCGGGGTTCGATCAGACTTTAAACTTCGTCTAGACTTCGCCTAAAGCTCCAGCTTGGCTCTGATACTACTGTAGGGTTACTAGGCACTAGAACAAGGTTCTGCAAGGCATCAACCATGCCAAAATCAAATTTTTCAAGTGCCGAACAACCCTAACCAAGATCTTAGACTAGAGATTAGGCGAAACAATGAGCAAGTAAACAACTTTACTCTAAGAGTTAGGAATTACAACCTTTGTAGTCCGTTCCTTCACTTCAAAAGCTCCGTGTTGAGGTCCCTTCGCTGCGATCATCGAGTACCCGGACTCTAGAGAGGCTCCATGAAGAAAAAGATGCAAGCTTGCTTCCGATCTTCAATAACAAAGATGATCTATCTTGAAGAAACTCAAGCCCAAGTTTTTGCTTCACTAATAAAGTATTAGCAAAGCAAACACCCTAATCTAAGTGGCTAGAATAGATAAGGATGATGAAGTAGGAATTTAGCTTTCATTTGTTTTCTTTATCTCACTCAAAATCATCACATATGAAAAGGCTAGAAAGCTTTTTTTCAAAGGAAGAAGAAGAAGAAATTACTTTGTGATGAATAATGAAAACCTTGTGTGAGGTTAGAAATGCAACCATGGGTTAAGAATGAAGACTTAACCCATGTAGAGAATTTACTATGGTAAAGGGTTTGGGTTTGGTTAAGAAATATCAAAAAAACATCTTTACAAAATATCTTTGCTTAAAAACAAAAACAAAGCTTCTAGAAGCTTCAAGAAAGCTTAACCCTAATCCAAACCCTAACCATATTTAAACTCCACAAAACATGTTGCATTTGTAACCTTAACTTGTTACAATATTATATATCACGCATATAAAATATTTTGTAACAAAATAAAATAATACAATTAACATATATCACATATATATCAATGTATTACCCGAGTGAGAAAAAGAATCTTTAAGTGAGCTTATATTAGTTAATGTAATTTAATATATCAAATATATAATTATACATTAAATTATCGAATCAACACTTGATCCGACAATCCGGCTATTTCATAAATAACCGACTAATATAATCTATAACAGTTCATCGAATCAACACTTGATCCGATGACCCGGCTATATCACATATACCCGGCCGATATCTCATATCGCGAGAATCTAATACGGTATCACATACACATATTGTTCTCGGTCCCGCACATATCATATATGTGCTCCTACTCCGTTTTGCCTAAGCCAGAAAACCTCTGTGTAGGACTCTAAAGAATCGTCAATACGCTGGCAGTAGGTGATGATCATATCAAACACCCACAAGCTACAAGCGGTCAGCTAAACGTAACAGCCACCCAGGTATTGAGCAATCAGAAGATCAATAAGCAAGCCTGTACATTCTCCCGTGAATCCAACCAGTAACACTCCCGTACAGTCCGGCCTCTTCGTTTGATATGTCGCATATCTCGCTTAGGGGTGGTAAACGTCAGACCCCAGTAGCTTGATAAGTCGTGTCGATATGAGGTCCACAACAGTTCGAGAAATTACTGATAACACTTACCAGTAAATCTCAGCAACCCTGGCCAGGGATTTCCAGTTATAGCCAATCGAACACAGCGCAACATCAACTCCCTATACCGGGAGAGATGAAACCCCTCCTATCGCTCATTGCCTCCATGTGATTCGGGACTGTACCCAAAAGCCACCTTTTTGCACGCCCTCTTGGACGTGGTATGATGGAAATCAAAGCACAATGGGAATCACACAAGACTCATTGATGATCTCCGGTCTACAGACTAACCTGTACAGAGTGTCACCAGAGAACTACCATCTGACGTGAGGTATAATACCATCTGAGAGTTCTCGGCGAGTCTGTCCAGTGTACCCAGTCTCCACTGAGCACCCGTATACCTTCTCTGATGTCAAACACCAATGGATATGGGATCATCCATCGCCCATCATATGGGTCAAGAAGCGCATACGCTAGTCTACTCTGGAGTATCGATGCCCTGTCTCGGCACTCCCACGACTAGGAACATTTGAAGGATGTACTTGGCGACTACACTGTCCCCACTAGTATGATCTGCATCATAGTCCTGGTAGTCAAGTACTCATCCTAAGGGCTTTATCAATATGTTGTTGGATATAGTGCTCTCAGAGTCAATTATTAGATCACAGGCACGTGATTGCAATGATTGAGGGAAGACCTATACCGGTAGGACAGTCTTACTCAAGATGATAGTATGCTATCTGGTTTATCTTTATCATCGTGTACATGCTTTAGGTGACCTTACAGGTCACTATTACACGTTGATAGAGCCCTTAGGATCTTGCTTAACGGCCAGCAGTATGATGGCGATCATATACGTGGGAGCTGGGGTCTAAAAGCACATCTTTAAAGTGGTCCCTAGTCGTGGGAGTTTCGTGACTCGGCATCGATACTCCATTAGTAGACTAGTGTATACAGTAAAGACCCTGATGAGGGGCGGTGGCCAGTCTCACAAGCCATTAGTGTCAGTTGGTTCACCTAAGATGTATACAGGTGCTCATTGGGTTATGAGTACACCGGACAGGACTCGCCGGGAACATGCTAGTTGGTATTATACCTGACATCAGATAGCAGTTCCCTGGTGACATGTGTACAGGTTAGTTCATCGACCTGAGGTCGTCATTTGTTACGTGTGAGTTCCCACTGTGCTTTGGTTACTACCCTACCACGGCTCAAAGGAGTCGTGCAAACAGGTTTTAGTTGGGTACAGTCCCGAGCCACATGGAGGCAGTGAGCGGATCGGCAGGGGTTTCATCTCTCCCGGTATTGGGGGTGAGATCGCGCTGTGTCTAGGAGAGCCATTACACGAAGTCCTTGGCCAAGGCAGGAGATTTACTGGTAGGTATTCCAGTAGTATCTCAGGGTGTTCTAGGCTACACTCCGACACGACTTGTGCCGCTTTTGGGGTCTGACTTTTACCAACCCCCTAGGCCCGACATGCGATACTCATAGACGAACGGACCGGACTGTACAGATATTGTCACTGACAGGCTCAGTAGGGTATCAGGATGAGTTCGTTCATCGACCTCCCTTTTGGTCAATACCTGGTAGCCCGTTACGTAAAGCAAGTACCACTGACGTGCTAGTGGTTAAATCCACAGCCAGTGTATTGACGAGTCTTTAGAGTCCCCCACAGACAGTTTCTCAAGTTTCGGGCGAAACATTGTAGAGGCCATATGATATATGGCAGGGTTCGATCATATACGTGCAGTAGTGCACGGATCATGATCGGGCGGATCATACTAGTGGGCTTTGGTTTAAGCCGGATCCTAGTATTAGATTTGTTGGATTATTTTAGTCTCATCGCATTCGTATTCAGTCGGAATGCGGAAGCAGGTATGTATATACAGGTGAGGGGTATCCTTATGATCCGTCACGAGTTTACTTTAGATGTTGCCGTATCTTTTTATTGTTGTAAAAATTTGGATTAATGTTTACAAATGGAAATTGTGAGCTTAGGTCATCATGAAGAGCATTAATTGTGACACATGCGCAAGTGATGACTCATAGTCTCTTTCTTTGTGCATGTGTCATATTATTTGATTGATTTATGGTTGATATGATAAGAAGAGAGAGAGAGGGCAGCCAAGGGAAGGTTTGCTCTTGTATTATTCTTGAGCTCTCACTCTCATTTTATGATATACAACATAAGAAAGAAAAAGGCATCTTCTTCTTTTTCCTCTAGCTCACCATTTCCATTAATGGCTTCATCTTCAACCTCCATCCATACACTCTCATGCGTTGAGAATCAACGGATGCAAGAGACAAAGTGATCACACACATTCTCTACATCACCTTGGACACGTCGTCTAGCAAACTTCGTGTTCGAGTTGCTTCGGACGAAGCGGGAGCCCGTAAAAGGATTCGAAGATGTGGTGCCCTTTCCGACGTGGAGACCGGAGATCGGAGATGCCGCGAGGAGCTTAGATTGGTGGCCAAAGACCTAAGGACACGGATCGATCGGTTTAGTTTTTCTAACCCTTCTCTAGTTAGCTAGTTGTAGGTTAATGGTTCAATCCGAGATTAAAGTCTGCGATAGCGCCGGTTTCAAGTTTTGAAAAAGTTTTCGTTTCCGCATTTTGGCCTCGGACAGACGGCCGGGGCACTACCGTAGACTTACATGGTATCAGAGCCACGCCATTAACCTTTACTAGCTTGTTCTAACGTATTTAAAATATCGATCGAACAAAATTTTCGAAACCGCAATTTCAAAAATGAAGTTTGTGTCGAATTTTTTTTGTGGTCGAAAAATTATTTTGAGTGTTGCAGAAAAACAGGCAGGCTTTTTTAAGAAATCTGTAAAACTTTGGTAGCATGTTACTATAGTACCGCCGCAGAACCACGGCCATACCCATCTTTTGGCCGGGGTTCCGCTGCCATTTTGTGGCTACTCTGCACCAAATTTTCTACAGTGGTTTTTATCTTGGAATTGGGGTTTCTGGAATTTTTATTTTTGGCCCAGATTATTTTGAGTGCTGTAGTTGTACTTGGGGCCCACTTCGGGAAATTTTGTCGATCGAAAAATTTAAACATGTTAGTTTACAGTACTTATATTATATCTGCGACCGTGAATGTCATTTGATCGGTAAATCTTGTCTAATTGCTATAGCCCTTTTAGACGGATTTGCGAACGTGACATTCACGTTGATGTTCTGTGTTGTGCTGTGATGTTGCGGATTTGTCGTGGTGGATAGTCTGGATGCAATGGTAGTACAGTTTGGTTATTATTTGTACATTTGATATTGCGGGACGGGCGCCCGACATGTGGACTGCCGTCACCGCCTGTTTGTATATTATTCTGTTGGGGCACGACTGGACTGAGGTCGATGTACCCATTGTATATATTTTACTTTCTGTACTAGGATTACCCCGCGATGGGGTGCACGGATAGCCGGGTTCTAGAGGGCAACGAGCCCGCATCTCATGGCTTTGATACGAAGGGGCCTTTACTCTAGAATTGGCGGGTTATTCGCCGCACTCGTAGGGGATACAGGTTGACCCAAGGAGGGGTGCTCAAGTTACCGGATTCCCTGAAATGCTGGGTGGTCCATTCACTTTGCTGTAGGGGGCTGCCTCGCTTCAGGTTTTGGCGGGTAACTTGCCACACCCGTAAGGGTCTAGGATTTCATTGCATTGGCTATCCACACGACCAGGGGAACGTCAGGTTTCAGTTGCGGCTCAAAGGAAACCCGGGGATCCCAGATTATCTGTATTGTTCTGTGATGCTTATTATATTTCTGTGATTTTGCATTTTATCACGCGTTGAGCGATTATTATATATTGATATATATATACTAGTAGATGTTGTATATGTTTTACACCCGCGCTAGTCCAGTCCCCGCTTTATCGTTAGTTAAGTAACCTAACGGGTGATGACGGGACCCAGTGGCGAATACAGATGGCATATATGTACATCATATTTTCGTTCTTTTGTGGTGTGATTAATTGATGGGACTGGATTGATTCGGATCAATGCAAGCTAAACAAACTTATTCTGATGTTGTTGGAACATTTTTCAAAAAGCTGTTATTGCAAGGACGTTTTCTTTTGTTTTGTACAGTGATATTCGGTTATGAATATCCAGCACCTCAGTCGACGAGGCAAGGGCCGAGATCCCTTCACCGGGAGTGACCCCTTGGACAGAAGTTTGCATCAGGGTAATAACTTCACTATAGTCGATTATTTTTTGCTTTGCATCGTGGTATTCAGTTGAAATATCCTGCACCTCATTCTATGGGGTAAGAGCCGAGATCCCTTCACCGGGAGTGACCTCTTTAGCAAAGGTTTTCGTCACTATATTTTTATAAAAAGCTATCCGGTTCCTTCAATGATATCAAGTTCATTACGTTAATGGTTTTTCGCCAAAAACCATTCGTAGCCCTCCGTCATTTCAGACAGGTAGCACTTAGTATTCATGCTATGTTTGTTGGCCAAAGTCAAGGCATAGTGTATGGTAGCTATTTGTTACCTTTCTGTTGCATAGATAGATGCGTTGGTTTGGGACAGTCGTACTGCTTTGTTGGCCAAAGTCAAGGATAGGTACGGGTGGGTTCAAATTAACCTGGATAATGACGGGTAGAACTTGACATGTGACTTATGATTTGTTGGTCAAGGTCAAAGTCAAAGTCATAAGAGCATGGGGTAAAAAATCACATTGGGAGTTTCTAAAGAAACTGAAACTTACAAGCCATGCGCATACCTTCTGGAGTGTGATAACGTGATTGGATTCCATCACATTATCATGCAATGATAGTTGGATCCCGATTCCCACTGATGAATTGGTTTACTCCTCGGGTAATCCCGACTAATTCTTCTTTCAGGTTTGGAGGAGAATTTGAGATTACAGTGGGAGGTTTCCTGATTAGATAAATTGATAACCATTCTGATCTAGGTTAGAGTGCACGCAGAGTGTTTTTTTTCTCTCTCTCTTTGGCAGCGACCATGACCCGACCCTTGACTATGAATCAGTGACCAAGTTAACCGAACTTTCTTAAAACACTGGCTTTTGGATTGTCAGAGTTGCATACCTCATTGCCACTCCTACTTTTACCCTTTTCTCCAGAACACCACGTATTACTGCGAACATCCACTTCCATTGGATAAAACCATCATATGGTTATATACGAACTCGAAGGAATTTGTTCCAGATTCGAGGATGGTTTCCGGTTCTGGAGAAAATGAATAGGACTATTCAGTTGTCTTTTCCTTTTACCTTCTCTCAGGTTACGAGTGCTCCTTGGATTAGGACAGTACACCTATTATGCTAGTTGGATAGTCTTCATCCAAACCATAGGCAGGTGCCGAAAGGTAGGGTATGAAGAAAACCATTCAGCCTAAAAGGTGTCCAGAAGGTATTAAGTAAAGACAAATAAAGGGATTAGTAAGAGGGCAAAGTAAATTGCGACTGCTATTCACGACCAAACCAAGTATTTCTTCGCCAATCCTACATCACCTTTGTATTTCTCCATAACACTCCGTATCACTACGAAGATCCACAGTTTATTGGATACTCCATCGTATGGTTATATACGAACTCGAAGGGACTTGTTCCAGTTCGGGGATGGATTCTGGTTCAGGAGAAATAGGAATAAGGTTTATCCGGTTGTCTTTTATCTTTACCTTCTCTCGGGTTGCGAGTGCTCCTAGGATTAGGACAGTACACCTATTATGCTTATTGGATAGTCTTCTTCCAAACCACAGGCTAGTGCTGAACGGTAGGGAAGGAAGAAAACCATTTAGCCTAAGAGGGTGTACAGAAGGTAATGACTAAAGACATATAAAGGGATTTGGAGAGATGGCAAAGAAATATACGGTTACAGTTGTGAATCTGATAATGGAAGAGGCATTACTAAGAATACCCGAATACCCCTTCGAAACATTTACATGTTTCAGTTTCACTGTGTACTGTTAAAAGAAAACAGATTTCCCAATTAGCCTTTGCTCCAGGGTATGTATTTACCAGGTTTGATTCTCACATCTGTATGGTTTTTACAGATGATGAGTGGGAGTAAGTTATTGGGAATTAGGTGATCATTCTCATTATATCGGAATTCGTTGTAATTGGTGATATTTGAGGAAATCGCCTGGGTTGTTTGCCGGACGACAAATATTTGGTTTTGAATATCCGTTGTTATGCACCAATTTCAAATTGATATATCTGTACGTTTATTTTTATAAAGTGAGATATAACATTATGAAATTATGTCCATGACATTTACCTATATCAGTGGATGGTTAGGTAAGGAGCATTAAACAGCGGTGTAATTCTTCTTAACCATAAGTACAGTTTTCAACCTACAACACACAGGGAATTAGTTATTAGACTCAGGGGACTTATACAGAGTATTGTATGTTGTCCAGTGTCCATTAGGACAGAGGGGTTGGTACTCATACTATATTCTGTTTACTTGTGACTTCTCTAGTTCTTAGACATGTGTTTCATAGAAATACAAGATCTAAGTTTTGAGAAGTTATAGGTATAAGAATAAAGTAGAGAACCAGGTGTTGCAAGTATCAGGATTCTTCAAGGTGATCGAAGATGTAGATACTTGTGTGTGGTATTCAGTTGATAGTAATGATTATGAGAACTTGCTTCTCTTTCAGGTTACTCATATCTGGATGTATTCCTAAGTTGAGTAATACTGATCGGCCTCTCTCCATTTAATTGACATGCACTGGAGACAGCTGCATGATTTGAATCTGGTTCCAATTAAATCATTGCCTCTATTTCTATATTGTATATAGAATAGTTCATATCTTAACATTGTTAAGGTACGGGGAGTTGTCCGGCTTATGCTTAAAACCAGACTCTGGATAACTCAAGGCACGTTTCTGTAATGGTTGTTTGTGGGTTGACCCGGGCTATGACGAGGGTTGACTTTCTACCATCTGAAAGATCAATAGTGATATTGTTCTTGACTCGCCACAGTTTTAGTAAAATGGATTTTTTCAGAAAACAGTAGTGGAAGTATGGTAGAACTGGAATTGATTCCAGAACCGCAAACGATTACTGAAAATTTAATAGGACCTAAAGATTCAATCTGGTTTGACATTCCATTGGCCACTCCGTAGATATGGTGGGTAACCTCAGGCACTCGAGAGGTACTTCGGTATGCTCTAAGACAGTGACAAGGAGGTTCTTGTTCACCCAGACTTGCCATTTCTGTTGTTCCAGACTGTGAGACCCGGCAGGAGGATGAGTATAGCATCGTTCTAAAGTAGCTTTAGAAGTGTACGTATGTATGACTCTGCCAGAGGGTTGTCGTAGTCAGTGGAAGCAGTGGAAGCATAATGGACAAGTAGCTTATGTCTATTTATGGACTAAAGCAGATATAGCGGAGATAGATCATCTATTTCTGATGTGACAGTCATAGATTTGACTTCATCAGAATAGGGGATGGATCTGTTAAGAAGGTAGTAAGGTGTCATGTCCTGGTATTTGGATGACATACACAGAGTAGGAAGTGAAATTCCTATACTACGGTCTGGTATACTTTAGTTGTCACACAGTGGTTTCTCCACAAAGGATATAGATATAATATCAGACATTCTGGTTACTAGATCTTTGGTTTTGATCTAGATTTAGGTAGTTTCCCAATCTGGATGCTTAGACCGCATTCTAAAGGTGTTTTAGAATGGACAACTCCTGGCATGGTAGTGTACCTGCAGGTGATGTAGTCACCCTCTATAAAGGTGTCTTACAGACTAAAAGGGAGAGGGATGTGCATGATTGACATATCACTTGCTTAGGCAATTAAGTCAATCATGAGATGTCAAGTACCACACCAGATGTTGTTTTTGCACTAGATGCAATAACTTGATATTAATCCTATCCTGGAGAAACGTTCGGAAGCAGTTTTAGAACATAAGTGAATGTTCTAGGGATATGATAACAACAGCCTCTTTTTGGAGACGGTTATCATTCCATGCTTCCAAGGTGACCTGGATGACAGAGTGACTGTCAGAATTATAGTTTTCCCTCTGACGAGGGGCAGTAGTTTGGACAGGTGGTCTAAGCGGATATTGAGGGAGGCATGACGCAGGATACTGATTAAATTCAGTTGACGATACAGTCTAAGAAGTTTGGATTTGGAGTTCATTTATGAACTAGGTCCCATCAGATATCCAAACATATTCTAAGACGGGTATTGCTCATTTCGAGAGATGGCTTTCTCCGCGAACTTGAGATAAAGAGAGACATAGAAAGAAACATTAGGACGGATCCACTCACTGGGGCTATTCCTCGAATACAATAGTCTCGCAAACGGGCTTTGTGAAACTGATTAGTAGAGGAGTTGGGTGTTCGGTATCACACGGGCTGTGAGTATGCGACATCGCAATAATTAGCCTTGAGTGCAAGTGGGAGATTGTTGGATATAGTGCCCTCAGAATCAATTATTGGATCACAGGCACGTGATTGCAATGATTGAGAGAGGACCTATACCGGTAGGACAGTCTTACTCAAGATGATAGTATGCTATCTGGTTTATCTTTCTCATCATGTACATGCTTTAGGTGACCTTACAGGTCACTATTACACGTTGATAGAGCCCTTAGGATTCTTGCTTGACGGCCAGCAGTATGATGGCGATCATATACGTGGGAGCTGGAGTCTAAAAGCACATCCTTAAAGTGGTCCTTAGTCGTGGGAGTTTCGAGACTGGGCATCAATACTCCATTAGTAGACTAGTGTATACAGTCGAGACCCCGACGAGGGGCGGTGGCCGGTCTCACAAACCATTGGTGTTAGTTGGTTCACCTAAGATGTATACAGGTGCTCATTGGGTTATGAGTACACCGGACATGACTCGCCGGGAACATGCTAGTTGGTATTATACCTGACGTCAGATAGCAGTTCCCTGGTGACATATGTACAGGTTAGTTCATCGACCTGAGATTGTCATTTGTCTCGTGTGAGTTCCCACTGTGCTTTGATTACTATCCTACCACGGCTCAAAGGAGTCGTGCAAACAGGTTTTAGTTGGGTACAGTCCCGAGCCACATGGAGGCAGTGAGCGGATCGGCAAGGGTTTCGTCTCTCTCGGTATTGGGGGTGAGATCGCGCTGTGTCTAGGAGAGCCATTACACGAAGTCCTTGGCCAAGGCAGAAGATTTACTGGTAGGTATTCCAGTAGTATCTCAGGGTGTTCTGGGCTACACTCTGACACGACTTGTACCACTTTTGGGGGTCTGACTTTTACCAACCCCCTAGGCCCGACATGCGATACTCATAGACGAATGGACCGGACTGTATGGGTATTGTCACTGACAGGCTCAGTAGGGTGTCAGGATGGTTCCCTCATCGACCTCCCTTTTGGTTAATACCTGATAGCCCGTTACGTACGGCTAGTACCACTGACGTGCTAGTGGTTAAATCCATAGCCAGTGTATTGACAAGTCTTTAGAGTCCCCCACAGACAGTTTCTCAAGTTTCGGGCGAAACGTTGTAGAGGCCGTATGATATATGGCAGGGTTCGATCATATACGTGCAGTAGTGCACGGATCATGATCGGGCGGATCATACTAGTGGGCTTTGGTTTAATCCAGATCCTAGTATTAGATTTGTTGGATTACTTTAGTCTCATCGCATTCGCATTCAGTCGGAATGCGGATGCAGGTATGTATATACAGGTGAGGGATATCCTTGTGATCCGTCACGAGTTTACTTTAGATGTTGCCGTATCTTTTTATTATTGTAAACATTTGGATTAATGTTTACAAATGGAAATTGTGAGCTTAAGTCATCATGAAGAGCACTAATTGTGACACATGCACAAGTGATGACTCATGGTCTCTTTCTTTGTGCATGTGTCACATTATTTGATTGATTTATGGTTGATATGATAAAGAGAGAGAGAAGGCAGCCAAGGGAAGGTTTGCTCTTGTATTATTCTTGAGCTCTCACTCTCATTTTATGATATACAGCATAAGAAAGAAAAAGGCATCTTCTTCTTCTTCCTCTAGCTCACCATTTCTATTAATGGCTTCATCTTCAACCTCCATCCATACACTCTCATGCATTGAGAATTAATGGATACAAGAGACAAAGTGATCACACACATTCTCTATATCACCTTGGACACGTCGGTTAGCAAATTTCGTGTACGAGTTACTTCGGACGAAGCGGGAGCCTGTAAAAGGATTCGAAGATGTGGTGCCCTTTCCGACGAGGAAACCGAAGATCGGAGATGCCGTGAGGAGCTTGGGTTGGTGGCCAAAGACCGAAGGACACGGATCGATCGGTATAGCTTTTCTAACCCTTCTCTAGTTAGCTAGTTGTAGGTTAATGGTTCGATCCGGGATTAAAGTCTACGATAGTGCCGGTTTCAAGTTTTGAAAAAGTTTTCGTTTCCGCATTTTGGCCTCCGACAGATGGCCGGGGCGCTACCGTAGACTTACACATGTGACATAGAGACAATCAGAGTACATGTTAAGATAAAGAGTAACCAGATAGCATACTCTCATGTCGAGCAAGAAAGTCCTCCCTATATATGTCCAAGCATCCACTACAATATACAACGTATGTACAGTAATGGCCTCTAGGGCATACATATAACTAACATTCTTTTCCCTCTCTTGATCTTGCAACCTCTTTATTGAGCTTGCAAGTTTAAGTTTGGGTTATTGAACCCATGTCTTGCAATATGTTCTTCGGTTCCTAGTATTTTACTTTCTTGCATTTTTCTTACTCGCTTTACATTCATGCAATTTATTACCATGCTTTACTTACTTACTCTTTAATTCCATGTCATTTATTTACTTTCTTGTGTTGCTCTTTTCTTCTCTTTGTTTCTCTTTTCTTTGCTCTTTTTCTTTGTTTTTGTGAATGTTTGTGAATATGTGTTGTTAGTAAAAGAATACGATATTGTAAGTTAAGGATTTCATTTCCCATTCCTTTTCCCGTTATTTTCCATTGAACTCCATCCAACCCTTACGCAAGCGCTCCGTTAGGCACCCTACCCTATCAAGGTATCGGTGATCCCTAACCACAACCGGTTGCGTTCGGATTGGCCGAAGGCGAAAGTCAAAAGACAAGAACGGACGGACAAGGGTCAATAAGCTGGATTCCATAAATACTGTTCTTAAATACCCTAATCCACGTTGTTGACGATTGCTCTAGCTTCAATTGGTCAAGACTTGGCTCAAAAGTTTGAGTACGAATTCACTAGCTTACACTATTGTATCTTTTTCTAACAAACTTTATACGTGCATATACACATAGGTTAGATAACGAACAAATACGCCACGCGCGTTAACTCATAAGAACAAGAACGTAAAACGCTCCATCTCCCTGTGGATCGACCCGTGCTCATCGCGGCTAGCTGCAAAGCGACACCGTCCTGATCGCGGTTAAACTTTAGAACTTAAAACTCGACACGCCAAAAGCGTGCGACCAAATGGCGCCGTTGCCGGGGAGACGGTAACGTTTTTGTTTTTGTTATTTCGGGTTAATCTTGTTAATATCCATCTAACACTTTTCTTAAAAACAAACATAAAAATCAAAAATTTCAAAACCAAAACAAAAAAAAACTAACTAAACTAACCATTTTGTTCTCTGGAAATTGGACCTGCTTGCACCCTGTAACTCAATTAAAAAGATAAACAATACCAGTGAGGCAATAGTAGAATAGTAGGACACCAGAAGGAATTGGGAGCCCTATCTCATAAATTTGGTCGGCGACATTCCCTCGAATGCCGAGCTCGCCGACCCAAGCAATTCATTTTTCTCCCAAATTTGTTCTCTGTGCTCCAGTGTTCTGTTTTTGTCCTATTTGTATTGTTTGTTTTTTTATAATTTTTAGTGTGCAGGTATTTGGCCATTCGTATCGTTTTTCCGCACTAATATCCATTTTTCCGACATTTGTAGATTTTGCAGAATTGCGAACGGTGATTGTGGGGAGCAAAGTGTACATTCAAGGCCAAGGTAATTGCGAAGTACAGTGCTAAAGATCCGGGTAGTTTAACCCGCGCAAGCGAACTTTTCAAGCTTACCGGATTTGATTCATCGGGGGTTCCTTAACCCAAAAACTTATCGGTACGTACTTCACTAACATCTTCTTCTCAAATCCGACGCATCCAATATACTATCTTTGCAGGATTCTTTGCAAGTTCACTACCAAACGCCAAAATTGACTAACCCGTATTTGTTGCAGTACCATGCTTAAACTAAAAAAATGATTGTTTGATTCTTTGAATAATTTTTTTCATTGAATTGCGCATTGCATACATTAATATGGACTTAAGGGCAAGCGAACCCCACAACATACGGTAAAGGATTTCATCATCTTTTCCGTGGCCCACAAATCACGAAACTGTGCATAAACGTTTACCCGCACAAATTTTAAAAGAAACTAAATTTTAAGCCTTAAGGACTTCGCACTCACTAGGAGAGGTTAATTGTGTTTAGAACACTGCTTAACGGTATATCGTTTACGGGGTGTCTAGGAAAGTGTTAACGGTGAAACCGCCAAAAGAGAAAGGGTTATTTAATTAAGAACCTTCGCGAAAGCGTCGGAAAACCTCCCCTTATCTCTGCACTTACCTGGCCTCGTGATCAATATATCTTGAGCCTGTTTCTCGACACAGTTTTACTTCACCAATCAAGTTCTTGAGTAGGTCTAGTTGACCTAGGTGAACCCTAGAATGATTAGGTGTGTGGTATTTTTGTGTCGTGATTGTTTTTGTCCAGATTTTTTTTTGTATATTTCATTCTTTTGTTAATAACTAACTAAAAAAACCAAATTCTTTTTCCCCTCCTTTTCTCTTATTCTTCTTCCTCTCTTCATATCATGGGTACCCCACTTCGAAAAACCCTTGCCGAACTTTGGTACCCACAACCAGACATAACTTCCTACGGTTCTTGCTTTGGTCGAATTTCGAACGGCCCCTCCATGCCCAAAATTTCATTGAAAGATCGCATAGACACGTCTAGGACAGACACTTGCACTCCGCAATCCACTTTGTATGAACCGTTTCAACCTTCACCACCCTCTTATGTTGATACCCCTTTTGCAAGTCGTCATTTGTCCATCGCTGAACATATTAAACAATCCCGTAGCCAATCTTTCATTCCTTTCACCACTACAAATTCTTTGGATCAACAATTCCATTCACCTTCTTATTTGTATGTTGATCCTACCCCTGTCCAGCCATTCAATTCCTACCAGTCCTACCCGACGTTTACACTTTCCCTAGACATTACTTCTGAACTACCATTTGGGAATTTTCAGTATCCAAACAATTTTGAATCTTTTACTGAAACCCCTTCACAACCTATGTCTAGTCTAGAACAGTCGTTGGAAGACTTTAGGGTAGCGTCGTACCAACAAATGATGGATTTGAATGCATCCATGGCCGCCCTCATACAACCTAGTGACCCGGTAGCTAGTTTCCAACTAGCTCCAAATTTTCCAATATATGAGGAGGGGGTAGGACAGGCTGAGAATTTGAGTGGAGAGAGTGAGTTGTACACCCTTCCAAATCAAACCTACCCATCCCAAATTGAATCCCACAACTCCTGTTTTGAAAGTCTATCTAGTGTTCCAAACGATTCACCGATTGAAGATGGAAGGGTTAATGAGTTGTGCAACTTTGTAGTGTTTGATTTATCCGATTGTGAAGGGTCTCTTTTAAGTGAAACCACACCCAATCCTTTTGACCTCTACACCTCCATCTTAGAATCAGAATCGATTGAAATCCATGCTTTTGATGAGGTGTCTGAGAATATTGATTTTCACTTGATTGAGAATATTGACGCTGGGAATATTTTAGATGATGAACCTGTAGATTTGGATGAGTTTTTCTCTCCAATTCATCATCCCGAGTCATTGACTGTTTTTCCCGAACTCCATATGCGTCTGAATTTTGAGGATAAATGCATGGATGTGCTGAATATTGAGGAAAATTTTGAGGATATTTTTTAGGATGAACCAGTTTTGCTTGATGAGTCGGATTTTCCAATTCATCTTATCCCTTTCATTGACTGTGTACAACCTCCTGAACCTGTAACCGATAACCTTCCTCAAGCACTCCCCTCCATCCTTTCCATCGTTCCGACTGCACAAGAAACCGTATCACTTTCATTTACTATGTCTGGTTTACTAAATTCGGCGTACCAATGTTTTCTCGCGAATCTTGAGAGATTTGACCCAATTTCTCGACGGGTTAATAAATTAGCACAATCGCTTTTCACACATCGGTCATTACAAATTGCGCTAATTTATTCACTCCATTTTTACCCTCAAGTTCGTACACCATTTCTTTTTCCCTTTCACCATTCTTCCTCTCATATACCGAGACCGTATCCTGCTTCTATCTCCATACGGTCTTGCGTATTCTCCATTTCTTTTCTCTTCACCTTCTTTCACCAACCCACATATTACAGAGATAGAATTTTTGAATGGTTGGTACTCACTTTTGGCCTGTGTAAGGCCTTGTATAATTTGAAACCGTTCTCTCCCCCCTAATCTTGAATTTCAACGCTTAACAGTGAAAACACTATTTCACTTAAGTTTGGGGGGAACCTTTTTGTGTATATATTTTTGGTTTTCTTTTTGTTTTGTATAAATTTTTCTTTTAGGGAGCGCCGACAATTTTGACCCTCTTGGTGTAGCCTGACAGTGAGGGCACTGTCAAGTTTAAGTTTGGGGGTATGCTCGGTAAGCTTTCCACCTTCACATTCATATGTATATTCTACATTTGCATACTTTATTAAAAACCCACAAAATTCGAAAAAAATTCCAAAAATATAAAAACTTTGTCGTCAAGTTAGCTAATAGGGTAACTGAGATTTTCGTTCCGAAAGTTTAGTTGATACGTTAGAAATAACTAAATCCTAGTCTTAGGAATTGAAAACCCTAAAAATAACCCTCATTCTGTTTAAGCTTGGTAATTATATATCCTTACAGTTTTTAAGAAATAGGTAATCTTGAGTTCAGTTCTTGAGTTAAGTTAAGATGAAGGGAAAGTATTGAAGGTTTACTGAAAGATAAGTCGGAAAAATAGTTTCCATTCTTGAGTCCAAATTTAGAAAGTATATACCCTACAACTGCACTTACACGTACCTTGAAACTTGGGATAGTAAAGGATATCTAGAAATACTCTTGCCTGAAAACCTAGTATGAAAGAAAAAATGATATTTAAAGCTAACCACCTAAAGAACATCATCAAATATATATATATATATATATATATATATATATATATATATATATCCGGTCTTGAAAAAAAAAATAAAGAAAAGAAAAATAAATAAATAAGTCAAGACCTGGAAACTACTATTTACGCTTTAAACTCACACATTCAGTAATCGGCCGTTAGTGCCTCAAGAAGCATTATAGTCGCATGAAAGGTGTGTGAGCAAATCCGTCCATCATTAATGAAAAGAAGTAGTATTAGGTATTAGGGCAAGGGTATTATAGCTTGAATTGAATTCTTGAGTGTAAGGGTGCAAAATTTACACACACGTAGGGGTATACAATCGATGTTTGGATAAAAGATAGAAATGAAGAATAAGACTTATGTTTTCTGTAAAGTTGATAAAAATCCCTGATTTAAGACCGCACTTTTAGAAGGAAAATTCAGGAGATATCGAGATCTTTCTAAAACTTTTTTGGAACGTATAAGATCTGAAGTTAAATAGATTGGAGGCGTGAAACATAAGGGTTGAATATTTCTGATTTAGGTTAATAGAATTTCTAACCTAGATACTAAACTGTAGGACTAGAATCGATGTTAACTTATGAAAATAGATTGACAGGATTTTGTGGGTAGTATCCGCTGAAAACCCTCAGGAGACAACACTCCTCCTACTAGGGACACCTAGAGGTTTAACGGCTTGTTGCACGAGCTCAGTGCAATCGCGTTCCCTGCGAAAGTGAGGCTAGAATTTTGTTTTGTTTTGCTCGGGACGAGCAAAAGATAAGTTTGGGGGTATTTGTTCATATCAGAGAACTGCATTCTAATACCGCTCATTCATTGTCTATTTGTTGTATTTATCGATACTATTAACTAGTGTCTGCTCAGTAATACAGATTACAGGTATCCGTGACAAAATACTGGAAATACATTCAAAAGCACGGATATATCATTTGAGAGCCGACACTACAACCAGAACCGCAAACTGACCGATACTTCATGAGTTTCTTTTTGCAACAAGTTTGTGTACAAACTTTTTTTTATCTAAATGGTCCAACACAAACAAGTGTGTACACAAGACTTTTAGGCACATGTGGATATGAAGTAATGTGCATTCAATGCTAAGGATTATGTGTTGATTTAAAGATTCAAAAATTCCCTCCAATAATAAATGTAAAATAAAATCAAATGGACAAATCAACAAGACTATAATGGGGGCATTCATGGATTTAGGCACATGTGGGAATGAAGTAATGAGCATTTAATGGTAAAGATTATGTGTTGAATTGAAGATTCAAAATTCCCTCCAAAACCTAGGTGCAGACCAAGCCAAATCAGAGAAAATAAACTGCACCAAAGTGATGTGAGGGGATACACAAGTCATCACACAAAGCACGAGCCCTGGACTCACCAACTTGACCGAGCACATTCCCTCTTGGACCGTCCTGGTCGGCCCCACATGCTCCAGTGGGCCCCAGTTCTTCACACCCCCCCTTGATGCCACGTCAGCTCATTTTTATTGTTTATTTAATTTTCTTTGAAGCCTATAAAAGCAGATCATGGCAGCAAAGGAGAGGGGGTCATTCTTTTAGTCTAAGTTTTCTTTTCTCTTTTCTTGTAAATAGCTTAAGCTCCTTGAGTTCTTAACCTTCTCTTGATTTTTCAACCTCTTCATTGAGCTTGAAAGTTTAAGGGTTGGTTATTGATCTCAAGGGGTGTATCATTCTTGGAATCAATAAAGTTCTCTTTTTGTGCCTTCATTCACCATGAGTTCTTTGCCCTCTCTTGATCTTGCAATCTCTTTATTGAGCTTGCAAGTTTAAGTTTGGGCTATTGAACCCATGTCTTGCAATATGTTCTTTGATTTCTAGTATTTTACTTTCTTGCATTTTTCTTACTCGCTTTTACATTCATGTAATTTATTACCATACTTTACTTACTTGCTCTTTAATTCCATGTCATTTATTTACTTTCTTGTGTTGCTCTTTTCTTCTCTTTGTTTCTCTTTTCTTCGCTCTTTTTCTTTGTTTTTGTGAATGTTTGTGAATATGTGTTGTTAGTGTAAGTACGCGGCGGCGCCCCGGCCGTCTAACAGACGCCGATATGCGGAACAAAGCTTTTACGACTGGCGCTATCGCGTACTTTCTCCCGGATCGCCCATTAAAGCTAAACTAACAAATTGTAAAGAGAGTAGAGTTTTTATACCGAATGATCCGAGTCCTTCGGTCTTCAACTATCATCCCACGCTATGTTGCAACTGATCCGAACTTGCTCGATCTCCGGTCTCGTCGTCCAGGTGGCACCACGTCGACGGATCTTTAAACGGGCTCCCGCCTCTGAACCGAGGCAACTCGATCGTCAAGTTTGCCAAAAGAGACGACCAAGATGAAGTAGAGAATGAGTAGAACACTTTGTCTCGTTATGTCCAAGGTCACGGACGAACGGTTATAAGAAGTTGCCTTTTGGAATCGGGTGAATGGAAATTGAACTATGTGAAATTTCCATACACTAAACTATCATAATCTTTTGCAAATGAAATCAAATGAACAACCATAGCCTCACAAAGAGGGCCGGCCACAATAAGTAGAAGAGGGAGGTGAGTGTAGGAGCTTCAAGTGGTGACCATTAGCTTTCATCCTTATCATGTCATTAAAGAAAGAATGAATCATCAAAATGCATTAAGTGTAAAAGCATGAATCATGAAGCCTTGTCATCAACTCATTAATGCACTAGAATGAGTCACTAACCTAGTCACTAACCATGAAGCTTCCACACACAATGACTCACCCAAAGAAGAAATGATAATTCCGTATTTAACCGAATGTCTAAATACGGCTGATAGAAAACTGGAAACTGGCAACTTCCAAAAATCATCCCGAAACGAATTTCAGGATAACCCCGTATCGGTATAAACATACCCGCATTTGTATTATGACCGAATAAAAATGCAACTGAGACAAAGATATTATATCTACACAGTATAATACTGTGTTCCGGCTTAAACCAAAGCCTACCAGTATTATCTGCCCGAAAACTGACACGTGCGAAAACGCACGTGCATTTTCCGAACCTTGCTATAAACCCATACGGCCTCTACAACGTTTCGCCCGAACTTGGGAAAGTGTCGGTGGGGGACTCTAATGACTCATCAATACACTGCCACTGGGTATAACCCCTAGCACGTCAGAGGTATAAGCTGTACGTAACGTTTTACCTATGTATTGATTGGAAGGGAAGCTGACGAGCGAACTCATTTATAAACCCTACTGAGCCTTACAGTGACAATATCTGTACAGTCCGGAACATTCGTCTATGAGTATCGCATATTAGGCCTAGGGGGTCGGTAAACGTCAGACCCCCAATAGCTGCATAAGTCGTGTCAGAAAGCAGCCCAGAACACCCTGAGATACTACTGGTATACCAACCAGTATATCTCGATTACCCTGGCCAGGGATTTCGTGTAATGGCTCTTCTAAACACAGCGCGATCTCACCCCCAATACCGGGAGAGACGAATCCCCGATGATCCGCTCACTTGCCTCCAATGTGGCTCGGGACTGTACCCAACTAAAACCTGTTTGCACAACTCCTTTGAGCGTGGTAGGGTAGTAATCTAAGCACAGTGGGAACTCACACGAGACAAATGACGACCTCAGGTCGATGAACTAACCTGTACACATGTCACCAGGGAACTGCTATCTGACGATATGTATAATACCAACTAGCATGTTCCCGGCGAGTCCTGTCCGGTGTACTCATAACCCAATGAGCACCTGTATACATCTTAGGTGATCCAACTGACACCAGTGGCTTGTGAGACCGGCCACCGTCCTTCGTCGGGGTCTCGACTGTATACACTAGTCTACTCTGGAGTATCGATGCCCTAACTCGAAACTCCCATGACTAGGGACTCTTTTAAGGATGTGCTTATAGACCCCAGCTCCCACATATATGATCGCCATCATACTGCTAGTAGTCAAACAAGAATCCTATGGGCTCTATCATGATGATAAAGACAGACCAGATAGCATACTATCATCTTGAGTAAGACTGTTTATCGGTATAGGACCTCCCTCAATCATTGCAATCACGTACCTGCGATCCAATAATTGACTTAGAGGGCACTATATCCAACAATCTCCCACTTGCACTTAAGGCCAATTATTGCGATGTCGTGTACTCACAGCTCGTGTGATACCGAGCATCCAACTTCTCTACTAATCAGTTTCACAAAGCTCGTTTGTAAAACTGTTGTGTTCGAGAAATAGCCTCAGTGAGTGGATCCGCTTCGGTGTTTCTTTCGGTATCTCTCTATATCTCAACCTCACGAAGAAAACCATCTCCCGAATTGAGTAATATCTGTCTTAGAAAATGTCTGGATATCTGACGGGACCTAGTTCATAAATGAACTCCAAATCCAAACTTCTTAGACTTTTTCGATCACTGAAACTAATCAGTGTTGCGCACCATGCCTCCCACAGTATCCTCTTGGACCATCTGTCCATAATACTGTAGCGTCTTGAAAAGTCATTTTGGTGTTTTCCTGAAATTCGGTGGAAATTCGGTATTTTTCCGAAAACCGTCTTTCTCGTTATTTTGCAGTTTAGGGCTAATTATACTTAAAATGGATAGGTAATTGCTTGTTTTTAGTAGCTAATGAGTTACTTATGAAATTTTGGTCATTTAAAAAATTTTCCCTATTTTTCAATTTTTTAATATTATTTTAAGCCGGTAAGAAAATACATTAAATTAGCGATAAATACAAATTTTTCCGGGCTGATTTTAATCTTTAAAATTATGATAATTAAAATCTAGTGGTAACATAAATTTTTAGTAATTTATTTTGATTTTTAACAAATTTTTATGATATGAAACGAATTTATTGAATTTTAAGCTAAAACATGCAATTTTTGACTTATAGGGGGCCTTTTTGCATAAAATTTCTTTTGTAAAACCCCTCTCTCTTTTCCCTCAGCCCTAGGACAGCCCCACCTTGTGCAAGTCCAGAAATTTCTGGCCTCATTCTTTATTTCCTTTCTTGAGTTGATTTAGTTAGTTTATGGATTTATTTTAAATATAATTGATAAGTTATGGTACATTGACTTTTGGAGAGTTGACCAAGGACTTTTCCCCACTCACCCACACCCCTCCCCTTACCTCCTACTGGCTGAAACTGCTCCCCTCCCCTTCATCTCTTTTCTTTCCATTTCTTCCAAATTTCTTCAAGTTTAATTCAAAGAAAAATTGCAAATTAAAGCTTGCAAATTTAAAACCATCCTTCATATTTTTTTTTCCTTCACCTCTCTTGCTTGGAATCATGGTGCTATGAGGCCATCAATTGAAGCAAAATTCTTCTTGCTAGATCTAAAATTTGAGGTATAAATTCTACTCTTTTATGTTGTTATGGTTAGAATTCTTTAATCTAGTTGTTTAGTGTTAATTTTAGTGTTAATCCTAATATAGTTTCTTTTAGTTAATGGTTGATATTAAACTAGGGTTTTAGAAACCATGTATTAGTTAATTAAATTTATTTTGCTATCTAGTGTTTTGCTAACCTTAATCTAAGTGGTTAACTTGCTTATTAGGCTAAAATCTAGTGTTAAATTAAGGTTTTTCATATATAGTTTGGTTTATGTTTGCTAATTACAAAAATCAAGAGAAGGTTTTGTTTATGGAAATTAGGTTTTTAAGCATAGTTAATGGTTTAAAATTAGTGTATTGGCTAGCTATTTGGTTAGTTTGGATGTTGGTGTTGGATGGTGTTAACTTTGTCGCTAAATTGTCGATGTTTGCATCAAATTGCAATTTCTAGCTTACTAGGTTTTTATTAAAATATTGTGGCGATTTAATTGCGATATCTAGATTATTTTGTTGGCATATCCTATGATATTTAGGATGTGTGAGTGCGGATTTTCTTTGAGTAATCGGGTTGTAGTTTTGCCGGGCGACCAAATCGGCGATTTTTGCAGTTTTTGCGATTTTCGCGTGTGTTTCGCGCACCTTGTGCACTTTGTACCAAGCTTGTGAACGTTAGTATTTTCGTTTGGGTTTTGCGTCGTTCTTGACATGTAACCTTATGTTTGGTATTGATGTAAATTCCAGGTCCGGTCGCGGAGACGACAGGCGCGGCTCGAAAGGGGAAGCGGTGATTGGACGCAGCTAGCTAGGGATTTCTGTGAGTAGATGTAACATCTACGGGGGACTATCGTTGGATGGCGCAAGCCGCCCGATAGTTTTAGTAATTTAAAAAGATTCTTAGTGATGTTAGTAATTAGGGGTGTAATACTTATATGATTATTTGCTGCATCCATGCCTTATATTGACATACATATGCGAACCCATGTTATAGGACACCTGCACCATTGCCAGGGTTTTTATATGCAGCACGAGCACTATTCATGCTTACACACACGCCCTGGTAATTGCCATGCCACCACACTAGATAACCTATAATTTGAAACCTTTTACTAATTGATGCTTAAACCTGTGCTATTTCCTTTAATTCCTTAAAATGAAATCGTAGGATTGCTATTCATGTGCATGTACCTCATCATATTAATTGTTCATGCCTAGTCTATTAATCATGCATTGTAGCTTAATTATTGATACCATATGAATTCATCACCATTGACATATGCACTTATGAGGATTTCTTGAGATTTTATGATATTTCTGGATTTCGGGGGAAAGCCGCAAAATTTCTAAACTTATTATATTTTTTAAAATATGTAAATTGCGGTTTTCTAGTGATGTAAGTGTCGTCCACCATGAGTTTGCTGTGGTTATGGAAATCCGTGTCGAGGAGTGGAGGAACCGGCACGGGTACATGGTGGGCCCGGTAAGGTACCCTGGGCAAGAGGAATGTGGTGTTGACGTTGAGCCTGGCAGGGGACGGATTACCTACCGGTGACTGTTTAGGACGGCGGATATCCAGAGGATACCGACCGTGGCCGCTAGATGATGAGATATTGATATTTGAGATAGGTCAGCCGGACGGCTGAGGCCAGAAATACATTTATGAGATTTGAGACAGCTTTTGGGTGTCGTTGCTGGACACCGGTTCTCGTCGATTCTTTGAGTATTATGCTGGCATTCTAAAGAAAGTTTTAAAAACAAAAGGAGATAAATGTTTCTTATATATACCTATTGAGACCTCAGATATTCATGTTGCATACATATTCGTACACTGATGTTGTATACACACCTGCTAGTGCACCCATTCAAACCTGTATTTTAGATGCTAGGATGCTTGTGTGCATGCATACGATAGCCTTTGTAGGTGTTATTTATTACTCACGAGTTGGCAACTCACCCCCGTTGTGCCACAGTCTTTTGCTGGTCCGCTCCGTCAGTTCAGTAGCGGCGGGCGCACTTGTTCTTTTGCCTCTTTTGCCTGGGCTCGAGATTTGCTCATAGGTGGGTTATGTTATCATTTTTGTACCACCTTGTATATTCTTTGTATCTAGTGTACTCCATCTACTGTTTCTACCCTTATTATTGTATATTGACCTAGAGATGAGACTGTGAGGTTGTGGACTTTTATGCTGTATTTTGGGGTCGAGCTCACTTGAGTCGACATGATGTTTTTCTTATGCTTCATTATGATTATTTCGCATGTTGTTGCTTTACATTGCGTGGGATTTGTGACCGCCTTGTGGCGAAGAGCTAGCTCCCGCTTGGGGATGCCCTATTTTGTTGGATTTATATATATTTTGTTGTACCCATTTTGGGGGCCAGTATTTACAAAGGAGACTCTGCCGAAATTTTGGGAAAAATTGGTATTGTTTTTAAAAAGTGTTTTACATGACTTATTTGATAAACTCGCTTTCAATTGATTTGGTTTTCTTCACTCTTTTGCTTAATTGGTTTTGTTTTCTGGGTTTTGGCTTACTTATTTTACGGACGTCTTTAGACGTTTCGTAAACTTAAGTGCCAGTCACGTTCCGTACCCTGCGGGTCGTGACAAAGTTGGTATCAGAGCGATAGGTTTTACCTTTTTGAGTGTAGGATGACCCTTGGTAGATGGAGTAAGTGACTTAAGCAGGGTAACGTAGCGTGCGTATGTCCGCGGCATACTTGCGATACGGTACTCTGCCTAAGTGACTTTAGGATATACTTGCTTGAAATTCCTTCTTCAATTCCGTGTATCCTATGATTCTACTGCACCATTCTTGTTGTCCTGTTCCTGTACCAGTCACTATGCTACAGAGGGCTATTACAGCGCAGAGGGCTGCCGCCCGAGATGAGATTCGAGCTGGCTCGTCCGAGACTAGGACTGAGCAGGGTGGTATGCCTACGCCGCAGGGACAGACCGATCCACCTTCCCCAGGCCGTATGGATAAGCTCGAGACTGGTATGGAGGAGTTGCGACAGATGATGGGAGGCATGCAGGAGCTACGTCAGATGGTAGGATCCCTAGTTGCAGCCAGTCGTACACCGAGGCCGGATGACGTACCTACTACATCACAGACGACCATGATACCTGCTCCTACTACTACCACCGTGGCCATTCCGGTTTCGCTACAGGATTTCATGAGGCTGAGACCTCCAGTATTCACCGGCACTGAGGCAGCGGAGGACCCACAGACGTTCCTTGACAGTTTAGCCAGGATCTACCGTTCGCTCAGATGTTCGGATGATCGATGGGTAGAGCTTGCGAGTTTCCGACTAGAGGGTCTCGCGCAGACATGGTGGGAGTCAGTCTTGAGAGGTCGAACTGCAGGTCTACCGCCTATGACTCGGGCCGAGTTTACAGCGGTCTTTCTAGCTCGTTTCCTCCCAGAGAGCGTTCGTGATGCCAGAGCTCGTAGCTTCGAGGCCTTAGTCAAGACACCTGGGATGACGGTGTCTGAGTATGACATCCAGTTTACACAGTTATTCCGATACGCTCCGTATTTGGTGGATACCGAAGAGGATTCGCACCGATGTACCATCTCAGAGGCAGCACACCAGATTCTTTCCGAGAGATAGGCCTGGCAGAGGATTTGGACGGGGACAGTTATATGGTTCTTATCCCCAGGGGCAGCAGCCGTCGCCAGGGTGTTTTGGGTGTGGGAGTCCGCACCATCTTGTCAGAGGCTGTCCGGCGAGACGACAGGGAGCGGTGACAGTTCCACATGTGACCCTACCACCATCACCACCCCCTCCTCAGAGAGCCCTACTTCCTTCCACAGGCGATGCTCCACGCCAGTTAGGTGCACCCAGAGGCCTTGAATGCGGCGATCCTGTTCAGAGAGGACGAGGAGGCAGAGGCCGAGGTCGAGGTCAGCCCGCTATCGGTGGAGGACAGGCCCGAGTATTTGCTTTGACACCGCAGGATGCGCAGGCATCCAATGCCGTTGTGACAGGTACCTTGCCAGTTTGCTCTTTCGACGCACGGGTATTATTCGACCCAGGTTCTACACATTCGTACGTCTCTACACACTTTGCACCGATGTTGGGCCGTGAGTCGTCGTCGTTAGATCATCCGCTTGTTGTTGTTACTCCGGTAGGCGAGTCGTTTGTCACTCGGTTTGTATTTCGTTTGTGTTCCGTTCGTATCGGGGAGAGGGATTCATCAGTTGATTTGATTCTCCTCGATATGTTGGACTTTGTTGTGCTTCTGGGCATGGATTGGCTAGCCACTTGTTATGCTTCGGTGGACTGCCGTGAGAAGGCAGTCAGATTTTGTAAGTGCACGGCGGCGCCCCGGCCGTCAATCCGACGGCCAAACGCGGAAGCGGTGAAAATCTTTAATTTTGCGGACTTAGCAAACCGGCACCACCGCGCACTAAACACCCGGATCGTAACCATTAACAAGTCTAAGCTAACTAGAAGATGGGTTAGAGATATACCGACGATCCAAGTCCTCCGGTCTTCTCGTCATGGTCCCGATCTCCTGCGGAAAAGTCCCGTCTCCTCCTCGTCGCCGGAAGTGCACCACATCGCCTACTTTGTTTACGGGCTCCCACCTCAATGCCGAGGCAACTCGGGCACGAAGCCGGCTACTCGACGTGCCCAAGATTCGCTGTAGAATGTGTAGTGAGCTATTGTCTCTTTTGGGGTTGAAGGAGTTGCCAAATGGTGGAGGAAAAAGGAACTTGGAGAGAGGTGGGGAAAAATGTAGCATGCCAAGAATGAGAATAACATTTTTCCCCTCACCAAAAGAAAAAGACCCCCTTTCCTCATAGTGGCCGGCCATGGTAAGTGGAGAGAAGAGAATGAGAGTGTCTCAAAGAAATGGGAGCCAAAAACTCATATCATGCAAGAGAGAGAGAGAGGAATGGTTATGATGCAAAAGGGAATGATCACAACAATAAACCCACACTCAACCAACCTCACCCCTCATCATCATCAACCATCATGCCCACTAAAAGTCAATCCATCATGATAGCTAGAAGTCAAGGTCAATGAGAGACTATCATGATACAAATATATGCAAAGACCCCCTCCACAAATGCCTATTTGCAACAATGCAAATAAGGCCTCCTCCACCAATCTTCGGCCAATGAACGGAACAATGGAAATTGGCCGAAACGGAAAGCAAACTGGCAACTCCAAAAACTGGTCCCGTAATAAATTACAGGAAAACCCCGATACTGTGCATAGACACCCGCATTTGTATTCCGACCGAAATACAAATGCAATGAGACAAAATCTACACTGTACTATACTAGGATCCGGCTTATACCAAAGCCGGCCAGTAATATCCGTTCGATCCTGATCCGTGCAATACCGCACGTATCTGATCGAACCCTGCCATATATCCATACGGCCTATAGTACAAACTGTCCGATCCCGATCCGTGCAATACCGCACGTATCTGGTCGGACCTTGCCATATCTCCATACGGCCTCTACAACCTTTCGCCCGAAAGCTGAGTAACTGAATGTGGGGGACTCTAAAGACTCGTCAACACCTCGGTTGTGGATTTAACCACTAGCACGTCAGAGGTATAAGCCAATACGTAACGGGCTACCAAGTATTGACTAAAAGGGACGTCTGTGAGTGGACTCAGCCTGACAACCCTACTGAGCCTGTCAGTGACAATATCCGTGCAGTCCGGTCCGTTCGTCTATGAGTATCGCATGGCAGGCCTAGAGGGTTGGTAAAAGTCAGACCCCCAAAAGCGGTACAAGTCGTGTCGGAGTGTAGCCCAGAACACCCTGAGATACTACTGGAATACCTACCAGTAAATCTCCTTGCCTTGGCCAAGGACTTCGTGTAATGGCTCTCCTAGACACAGCACGACCTCACCCCCAATACCGGGAGAGATGAACCCCTGAAGATACGCTCACTGCCTCCATGTGGCTCGGGACTGTACCCAACTAAAACCTGTTTGCACGACTCCTTTGAGCCGTGGTAGGGTAGTAATCAAAGTACAGTGGGAACTCACACGAGACAAATGACGATCCCCAGGTCGATGAACTAACCTGCACACATGTCACCAGGGAACTGCCATCTGACGTCTGGTATATGACCAACTAGCATGTTCCCGGCGAGTCCTGTCCGGTGTACTCATAACCCAATGAGCACCTGTATACATCTTAGGTGATCCAACTGACACCAGTGGCTTGTGAGACCGGCTACCGCCCCTCGTCGGGGTCTCGACTATATACACTAGTCTACTAATGGAGTATCGATGCCCGGTCTCGAAACTCCCACGACTAGGGACCTTTTAAGGATATGCTTGTAGACCCCCAGCTCCCACTTATATGATCGCCCTCATACTGCTGGTGGTCAAGCAAGAATCCTAGGGGCTCTATCAACGTGTAATAGCGATGTGTCAGGTCACCTAAAGCAGTACACGATGATAAAGGTAAACCTGATAGCATACTATCATCTCGAGTAAGACTATCCTACCGGGATAGGTCCTCCCTCAATCATTACAATCACGTACCTGTGACCTAATAATTGACTCTGAGGGCACTATCTCCAACAATCTCCCACTTGCACTCAAGGCTAATTATTGCGATGTCGCATACTCACAGCCCGTGTGATACCGAACATCCAACTCCTCTACTAGTCAGTCTCACAAAGCTCGTTTGCGGAACTATTGCGTTCGAGGAATAGCCTCAGTGAGTGGATCCGCTTAGTTGTTTCTTTCTATGTCTCTCTATATCTCAAGTTCGCGGAGAAAGCCATCTCCCGAAAAGAGCAATACCTGTCTCAGAATATGTCTGGATGTTTGATGGGACCTAGCTCATAAATGAACTCCAAATCCAAACTTCTTAGACTGTATCGTCAACTGAACTTAATCAGTATCCTGCGCGCCATGCCTCCCTCAGTATTGCCTTGGACCACCTGTCCAAAATACTGCCCCTCATCAGAAGGAAAACTATAACTCTGACAACCTCCTTGTCGTCCATGTCACCTTGGAAGCCTGGAATGATAACTGTCTCCTGAATGAGGCTGTCGTTATCATCTCCATAGAACATCCACTTATGTTCTAAAACTGCTTCCGACTGTTTCTCCAGGATTGGATTAATGTCAACTTATTGCATCTAGTGCAAGAACAACATCTGGTGTGGTACTTGACATCTCACGATTGACTCAATTGCCTGAGCAAGTGATCTGCCAATCATGCCCGTCCCTCTCCCCTTTAGTCTGTAAGACACCTTTGGAGAGGGTGACTCCATTACCTGCAGGTACACTACCGTGCCAGGAGTCGTCCATCCTAAATACTCTTAGAATGCTGTCAAGTACCCTAATTGGGAAACCACCCAAATCTAGATCTAAGACCATAGATCTAGTAACCAGTATGTCTGATATAAAATCCATTTCTTTTGTGGAGAAACAACTGTGTGACGACCAAAGTATAACCGATCGTAGTGTAGGAGTTTCTTTTCCTACTTTGTGTATATCATCCAAATACCAGGATATCACACCCTACTACCTTCTCAACAGATCCATCCCCTATTCTGATGAAGTCAAACCCATGACTGTCACGTCAGAAATAGATGATCTTTCTCCGCTACATCTGCTCTAGTCTATAAATAGACATAAGCAACCTGTCCACCAATGCTTCCGCTGCTCCCACTGACTACGACAACCCTCTGGCAGAGTCATATAGACGTACACTTCTAAAACTGGTTTAGAACGACGCTATACTCATCCTCCCGCCGGGTCTCGTAACCTGGAACAACAGCAATGGCAATTGTGGGTAAACAAGAACTTCCCTGTCACCGTCCTTGAGGCTACCGGAGTACCTCTCGGGTGCCTGAAGTTACCCACCTTATCTGCGGAGTGGCCAATGGAATGTCAATTCAGATTGAATCTTTAGGTTCCTTATCAAATCTTCAGTAATCGTTTGTGGTTCTGGAATCACTTCCAGTTCTACCATACTCCCACTACTGTTTTTCTGAAAAAATCCATTTTTAATAAAACTGTGGCGAGTCTAGAACAATATCGCTATTGTTCATCCAGATGGTAGAAAATCAACCCTCGTCATAGCCTGGGTCAACCAACAAACAGCCATTACAGAAACGTGCCTTGAGTTGTCCAGTGTCTGGTTTTAATCATAAACCGGACAACTCCCCGTACCTTAACATCGTTAAGATATGAACTGTTCTATATCCAATATAGAAACAGAGGCACTGATTTAATTGAACCAGATTCAAATCATGCAGCTGTCCCCAGCGCATGTCAACTAAATGGAAGGAGGCCGATCAGCGTTACTCAACTTAGGAATACTTCCAATTATGAGTAACCTGAAAGAGAAGCAAGATCTCTTAATCACTACTATCAACTGAATACCATACACAAGTATCTACATCTTCGATCTTTTTGAAGAATCCCGATACTTGCTACACCTGGTTCTCTACTCTATTCAAATACCAATAACTTCTCAAAATTCGGACCCTGTGTTTCCACGAAACACCTGTCTAAAAACTAGAGAAGTCATAAGTAAACCGAATATAGTACGAGAACCAACCCCTCTGTCCTGATGGACCCTGGACAACATACAATCCTTTGTATAAGTCCCTTGAGTCTGATAACTCATTCACTATGTGTCGTAGGTTGAAAACTGTACTTATGGTTAAGAAGAATTACACCGTTGTTTAATGCTCCTTACCTAACCATCCACTGATATAGGTAAATGTCGTAGACATAATTTCAGAAAGGTATATCTCACTCTATGAAAATAGACGTACAGATATATCAATTTGAAATTGGTGCATAACTGCGGATATTCAAAACCAAATATTTGCCGACCGGCAAACAGCCCAGGTGATTTCCTCAAATATCACCGATTACAACGAATCCCGATATAATGAGGATGATCACCCAATTTCCAATAACTTACTCCCACTCATCATCTGTAAAACCATACAGATGTGAGAATCGTACCTGGTAAATACATACCCTGGAGTAAGTATCTAATCGGGAAATCAGTTTTCCTTTAACATTACACAGTGAAACTGAAACATTGAAATGTTCCGATGGGGTATTCTGGTATTCCTAGTAATGCCTCTTCCAGATTCACGACTGTAACCGTATAGTTCTTTGCCACCTCTCCAAATCCCTTCATATGTCTTTAGTCTTTACCTTCTGCACACCCTTTTAGGCCAAATGGTTTTCTTCCTTCCCTACCGTTCGGCACCAGCCTATGGTTTGGAAGACGACTATCCAATAAGCATAATGGGTGTACTGTCCCAATCCTAGGAACACTCGCAATGAGAGAGGGTGAAGATAAAAGACAACCGAATAAACCTTATTCCTATTTCTCCTGAACCAGAATCCATCCCCGAACTGGAACAAATTCCTTTCGAGTTCGTATATAACCATACGATGGAGTATCCAATAAACTGTGGATCTTCGTAGTGATACGGAGTGTCCAGGAGAAATTCAAAGGTGATTTGGGAGTGGTAATGAAATACCTGGTTTGGTCGTGAATATCTGTTGCAATTTACTTTGCCCTCTTACTAATCCCTTGCTTTGTCTTAACTTAATACCTTCTGTACACCATCGTTAGGCTAATTGGTTTTCTTCATTCCCTACCGGTCGGCACCAGCCTAAGGTTTGGAAGAAGACTATCCAATTTGCGTAATAGGTGTACTATCTCCTAAACCAAGGAGTACTCGCAACCTGAGAGAGGGTAAAAGGAAAAGACAACTGAATAATCCCATCCGTTTTCTCCAGAACCGGAAACCATCCTCGAATAAATTCTTTCGAGTTCGTATCTAACCATACGATGCTTTTGTCCAATGGAAGTGGACGTTCGTAGTAATACGGGGTGTCCTGGAGAAAAGGGTAAAAGTAGGAGTGGCAATGAGGTTCGCAACTCTGACAATCCAAAAGCCGGTGTTAAGAAGGTTCGGTCAACTTGGTCACTGAGTCAAAGTCTTAGGGTCGGGTCAATGGTCGCTGCCAAAGAGAGAGAGAAAAGAAACACTCAGCGTGCACTCTAACCTAGATCAGAATGGTCACCAATTTATCTAATCTGGAATCCTCCCACTGTACCTCAAATTCTCCTTCAAACCTGAAAGAAGAATTAGTCGGGGTCACCCGAGGAGTAAACTAACTCATCAGTGGGAATCGGGATCCAACTCTCATCGCATGATAACGTGACGGAATCCGCTCACGGTATCACACTCCAGAAGGTATGCGCATATCTGGCAAGTTTCAGTTCTTTTGAAACTCCCGATGTGATTTCTGCCCCATGCTCTTATGACCTTGGCGTGAGGTCAAAATATCATAAGTCACATGTCAAGTTCTGCCCGCCATTATCCAGGTTAATTTGAACCCACCCGTACATACCCTTGACGTAGGCCAAAATAGTAGTACGACTGTCCCAAACCAACGCATCTATCTATGCAACAGATAAATACCCGGCAGCTACCAATCACTATGCCTTGGCGTGAGGTCAAAATACATAGCTTGAATACTACCGAATATTTAACTGAAATGACGGAGGGCTACGAATGGTTTCTGGCGAAAACCTTTAACGTAATGAACTTGATATCGTTGAAGGAACGGATAGCTTTTAAAAATATAGTGACGAGAACCGTTGCTAAAGAGGTCACTCCCGGTGAAGGGATCTCGGCTCTTTCCCCGTAGAATGAGGTGCAGGATATTCCAACTGAATACCACGGTGCAAAGCAAAAGTAATCGGCTATAGTGAAGTTATTGCCCTGACGCAAAATTTTGTCCAAGGGGTCACTCCCGGTGAAGGGATCTCGGCCCTTGCCTCGTCGACTGAGGAGCAGGATATTCCAAATGAATACCGTGATGCAAAACAAAAGTGAACGTCCTTGCAATAACAGCTTTTTGAAAAAGTGTTCCAACAACATCAGATTAGGTTTGTTTTTAACTTGCATTGATCCGAATCAATGCAGTCCCATCAATTGATCACACCAAAAAGAACGAAAATATACTGATGTACGTATATGCCATCCGCATTCGCCACTGGGTCCCGTCATTACCCGTTAGGTTAGCTAACTAACGACAGAGCGGGGACTGGACTAGCGCGGATGCAAAACATATACAACACCTACTAATATATATACCAATATATTATATTCGCTCAAGGCGTGAATAGAATGCAACATCACAGAGAATGTACAGCATCACAGAAACAATACAGATATCTGGGATCCCCGGGTTTCACAGAGCCACTGCTGAAACCCGACGTTCCCCTGGTCGTGTGGATAGCCTGTGCAATGAAATCCTAGACCCCTACGGGCGCGGCAAGTTACCCGCCAAAACCTGAAGCGAGGCAGCCCCCTTCAGCAACGTGAATGGACCACCCAGCACTTCACGGAATCCGGTAACTTGGGCACCCCTCCTGGGTCAACCTGTACCCCCTACGAGTGCGGCGAATAGCCCGCCAATCCTAGAGTGAAGCCCCCTCCGTCTCAATGCCATGAGATGCGGGCTTGTTGCCCTCTAGAACCCGGCTACCCGTGCACCCCTCCGCGGGGTAATCCTAGTACAGAAAGTAAAATATACATACACCGGGTACATCGACCGCAACCAGGTCGTGCCCCAAAATAATAATACAAACAGGCAGTGACGGCAGTCCACATGTCGGACGCTCGCCCCGCAATATCAAATGTACATAATACAACCACAACAGTACTAGCATTGCATCCAGGCTATCCCCCACGACCGATCCGCAACAACACAGCAAATACATAGAACATCAACGTGAAAGTCACGTTCGCAAATCCGTCTAACCGGGCAATCGCAGTTAGACCGGATTTACCGATCAAGTGACATTCACGGTCGCAGATATAATGTAAATACTGTGAAAAATGTGTTTAAAATTTTCCGATTGATCAAACAATTAACAAGTGGGCCCCCAAACAAAACTGTAGCAATCACAGAAAACCTGGGCCCAATTTTAATATCCCAAAACCCCTGAAATAAGCCCATAAGCCCACTTCAAAAAAATAATCACACGAGCCCACAAACTTGCGGCGGAAGCGCGGCCAGAAGAGGGTTTTGGCCGCCCTTCCGCGGTCGTACGGAGGGATGGTGCTACGAAATTTTTTCAGTGTTCTTATAACTCCCTGCACATCATTCTGAGACCACCTGAAAAAATTTTCGAGACCAAAAATTTTCAACAGAAACTGATGCGAAGGCAATACGGGTTTTGGAACTTTTTGATCGATCGGAAATGCAAACACATTACACAAAGCTAGACTAAGTTAATGGACTGGCTCTGATACCACTGTAAGTGCACGGCGGCGCCCCGGCCGTCAATCCGACGGCCAAACGCGGAAGCGGTGAAAAACTTTAATTTTGCGGACTTAGCAAACCGGCACCACCGCGCACTAAACACCCGGATCGTAACCATTAACAAGTCTAAGCTAACTAGAAGATAGGTTAGAGATATACCGACGATCCAAGTCCTCCGGTCTTCTCGTCATGGTCCCGATCTCCTGCGGAAAAGTCCCGTCTCCTCCTCGTCGCCGGAAGTGCACCACATCGCCTACTTTGTTTACGGGCTCCCACCTCAATGCCGAGGTAACTCAGGCACGAAGCCGGCTACTCGACGTGCCCAAGATTCGCTGTAGAATGTGTAGTGAGCTATTGTCTCTTTTGGGGTTGAAGGAGTTGCCAAATGGTGGAGGAAAAAGGAACTTGGAGAGAGGTGGGGAAAAATGTAGCATGCCAAGAATGAGAATAACATTTTTCCCCTCACCAAAAGAAAAAGACCCCCTTTCCTCATAGTGGCCGGCCATGGTAAGTGGAGAGAAGAGAATGAGAGTGTCTCAAAGAAATGGGAGCCAAAAACTCATATCATGCAAGAGAGAGAGAGAGGAATGGTTATGATGCAAAAGGGAATGATCACAACAATAAACCCACACTCAACCAACCTCACCCCTCATCATCATCAACCATCATGCCCACTAAAAGTCAATCCATCATGATAGCTAGAAGTCAAGGTCAATGAGAGACTATCATGATACAAATATATGCAAAGACCCCCTCCACAAATGCCTATTTGCAACAATGCAAATAAGCCCTCCTCCACCAATCTTCGGCCAATGAACGGAACAATGGAAATTGGCCGAAACGGAAAGCAAACTGGCAACTCCAAAAACTGGTCCCGTAATAAATTACAGGAAAACCCCGATACTGTGTATAGACACCCGCATTTGTATTCCGACCGAAATACAAATGCAATGAGACAAAATCTACACTGTACTATACTAGGATCCGGCTTATACCAAAGCCGGCCAGTAATATCCGTTCGATCCTGATCCGTGCAATACCGCACGTATCTGATCGAACCCTGCCATATATCCATACGGCCTATAGTACAAACTGTCCGATCCCGATCCGTGCAATACTGCACGTATCTGGTCGGACCTTGCCATATCTCCATACGGCCTCTACAACCTTTCGCCCGAAAGCTGAGTAACTGAATGTGGGGGACTCTAAAGACTCGTCAACACCTCGGTTATGGATTTAACCACTAGCACGTCAGAGGTATAAGCCAATACGTAACGGGCTACCAAGTATTGACTAAAAGGGACGTCTGTGAGTGAACTCAGCCTGACAACCCTAATGAGCCTGTCAGTGACAATATCCGTGCAGTCCGGTCCGTTCGTCTATGAGTATCGCATGGCGGGCCTAGAGGGTTGGTAAAAGTCAGACCCCCAAAAGCGGTACAAGTTGTGTCGTAGTGTAGCCCAGAACACCCTGAGATACTACTGGAATACCTACCAGTAAATCTCCTTGCCTTGGCCAAGGACTTCGTGTAATGGCTCTCCTAGACACAGCACGACCTCACCCCCAATACCGGGAGAGACGAACCCCTGAAGATACGCTCACTGCCTCCATGTGGCTCGGGACTGTACCCAACTAAAACCTGTTTGCACGACTCCTTTGAGCCGTGGTAGGGTAGTAATCAAAGTACAGTGGGAACTCACACGAGACAAATGACGATCCCCAGGTCGATGAACTAACCTGCACACATGTCACCAGGGAACTGCCATCTGACGTCTGGTATATGACCAACTAGCATGTTCCCGGCGAGTCCTGTCCGGTGTACTCATAACCCAATGAGCACCTGTATACATCTTAGGTGATCCAACTGACACCAGTGGCTTGTGAGACCGGCTACCGCCCCTAGTCGAGGTCTCGACTGTATACACTAGTCTACTAATGGAGTATCGATGCCCGGTCTCGAAACTCCCACGACTAGGGACCTTTTAAGGATATGCTTGTAGACCCCCAGCTCCCACTTATATGATCGCCCTCATACTGCTGGTGGTCAAGCAAGAATCCTAGGGGCTCTATCAACGTGTAATAGCGACGTGTCAGGTCACCTAAAGCAGTACACGATGATAAAGGTAAACCAGATAGCATACTATCATCTCGAGTAAGACTGTCCTACCGGGATAGGTCCTCCCTCAATCATTACAATCACGTACCTGTGACCTAATAATTGACTCTGAGGGCACTATCTCCAACAGATTTAGCTTTCCGGGAGAGCCAGTCCTTGTTATTCAGGGAGACCGCAGCGTCACCCTTCCCAGCTTGATTTCGTCTCTTCGCGCTGGTCAGCTCTTGCGGGAGGGATGTCAGGGATTCTTAGCGTATATTTGTGATACTCGAGCTACAGAGGTTCCGTTGGACCAGGTCCCGGTTGTTTGTGAGTTCCCTGATGTTTTCCCTGATGAGCTACCTGGGCTACCACCTGAGCGCGATGTTGACTTCTGCTTTGATTTGATTCCCGGCTCGGGGCCTATTTCTATACCGCCTTATCGGATGGCCCCGGCGGAACTTCAAGAGCTGAAGGATCAGTTGCAGGATTTGTTAGATAAGGGGCTTATTCGACCTAGTGTTTCTCCGTGGGGTGCTCCGGTCCTGTTTGTCAAGAAGAAGGACGGAAGTTTGCGCTTATGTATCGACTACCGCCAGCTGAACAAAGTTACCGTTCGGAACAGATATCCGTTGCCGCGCATTGATGATTTGTTCGACCAGCTTCAGGGTGCAGGGTATTTTTCGAGGATCGACTTGCGATCAGGATACCATCAGCTGCGAGTTCGACAGGAGGATATACCGAGGACAGCTTTCCGCACGCGCTACGGCCACTACGAGTTTTTGGTGATGTCGTTCGGACTCACCAACGCCCCAGCAGCATTCATGGATTTGATGAACCGTACATTCAGGCCGTATCTTGACTTGTTCATCATCGTGTTTATCGACGATATCTTGGTGTACTCCCGGAGCAGAGAGGAGCACGAGCAGCACTTGCGGATTACGTTACAGACTCTGAGGGAGCACCAGCTGTTCGCGAAGTTCTCCAAGTGTGCGTTCTGGCTGGACAGCGTCGGATTCTTGGGTCACGTGATTACGAGAGACGGCATATATGTGGACCTGAAGAAGATTGATGCTGTTCAACAGTGGCCCGGACCTACATCGGTTACTGAGATCCGTAGTTTTCTAGGCTTAGCGGGCTACTACAGGCGTTTTGTTCAGGACTTCTCCCGTATAGCTGCACCGTTGACCGGTTTGACCCGGAAGGGAGTTCCTTTCGTCTGGACAGAGGAGTGCGAGCGCAGTTTTCAGCAGCTACGGACTTGTCTGACTACGGCGCCGGTATTATCTTTGCCTTCGGGATCAGGCGGATTTGTTGTCTACTGTGATGCTTCGCGAGTGGGATTAGGATGCGTATTGATGCAGCATGGCCGGGTGATCGCTTATGCTTCTCGGCAGTTGAAGAAGCATGAACAGAACTACCCCACTCATGATTTGGAGATGGCTGCAGTGTTCTTTGCACTGAAGATTTGGCGACATTACCTGTACGGCGAGTCGTGTCAGATATTCACCGATCACAAGAGCTTAAAGTACATATTTCAGCAGCGAGACCTGAACCTCAGACAGCGTCGTTGGATGGAGTTGGTGAAAGACTACGACTGCGAGATCTTATATCACCCCGGCAAGGCAAATGTGGTGGCAGATGCGTTGAGTAGGAGGCCCGGGTGTAGTCTATCCTTTTTGCGCGCAGTGCAGAGGCAGTCGTCAGCAGATTGGCAGATGTTATGCGACAGCCGAGTTGAGTTCGAGTTCACTCAGACAGGGCAGATTTTCCGAGTTCGTGGTTGACGATCAGGGGATTTTACGATATGGATCTAGACTGTGCGTACCAGATGCTGATGGATTGCGGCGCGACATTCTTGAGGAGGCACACCGATCAGTGTATAGTTTCCACCCCGGTTCCACCAAGATGTACCATGATGTAAGAGAGACCTACTGGTGGGACGAGATGAAGAGGGACATTGCGGAGTTCGTTTCGAGATGCCTGACTTGTCAGCAAGTCAAGGCCGAGCACCAGAGGCCCGCAGGAGAGCTACAGCCGTTACCCATTCCAGAGTGGAAATGGGAACAGATTTCGATGGACTTCGTTGTGGGTCTACCCAGGACCAGTCGAGGGTACGACTCCATCTGGGTGATCGTGGATAGATTGACGAAAGCGGCTCACTTCCTGCCAGTGAAGACGACTTTCAGCTTCGCTCGGTATGCTAAGCTCTATATTGACGAGATCGTGCGACTACATGGCGTACCGACTTGTATCGTGTCAGATCGAGGCACTCAGTTCACCAGCCGACTTTGGCAGAGGCTTCAGGAGGCTTTGGGCACTCGTTTGAGCTTCAGCACAGCGTTTCATCCGCAGACAGACGGACAGTCAGAGCGGACCATTCAGACTCTCGAGGACATGCTCAGAGCGTGCGTTTTAGACTTTGGTGGTAGCTGGGATCGTCATTTACCTCTAGTGGAGTTCTCCTACAACAACAGCTTCCAGGATACTATTCAGATGGCACCTTTCGAGGCATTGTATGGGAGGAGATGCAGATCGCCCGTCTGTTGGACAGAGCTCAGCGAGAGCAGTATTTTGGGGCCGCAGCTTGTGGAAGAGACGACAGCGAAGATACAGTTGATCCGAGACCGGATGAGAGCGGCTCAGAGCAGGCAGAAATCGTATGTGGACAGGCGCCGTCGCAGGTTAGAGTTCGCAGTTGGTGACCATGTTTTTCTGAGGGTCTCTCCGATGAAGGGCGTGACGCGTTTTGGGCGAAAGGGGAAGCTTAGCCCTAGATTCGTAGGTCCCTTCGAGATCCTCGAGCGTGTCGGCGCAGTTGCATATCGTTTGGCTCTTCCTCCCAGCTTTCCCGATGTTCACCCCGTCTTCCATGTTTCGATGCTCCGCAAGTACCTTCACGACCCTTCGCATGCAATTCAGCACCCGACAGTCCAGCTAGAGCACGACATTTCTTTTGCAGAGCAGCCGGTGGCCATCTTGGATCGGCAGGTGAAGAAGTTGAGGTCGAAGATTATACCAACCGTCAAGGTCCTTTGGCGTAGCCCGAGCAGCGAGGAGGTTACCTGGGAGACCGAGGGCGAGATGAGGAAGAAATATCCCCATCTCTTCGAAGGTACGCGTAGTTATATTTTTAAATTCGGGGACCGAATTTCTTTAAGGGGGGAAGATTGTAGCGCCTTGAAAAGTCGTTTTGGTGTTTTCCTGAAATTCGGTGGAAATTCGGTATTTTTCCGAAAACCGTCTTTCTCGTTATTTTGCAGTTTAGGGCTAATTATACTTAAAATGGATAGGTAATTGCTTGTTTTTAGTAGCTAATGAGTTACTTATGAAATTTTGGTCATTTAAAAAATTTTCCCTATTTTTCAATTTTTTAATATTATTTTAAGCCGGTAAGAAAATACATTAAATTAGCGATAAATACAAATTTTTCCGGGCTGATTTTAATCTTTGAAATTATGATAATTAAAATCTAGTGGTAACATAAATTTTTAGTAATTTATTTTGATTTTTAACAAATTTTTATGATATGAAACGAATTTATTGAATTTTAAGCTAAAATTTGCAATTTTTGACTTATAGGGGGCCTTTTTGCATAAAATTTCTTTTGTAAAACCCCTCTCTCTTTTCCCTCAGCCCTAGGATAGCCCCACCTTGTGCAAGTCCAGAAATTTCTGGCCTCATTCTTTATATCCTTTCTTGAGTTGATTTAGTTAGTTTATGGATTTATTTTAAATATAATTGATAAGTTATGGTACATTGACTTTTGGAGAGTTGACCAAGGACTTTTCCCCACTCACCCACACCCCTCCCCTTACCTCCTACTGGCCAAAACTGCTCCCCTCCCCTTCATCTCTTTTCTTTCCATTTCTTCCAAATTTCTTCAAGTTTAATTCAAAGAAAAATTGCAAATTAAAGCTTGCAAATTTAAAACCATCCTTCATCTTTTTTTTTCCTTCACCTCTCTTGCTTGGAATCATGGTTCTATGAGGCCATCAATTGAAGCAAAATTCTTCTTGCTAGATTTAAAATTTGAGGTATAAATTCTACTCTTTTATGTTGTTATGGTTAGAATTCTTTAATCTAGTTGTTTAGTGTTAATTTTAGTGTTAATCCTAATATAGTTTCTTTTAGTTAATGGTTGATATTAAACTAGGGTTTTAGAAACCATGTATTAGTAAATTAAATTTATTTTGCTATCTAGTGTTTTGCTAACCTTAATCTAAGTGGTTAACTTGCTTATTAGGCTAAAATCTAGTGTTAAATTAAGGTTTTTCATATATAGTTTGGTTTATGTTTGCTAATTACAAAAATTAAGAGAAGGTTTTGTTTATGGAAATTAGGTTTTTAAGCATAGTTAATGGTTTAAAATTAGTGTATTGGCTAGCTATTTGGTTAGTTTGGATGTTGGTGTTGGATGGTGTTAACTTTGTCGCTAAATTGTCGATGTTTGCATCAAATTGCAATTTCTAGCTTACTAGGTTTTTATTAAAATATTGTGGCGATTTAATTGCGGTATCTAGATTATTTTGTTGGCATATCCTATGATATTTAGGATGTGTGAGTGCGTATTTTTTTTGAGTAATCGGGTTGTAGTTTTGCCGGGCGACCAAATCGGCGATTTTTGCAGTTTTTGCGATTTTCGCGTGTGTTTCGCGCACCTTGTGCACTTTGTACCTAGCTTGTGAACGTTAGTATTTTCGTTTGGGTTTTGCGTCGTTCTTGACATGTAACCTTATGTTTGGTATTGATGTAAATTCCAGGTCCGGTCGCGGAGACGACAGGCGCGGCTCGAAAGGGGAAGCGGTGATTGGACGCAGCTAGCTAGGGATTTCTGTGAGTAGATGTAACATCTACGGGGGACTATCGTTGGATGGTGCAAGCCGTCCGATAGTTTTAGTAATTTAAAAAGATTCTTAGTGATGTTAGTAATTAGGGGTGTAATACTTATATGATTATTTGCTGCATCCATGCCTTAAATTGACATACATATGCGAACCCATGTTATAGGACACCTGCACCATTGCCAGGGTTTTTATATGCAGCACGAGCACTATTCATGCTTACACACACGCCCTGGTAATTGCCATGCCACCACACTAGATAACCTATAATTTGAAACCTTTTACTAATTGATGCTTAAACCTGTGCTATTGCCTTTAATTCCTTAAAATGAAATCGTAGGATTGCTATTCATGTGCATGTACCTCATCATATTAATTGTTCATGCCTAGTCTATTAATCATGCATTGTAGCTTAATTATTGATACCATATGCATTCATCACCATTGACATATGCACTTATGAGGATTTCTTGAGATTTTATGATATTTCTGGATTTCGGGGGAAAGCCGCAAAATTTCTAAACTTATTATATTTTTTAAAATATGTAAATTGCGGTTTTCTAGTGATGTAAGTGTCGTCCACCATGAGTTTGCTGTGGTTTTGGAAATCCGTGTCGAGGAGTGGAGGAACCGGCACGGGTACATGGTGGGCCCGGTAAGGTACCCCGGGGCAAGAGGAATGTGGTGTTGACGTTGAGCCTGGCAGGGGACGGATTACCTACCGGTGACTGTTTGGGACGGCGGATATCCAGAGGATACCGACCGTGGCCGCTAGATGATGAGATATTGATATTTAAGATGGGTCAGCCGGACGGCTGAGGCCAGAAATACATTTATGAGATTTGAGACAGCTTTTGGATGTCGTTGCTGGACACCGGTTCTCGTCGATTCTTTGAGTATTATGCTGGCATTCTAAAAAAAGTTTTAAAAACAAAAAGAGATAAATTTTTCTTATATATACCTATTGAGACCTCAGATATTCATGTTGCATACATATTCGTACACTGATGTTGTATACACACCTGCTAGTGCACCCATTCATACCTGTATTTTAGATGCTAGGATGCTTGTGTGCATGCATACGATAGCCTTTGTAGGTGTTATTTATTACTCACGAGTTGGCAACTCACCCCCGTTGTGCCACAGTCTTTTGCTGGTCCGCTCCGTCAGTTCAGTAGCGGCGGGCGCACTTGTTCTTTTGCCTCTTTTGCCTGGGCTCGAGATTTGCTCATAGGTGGGTTATGTTATCATTTTTGTACCACCTTGTATATTCTTTGTATCTAGTGTACTCCATCTACTGTTTCTACCCTTATTATTGTATATTGACCTAGAGATGAGACTGTGAGGTTGTGGACTTTTATGCTGTATTTTGGGGTCGAGCTCACTTGAGTCGACAAGATATTTTTCTTATGCTTCATTATGATTATTTCGCATGTTGTTGCTTTACATTGCGTGGGATTTATGACCGCCTTGTGGCGAAGAGCTAGCTCCCGCTTGGGGATGCCCTATTTTGTTGGATTTATATATATTTTGTTGTACCCATTTTGGGGGCCAGTATTTACAAAGGAGACTCTGCCGAAATTTTCGGAAAAATTGGTATTGTTTTTAAAAAGTGTTTTACATGACTTATTTGATAAACTCGCTTTCAATTGATTGGGTTTTCTTCACTCTTTTGCTTAATTGGTTTTGTTTTCTGGGCTTTGGCTCACTTATTTTACGGACGTCTTTAGACGTTTCGTAAACTTAAGTGCCAGTCACATTCCGTACCCCGCGGGTCGTGACAAATACTGTCCCTCGTCCGAGGAAAAACTATAACTCTGACAATTCATGTTACCTTTGAAGCCTGGAATGATAACCGTCTCTCGAAGGAGGCCGCCGTCATCTAATCCGTAGAACATTCACTTATGTTCTAAAACTGCTTCCTAATGTTTCTCCAGGATTGGATTAATATAAACTTATTGCATCTAGTGCAGTAACAACATCTGGTGTGGTACTTGATATCTCACGATTGACTCAATTGCCTAAGCAAGTGATCTGCCAATCATGCACATCCCTCTCCCCTTTAGTCTGTAAGACACCTTTAGAGAGGGTGACTCCATCACCTGCAGTTACACCACCATGCTTGGAGTCATTTATTCTAAAATACTATTAGAATACTGTCAAAGAACCCACATTAGGAAACTACCCAAATCTAGATCTAAAACCATAGATCTTGTATCCAGAATGTCGGATATTACATCCATGTCCTTTGTGGAGAAACAACTGTGTGACGACCTCAGTACAACCGTTCAGTATAAGAATTTTACTTCCTACTCTGTGTATGTCATCCAAATACCAGGACATCACACCCTACTACCTTCTTAACAGATCCATCCCTTATTCTGATGAAGTCAAACCCATGACTGTCACATCAAAAATAGATGATCTTTCTCTGCTATTTCTGCTCAAGTCTATAAATAGACACTAGCTACTTCCCCACTATGCTTCCGCTGCTCCCACTGACTACAACAACCCTCTGGCAGAATAATATATACGTGTACTTCTAAAACTAGTTTAGAACGACGCTATACATTTCCTCCTGCCGGGTCTCATAGTCTGGAACAACAGTAGTGTCAAGTCTGGGTAAACAAAAACCTCCCTGTCACCGTCCTTGAGGCTACCGGAGTACCTCTCGGGTGTCTGAGGTTACCCACCATATCTGCGGAGTGGCTATTGGAATGTCAAACCTGATTGAATATATAGGTCCTATTAAAACTTTCCGTAATCGTTTGCGGTTCTGGAATCACTTCCCGTTCTACCATGCTCCCACTACTGTTTTTCTGAAAAAATCCATTTTAATAAAACTGTGGCGAGTCAAGAACAATATCACTATTGATCTTCCAGATGGTAGAAAATCAACCCTTGTCAAAGCTAGGGTCAACCCACAAACTGTCATTACAGAAACGTGCCTTGAGTTTTCCAGTGTCTGTTTTAAAACATAAGCTGGACAACTCTCCTTACCTTAACATCGTTTAAGATATGAAGCAATCTATATCCAATATAGAAACATAGGCACTTATTTTAATTTGGAACCAAATTCTAATCATGCAGCTGTCTCCAGTGCATATCAACTTAATGGAGAGAGGCTAATCAGCATTATTCAACTTAGGAATCCATCCAATTACGAGTAACCTGGAAGAGAAACAAGTTTCTCAAAACCATTACTATCAACTGAATACTAATCACAAGAATCTACATCTTCGATTTCTTTGAAGAATCCCGATACTTGCGATACATGGTTCTCTACTTTATTCCTATACCCACAACTTCTCAAAACTTAGACATTGTATTTCTACGAAACACTTGTCTAAAAACTAGAGAAGTTACAAGTAAACAGAATATAGTATGAGGACCAACCCCTTTGTCCTGATGGACACTGGACAATATACAATACTCTGTATAAGTCCGCTGAGTTGAATAACTCATAACCTGTACGTCGTAGGTTGAAAACTGTTCTCAGGCGATTTCTTCAAATATCACCGATTACAACGAATTCCGATATAATGAGGATGATCACCTAATTCCCAATAACTCGCTCCCACTCAACATCTGTAAAACCATGCAGATGTGAGAATCGTTCCTGGTAAATACATACCCTGGAGTAAGTATCCAATCGGGAAATCAGTTTTCTATTAACAATGCACAGTGAATATGAAACATAAATATGTTTTGTAGGGGTTTCCTGGTATTCCTAGTAATGCCTCTTCCATAATCCAAATCATGACTTTAACCGTATATTTCCCTGCCATCTTTCCTTTTCCCTTTATTTGTCTTTACTCGTTACCTTCTGTACACCATCATTAGGCTAAGTTGTTTTCTTCCTTCCCTACCGTTCGGCACCAGCCTATGGTTTGGAAGAAGAATATCCAGTAAGCATAATAGGTGTACCCTCCTAATCCTAGGAGTACTCGCAACTTGAGAGAAGGTGATGATAAAAACAACTGAATAATACCTTATTTTTATTTCTCCTGAACCAGAATCCATCCTCGAAAAAATGTCCTTCGAGTTCGTATATAACCATACGATGGATTTATCCAATAGAATTGGATGATCGTAGGGATACGGGTTGTTCTGGAGAAATCAAAGATGAAGTAGGAGTAGCGATGAAATACGTGATTTGGTCATGAATGTAAATAGTCGCAATTTACTTTGCCCTCTTTCTAATTCCTTTATCTTGTCTTTACATATTACCTCTTACACACCCTACTTAGGCTAATTGGTTTTCTTCATTCCCTACCGTTCGGCACCAGCCTATGGTTTGGAAGAAGACTATCCAATAAGCGTAATAGGTGTACTTTCCTAAACCAAGGAGCCCTCGCAACCTGAGAGAAGGTGGTAATAAAAGACAACAGAATAAACCAATTCTATTTCTCCTGAACCTGGATCCATCCTCGAAGAAGTCCCTTCGAGTTCGTATATAACCATACGATGGATCTATCCAATGGAAGTGGATGTCCGTAGTAATACGGGGTGTTCTGAGAAATACAAAGGGTAAAAGAAAGAGCAGCAATGACTTATGCAACTATAGACAATCCAAAAGCCAGTAAGTTAAGAAGGTTCGGTCAACTTTGGTCACTGAGTTATAGTCTAGGGTCGGTCAAAAGTCGCTGCCATAAAAGAGAGAGAGAAAAGAAACACTCTGCGTGCACTCTAGCCTAAATCAGAATGGTTATCATTTTATCTAATTAGGAAACCTCCCACTATTTTCTCAAATTCTTCTCCAAACCTGAAAGAAGAATTAGTCGGGGTCACCCGAAGAGTAAACCAACTCATCAGTGAGAATCAGGATCCAACTATCATCGCATGATAACTTGATGGAAGCCACTCAAGTTAACACACTCCAGAAGGTATGCGCAAGTCTGGCAAGTTTCTTGTATGTTTGAAACTCCCGATGTAATTTTTATCCCATGCTCTTATGACCTTGACGTAGGCCAACAAATCATAAGCAACATGTCAAGTTCTACCCGTCGTTGTCCTGATCAACTTAAGTCATCGTACAAGCCCTTGACATAGGCCAACAAGGTGTACGTCTGACTTAAATTAATGCATCTATCTATGCAATAAATGAATACCCAGCAGCTACCAAACACTATGTCTTGACGTAGGCCAACAAACATAGCTTGAATACTACTGACCATCCAAAAGAAACGACGGAGGATTACGGCTGGTTTTTGGCGAAAAACCTTTAACGTAATGAACTTGATCTCGTTGAAGCAACCTAATAGCTTTATAAAAATATATAGTAGCGAAAACCTTTTGTTAAAGAAGTCACTCCCGGTGAAGGGATCTCGACTCTTTCCTCGTGGAATGAGGTGCAGGATATTCCAACTGAATACCGCTATGCAAAACAAAAGGAAACTTCTTTGTAATAATTTTAAAATTTGTTCCAACAACATCAAATATAGGTTTGTATTATCTCGCATTGATAAGAATCAATGCAGTCCCATCAATCAATCACACCAGAAAAGAACGAAAATAAAATGTACATATATGCCATCCGCATTCGTCACTGGGTCCCGTCATCACTCGTTAGGTTACTTAACTAATGACAGAGCGGGGACTGGAGTGGCGCGGGTGTAAAACATATACAACATCTAATAGTATATATACTAATATACAATAATCGCTCCAGGCATGATAAATGCAACATTACAGAAAAGTAATAAGCATCACAGAACAATACAGATAAACTGGGATCCCCGGGTTTCACAGAGCCGCTACTGAAACCCGATGTTCCCCTGGTCGTGTGGATAGCCTGTGCAATGAAACCTAGACCCATACGGGTGCGGCAAGTTACCCGCCAAAACCTGAAGCGAGGTGGTCCCCACAACATAGTGAATGGAACACCCGGTGATTGAGTAGAATTCTTGATGTGTAGTATGAAATTGTAAAGAAATCACAATCAAAAATTATTTGACCGCAATCAACTACGGTGTCGGATGTAGATTGTAAGTGAGTGCGGATCGTCCACAGGGACAGTGTAATCATTCGTCTTTCGAATTAGATGAGTCGAAACTTTAAAGAAAAGAAAACAAACAATTCATGATTTAAATTTTGTATTTCAAGAAAAAGAAAATATCTAGATCTAATAACAAGAAAAGATAGAATCAAGAATTTATAGTTTGTTGATTTTTCCAAACCAAATATCAAGAATCGAAATGAGGCTCGTAGGAATCGATAGGATCTATAGATGTGATGTAATCTTACAATTACGTATTCTTATCCTTCGATGAATTGATACTAGATCGATGATAATCGATGAGAATTAGAGACTTCTTGTGAAACTAGGGTTTCATCTTATCTCTTGTTCTTTCATTGATACCATTCATATTCTAGCCTCTAGTAAATTCAAGAAACGATCGTAGATCCCTAATTTCGAGCGATCACAATCAAGAAAGTATCGCTACGAAACTAGGTCATCGATTCTTGAACTTGCTAGGGTTTACAAAACTCGTAGGACTTAAAAATAGTATTAAGATTTGTTACATCATCATTCTACAATCGTCTCGACTCCTTTACGAGCGGAGTTTTACTCAAACATCACAACAAGAACAACAATTACAAATTGAGATCTAATCATGATGCAAGAATTAAAAGAAAGAAAGATTAAAGAATTTCACCTTTTATTTATATCAACAATTTCATTACATTCGCTCAAGAACTACAAGAGGAAGAATTCGATCATCGACTTGGCTTCGCTCGTCTCCGTGGATCGCGGATCGGCTTGGATCACTTGCCCGATTGAAGATCGGCTCGGCTCCTAAAAGGTTGAAGGCTTCTCGCTTGATTTGGTACTCAAGATCTTGAAGTTGGAGTGGAATTAGGGTTAGGGTTTCGCACAAGCCTTGTCACGAGACTTGTGGAAGAAAATGGTGTAGAATAAACAACCTCATCCCTTAGATCTAGGTTCCTATTTATAGCCATCAAAACCCTAGATCTAGGATTTGAATTTTTAGTTTCCCTCCAAAAGTTTGTTAGATGAAATTCGAATTTCCCTCCAAAAGTTTGTTAAATGAAATTCAAATTTCCCTCCAAAAGTTAGTTGAGTGAAATTCAAATTTCCCTCCAAAAGTTTGTTGAGGAAATTTGAATTTCCCTCCAAAAGTTTGTTGGATGAAATTCAAATTTCCCTCCAAAAGTTTGTTAGATGAAATTTGAATTTCCCTCCAAAAGTTTGTTAAATGAAATTCAAATTTCCCTCCAAAAGTTAGTTGAGTGAAATTCAAATTTCCCTCCAAAAGTTTGTTGGATGAAATTCAAATTTCCCTCCGAAAGTTTGTTGAGGAAATTTGAATTTCCCTCCAAAAGTTTGTTGGATGAAATTCAAATTTCCCTCCAAAAGTTTGTTGAGGAAATTTGAATTTCCCTCCAAAAGTTAGTTAGAGGAGAAACTTCTAGATGTGATTAGTTAGGAGGGAGCTTCTAGAAGAGGTTAGTTAGGAGCTTAATTAGGATTAGCCTTGCTTAATGATCTTTGCTGATCTGGCAGGAGCTTCGAGAGAATTCTGGAATTTAACATATCAGAAATGAATGTGGGCTCAGATATTGTGATTCTGCACCAAAAATTAAGCTCTGATGTGTCCAAAGCGCCGCGGATCCGCAGCCCAAGCAGGCTCCTGCCGCGGATCCGCGGCTACTTATGGGCCTTGGGCTTTGATCTTTCTGGTACAGTCTTGGGATGATTTTTGGGCCTTTATTGTATATATAGAATTGTATAACTCCTTCTGAATTGCTACCAGATCTGAAATGATTTAGTTGGCATATTTTTGATCAGCTCTTTTGCTTTTCTTCCGTATTTCCTGCACAGACTCAAGACAAGTGTTGCGCAAATACAGAAATGATGCGATGCCATGAAATGCGGTCAATTTCTCTTAAAGTTCCGGTTTAAAAGTCTAACACATGCAATCTGATATTTTATGACTGATTTGCTAATATGTGAAATATGAATACCGAACACTTCTAAATGAGTGCAAATGATAGGGAAATTGCCATGTTAAAAATACATTATTTTCGACTGATCAAATACCCCCAAACTTAATTTCGATCGTCTCGAGCGAATGTTTTATTAAAAAGAGAAGGAGAAAATAAAGAAAGAGAAAAACTAACTAGCACACTTTCGTAGGCAACACGATTGCACTGAGCACGTGCAACAAGCCTTTAAACCTCTAGGTGTCCCTAGTAGGAGGAGTGTTGTCTCCTGAGGGTTTTCAGCGGATTGCACCCACAAAATCCAATAATAAAAGAAAGATCATGAATATTACATTTAAAGAAAAGAATTGTAAAAGAAAGACTTTGAAAATTAGGGTTTCCAACTAAGCTAGCTTTTCGGTTGTCATGAGCCCTATCTTAATGGTTATGAAAAGATGTTAGAAATCACGTCCTCCCTCAATAAAACATCGTCTTATTCTTCATTCCTATCTTTCTTCCAAACATCGATCATATAACCCTGCGTGTGTGTAAAGACATCCCTACACCCGGAGAATTCAATTCAAGCTATCATACTCTTGCCCATCAGCCTCAGTAATAATTTTTTTTTTTCGATGAGCTCACACACTTTCATGCGACCGTTAATACTTCTTGAGGTACTAACCGACCGATTACTCATGTGCTTGCTTATTTGGTGTATTTTCCTAATCTTGCACCACCTTAGGTATAGCAGTGACTCCCAGACCAGTTGGCCTTAGGGCACTAGATGAAAAGGCACCCTTGCTATATATTTTTTTATTTCCCTTGGTGATAACAAAACCAGTGTCCATTTTTCTCACCATTTTTTTTTTCATACTTTTGGCTTTAAGGCAAGAGCATTTCAAGGTATCCTCTACTATCCCAGGCTTCAAGACGTGTGTAAGTGCGAATAGCAGGGTAGCAACGTTCAAAATGTTTGGCTTCCAGAATAGAAACTATTTTTCAGACTTATTTTTATCCTCAGATTAGTGACGTCCTTCATCTTACTAACCCTTGGGACAACGGCTCATAACTACTTATTACTAGTTCGTATAAGAAAACTTCTAATTTTCTTAGTTTTCTTAAATTTTTCTAATCTCATGGATGTAATTTTTTACTATCTAAACTTTTATTATCTTATTTATATACAAAAAATATTTTTATAGTTTTGAAAATTTTTAAATTTTTATGGGTTTTCGAAAATGTTTTGTGCTTATGCAAATGATATGCAAATGATGCGAAAATAAGCACAAACCTCCCCCAAACTTGTTTTCAACAGTGTCCTCACTGTTGCCATCTGCTAAATCTCGAAAAACCTGTAAGCTTGGGAGGAATTTATTAGTGGGGGCAAAATATTTAAGTGAAGAACCTCCCCCAAACTTATTTTTGGCTTAAAATTTTGTAAAACTTTTCTTTTCAAGAGCCAGAAAAAATATCCCCCCAAACTTGAGTTATGCAATGTTAATCTTTTAAAATCACAAGTGGGGGTCAAAAATCAGTGGTCGATGCCAAGCTTTGCAAAGACCGAATGTCAACACCAACCATTCAAAAATTTTATCAATGCAGTGCTCGGGTTGGTGGAAGAAGAAGTGGGGAAAGGTTAAGTGGTGGAATAGAATGTGTGTGCGTCTCATTTTGGAGAGACGATGCAGTGTATGTGATGGATTACTCGCATTCTTCTTACAGTTCAAAAGAAGGGGTGGAGGTTCAATTTCATTGATTGGGACATGATTCATCTCAACACCCGTGTCATTCAAAAATGCGAGTTCATCAGCGAAGATCTCCTCAAAAGTTCCATCTATACCCCGAGAAATAATGTCATCACAAAGTGCGGGGTGATCTTCAGACTCTAAGAACAGTTCATAATCAGTGTTATTTGTTGACCCGGACATCTCGGTGGAAGAGTCCGTATGTGTATGATACATAGTTGGGTCAAACAATAACGAATGAAAAGAGTCAAGATCGATATTAGGAGGATCATCAAATTCGCTGCTGTCGACATCCATTAAGTCGACAGAACAGACCTGAGCAGTAGGTTCGGAGGGTACACTTCCCAACTTGTAAATGTTCAGCTCTATTGACCTATTCCCGAAAGATAGGGTCATAGAACCATTACGACAGTTGATTTTTGCATTGGAAGTGGCCAAAAAGGGGCGACCTAAAATCACCGGAATTTGATTCCGTGGGTTCGCTACAGGCTGTGTATCAAGTACAATAAAATCCACAGGAAATACAAATTCCCCGATTTTTATTAACACATCCTCCAGTTTACCCCTAGGTTTGGTGATTGATCGGTCAGCCATCTGGAGAGTTATGCTCATAGGCTTTAACACTCCGATACCTAGTTGCTCGTATACCGAGTAAGGAAGTAAGTTAACACTAGCGCCAAGGTCAAGTAACGCACGGTTGATGTGTTTCTCCCCAATAAAAATGGAAATAGTAGGACAGCCAGGGTCCTTACGTTTCCGTGGTAATTGTTGGGGAAAAGCCGTGTCTACAGTACTCGACATGAAGATTTTTTTAGGCACTTGAGTCTTCCTCTTCCTAGTGCACAAGTTCTTAAGAGTTTTTGCATAGGACGGAACTTGTTGAATAGCATCTAGGAGAGGGATGTTGATGTTAACTTCCTTAAACATGTCCACAATCTTCTCCATTTGGGCATCATGTTTCTTGGACCTCAACCTATTTGGAAATGGAGCTCTATCAATAAGTGTTGGCTCCAACAATTGTGGAGAAGTTTGTGGGGGTGGAAAAGATGAGGTGGGTGGAGGGTTCGAGCCTTTGGGAACACGGAGAATAGGCTCGGAAGAAGAAGGTAGGTTAGACGAAATAGGGTAAGAAGTAGAAGTGTGAGTGAAAGTGGAAGTGGAAGCCGGGGTGTTAATGATCAATTCATCATTATCAATTTGTTCACCCGAATGATTGTCTAGCACTCTTCCAGATCTCAACGTTGTAAAAGCGTCCACATTAGTGTAATGTGAAGGTCTAGCATCAGGTACGGGTTGAGATGGAAGATTCCCTTCTTCTCTAGCACTTATTTCGGCTGTTATTTGTTCAATTTGTGCTTCCATTGATTTGATATTCTCATTTTGAGTGAGAATGATCTTTATCATATTATCAATGGAAGATTGAAAACTTGCCGACTCTTGGGTGGATTGTTTCATGAAAGTAACCAAGGTTTTCACCAGTGCAGAGATATTATCAGTACCGGCCAATTGCAAAGAGTTTTCATGTAGTGCAAAAGTGTTGGCAGGATTTTGAAAATTTTGTGATTGGAAGGGGTGCTGACTCAATTGAAGTGGTGGTTGCTGTTGTGGTGGTGGGACCCTTTGAAAATTGTTTAGGATTGGAACCGTGTTTTGAGATTGTGATTGGTTCCAAGCAAAGTTCGGGTAATTCCTCCAATCTTGATTATATGAGGAAGAAGAGGAATAGTTTCCAGGTCTTTGCTGAAGTGCAGCATTAGTGTGACCTTGAAACGGTACATTCAAAAGACATTCTTCCGTCAAATGTGAAGGGTTTGAACAGCAGCTACACACGGTTTTGGGAAGTGTGGATTGGTTTAGGGAGGCTGAGGAGATTTTGTTTTCTATAGCGTCGAGTTTCCTTTGTATTGCGTCCATTTCGGCTTTCAAGGTGACGGAAACATCGAGCTGATTGACATCTTCCCTAGATGGTGGTGGTCTAACACTTTCCCATTGTGATGTGTTTTGAGCTAAATCTTCTAAGTATTTCCAAGCTTCACCATCATCTTTAGATAGGAATTGGCAATGACACATGGTTTCAAGCATCTGTCTAGTAGTGAGATCAACACCCTCATAGATAATTCGACACAAATCCCATCTGGGGATTCCGTGATGAGGGCATTGGATAAGAAGATCTTTGAACCGTTCAAAGCATTTCCAAAATGGTTCATTGGGAAGTTGGGTAAATTTAGAGATTTCGCTCCGAACACGGGCGGTCTTGTGATTGGAATAAAATTTCTTAAGGAATGCTGCAACGAATTCGTCCCATGTTGAAATAGAATGTGCGGGTGTGATGTAAAGCCACTTCTCGGCTAAATCGCACAAAGTGAATGGGAGAAGACGTAAACGCAGAGCATCCAAAGACAGTTGTGAATTCCCCATCAAAGCACATACGTTTTCAAATTTGGAAATAAACATGTATGCGTTTTCAGAATCAAGACCATGAAATTTGGGTAAAAGTTTGATGAATTGGGGGTTGATTTCAAAATTTTCCCCTATGGCAGGTGGTATAGAAAGACAGGTGGGAAGGGTAACACGTGTAGGATAGCATCTCTCTTGGAGAGAAATGCGTGGAAGATTCTGCGCACCTGCGGGCGGTGGCAGAGTAGTGTTAAAGTTTGATGGATTTGGGTCCATCACGGGTGTGGTGGGTGGTGGGGGAGAAGATGAAGAATTACCAACTCTGGGGTCGATAAAAGAAACGCGGACAAGACGGGAAATGGAATCCCGTGTCCAGCCTAACATTGTGCTAAATGGTTGTAGCACAAGTGGCAGCGTTGGTATAATTAGAGGAAATGATGTATGCGGTGTTTGTTTTGAAAAGATACGGATTTTTGAAAAATATGATGCAACAAAACAAATGCAACACACAAACCCTAGAATCTAGTGGTCACCTAGGTCAAACTCTAGACCGCTCCTAACTGCCAAAAGACAAGTCGCAGGATAAATCCTCCACTGCCTCTTTGTCTCCCTGTGGCCGGATAAGTGCCAGGTAAGTGGGAAGGAACCACCACTACAGTGGGCCTAATTAATAACCACTAGCCTTAGACACACTCGCCTTAGGCACCACAGGAAAACTCGGATAAGCAATGAATTACCCACGGCCTTCTCTTGTCCTAATTGAGCGCGACGGTCCTTAGAGTCATCTCTAGATTTCTTTTAATTAATGAGGGTCAATGCGGATGAAAGTTTGTGATTTTCGGGGCCTAGGAAGGGTAATGAAATCCCCACCTAATTTGGATTTGGTCGTGCCCCTTAATTTCCGTATTAATATGCAAACAACCAAAAGAATCAAAACACGCACAAATTTTTATTTTGCTTTTGCGGCGCAGCGATTTATTTGCAAAGAAACCTGCAGCAAAATTGTTATTGGAGCAGATGAGGTAAGAGATAAGAAAGTTAGAGAGATACTGAGCAAAATTGGTGCAGTGAAGAGCTAGGGTTGCCGCGGATCCGCCGCAGTTAAGGGGTATATGCCGCGCTTCCGCCGCTGTATGTTGAGATCAGTGCACAAAAATTTGTGCACAAGCTTCTGTTCACCTACACAGCTCTCTGGATGTTTCAGAAAAAAATTTCCACAGCTCCAATGATTCCAGATTTCCTCGCAATCAAACCACAAAACGCGTATTAGTGTTTGCACGAATTTTGATCACAAAATTTAGATGGAATAAAATTTTGAACTCAAATTTCAAAATACGAACTATTAGCGCACTATCCCCGGCAACGGCGCCATTTGATTGAGTAGAATTCTTGATGTGTAGTATGAAATTGTAAAGAAATCACAATCAAAAATTATTTGACCGCAATCAACTACGGTGTCGGATGTAGATTGTAAGTGAGTGCGGATCGTCCACAGGGACAGTGTAATCGTTCGTCTTTCGAATTAGATGAGTCGAAACTTTAAAGAAAAGAAAACAAACAATTCATGATTTAAATTTTGTATTTCAAGAAAAAGAAAATATCTAGATCTGATAACAAGAAAAGATAGAATCAAGAATTTATAGTTTGTTGATTTTTCCAAACCAAATATCAAGAATCGAAATGAGGCTCGTAGGAATCGATAGGATCTATAGATGTGATGTAATCTTACAATTACGTATTCTTATCCTTCGATGAATTGATACTAGATCGATGATAATCGATGAGAATTAGAGACTTCTTGTGAAACTAGGGTTTCATCTTATCTCTTGTTCTTTCATTGATACCATTCATATTCTAGCCTCTAGTAAATTCAAGAAACGATCGTAGATCCCTAATTTCGAGCGATCACAATCAAGAAAGTATCGCTACGAAACTAGGTCATCGATTCTTGAACTTGCTAGGGTTTACAAAACTCGTAGGACTTAAAAATAGTATTAAGATTTGTTACATCATCATTCTACAATCGTCTCGACTCCTTTACGAGCGGAGTTTTACTCAAACATCACAACAAGAACAACAATTACAAATTGAGATCTAATCATGATGCAAGAATTAAAAGAAAGCAAGATTAAAGAATTTCACCTTTTATTTATATCAACAATTTCATTACATTCGCTCAAGAACTACAAGAGGAAGAATTCGATCATCGACTTGGCTTCGCTCGTCTCCGTGGATCGCGGATCGGCTTGGATCACTTGCCCGATTGAAGATCGGCTCGGCTCCTAAAAGGTTGAAGGCTTCTCGCTTGATTTGGTACTCAAGATCTTGAAGTTGGAGTGGAATTAGGCTTAGGGTTTCGCACAAGCCTTGTCACGAGACTTGTGGAAGAAAATGGTGTAGAATGAACAACCTCATCCCTTAGATCTAGGTTCCTATTTATAGCCATCAAAACCCTAGATCTAGGATTTGAATTTTTAGTTTCCCTCCAAAAGTTTGTTAGATGAAATTTGAATTTCCCTCCAAAAGTTAGTTGAGTGAAATTCAAATTTCCCTCCAAAAGTTTGTTGAGGAAATTTGAATTTCCCTCCAAAAGTTTGTTGGATGAAATTCAAATTTCCCTCCAAAAGTTTGTTAGATGAAATTTGAATTTCCCTCCAAAAGTTTGTTAAATGAAATTCAAATTTCCCTCCAAAAGTTAGTTGAGTGAAATTCAAATTTCCCTCCAAAAGTTTATTGGATGAAATTCAAATTTCCCTCCGAAAGTTTGTTGAGGAAATTTGAATTTCCCTCCAAAAGTTTGTTGGATGAAATTCAAATTTCCCTCCAAAAGTTTGTTGAGAAAATTTGAATTTCCCTCCAAAAGTTAGTTAGAGGAGAAACTTCTAGATGTGATTAGTTAGGAGGGAGCTTCTAGAAGAGGTTAGTTAGGAGCTTAATTAGGATTAGCCTTGCTTAATGATCTTTGCTGATCTGGCAGGAGCTTCGAGAGAATTCTGGAATTTAACATATCAGAAATGAATGTGGGCTCAGATATTGTGATTCTGCACCAAAAATTAAGCTCTGATGTGTCCAAAGCGCCGCGGATCCGCAGCCCAAGCAGGCTCCTGCCGCGGATCCGCGGCTACTTGTGGGCCTTGGGCTTTGATCTTTCTGGTACAGTCTTGGGATGATTTTTGGGCCTTTATTGTATATATAGAATTGTATAACTCCTTCTGAATTGCTACCAGATCTGAAATGATTTAGTTGGCATATTTTTGATCAGCTCTTTTGCTTTTCTTCCGTATTTCCTGCACAGACTCAAGACAAGTGTTGCGCAAATACAGAAATGATGCGATGCCATGAAATGCGGTCAATTTCTCTTAAAGTGCCGGTTTAAAAGTCTAACACATGCAATCTGATATTTTATGACTGATTTGCTAATATGTGAAATATGAATACCGAACACTTCTAAATGAGTGCAAATGATAGGGAAATTGCCATGTTAAAAATACATTATTTTCGACTGATCACCCGGCACTTCACGTAATCCGGTAAATTGAGCACCCCTCCTTGGGCCAACCTGTACCCCCTACGAGTGCTGCGAATAGTCTGCCAATTCTAGAGTGAGGTCCATTTACCTCTCAATGCCATGAGATATGAACCCGTTGCCCTCCAGAACCCGGCTATTCGTGCACCCCACCGCGGGGTAAACCTAGTACAGAAAATAAAAATAGTATAACAGGTACATCGACCGCAACCTGGTCGTGCCCCAAAAGAATATTATACAAACAGGCAGTGACGGCAGTCCACAAGTCGGACGCTCGTCCCGCAAAATCAAATGTACAAATAAATTTAAACAACATTATCATTGCACCCTGCTATCCACCACGACAAATCCGCAACATTACATCACAACACAGAACATCAACGCGAATGTCACGTTCGCAAACCCGTCTAAAAGAACTATAGCAATCAGACGCGGTTTACCGATCAAATGACATTCCCGGTCGGAGATATAATGAAAGTACTGAAAAACTAACAAGTTTAAAATTTCGATCGACTAAATATCACAAAGTGGGCCCCACGCAAATCTGGAGAACAGTAACAAAACCTGGGCCCAAAAGATATATACCAAAAACCCCAAATTCCAACATGGAATGCACTGTAGAAAATTGAGTGAGTGATCTCACTTTTCTGCGGCGGATCCGCGGCAAACCTTGGCTTAGACCGCGGATCCGCGGCGGAACAGTGGAGTCACTTCCTCGAATTTCTACAGTATTCCAAAAAAACCCTGCTTGATTTTCTGGTATGTGTAAAATTAATTTTGGAACCCATTTAAAATCGACAGAAACTGTCAAGCTTGGATTTTGCAGTTTTTGATTTCCGGTTCGATCGATATTTTAAACGCGTTAGCACAAGTTAGTATAGAAAAATGGTGAGGCTCTGATACCACTGTTAGTACGCGGCGGCGCCCCGGCCGTCTAACAGACGCCGATATGCGGAACAAAGATTTTACGACTGGCGCTATCGCGTACTTTCTCCCGGATCGCCCATTAAAGCTAAACTAACAAATTGTAAAGAGAGTAGAATTGTTATACCGAATGATCCGAGTCCTTCGGTCTTCAACCATCATCCCACGCTATGTTGCAACTGATCCGAACTTGCTCGATCTCCGGTCTCGTCGTCCAGGTGGCACCACGTCGACGGATCTTTAAACGGGCTCCCGCCTCTGAACCGAGGCAACTCGATCGTCAAGTTTGCCAAAAGAGATGACCAAGATGAAGTAGAGAATGATTAGAACACTTTGTCTCGTTACGTCCAAGGTCACGGACGAACGGTTATAAGAAGTTGCCTTTTGGAATCGGGTGAATGGAAATTGAACTATGTGAAATTTCCATACACTAAACTATCATAATCTTTTGCAAATGAAATCAAATGAACAACCATAGCCTCACAAAGAGGGCCGGCCACAATAAATAGAAGAGGGAGGTGAGTGTAGGAGCTTCAAGTGGTGACCATTAGCTTTCATCCTTATCATGTCATTAAAGAAAGAATGAATCATCAAAATGCATTAAGTGTAAAAGCATGAATCATGAAGCCTTGTCATCAACTCATTAATGCAATAGAATGAGTCACTAACCTAGTCACTAACCATGAAGCTTCCACACACAATGACTCACCCAAAGAAGAAATGATAATTCCGTATTTAACCGAATGTCTAAATACGGCTGATAGAAAACTGGAAACTGGCAACTTCCAAAAATCATCCCGAAACGAATTTCAGGATAACCCCGTATCGGTATAAACATACCCGCATTTGTATTACGACCGAATACAAATGCAACTGAGACAAAGATATTATATCTACACAGTATAATACTGTGTTCCGGCTTAAACCAAAGCCTACCAGTATTATCTGTCCGAAAACTGACACGTGCGAAAACGCACGTGCATTTTCCGAACCTTGCCATAAACCCATACGGCCTCTACAACGTTTCGCCCGAACTTGGGAAAGTGTCGGTGGGGGACTCTAATGACTCATCAATACACTGCCACTGGGTATAACCCCTAGCACGTCAGAGGTATAAGCTGTACGTAACGTTTTGCCTATGTATTAATTGGAAGGGAAGCTGACGAGCGAACTCATTTATAAACCCTACTGAGCCTTACAGTGAAAATATCTGTACAGTCCGGAACATTCGTCTATGAGTATCGCATATTAGGCCTAGGGGGTCGGTAAACGTCAGACCCCCAATAGCTGCATAAGTCGTGTAAGAAAGCAGCCCAGAACACCCTGAGATACTACTGGTATACCTACCAGTATATCTCGATTACCCTGGCCAGGGATTTCGTGTAATGGCTCTTCTAAACACAGCGCGATCTCACCCCCAATACCGGGAGAGACGAATCCCTGACGATCCGCTCACTTGCCTCCAATGTGGCTCGGGACTGTACCCAACTAAAACCTGTTTGCACAACTCCTTTGAGCGTGGTAGGATAGTAATCTAAGCACAGTGGGAACTCACACGAGACAAATGACGACCTCAGGTCGATGAACTAACCTGTACACATGTCACCAGGGAACTGCTATCTGACGATATGTATAATACCAACTAGCATGTTCCCGGCGAGTCCTGTCCGGTGTACTCATAACCCAATGAGCACCTGTATACATCTTAGGTGATCCAACTGACACCAGTGGCTTGTGAGACCGGCCACCGCCCCTCGTCGCGGTCTCGACTGTATACACTAGTCTACTCTGGAGTATCGATGCCCTATCTCGAAACTCCCACGACTAGGGACTCTTTTAAGGATGTGCTTATAGACCCCAGCTCCCACATATATGATCGTCATCATACTGCTGGTAGTCAAACAAGAATCCTATGGGCTCTATCATGATGATAAAGACAGACCAGATAGCATACTATCATCTTGAGTAAGACTGTTTATCGGTATAGGTCCTCCCTCAATCATTGCAATCACGTACCTGCGATACAATAATTGACTTAGAGGGCACTATATCCAACAGTTAGTAAAAGAATACGATATTGTAAGTTAAGGATTTCATTTCCCATTCCTTTTCCCGTTATTTTCCATTGAACTCCGCCCAACCCTTACGCAAGCGCTCCGTTAGGCACCCTACCCTACCAAGATATCGGTGATCTCTAACCGCGACCGGTTGTGTTCGGATTGGCCGGAGGCGAAAGTCAACCGACAAGAATGGACGGACAAGGGTCAATAAGCCGGATTCCATGAATACCGTGCTTAAATACCCTAATCCACATTGTTGCCGATTGCTCTAGCTTCAATTGGTCAAGACTCGGCTCAAAGGTTTGAGTACGAATTCACTAGCTTACACTATTGTATCTTTTCCTAACAAACTTTATACGTGCATATACACATAAGTTAGATAACGAACAAATACGCCACGCGCGTTAATTCGTAAGAACAAGAACGTAAAACGCTCCGTCTCCCTGTGGATCGACCCATGCTCATCGCGGCTAGCTGCAAAGCGACACCGTCCTAATCGCGGTTAAACTTTAGAACTTAAAACTCGACACGCCAAAAGCGTGCGATCAGTAGTCTTCGAGCCGCCGTGGCGAGTCTCGTCAGCGTGACCCGGTCGAGGGAGGGGTGTCGGTCAGGCCTAGTAACAGGCGAGCTGACAGACATCTCCTCGGGAGGGACAGGTGCGCGAAGGATCTCGGGACGAGGCGCTCTGGCGACGGACCTCGGAGTTGAACTGTGAGGCGCCCAGCGGGCCTCAGAACATATTGGCCCAGGAGATCTGCGACCGTGGGAGGAAGCGACGCGGTGGTCGGTAGTGCCGACGCGGACGGAGTCTTCTCTTCCCCTATAGGGGTCCCGGTCCCGAGGCGGGAGAGCGGCGACCTGGGGATCTTGCCCCGCCGTTTGGACGCGGATGAGCGCCTCCACGAAGGACGCGAGTCGGTCTATTCTGCCGGTGAGGGCGCTAATGGCATTCGGCGGAGGAGGTTTGTCCGCGCCTCCGTTGAGGGGGAGGCGGCGACTAGTGCTTAGATCTTCGTGATGATCGCTCGCCATTGGATTGAGATCGGAAAATGAACTTTTGTTTTTGTGGAATCAAAGATTTCCCACAGACGACGCCAGCTGACGCGACTTGGATCGCGCCAAGACGTTACCTTCCGTTGATCTGCTAATGGCGGCGATGGGTGGCTGAGATTGGATCTGGAGGTTGTCTCTCCTGAAGCGTGTGGATCTCAGTGGGTTTGAGGTTGTGGTTGCCGAGCTACCTGTAAGGAAGTCTCGGGGTGGTTGTACTACCAAGGACCCTCCGACGGTCAAGTTAGACTAGAGGTCTGAGCAGAGTAACGACTTAGTGGAGTAAAAATGGCTTACTTGAACCGTCTGGAAGAGGGGTTTATATAGCGGTGGCAGCAGGCAGGGCAGGCGCGAGAATCACGCCGGCAGTTACGCTCCCGACGTCATGCCCGCATAATGAGCGGGATCTCCCATTAATAGCGAAACAGGCTCGTTAATGGGGATCGTGATGGCGTGGAACGTGGGATGTGACCGGCGGATATCTCGCGCATGGCGAGATTCGCGGGATGACGGTTGCGCCTGTGAGTGGTGCTGTTGGTTAGTCGATGAGACCGAGGAAGATGACCTCGGCGGGAGAGCTCGTGGACGAGTGGGAGAGTTGAGGTATCTTGGTTCTGCGGTAGCTCGAAGACAAGCTGGTAGGCCGAGGAGACCAATTGTGCAGGGGCTCAGAGGTGAGCCAGCGTTTGCTTGTAGGACAGGCACAGGAGTGGTCTAGTCGGCCACTACAGGTCCTTTCTTGTGAGCCTTGGGACACGTCATCCGCCACGTGTCACGATCTGGGAGGTCACCGATATTGAGCATCATCAGTTCTCGATTTTCCATAGTTTTCTTGACCAAAATTCGGTGCTAACTAATAGGAAATTGAGGTCGAATGTTTGCCAAATTTTTTATTTAGCTTTTTCCCTCTAGATGGGAAAGGGGCAAATGATGAAGAAAACAATGGGTTTTTTTATAAGATAAATTGCATGGGCTTAGCAACAAAATTTTGTAGATCATTAGGTCTAAAGTTGTAATATTGTGTAACAATATTCTACGAATTGAATTACCACTACTCCCGTAGTCTTTATGTCCTTTACTTCATGAAAAATAATACAACGATAACAAGTCTTGAATAACCATTCATATATTTTCTTTCCTGTAAGAATTAAGCATGTGATTTAATTATTTGACATGTTAAACTAACATAGGTGCATGTTGAAAGAAATGATTAGCAACTTTTTTACCTAATTTTCTATATGTTAAAGATGCGGTAGAGAAGCTAGAAGGAGATGATGAAAAGAATACCTCAGGCTTCAAAGAAAAGGTAGACTTTAAAGATAAATCATTAAAACCGGTTAAAGATTTAATTGACCAATGATCTGGATAATAACGGTGACAAGCATAGTCACAAATTTGATACGGTAATAATTCGACGAGGTCGAAAATTCGGATTCGGAGAACTATTCGAAAAAAATTGGTAAGTATTCGGGAAAAATTCGGTAAGTGTTCGAGAAGTGTTCGGGAAATATGTGGGAAGGATTTCAAGCAAAAAATTAATATATGAGACGCTGGGTTTTAATTTTGTGAATTATTCGCTGTTTTTATGAATTATTTGATGTTTTTTTCGAATAATTCGGGAATAATTCAGGAATAATTCGCGAATTATTTGACGCGTTCGGTAACGGCGATTAAATCGGAGATTTAATCGCCTGATCATAAATTCACGAGTTATTCGTGAATTCGCCGAATAATTCGCGAATTATATGACTATGGTGACAAGCCTATTTAAGAGGACCATTTTACAGTCAATGTGAAAGAGAGACTGAAGCAAGTTGGTTCAATGAAGAAGAAGCAGAAATCAAATAAGAAGACGGATTTTGGTGCGACAGTTGCGACTGCTGCGAGAAGCACAAGACATGTCGTTACAAAAAAGAAAGGAAAAAGCCACAACCAACAATTGGTTAGCTAAGCGTTTCTATTCAGTGTTGTTGTATTTGTGCAAGTGTTTTTCCCCCTTTTTGTTCAGTGCACAATAAAACCAAATCCGCTGGTGCTTTTATGAGTAAGTTATTTGATGAAAAGAGATTCAAGTCATTTTGGCCGTTTCTTATTTTTTTTGGTGAGTAATGTTTATGTAGATTCAGTTATATTAAATTTTATCGTTGTGATTTATATTGTAGACTTGGATCAATGAAAATTTACTCATAGTTACTTTGTTTTTGTGGTAATATATATATAGAGAGAGAATAATGGAGAAAAGAGGCCATAGAAGGAAATTTCCTCCTATGGCGTGGAAAAAATACAACCTCCACCAATTTTTTCGACGATCGGACCCCCATCATCTTCATCGTTATCATCTAAGATGTGGGTACACCAAATTTCATGTGATTCTACAACTTTTTCACCGTTGATTTAGCAATGTAAAAAGTTCTATTGTCGGTAAACCGTTAATTTTGAACCCACTAAATCAACGGTGAAAAAGTTGTGGAATCACATGAAATTTGGTGTACGCACATCTTAGATGATAACGATGATGATGATGGGTGCCGATCGTCGGAAAAAATGATGGAGGTTGTATTTTTTCCACGCCATAGGAGGAAATCCCCTCCTATGGCCTCTTTCCTCCATTAATCTCATATATATATATTTGGTGTACACACATCTTAGATGATAACGATGATGATGATGGGTGCCGATCGTCGGAAAAAATGGTGGAGGTTGTATTTATTTCACGCCATAGAAGGAAATCCCTTCATATATATATATATATATATATATATATATTGGCATGATATTTATTAACAATATGTTCATTCTAAAGAATGGTCTTGGAAAGCTAACAAAGTCCTAAATTGCTTCCATTTGTTTTTGTTCCTAAAATACCTTCGAATTTGTATCAATTTCTGCCATATTATCATTAAATTACATGCTTGATAGTCTCGCCAATGATTTAGAGACGATTTTAGAAATAAGATGCTAAATATTGCTTTTGAAAAAAGAAGATGTTACCTTAACCATACAGACATAATAGTGGGTTACTTTAAAATATAGCATAGATGGTATCATCAATATTTTATTGACAAAATTCTTAGAATTGTTCTAGTAATTTTCTTAAAAGTTATGTGAAAAGAGCAAACTATCCTCTTCTTTTTGGTTCATAAATAAAAGGGATATTTACAGAAAAAAAACCACCATTGTCGCACTTTTATGAAAAACTATCTCTCTCACTAAATTTACATGCTTATGTGTATAATTAAGAATATACTGAAAAATTAACAGCGTGTTTGCTGTTTGTAGGAAAGTCGAAAAAGGCCCGCCGCGTTGCGTTTTTTCTGAAACCACTGGATGGTTGCTCATGGAACAAAGGTGATGATACTCGATATCGGTACCAAGCTGCAGATCAGGACACGTGGCAGATGACGTGTCCCAGGACTCAGAAGAAAGGGCCCACAGAGGCCGACCAGGCCCCCTTACACCCGACCTGCAAGCACAAGCTGGCCCTCCTCAAGGTCCCCCTGCAAATAAGCCTCCTCGGGCGTTCATCTCGTCTTGAGCCGCCTCAGGACTAAGACTCCTCGGCCTCCCCCGCTCATCCCCGAGCTCCCTGCCGAGGCCGTCTTCCTCGACCCTCCGACCAACTCTACCACTCACAGGCGTAACCGCCGCTCCGCAAATCTCGCCATGCGCAGATTCTACGCCAACAACATCCCACGTTCCACGCCATCACGATCCCCATTAATGGGCGATCCGCTCTCTGCGCGGCGCATGACGTCGGGAGCATAACTGCCGGCGAGATTCTTGCGTCTGCTGCTGTGTGCCACCACCACTATATAAACCCCATCACAGAGGGGTCAAGTAAGCCATTCTTTACACTTTACGCCGTTACTCTGCTCGGATCTCATCACTGACTTGATCTTCGGAGGGTCCTCGGTGGTACCAAACCATCCCGAGACTTCTTTACAGGTACTCGGTGACAGCCTCCTCACACCACCTTCTCCTCTCAAAACCCATTGAGAGTCACACGCAACGAAGGAAAATCATCCAAGTTCACCTTGTAGGGTTCCTAGGCTTGCTAATGAGGTCTCACAAGGCATCAACCATGCCAAATTCAAATTTTTCTTGTGCCTACAAACCCTAATACGGATCGTTAACTAGAATTTAGGCGAAACAAGCAACTAGTTAACAACTTAACTAAGAAGTGAACGGAAATACAACCTTTGTAGATCCGGTCCTCCACCACCATAGCTCCGTGATGAAGTCCCTCCGCTGTACCCATCGGATCCTGGACTCTCGCGGTGGTTTCATCGAAGAAATGATCGGGCTAGGTCGTCGACTTTGATGCCGAAAATAATCTATGTCGAGGCAACACAAGATCAAGCTCCAACTTCACCAAGTCATGAAACTTGTGAAGAAAACACCCTATACTACTTGGCAAGTGGTAGAGGATGAAGAAATAGGAAGTGGGTTCACTTTAGAATTGGATTTCTCACTTTTTTTCTCAAGACACCATTAAAGGATGCAAGGTTTTCCTCATCTTGAAGAAGAAGAAGAAGAAGATAATATGATAAGAATAATGAATAAAAATGGAAATAAAGTCATTCTTATCATTTCATCAACCATGGTCAAGTGTAGAGAATAAACCAAGGTTTAAGTGAATGGTTAGGGTTAAGGAAAGAAACAAAATGGTCAACCATTTCAAAGCTTCATGAAGCTTCAAAGATAATCCAAAGTTAGCCACCATTTTATTTCTTTCTAAAAAGAATAAATGAATAAATAAATAAGCAAATAAATCAAATGAAACCCTAACCATTAACTAACCATAGTTTAATACAAACATACACCCAAGATTGCATGTATCATCAAACATGATACAAACTAGTGCACAAAAATATATCACATATACTACTTGTGCACATCAAGTGAGAAAATCCATTTAAAGTGAACAAATATTAGTTAATGCAAAGTAATATATCAAATATATAATTATACATTAAATCATTAAATCAACACTTGATTTAACGATCCGGTCATATCGCATATGACCGACTGATATCCAATGTATCGGCTTATCGAATCAATCCTTGATTCGATAACTAGGTTATATCGCATACAACCAATCGATACATTCTTCGCGAGAATAGAATACGGTATCACATATTCGCATTATTCTCGGTCCCGCACATATCTCATATGCGCTCCTATTTCGTTTCGCTTGAGCCAGGAAACCTCTGTGTAGGACTCTAAAGACTCGTCAATACGCCGGCAGCAGGTGATGATCATATCAAACACCCACAAGACGCAAGCGGTCTGCTAAACGTAACGGCCACCCGGGTATTGAGTGATCAGAAGAACGACAAGCAAGCCCGCTCATACTCCTGTGAATCCAACCAGTAACACTTACCGTACAGTCCGGTCTCGTCGTCTGATATGTCGCATATCTCGCCTAGGGGTGGTAAACGTCAGACCCCAATAGCTCGATAAGTCGTATCAATATGAGGTCTATAACAGTTCGAGAAACTACTGGTAATACTTACCAGTAAATCTCAGCAACCCTGGCCAGGGATTTCCGGTTATAGCCAATCAAACACAGCGCAACATCAACTCCCTATACCGGGAGAGACGAATCCCCTCCTATCGCTCATTGCCTCCATGTGATTCGGGAATGTACCCAAAAACCACCGTTTTGCACGCCCTCTTGGACGTGGTAAGGTGGAAATCAAAGCACAGTGGGAACCACACAAGACTCTATGATGATCTCGGGTCAACAGACTACTCTGTACCAGTGTCACCAGAGAACTGCCATCTGACGTAAGGTATAATACCATCTGGGAGTTCTCGGCGAGTCCGTCCAGTGTACCCAGTCTCCACTTAGCACCCGTATATCATCTCTGATGTCAAACACCAATGGATATGGGATCATCCATCGCCCATCTGTATGGGTCGAGAAGGTGTACGCTAGTCTACTCTGGTATATCGATGCCCCGTCTCGATACACCCACGACTAGGGACCTTGAAGGATGTACTTATGGACTACCATGTCCCCACTAGTATGATCCGCATCATAGTCCAGGTAGTCAAGTACACATCTTAAGGGGTTTACCAACATGTAACAGAGAGACAATCAGTGTACACGTTAAGGTAAAGATCAACCAGATAGCATACTATCATGTCGAGCAAGAAAGTCATCCCTATATATGTCCAAGCATCCACTACAATATACATCCTATGTATAGTAATGGCCTCTAGGGCATACATATAACTAACACACCTCGAGATAAACGGAAGACAACATCTGACGGAGGCCCGAAAAGGAGCCCCATCAGTTGGCGCTGTCTGTGGGAAACGAAACTCCATAAAAAATAAAGTTGGCCTTCCGATCTCCATCCCCATGGCAAGCGATCACCCTGAAGATCCAGATACCAGCCGTAGCCTCCCCCTCACCGGAGGCACGGGTGAACCTCCTCTGACGACCGTCATCAACGCCCTCGCCGGCCGAATAGACTGACAACCCTCCCTTGACGGGGTCGCACAGAGGGGGCTCGCCACGGCGCCTCGAGGGCCACCTCGCCCAAGGATCTAAGCCCTCACTAAGAGGCAGCCCAGCAGCTACCCTGCTCGGCTATCCCTGGAGGGTAGCTTACTTACCGCAATGCCAGGGATCAGAAAGTCCTCCCAGAGGCAGTCGAGCCCGAGGTTCCCTCGCTCGGCTATCCCCAGCGGGCAGCTTCCCTGCCACAACACTTGGGATCAAAAAGCCCTCCCAGAGGCAGTCGAGCCCGAGCTTCCCTCGCTCGGCTATCCCCAGTGGGCAGCTTCCCTGCCACAACGCTGGAGATCAAAAAGCCCTCTCAGAGGCAGTTGAGCCCGAGGTTCCCTCGCTCGGCTATCCCCAGCGGGCAGCTTCCCTGCCACAACGCTGGAGATCAAAAAGCCCTCTCAGAGGCAGTTGAGCCCGAGGTTCCCTCGCTCGGCTATCCCCAGCGGGCAGCTTCCCTGCCACAACGCTAGGGATCAAAAAGCCCTCCCAGAGGCAGTCGAGGCCCGAGGTTCCCTCACTCGGCTATCTTTCAAGATAAAAGCCCTCGCCAGGAGGCACCGGGTGGTAACCCTACCCGGCCAAAGGTCCTTGGTAGGCTTCTTACAGCCCTATAGCTTTTTCTCACGCCAAGGACCAAAGTCCTCCCAGAGGCAGTCGGGTCCTTGCTCGGCTATCCCCGGCTGGTAGCTTCCTACCACAACCGACAGGGATCAAAGTCCTCGCCAAGAGGCACTGGGCAGTAACCCTGCTCGGTCCCCGTCCTGAAGGATCAAAAGTCCTTCCAGAGGCAGTCAAGCCCGAGGATCCCTCGCTCGGCTATCCCTGGCGGGTAACATTCCTACCGCAACACCAGGGATCAGAAAGTCCTCCCAGAGGCAGTCGAGCCCGAGGATCCCTCGCTCGGCTATCCCCGACGGGTAGCTTCCCTACCGCAGCGCCGGGGATCAGAAAGCCATCGCCAAGAGGCACCGAGCAGCTACCCTGCTCGACCATCCTTCACAGGCCTCTCAGGGACCCTCTAGCGTCAAGGATCAAAGCCCTCGCCAAGAGGCACCGAGCAGCTACCCTGCTCGGCATCCTTCGCAGGCCTCTCAGGGCCCCTCCAGCGTCAAGGATCCATGCCCTCGCCAAGAGGCACCGAGCAGCTACCCTGCTCGGCCATCCTTCGCAGGCCTCTTAGGGCCCTCCAGCGTCAAGGATCCATGCCCTCGCCAAGAGGCACCGAGCAGCTACCCTGCTCGGCCATCCTTCGCAGGCCTCTCAAGGCCCCTCCAGCGTCAAGGATCAAAGCCCTCGCCAAGAGGCACCGAGCAGCTACCCTGCTCGGCCATCCTTCGTAGGCCCCTCAGGGCCCCTCCAGCGTCAAGGATCAAAGCCCTAGCCAAAAGACACCAAGCAGCTACCCTGCTCGGCCATCCTTCGCAGGCCTTTCAGAGACCCTCCAGCGTCAAGGATCAAAGCCCTTGCCCAGAGGCACTGAGCGGCTACCCTGCTCGGCCATCCTTCGCGGGCCCCTTAGGGACCCTCCAGCGTCAAGGATCAAAGCCCTCGCCAAGAGGCACCGAGCGACTACCCTGCCCGGCCATCCTTCGCAGGCCTCTCACGGCCCCTCCAGCGTCAAGGACCAAAGCCTTCATCGTGGGGCCGCCGAGTTCCTTCCTGCTCGGCGCATCCCCAGCGGGCATCCTCCTGCCCATCAGACACTGAGGATCTGAAGCCCTCATCGCGAGGCCGCCGAGTTCCTTCTGCTCGGCGCATCCCCAGCGGGCACCCTCCTGCCCAACAGACGTTGATGGTGTGAAGCCTTCATCGCGAGGCCGCCGAGTTCCTTCATGCTCGGCGCATCCCTAGCGGGCATCCTCCTTCCCATCAGATGCTAAGGATCTCAAGCCCTCGCTGCGGGGCCGCCGAGTTCCTTCTGCTCGGCGCATCCCCAGCGGGCATCCTTCTGCCCATCAGACACTGAGGATCTAAAGCCCTCATCGCGAGGCGACCGAGTTCCTTCTGCTCGACGCATCCCCAGCGAGCATCCTCCTGCCCATCAGGCGCTGATGGTCTAGAGCCCTCATCGTGAGGCCGCCGAGTTCCTTCCTTCTCGGCGCATCCCCAGCGGGCATCCTCCTGCCCATCAGATGCTGAGAATCTTTAGCCCTCATCGTGAAGCCGACGAGTTCCTTCCTGCTCGGCGCATCCCAACGGGCATCCTCCTACCCATCAAACGCTGATGGTCTGAAGCCCTCTTCGCGAGGCCACCAAGTTCCTTCTGCTCGGCGCATCCCCAGCGGGCACCTTCCTGCCCAACAGACGCTGATGGTGTGAAGCCCTCATCGCGAGGCCGCCGAGTTCCTTTGTTCCCCTCCGAACGGCGGCAAGGACTGACGTCTCGCCTGAGGTTCGGGGCAGATACTAATTGATGCTATCCGTCCACCTCTCCGAAGATGCCAAGTTGATTTATGGCACCGTATATCGAAGGTTTAAACGGATGCGTCCAATGTAGCAGACTTCGTCAGATTCCCCTTCGCTTGAGGGGTTTTTGATTGTGGGGACGCTCTTCCCTGCAGGCGCAAGCCCCTGCAGTTAATTACGCCACCGCATCGCGGTAACCACTTTCTCCTTCTCCAGATGGTCACTTCGTGTCGTGTGTATTTATTTTATGTTTGGTTGCCTGTGGATTGTATACGGAGACTGAGTTATGTCGTCGCCCGTAGGGCGTGGACTAGTCCCAATCCCCATTATCTTAGATTTAGGTTTGGGGGTTTGGGTTTAAGGATACGTTAGCCTCCTTTGAGACTAAGATCGACTTAAACGTTTGTTAAGGATACGTTAGTCTAGTTTTTAGACTAAGATCAACTTAACGGGATCATTTAGATCCAACAAGAGAGCAATAAAAAGGGGGGCTCTGTTGTTTAGTTTAATGACATTGCGGTCAATAGGTAGTTTAAGGACATTGCGGTCCATGGGTAGTTTAAGGACATTGCGGTCCAATGTTAGTTTTAAGACATTGCGGTCAAGGTTAAGGACGTCATAGTCCAAGGGTTTAAGGACCCCACAGTCCGTTGTTAGTTTTAATACATCTCGGTCAAGGTTAAGGACCTCATAGTCCATGGGTTTAAGGACCCCACAGTCCGTTGTTAGTTTTAAGACATCTCGGTCAAGGTTAAAGACCTCATAGTCCATGAGTTTAAGGACCCCACAGTCCGTTGTTAGTTTTAAGACATCTCGGTCAAGCTTAAGGACCTCATAGTCCATGAGTTTAAGGACCCCACAGTCCGTTTCAATGTGTGGTCATTGGGACCCGTCACCTCTTTGAAGACGTTGAGGAATTACAACGCCAAGTATCAAAGGAGTGAAGAAATATACCCTTGGACCGGGGTTGACTAAACAGTCTTTGGCCCAATTTGGGATCAAGACCAATTAATTGTGTTATGAGCCCATTAGCCCAGTTAAGTTTGAATTGAGGACATATGGCCATCTTGGGCTAAGTCCCATCATGTTTAGAATACTGGTTTTCTGTTGGTCCATTGAAGGAGAAGCTTTGCCTCTGGCCAATTAATCAACTGGACTGAAGTTAGTGTTAAACACTAAAGATCAGCAGTGTTGAACACTAGGAACAAGTTAGTGTTTTAACACTAAAAGGAAGTTGGTGTTAAACACCAGCAACAGGGGGTTCAAATTAGTATTGAACACTAGAGCAAATCAATGTCAAACACTAGCAGCAGGGATTTCAGATTAGTGTTAAACACTAAGAATAATCAGTGTTAAACACTGCAAATAAAGTTCTTTGATTAGTGTTGAACACTAAGGCCAAACAGTATTTAACACTGGATTCCGGGATTCCAATTTAGTGTTAAACACTAAGACAAGAGAGGTCACGTGGTAGCACGTGAGGGCGCCCTCCCTTCATTTGTTCTGCTGAGAATATCGCATCTTTTGGAGCATCACGTGCCATCACGTGACGGGTATTTAAATGCTTGTATGTTAAAGCTTCTGCCAAGGGTCACTGTCACGACCCGAAAGTACGGAACATGACCGGCACTTAAACTACGAACGTCTCAAGGCGTACGTATTCTAAGTAAGCCGAAAACCCAGAAATCCAAACCAAGAAGAGTAGTAGAGAGTAGGAAAACCAATTTAAATCCAGAAGTTTTAATAGCATAAGCCGAATTATGCGGTTTTTAAAAACATCAAGTATTTTCTGAAAATTTCGGCAGAGTCTCCTTTGTAAATACTGGCTCCCAAACGGGATACAACATGAATAGTATACGAAATCAATAAAAGGCATCCCCAAGCGGGAGCTAGCTCTTCGTCAATCGACGGTCACAACCACACAAGCAATATAATATACAACGCCAACGGCGAGGATCAAAAACTCAAAGGAAACTCAAAACTACAAGAAATCTGCAGAAATAGACGCGCGACTCTAAGGTCGAAAGAATAACATCACTGGTCTCTATCTCAAAAATAAATACATGTTTGGTTGATGGAACTTCTATATACAACAGAATAATAATATACAAGATATATAATGGGGGTACGATACAAGTAAACCCACCTACTAGCAAATCACCCGAAGGAAACTATGCCCGCAAGCCGTAAGGAAACCTGTACGGCAAACCTGCAAGAAACTGGGGCACAACGGGGTTGAGTTGCCAACTCGTGAATAGAATACATCTACGAACAGGAATCGCATGTATGACGCAATTCTAGGTCATACGATCATAATATATCCTCAAATATAATCAGCAGCCTAATAACAATCGCTAGGGTATACCTCTAAACAACGGTAATACCAAGTGCTCGTGTCAGTGCCTCAGATAGCAATATATCATATGGATGATGTATGAATGCATGAAAACAGAGTACATGTACTGAAGAAACTGCTTTCATAACTCAGTGAGATTTCTGTATATTTTTAAAATGAGGTATCATAAGGAAATTAGAATAAACCGTGTCTAGTATCGACATAAAAACATAAATCCACATATCTCAATATCTCAGGCTCCGGCTACCCGGATTGACCTGGATCATCAAATCTCAGTACATCAATATCTCAAAATCTCAATGTCTCAAATCTCAATATCTAGGGCGCCGTCAGTCAGACCGGCCCCTACCATCCATCTCAAGACCACGACGGTATCCTCCGGATATCCGACGCGTCGGGTAAAATCACCGGTAGGTAGTGCTCCCCTGCCAGGCTCACATCGTCATCATCACGCGCTTCTTGCCCCGGGGTACCTTACCGGGTCCACCATGTACCCGAAACGGTTCATCCGCCTCCTCGAATCGGGTCTCGAAATCCATCAGCAAACTCATGGTGGACGACTCATACATCATGGGAAAACCGCATTTTTATTTAAAAGAGAGAAAGCAGTTTATATATGTTTTGCGGTTTTCCTCCAAATCCAGAAAATATCATGGAAATCCGAATCATCAATAAAATGTAAAACCATGAATATAAGCATGAGAATCCATGAATACGGCATAACAATGAATAACAGTATGCATGAAGCGACAAGTAATAACTACAACATCTAAGCTGGCATATAAGGTATGTACACTAATATTATGTCAAACTAGTGGCTATCAATCTAAGTTAAGCAATAATATTTTCTAAGGTGTACGTGACATGGCAATTACCGATGAAGATGTGTGTGAGCCGGCAAGTAAGTGTACGTGGTACATACGCATCATCGGTAATGGTGCTGGTGTCCTAACAATATGATATCAACATTTCAATAAGAAAATATAACATAAGTATGCGATGCGAAGCAAACCACAATAATAAGCGGGAGCTGAATACTAGACGCAACTGTAATTAACCTGCATTAATCTAATATAAGCCCTACAAATGGTGCCTTTTGAAATAACACGAATCATGGGGTTTTGAAAATAGGGGCTACGGTGTTTTTATGAAAAGATACGTCTTTTGAAATAGCCGTAGGATCCCTTGGGCTGTCTTTTAAAATACCCATGATTCGTAGTTTTTGAAATAGGTAAGAATCGAATCTAATCTAACAACTAAACTAAACTAAAGGGCTAAGCTAACAAGCTGGACTACAGGTAAGGAAACCGCCTAACATCTGAGCCGATCCATATACATACCTGTAAATATATTAGTCGGTGATCCCGCCTCAATAATTTCATATCCGATACCATAACTACAATCAGACATCCCAAGTCAAGAGTGTGGATTAATCATCAAGATATAGCTCGTACGTAAATCCGTCGTACGGCATCCCCAAATCTGGGTACGGGTCAATATCATATTCCTCACACCATTCCTCTGGTATCCTCTTTATTCAAGATCATAGTCTAGGGTACTGATCTACGTCTAGTACGATACTAATATCACCTAAGTATGCATGCACGTGTGTGAAAACTACGTCAAAGGACCCGCTAAAACATCAGGTCGTATATCAAATACGAACCCTGTCATATCACCGATCTCACGGCCTCAGATCGAATCTCATCGACTCATCTCAAATCCCAAGTACTATCCTCAAATCCAGTATATGAACACATAGTCCCATACCCATGTGAACACGTAAATATATAATCCCAGATATGCACATGTAAAAGAAAGGATGTATGCAAGTATGTGCGTGTGTGTGTATAGGTGCAACCCCTACTCTAGGGTTTCGCAACTACACTAAACCAATCACAGAACACCCAAAAGTCCATCTTTATCATCAATAATCTCAACAATATAATCAATATATATGTATGTATACGTATTCGTATATATCACTAAGAACTGCGGGGGTGCTATACGCCATCCACCCGACTTCTCCCCGTAGATATAAATCTACTCACCTTGTCGTTGCTCGCCGGTGCCACGTCGGCACGCGCTTGCTTATCGTCTCAAAGTCCACATGGGGTACCTACATATCATAACGCACCGTATCGCATTAAAATCCGACTCATGACCAAAACTACACACGAATCCCACATAGGTCAAAACCTATTGTTTGCTTTCACAAATCAACTCAAAAACCCTCGACATCGGCGTACAAATGTCGATTGATCAAGAAAAACACTAAACATACCAATCATGGTTTCACAAATCACTAATTATTATATGAAATAGGCTAAAATTTACAAAAACCCCAAACCCACTTTAAAAGCTATTTTTCCGATAACCTAGCTAGCAAAATTTTACCGTTTGTACAAAACTTGATGTTTTAACAATTCTAATGGCAATAATACTTATTAAACATCTTAAATAAGTCATAAAAACAATTTCCACAATTTAATCTCACTAAATTTCGTTAACCCCAAAATTCTAGTTTACAATATACAAAATTTTAACAATTTTATAGCAAAAATGCACAAACAACAATTTAGCTTGGATTTTCATGAACTAAAGTATTAAACTACAACTTAAAATGTTAATAATGTTATGAATAACCTAATTAGGATTTTCTCTTAATTATTTTCATAGTTTAAAAAAACCTAGTTTGCTAAAAGGATCATAATTTGGGCAAATTAATTGTAACAATTAACCCATTAGCTACTAGATCGGGTTTTGCATGTCTTAAAAGGTTCAACTACACATTACAACCTTCAACAAGTGATTAAAACCCTAATTCTAAACTCAAACCCTATCTTTCAATTTCAAACTTGAAATTGAAACCATAAAATTATCTAAACAAGTTAGCTTAAGGCATTAAACCAACAATTTACATATTGGGCTAAGATTTATACCTCACATTTGTAGATCTAGCTTGCAAATCTAGCCTCCCAAAATGGCCTCCATGCTCTAAGATCCAAGATAGATAGGTCAAGGAAGATGGGTTAAGCTTTAATTTGGAGTTTGTGAGGCTTGATTTTGATTTTTGATTGATTTTTTTATGGATTTTTGATGTGGGAATGAATTGGGAAAATTTGGGACAGCAACTAGGGAATTTTCGGCTGCAAAAATTTGAGGGGGGAGAGAGAGTATGGTGTGAGTGGGTGAGTGTGAAAGCCATCTCAAATGTTATACCTTTTAACTTATTACATTAATTTATTAATTTTCCTATTCTATTAATTTTAGAAGTGAAAGTGAGATGAGAAATTTGTGGAGAAAGAGGGGGGGCTGTCACCTAGGTCGGCTACAAGTGAGGGAGAGAGAAGGTGAGGTATATGTGTGTTTGTATAAGTCAAAGTTCCCCATTCTTTAATTAAAGCACCATGCCTTCTTATTCTATTCATTCTCTTTTCTTTCTTTTTTTTTTTTTAAAGAGAGGGCTGCTGGAATGTGGTGGTGGGGCCGGCCATGTCAGTGGGTGAGGATGAGAGGGTGTGTGTGTGGAGCAATGAACACCAAACACCAATACAATATGCACCAAAACCCTTTTATTTTCACAAAATAAGCCTTTTTCTTTAATATTTTTTAAACCGTTTTGGCAAACGATTTCATTTCAAAAACCATATGATAAAATTTTATTTAATGTTTTATGATGCACAAAATTTGTTTCAACTCATTCCAATTTGTAATTTTCCCTAATTAAATATATTAGAGACGGCTTAAAATAATATTAAAATAATATTTTTTTCCAGAAAATTTGAAATTTCACCAGTGGCTCAATAAACACCAAATACTAGTAATTATATAGCTAGAATATGTATATTTAATTTTATAATAAGGATATTTGCATTTTGACTTTTTACAGAAAACCCCCTTATTTTACCGTTTTTTCGAAATTTCACCGAAACGATTTTCAAAACGTTACAATCTTCCCCCTTAAAGAAATTCGGTCTCCGAATTTAAATTAAAAATCCCCCCAAATACTAAAATATTTCAGCCAAAACCATCAAATCGCCGGGTCTCCGAAATCAGAAATACATAAAAAAAATCGAAGCGCAACGCATGCGCATGAAAAATGAGCATATAACTCAAATCAGAACTCCGTCAAGCATCCTGCAATCATCGGAGTCATGGGGAAGACATAAATACAAAATCCAAAGCAAAACCAATATGATATAACTCGAAACTATACATGTAAAATATATTCAGGTACTGTCCTCTGACTAGTCCTGCTCAGTACGAAAACACATAGCAATATCATAAAAACGTACTGCTCTATAAGAAAAATCAATCCCAAAATACGCGTATGAATACTACGTGCGTCTTGTGCTCACGGAAATCAAAATCCAAATATGTGACATACATATGCACAGAAACAACATCTAAGTGTATCGGGTGTGCACGAACCATCTGTCATAGGCAACATGTGTGCCTGACAGCAAAATCAGGTGCATCTGACATGCACGAAAAATCTCGATTTAGTGCATCTGGTGTGCACCAAAATCACACTTCAAAACATGCGCGAAAATCCAAATCAGGTGCATCCATCGTGCACGAAATCATGAAATCCAATATCAAGTGCCGAACATGCGCAAAATCAAATCAGGTGCACAAAACAAATATCGAACATCCCCATCGAAATCAAAGTCCAGGGCATCTAAATGCACAGCATACGTAACACTGCACTGCAAGCATATATGAACTATAGCGCGTGCAAAAACCAAATGCGTATATACGCACAAAATCAACTCAAATGTCTAAAACCGTAAAATCACAAACATGTGAAACCAAGCACGAAAACGATATCAAATGCAACACTGTGCAAAGATCGTAAATCCTCAATCATCAAAATCAAATCATGCGAATAAATCACCCAAAACATCGAAATCAATAATGGCGGAATAGTACCGCTCAAGTGCATCCTCTAAGAATCTCGGGCCAACTGTCGCGGTCACTAGTGGGACGTCTCGTCAATGATCATGAACTCTGGCCTGCTGGTGTGCGTAACACGACCACTCCTGGGTCCAAGTCTTCTCGTAATTTGTCCCAGAAAGGTCCTGTCGAGGTCTCTCCCAAATTTCGCCTCTACTGAACTGTCCGAAAGTCATCGTCTCTTACTACATCTGTTCTCGTTCCGGAAGGGCTGCATACTCATCGCGACTCCTTCTGGAAGGTATACCCAAGTACAATGCCTCGGCATACGTATCGCATCCCTGATGTCGGCGGAAGGGAACGTCATCATATCCAGATCTCGTACGAACCTCTTACTCCATTTTTCTAATGTCGACTGCTCTGGACTCGTCTCGTCTTGGCTGCATGGACTGAGCTCCAATGACTATCCTCGTATCTGGAGTCTCCCAAGAAATGCATTTCACCACCTAGCATCCGAATTAAGTCGAGCCATCCGATCGAGTCGTCAAAACTTCATAATCCCCTAAGAGCTCAACCTCTTGGGCACAGTTTAATAGTATCGAGTACATACCACAGCATCGGTGGTCCAGCCGTAGAAGAGAAAACCCAAGCCTCACTAATGGCGCCGTGGAACTGCCGCAAACCCTAAGGTTCAAAGGCTTTCACACGGTCATTAAGTCGAGTTAGGGTTTCATTCTTCTAGAGGGACCATAGAATTGCCTGCATGTCTTTCCGACTACTTTAAACTTGGAATAATAGGTTTCTGACATTCGATCGTCTCTGTCGACTCTCAACGTCTCCATGTGAAGTCGTCTCTAGCCGGAATCAATCTATCTGATGACCTCGCATCGGAGTAGGCAACGATCCATATGTCCTAGTCATTCATCCTCGATGACTAGCGACCTTCTATCACCTGTTAGTACAACTCATTCTGCACTAACTCCAGCATCTAGGGCAATATCTTATCGTTCGCAGCATTAACTGGCTCGCTCGTCTGCACGCTGAACAATACCTCGATCATCATGAATAAGCAACACACCAACGGTCATCAAAATCTGGCTGGCCTCTATCATTGGCTCAATCCTCTAGTGTCGATCAGCACATTCGAGTAACCTCATAAAAGCGATCCGCCAAACGCTCGTGGCGCGGAAACACAGTAAAAAGACACATCTCTGCAATCGTGTGTTGCCGGAATTTTGCCCTGGTCAGTCCTCGTTCTTGACGAGCTCGTGCTGACCGCAACTCTAGCTGTAGCTCTCCCTGCCCGTAATCGTGGCAGCAAAACCAAACTGGTACCGATGAGGCTAGATCAGGAAGGAATATAATACTGAACAAGGAAATGTATATCCTAAGGCTTCTTAAGTGGAGTAGCGTATCGTAAATATGCCGCGGAACATACCAACGGTACGTCACTCTACTTTAGTCACCTATTCCATCAACCAAGGGTCATCCTATGCTCCGAAGGTAAAACCTAACGCTCTGATACCAACTTTGTCACGACCCGAAAGTACGGAACATGACCGGCACTTAAACTACGAACGTCTCAAGGCGTACGTATTCTAAGTAAGCCGAAAACCCAGAAATCCAAACCAAGAAGAGTAGTAGAGAGTAGGAAAACCAATTTAAATCCAGAAGTTTTAATAGCATAAGCCGAATTATGCGGTTTTTAAAAACATCAAGTATTTTCTGAAAATTTCGGCAGAGTCTCCTTTGTAAATACTGGCTCCCAAACGGGATACAACATGAATAGTACACGAAATCAATAAAAGGCATCCAAGCGGGAAGCTAGCTCTTCGTCAATCGACGGTCACAACCACACAAGCAATATAATATACAACGCTAACGGCGAGGATCAAAAACTCAAAGGAAACTCAAAACTACAAGAAATCTGCAGAAATAGACGCGCGACTCTAAGGTCGAAAGAATAACATCACTGGTCTCTATCTCAAAAATAATTACATGTTTGGTTTATGGAACTTCTAGATACAACAGAATAATAATATACAAGATATATAATGGGGGTACGATACAAGTAAACCCACCTACTAGCAAATCACCCGAAGGAAACTATGCCCGCAAGCCGTAAGGAAACCTGTACGGCAAACCTGCAAGAAACTGGGGCACAACGGGGGTGAGTTGCCAACTCGTGAATAGAATACATCTACGAACAGGAATCGCATGTATGACGCAATCCTAGGTCATACGATCATAATATATCCTCTAATATAATCAGCAACCTAATAACAATCGCTAGGGTATACCTCTAAACAACGGTAATACCAAGTGCTCGTGTCAGTGCCTCAGATAGCAATATATCATATGGATGATGTATGAAAAACAGAGTACATGTACTGAAGAAACTGCTTCATAACTCAGTGAGATTTCTGTATATTTTAAAATGAGGTATCATAAGGAAATAAGTATAAACCGTGTCTAGCATCGACACAAAAACATAAATCCACATATCTCAATATCTCAGGCTCCGGCTACCCGGATTGACCTGGATCATCAAATCTCAGTACCTCAATATCTCAAAATCTCAATGTCTCAAATCTCAATATCTAGGGCGCCGTCAGTCAGACCGGCCCCTACCATCCATCTCAAGACCACGACGGTATCCTCTGGATATCCGACGCGTCGGGTAAAATCACCGGTAGGTAGTGCTCCCCTGCCAGGCTCACATCGTCATCATCACGCGCTTCTTGCCCCGGGGCACCTTACCGGGTCCACCATGTACCCAAAACGGTTCATCCGCCTCCTCGAATCGGGTCTCGAAATCCATCAGCAAACTCATGGTGGACGACTCATACATCATGGGAAAAACCGCATTTTTATTTAAAAGAGAGAAAGCAGTTTATATATGTTTTGCGGTTTTCCTCCAAATCCAGAAAATATCATGGAAATCCGAATCATCAATAAAATGTAAAACCATGAATATAAGCATGAGAATCCATGAATACGGCATAACAATGAATAAACAGTATGCATGAAGCGACAAGTAATAACTACAACATCTAAGCTGGCATATAAGGTATGTACACTAATATTATGTCAAACTAGTGGCTATCAATCTAAGTTAAGCAATAATATTTTCTAAGGTGTACGTGACATGGCATTACCGATGAAGATGTGTGTGAGCCGGCAAGTAAGTGTACGTTGGTACATACGCATCATCGGCAATGGTGCTGGTGTCCTAAACAATATGATATCAACATTTCAATAAGAAAATATAACATAAGTATGCGATGCGAAGCGAACCACAATAATAAGCGGGAGCTGAATACTAGACGCAACTGTAATTAACCTGCATTAATCTAATATAAGCCCTACAAATGGTGCCTTTTGAAATAACACGAATCATGGGGTTTTGAAAATAGGGGCTACGGTGTTTTTATGAAAAGATACGTCTTTTGAAATAGCCGTAGGATCCCTTGGGCTGTCTTTTAAAATACCCCACGATTCTTAGTTTTTGAAATAGGTAAGAATCGAATCTAATCTAACAACTAAACTAAACTAAAGGGCTAAGCTAACAAGCTGGACCTACAGGTAAGGAAACCGCCTAACATCTGAGCCGATCCATATACATACCTGTAAATATATTAGTCGGTGATCCCGCCTCAATAATTTCATATCCGATACCATAACTACAATCAGACATCCCAAGTCAAGAGTGTGGATCAATCATCAAGATATAGCTCGTACGTAAATCCGTCATACGGCATCCCCAAATCTGGGTACGGGTCAATATCATATTCCTCACACCATTCCTCTGGTATCCTCTTTATTCAAGATCATAGTCTAGGGTACTGATCTACGTCTAGTACGATACTAATATCACCTAAGTATGCATGCACGTGTGTGAAAACTACGTCAAAGGACCCGCTAAAACATCAGGTCGTATATCAAATACGAACCCTGTCATATCACCGATCTCACGGCCTCAAATCGAATCTCATCGACTCATCTCAAATCCCAAGTACTATCCTCAAATCCAGTATATGAACACATAGTCCCATACCCATGTGAACACGTAAATATATAATCCCAGATATGCACATGTAAAAGAAAGGATGTATGCAAGTATGTGCGTGTGTGTGTATAGGTGCAACCCCTACTCTAGGGTTTCGCAACTACACTAAACCAATCACAGAACACCCAAAAGTCCATCTTTATCATCAATAATCTCAACAATATAATCAATATATATGTATGTATACGTATTCGTATATATCACCACGAACTGCGGGGGGTGCTATACGCCATCCACCCGACTTCTCCCCGTAGATATAAATCTACTCACCTTGTCCTTGCTCGCCGGTGCAACGTCGCCACGCGCTTGCTTATCGTCTAAAAGTCCATATGGGATACCTACATATCATAACGCACCGTATCGCATTAAAATCCGACTCATGACCAAAACTACACACGAATCCCACATAGGTCAAAACCTATTGTTTGTTTTCACAAATCAACTCAAAAACCCTCGACATCGGCGTACAAATGTCGATTGATCAAGAAAAACACTAAACATACCAATCATGGTTTCACAAATCACTAATTATTATATGAAATAGGCTAAAATTTACAAAAACTCCAAACCCACTTTAAAAGCTATTTTTCCGAAAACCTAGCTAGCAAAATTTTACCGTTTGTACAAAACTTGATGTTTTAACAATTCTAATGGCAATAATACTTATTAAACATCTTAAATAAGTCATAAAAACAATTTCCACAATTTAATCTCACTAAATTTCGTTAACCCCAAAATTCTAGTTTACAATATACAAAATTTTAACAATTTTATAGCAAAAATGCACAAACAACAATTTAGCTTGGATTTTCATGAACTAAAGTATTAAACTACAACTTAAAATGTTAATAATGTTATGAATAACCTAATTAGATTTTTCTCTTAATTATTTTCATAGTTTAAAAAAACCTAGTTTGCTAAAAGGATCATAATTTGGGCAAATTAATTGTAACAATTAACCCATTAGCTACTAGATCGGGTTTTGCATGTCTTAAAAGGTTCAACTAAACATTACAACCTTCAACAAGTGATTAAAACCCTAATTCTAAACTCAAACCCTATCTTTCAATTTCAAACTTGAAATTGAAACCATAAAATTATCTAAACAAGTTAGCTTAAGGCATTAAACCAACAATTTACATATTGGGCTAAGATTTATACCTCACATTTGTAGATCTAGCTTGCAAATCTAGCCTCCCAAAATGGCCTCCATGCTCTAAGATCCAAGATAGATAGGTCAAGGAAGATGGGTTAAGCTTTAATTTGGAGTTTGTGAGGCTTGATTTTGATTTTTGATTGATTTTTTATGGATTTTTGATGTGGGAATGAATTGGGAAAATTTGGGACAGCAACTAGGGAATTTTCGGCTGCAAAAATTTGAGGGGGGAGAGAGAGTATGGTGTGAGTGGGTGAGTGTGAAAGCCATCTCAAATGTTATACCTTTTAACTTATTACATTAATTTATTAATTTTCCTATTCTATTAATTTTAGAAGTGAAAGTGAGATGAGAAATTTGTGGAGAAAGAGGGGGGGCTGTCACCTAGGTCGGCTACAAGTGAGGGAGAGAGAAGGTGAGGTATATGTGTGTTTGTATAAGTCAAAGTTCCCCATTCTTTAATTAAAGCACCATGCCTTCTTATTCTATTCATTCTCTTTTCTTTCTTTTTTTTTTTTTAAAGAGAGGGCTGCTGGAATGTGGTGGTGGGGCCGGCCATGTCAGTGGGTGAGGATGAGAGGGTGTGTGTGTGGAGCAATGAACACCAAACACCAATACAATATGCACCAAAACCCTTTTATTTTCACAAAATAAGCCTTTTTCTTTAATATTTTCTAAACCGTTTTGGCAAACGATTTCATTTCAAAAAGCACATGATAAAATTTTATTTAATGTTTTATGATGCACAAAATTTGTTTCAACTCATTCCAATTTGTAATTTTCCCTAATTAAATATATTAGAGACGGCTTAAAATAATATTAAAATAATATTTTTTTCCAGAAAATTTGAAATTTCACCAGTGGCTCAATAAACACCAAATACTAGTAATTATATAGCTAGAATATGTATATTTAATTTTATAATAAGGATATTTGCATTTTGACTTTTTACAGAAAACCCCCTTATTTTACCGTTTTTTCGAAATTTCACCGAAACGATTTTCAAAACGTTACAATCTTCCCCCCTTAAAGAAATTCGGTCTCCGAATTTAAATTAAAAATCCCCCCAAATACTAAAATATTTCAGCCAAAACCATCAAATCGCCGGGTCTCCGAAATCAGAAATACATAAAAAAAATCGAAGCGCAACGCATGCGCATGAAAAATGAGCATATAACTCAAATCAGAACTCCGTCAAGCATCCTGCAATCATCGGAGTCATGGGGAAGACATAAATACAAAATCCAAAGCAAAACCAATATGATATAACTCGAAACTATACATGTAAAATATATTCAGGTACTGTCCTCTGACTAGTCCTGCTCAGTACGAAAACACATAGCAATATCATAAAAACGTACTGCTCTATAAGAAAAATCAATCCCAAAATACGCGTATGAATACTACGTGCGTCTTGTACTCACAGAAATCAAAATCCAAATATGTGACATACATATGCACAGAAACAACATCTAAGTGCATCGGGTGTGCACGAACCATCTGTCATAGGCAACATGTGTGCCTGACAGCAAAATCAGGTGCATCTGACATGCACGAAAAATCTCGATTTAGTGCATCTGGTGTGCACCAAAATCACACTTCAAAACATGCGCGAAAATCCAAATCAGGTGCATCCATCGTGCACGAAATCATGAAATCCAATATCAAGTGCCGAACATGCGCAAAATCAAATCAGGTGCACAAAACAAATATCGAACATCCCCATCGAAATCAAAGTCCAGGGCATCTAAATGCACAGCATACGTAACACTGCACTGCAAGCATATATGAACTATAGCGCGTGCAAAAACAAAATGCGTATATACGCACAAAATCAACTCAAATGTCTAAAACCGTAAAATCACAAACATGTGAAACCAAGCACGAAAACGATATCAAATGCAACACTGTGCAAAGATCGTAAATCCTCAATCATCAAAATCAAATCATGCGAATAAATCACCCAAAACATCGAAATCAATAATGGCGGAATAGTACCGCTCAAGTGCATCCTCTAAGAATCTCGGGCCAACTGTCGCGGTCACTAGTGGGACGTCTCGTCAATGATCATGAACTCTGGCCTGCTGTTGAGCGTAACACGACCACTCCTGGGTCCAAGTCTTCTCGTAATTTGTCCCAGAAAGGTCCTGTCGAGGTCTCTCCCAAATTTCGCCTCTACTGAACTGTCCGAAAGTCATCGTCCCTTACTACATCTGTTCTCGTTCCGGAAGGGCTGCATACCCATCGCGACTCCTTCTGGAAGGTATACCCAAGTACAATGCCTCGGCATACGTATCGCATCCCTGATGTCGGCGGAAGGGAACGTCATCATATCCAGATCTCGTACGAACCTCTTACTCCATTTTTCTAATGTCGACTGCTCTGGACTCGTCTCGTCGTGGCTGCATGGACTGAGCTCCAATGACTATCCTCGTATCTGGAGTCTCCCAAGAAATGCATCTCACCACCTAGCATCCGAATTAAGTCGAGCCATCCGATCGAGTCGTCAAAACTTCATAATCCCCTAAGAGCTCAACCTCTTGGGCACAGTTTAATAGTATCGAGTACATACCACAGTATCGGTGGTCCAGCCGTAGAAGAGAAAACCCAAGCCTCACTAATGGCGCTGCGGAACTGCCGCAAACCCTAAGGTTCAAAGGCTTTCACACGGTCATTAAGTCGAGTTAGGGTTTCATTCTTCTAGAGGGACCATAGAATTGCCTTCATGTCTTTCCGACTACTTTAAACTTGGAATAATAGGTTTCTGACATTCGATCGTCTCTGTCGACTCTCAACGTCTCCACGTGAAGTCGTCTCTAGCCGGAATCAATCTATCTGATGACCTCGCATCGGAGTAGGCAACGATCCATATGTCCTAGTCATTCATCCTCGATGACTAGCGACCTTCTATTACCTGTTAGTACAACTCATTCTGCACTAACTCCAGCATCTAGGGCAATATCTTATCGTTCGCAGCATTAACTGGCTCGCTCGTCTGCACGCTGAACAGTACCTCGATCATCATGAATAAGCAACACACCAACGGTCATCAAAATCTGGCTGGCCTCTATCATTGGCTCAATCCTCTAGTGTCGATCAGCACATTCGAGTAACCTCATAAAAGCGATTCGCCAAACGCTCGTGGCGCGGAAACACAGTAAAAAGACACATCTCTGCAATCGTGTGTTGCCGGAATTTTGCCCTGGTCAGTCCTCGTTCGTGACGAGCTCGTGCTGACCGCAACTCTAGCTGTAGCTCTCCCTGCCCGTAATCGTGGCATCAAAACCAAACTGGTACCGATGAGGCTAGATCAGGAAGGAATATAATACTGAACAAGGAAATGTATATCCTAAGGCTTCTTAAGTGGAGTAGCGTATCGTAAATATGCCGCGGAACATACCAACGTTACGTCACTCTACTTTAGTCACCTATTCCATCAACCAAGGGTCATCCTATGCTCCGAAGGTAAAACCTAACGCTCTGATACCAACTTTGTCACGACCCGAAAGTACGGAACATGACCGGCACTTAAACTACGAACGTCTCAAGGCGTACGTATTCTAAGTAAGCCGAAAACCCAGAAATCCAAACCAAGAAGAGTAGTAGAGAGTAGGAAAACCAATTTAAATCCAGAAGTTTTAATAGCATAAGCCGAATTATGCGGTTTTTAAAAACATCAAGTATTTTCTGAAAATTTCGGCAGAGTCTCCTTTGTAAATACTGGCTCCCAAACGGGATACAACATGAATAGTATACGAAATCAATAAAAGGCATCCCCAAGCGGGAGCTAGCTCTTCGTCAATCGACAGTCACAATCACACAAGCAATATAATATACAACGCCAACGGCGAGGATCAAAAACTCAAAGGAAACTCAAAACTACAAGAAATCTGCAGAAATAGACGCGCGACTCTAAGGTCGAAAGAATAACATCACTGGTCTCTATCTCAAAAATAAATACATGTTTGGTTTATGGAACTTCTAGATACAACAGAATAATAATATACAAGATATATAATGGGGGTACGATACAAGTAAACCCACCTACTAGCAAATCACCCGAAGGAAACTATGCCCGCAAGCCGTAAGGAAACCTGTACGGCAAACCTGCAAGAAACTGGGGCACAACGGGGGTGAGTTGCAACTCGTGAATAGAATACATCTACGAACAGGAATCGCATGTATGACGCAATCCTAGGTCATACGATCATAATATATCCTCAAATATAATCAGCAGCCTAATAACAATCGCTAGGGTATACCTCTAAACAACGGTAATACCAAGTGCTCGTGTCAGTGCCTCAGATAGCAATATATCATATGGATGATGTATGAATGCATGAAAACAGAGTACATGTACTGAAGAAACTGCTTTCATAACTCAGTGAGATTTCTGTATTTTTTTAAAATGAGGTATCATAAGGAAATCAGTATAAACCGTGTCTAGCATCGACACAAAAACATAAATCCACATATCTCAATATCTCAAGCTCCGGCTACCCGGACTGACCTGGATCATCAAATCTCAGTACCTCAATATCTCGAAATCTCAATGTCTCAAATCTCAATATCTAGGGCGCCGTCAGTCAGACCGGCCCCTACCATCCATCTCAAGACCACGACGGTATCCTCCCGATATCCGACGCGTCGGGTAAAATCACCGGTAGGTAGTGCTCCCCTGCCAGGCTCACATCGTCATCATCACGCGCTTCTTGCCCCGGGTTACCTTACCGGGTCCACCATGTACCCGAAACGGTTCATCCGCCTCCTCGAATCGGGTCTCGAAATCCATCAGCAAACTCATGGTGGACGACTCATACATCATGGGAAAACCGTATTTTTATTTAAAAGAGAGAAAGCAGTTTATATATGTTTTGCGGTTTTCCTCCAAATCCAGAAAATATCATGGAAATCCGAATCATCAATAAAATGTAAAACCATGAATATAAGCATGAGAATCCATGAATACGGCATAACAATGAATAACAGTATGCATGAAGCGACAAGTAATAACTACAACATCTAAGCTGGCATATAAGGTATGTACACTAATATTATGTCAAACTAGTGGCTATCAATCTAAGTTAAGCAATAATATTTTCTAAGGTGTACGTGACATGGCAATTACCGATGAAGATGTGTGTGAGCCGGCAAGTAAGTGTACGTGGTACATACGCATCATCAGTAATGGTGCTGGTGTCCTAACAATATGATATCAACATTTCAATAAGAAAATATAACATAAGTATGCGATGCGAAGCAAACCACAATAATAAGCGGGAGGTGAATACTAGACGCAACTGTAATTAACCTGCATTAATCTAATATAAGCCCTACAAATGGTGCCTTTTGAAATAACACGAATCATGGGGTTTTGAAAATAGGGGCTACGGTGTTTTTATGAAAAGATACGTCTTTTGAAATAGCCGTAGGATCCCTTGGGCTGTCTTTTAAAATACCCATGATTCGTAGTTTTTGAAATAGGTAAGAATCGAATCTAATCTAACAACTAAACTAAACTAAAGGGCTAAGCTAACAAGCTGGACTACAGGTAAGGAAACCGCCTAACATCTGAGCCGATCCATATACATACCTGTAAATATATTAGTCGGTGATCCCGCCTCAATAATTTCATATCCGATACCATAACTACAATCAGACATCCCAAGTCAAGAGTGTGGATCAATCATCAAGATATAGCTCGTACGTAAATCCGTCGTACGGCATCCCCAAATCTGGGTACGGGTCAATATCATATTCCTCACACCATTCCTCTGGTATCCTCTTTATTCAAGATCATAGTCTAGGGTACTGATCTACGTCTAGTACGATACTAATATCACCTAAGTATGCATGCACGTGTGTGAAAACTACGTCAAAGGACCCGCTAAAACATCAGGTCGTATATCAAATACGAACCCTGTCATATCACCGATCTCACGGCCTCAAATCGAATCTCATCGACTCATCTCAAATCCCAAGTACTATCCTCAAATCCAGTATATGAACACATAGTCCCATACCCATGTGAACACGTAAATATATAATCCCAGATATGCACATGTAAAAGAAAGGATGTATGCAAGTATGTGCGTGTGTGTGTATAGGTGCAACCCCTACTCTAGGGTTTCGCAACTACACTAAACCAATCACAGAACACCCAAAAGTCCATCTTTATCATCAATAATCTCAACAATATAATCAATATATATGTATGTATACGTATTCGTATATATCACCACGAACTGCGGGGGTGCTATACGCCATCCACCCGACTTCTCCCCGTTGATATAAATCTACTCACCTTGTCCTTGCTCGCCGGTGCCACGTCGCCACGCGCTTGCTTATCGTCTCAAAGTCCACATGGGGTACCTACATATCATAACGCACCGTATCGCATTAAAATCCGACTCATGACCAAAACTACACACGAATCCCACATAGGTCAAAACCTATTGTTTGCTTTCACAAATCAACTCAAAAACCCTCGACATCGGCGTACAAATATCGATTGATCAAGAAAAATACTAAACATACCAATCATGGTTTCACAAATCACTAATTATTATATGAAATAGGCTAAAATTTACAAAAACCCCAAACCCACATTAAAAGCTATTTTTCCGAAAACCTAGCTAGCAAAATTTTACCGTTTGTACAAAACTTGATGTTTTAACATTTCTAATGGCAATAATACTTATTAAACATCTTAAATAAGTCATAAAAACAATTTCCACAATTTAATCTCACTAAATTTCGTTAACCCCAAAATTCTAGTTTACAATATACAAAATTTTAACAATTTTATAGCAAAAATGCACAAACAACAATTTAGCTTGGATTTTCATGAACTAAAGTATTAAACTACAACTTAAAATGTTAATAATGTTATGAATAACCTAATTAGATTTTTCTCTTAATTATTTTCATAGTTTAAAAAAACCTAGTTTGCTAAAAGGATCATAATTTGGGCAAATTAATTGTAACAATTAACCAATTAGCTACTAGATCGGGTTTTGCATGTCTTAAAAGGTTCAACTACACATTACAACCTTCAACAAGTGATTAAAACCCTAATTCTAAACTCAAACCCTATCTTTCAATTTCAAACTTGAAATTGAAACCATAAAATTATCTAAACAAGTTAGCTTAAGGCATTAAACCAACAATTTACATATTGGGCTAAGATTTATACCTCACATTTGTAGATCTAGCTTGCAAATCTAGCCTCCCAAAATGGCCTCCATGCTCTAAGATCCAAGATAGATAGGTCAAGGAAGATGGGTTAAGCTTTAATTTGGAGTTTGTGAGGCTTGATTTTTGATTGATTTTTTATGGATTTTTTATGTAGGAATGAATTGGGAAAATTTGGGACAGCAACTAGGGAATTTTCGGCTGCAAAAATTTGAGGGGGGAGAGAGAGTATGGTGTGAGTGGGTGAGTGTGAAAGCCATCTCAAATGTTATACCTTTTAACTTATTACATTAATTTATTAATTTTCCTATTCTATTAATTTTAGAAGTGAAAGTGAGATGAGAAATTTGTGGAGAAAGAGGGGGGGCTGTCACCTAGGTCGGCTACAAGTGAGCGAGAGAGAAGGTGAGGTATATGTGTGTTTGTATAAGTCAAAGTTCCCCATTCTTTAATTAAAGCACCATGCCTTCTTATTCTATTCATTCTCTTTTCTTTCTTTTTTTTTTTTAAAGAGAGGGCTGCTGGAATGTGGTGGTGGGGCCGGCCATGTGAGTGGGTGAGGATGAGAGGGTGTGTGTGTGGAGCAATGAACACCAAACACCAATACAATATGCACCAAAACCCTTTTATTTTCACAAAATAAGCCTTTTTCTTTAATATTTTCTAAACCGTTTTGGCAAACGATTTCATTTCAAAAACCACATGATAAAATTTTATTTAATGTTTTATGATGCACAAAATTTGTTTCAACTCATTCCAATTTGTAATTTTCCCTAATTAAATATATTAGAGACGGCTTAAAATAATATTAAAATAATATTTTTTCCAGAAAATTTGAAATTTCACCAGTGGCTCAATAAACACCAAATGCTAGTAATTATATAGCTAGAATATGAATATTTAATTTTATAATAAGGATATTTGCATTTTGACTTTTTACAGAAAACCCCCTTATTTTACCGTTTTTTCGAAATTTCACCGAAACGATTTTCAAAACGTTACAGTCACGTGGGTCACGTGAGGCACTGCCTCAAAGGGCCTTCTCTATGGATCTTTTCGGGGGTCACGTGGTGGCACGTGACCCTGCCTCTTTGTATGTTTTTTAGAAGATCTCTTAATCCCTTTTTTTAAGAATTAAATTCTTCGTATGGTTGAACCCTAACAATGAATTTAAGAGGAATTAAATTCCTATTTCCTTCTGAAGATTTATATTCTGGGATAGAGTTGAACTCTGAATTTTCTATAGGAATTAAATTCCTCATATATGTGAAGAGCTGAATTCTATCATAAGGTTAAACCCTAATAAAAGCTTTAAAGGAATTAAATTCCCACTTTCTTTTAGAGAGGCATGAGATTCTGTCATAAGGTGAAACCCTAATTTCTTCTTTCTTAAATGAATTAAATTCCTATTATTTTAACAGAACTAAGTTCTTAACTAGGGTTGAACCCTGATTCTGTTCATTCTGAAGGAATTAAATTCCCATAACATAGGGTTAAACCCTAATTTTATTTTAAAGGAATTAAATTCTTATAGTTCTGTGAGAATTAAATTCTCAAGCTTCCATTTCCCTCTCTATGCTTTGGATCTGCATAGCAGGATCTCAACCCAATGAGAATTAAATTCTCAATTCAAGGGGAGATGTGCACTTTACAGATCCTCCACTAAAGAGAGAACTATGTTCTTCTGCTTAATATCAGAGTTAAACTCTGTTGAGAATTAAATGTTCCTTTTCTTTCAAAAAGCCTTCCCTTTCTTACCTAGGGTTTTCTTTTGCAGAAGATCCAAATTCCTCCAAAGTATCAAGGCTCTCTTCTTTTTTTTATGTATCGATCCTCTCTGCATATATCTCTCTGTGTGTCTCTTGGCTCCTATTTATAGGAGAAGCAACAAAATCAATTAGTTTTTTGATGAATCTTTCATTGAGAGATTTGATTTGTACTTATCATTCATTTGGACCTTTGGATTATTAGGTGAATTTTATTCACCATTGGATTTTAAATCCATAGATTCTCCTTTGTTATTTCGGTTAGATTTTAAGGGGAAATCTTTCCAAATTCAAGATTTTTCCATAGATAGATGATATTTAATCACCTTTAAATTTTTAATTCAATCGGTTCTTTTGGAAAGATTTGAGAGGTCTTTTCTCAAAATTTAATTCTGTTAACAGATGGGCTTTGAAAGCCGGTCACGTGTGGGCATGTGACCCCTGGTCACGTGTGGGCACGTGACCCCCTTGGAACGAGCCCTCTTCTTCTTTTTGTGCTCTGCCTTCTGGCCGCTGCTTAGCCGTCACGTGCCACCACGTGACCACTGATCACGTGTGAGCACGTGACCCTCGTCTGGAGCCTTTTTCTTGATTTAACCGGAGAATGAGTCTGCTGCTCTTAAATGTCACGTGCCAACACGTGACCCTTGGTCACGTGTGAGCACGTGACCTCTTCTGAAGCCTTTTCCTTGATTTGATCAGGGAACTGATGTGCCTTTGAAGCCGTTTTTAAATGTCACGTGCCAACACGTGACCCTGGTCACGTAGGAGCACGTGACCCTTTCTGAAGCCCCTTCCTTTGATGTAGTCGGGAAACTGAATCTGCCTTGCCGATGCTTTTAGATGTCACGTGCCAACACGTGACTACTGGTCACATGTGAGCACGTGACCCTTTTCTGAAGCCTCTTCCGTAGGCTTTCCTGATTTTAAATCAGGAAACAAATGCCCCCACAGCGTTGTTCTCACGTGTCTGCACGTGAGTGCAACGCTGTCACCTTTTGTGACTGTTGGATTCCTCTAGGGATTTGGGGAGATGAAACGTTTCCATCACTATCTATAAATATTGGGGTCATTTCAGAAGAGCATCCACTCTGCTCATCTTCCTCCTTTGAGAACTTTCTTCTTTCGAGAATTTAATTCTCTTTTCCCAGAGCTTAGTTCTCTGCCTTGAAAATCTTTCAGAGTTTAACTCTGTTCGAAGAGACTTTTCTCTTTAGGTAATGCTCTCAAATGAACGATGAACTCTCACATTCCTCTGGATTTTAAATCCAAAACAAGGGTTTTTACCCTTTAAACATGAACCCATGAAACCAATTAATCTTCAGCAGTAAATCTCTTTTAGGGTTCATCTGATCCTCCAAGGAGATGATGATGACAGTTCAAATCCATGGAGTTTAACTCCGTTCACAGAAAAAAGTTTCTGGGGATTTAATTCCCCTTTCCAAAAGGAATTCAATTCCTGTGAAGAACTAAGTTCTTCCCCATAGAGGCTTCTTGGGGTTTCCTTCGCCCCAGGTTGTCCTTCTGTAATCAATGCAGCAGAAGCTTTGTAACAATTCTCATGACCTTTATTTCAGGTATTATGGATGCACATATGTATGGCCTTGACGAAATCATTTCCTACGGGAACATTCGCGCACTGGGCCGCAGTCAGAACCAGGAGTTCACCAATGCTCAGTGTGCTGAGATTATGAGCTGCTTTGACGAGTACAACCATCGGCTACTCCCCCGTCGCTCTCCTCTTTTGAGACTCATCGTGCTGGCAATTTGGGAGGCGCTTCCTCTTTTCTGCGCCGGTGTACCGCTCAGGGCATTGGACGCTGCCGAGGACAAGATACATTCGGTGTATCTGATGAGTTTAATCTCGAAGAGAAGGCGCGACAACCTCATTGATCTCTTGCACCAGGCATTTCAGCAGTCGGCCATACTTGCTGCCTATCGGAGGGTGGAGGACATTTGCGAGGACCCCGACACTTGTGATCATGAGAGAAAACATACTCGGGAGGTTCGAAATGCTTCGAGAATCTTGGACAAAGTTAAGCTTGAGTTTCTCAATCCGTGCCCCGCGTCTGAAGTCTTACCATTGTAAACGTGTTCTCTTTATTTTGTATGACCTTCTTAAAGTACGACTGATAAGTTCTATTATGTTTTTGTATGTTTGCATGCCTTTCTATGGGATTTTATCATTTCACTATTGTTGTTGCTGATACTTTTAATATGCATGGTGCTATTCCATTTCTAGTGCACGTCAAGTTTGGGGCTCACGTGTTCTGCACGTGGGATCCTTTGATAGGACTGTTCAAAATTTTTCCATGCCACATTTTTAGTGCACAATATCAGATGTAGAAAAGAAGCCTTGGAAATAGTTCCATCCCCCTGATTTTCGATGCTTTTCCTTTTTTGGGCCTTGGAAATAGCTTCATCATGCAAGATTTTCCGTGCTCAACACTAAATGCACTTCTTTATATCTGAGGCTATAGCCTTCTTTTCCCTTCACAGAGATTTATATTTTTTCTTTCTTATTTTGGTGTAATTTGTCTTGAGAAACAAACGAGCGCCATGGCCTGCAATCGCCATTATGCTCGTCGACAGCCATGGGAAGTTCCTATCGAGGAGATGATCCCCCACTTTGCTGCTCGGTTGGTGGATCCACTCCTTACCGACGACGAATGTGACTCGGCAATGTATGAACTCTCGATCCGTAGGGGGTCCCCCCTCCCGATGGGGTCCCTCTGGCTCCAGATGATTCTCACGGCCGTGCTTGCCGACATCCTTCCTCATCCGGCGGAGACGACCCTGGCGATGCTTGACGCGGTTGAAGAAAAGCTCGAGGGCTTTCACGAAGCGTGCCTGATTACTCAGGCTTTGAAGGATTGCTCAATTCATCTGTTGAGCCAGATAAAGGCCCGGCGAGCTATTATGTCTGCTTTCGCGGACGAACACGGCGCCAATCGATGGGGAGCGACTCCTCGTGAGAACCGTCGCTTTGATGTGCTGGAGAAAGCAGAGAGAGAGAGATGGAGAATTTTGTCCTCTGCTTTGTTAACCCTTGCGCCATTGATCCCGTATTTGGTGACCTTTTCCCGTCAGCGTAGCATTTTTAAATTAGTCCTTCTTTTTGTATGCTTTATGTTGAACTTCCATGTAGGCTCGGTACTCGTATGTATGTTTTCGCTTACATGAATAAACTTTGTGTTCTTTTTACGAAAACTTCCTCTAATTATCAACATTGTCATCATGTCGCATGCACATTAAAGCCTCGAATTTTATTTCTTTTTCGGATGTTCATATGATTGCGAACACATGCTCGATAGGTTAAACATCGGAAATTTTCTCGTTGCTTTTCATACCAGGTGATGTGAGCGCGTTTTAGATCGATTATTGCTGTCGACCGGAAGCCCATTTATGTGATCTTGAGCGTGTATGTCCCGTTTCCAAGGTTGCGGTCACAAAAGTGAGCTTACATGGCCTGATAGGGCGACATGTGGCGAACATATTGTTGTGCGAGAAAAAGGGCTCGGCCGTAAATTCTTGGAGAGAGAGCTGGCTTCTAAAGCGCTGAGCGAGCTTCAGACGAGTTTTACTGCCAAGGACAACAAAGCGTACGGGCTCTGGCGGGTGCATCAAGAGTCTATCAGGGAGGTGGTGACTCTTGATAAAGCTGCTACGTTCACTCGTGAAAGGGTCGAGGCTCATAAGGCCACCGAGAAAGAGCTTGAGGACCGGCTCGCTTCGTATCAGGCCCAGCAGGCTTAGGCGGAGGCCTGTCTTCTAGCGATCTTAAATCATGAGGCCGTGGCCCAACAAAAGCAGGATGAGCTGATCAAGCTGCTAAATCGCCCGCCGGTTTGAAACATTTGTATCTTTCCCTGCCTTCCTGTATATACTCATAGATGAGAGTATTTTCTTTTGCTTTTTTCATGAATTGTACTTTGTATCCATTTTGGTTTATGAATAAAAGATACATTTTTCTTCTCAACGGCGTGTCTCTTTTCATTGAATGCGTTTGCGGACAATTTATCTCGATCTCCTTGCAGGGCATCGGTGGCTTAGGATTCAGGGTTAAGATCTGCTTCCTAAGACTTTTGCGCCTTATGAGCCACGAGGGTCTCATAAAGAGTTTTTCTCCCCATGGGTCGAGAGGATCCCATAGGTGTAAGTTCTTCTTAAGAATCATAAGGATTCTTAAGCGGGTTTTCCCTTGAGAGTCGTAAGGATCTCACTGGAGAGTTTTTCTTCCTTACAGGTCGTGAGGACCTGCAAGTGCTGGATGTAGTCATCCTTATTCGTGTTTCACGGGGTCGGGGGTTGCTCAAGGCATCATAGTTTAAAGACGTCGCGGTCAAGGTTAAGGACATCATAGTTCGTGGATTTATGGACTCCACAGTCCGATGTTAGTTTTAAGACATCTCGGTCAAGGTTAAGGACCTCATAGTCCGTGGATTTAGGGACTCCACAGTCCGATGTTAGTTTTAAGACATCACGGTCAAGGTTAAGGACCTCATAGTCCGTGGATTTAGGGACTCCACCGTTCGATGTTAGTTTTAAGACATCACGGTCAAGGTTAAGGACCTCATAGTCCGTGGATTTAGGGACTCCACAGTCCGATGTTAGTTTTAAGACATCACGGTCAAGGTTAAGGACCTCATAGTCCGTGGATTTAGGGACTCCACAGTCCGATGTTAGTTTTAAGACATCACGGTCAAGGTTAAGGACCTCATAGTCCGTGGATTTAAGGACTCCACAGTCCGATGTTTGGTTGCAGGGACCCGTCACCTCTTTAAATACGTTGAGGAATTACAACGCCAGGTATCAAAGGAGTGAAGAGATGTACCCCTTAAACCAAGGTAGAATCCGTAGGGAATCGGGGTTGTTGATCGTTAGTTTTAAGACATTACGGTCGAGGTTAAGGACATCATAGTCCGTGGATTTTAAGGACTCCACAGTCCGGTGTTTGCTTTGGATGCTTCACACGGGTTCACTGCCGTGCTTGGCGAGGACCAGGCTCCGCTCTGGGCGTTTTCCGCAGGGTCAAAGAGTGACGTTATCCGCGTTCCACGTAACCAGGAATTTTTCACTAGATGCTTCACACGGGTTCACTGCCGTGCTCGGCGAGGACTAGGCTCCGCTCTGGATGCTTCATACGGGTTCACTGCCGTGCTCCGCGAGGACCAGGATCCGCTCTGGACGTTTTCCATGGGGTCAAAGAGTGACGTTATCCGCGTTCCACGTAACCAGGAATTTTGCACTAGATGCTTCACACGGGTTCACTGCCGTGCTCGGCGAGGACTAGGCTCCGCTCTGGATGCTTCACACGGGTTCACTGTCGTGCTCTGCGAGGACCAGGATCCGCTCTGGACGTTTTCCACGGGGTCAAAGAGTGGCGTTATCCGCGTTCCACGTAACCAGGAATTTTGCACTAGATGCTTCACACGGGTTCACTGCCGTGCTCGGCGAGGACTAGGCTCCGCTCTGGATGCTTCACACGGGTTCACTGCCGTGCTCTGCGAGGACCAGGATCCACTCTGGACGTTTTCCATGGGGTCAAAGAGTGACGTTATCCGCGTTCCATGTAACCAGGAATTTTGCACTAGATGCTTCACACGGGTTCACTGCCGTGCTCGGCGAGGACTAGGCTCCGCTCTGGATGCTTCACATGGGTTCACTGCCGTGCTCTGCGAGGACCAGGATCCGCTCTGGACGTTTTCCACTGGGTCAAACAGTGACGTTATCCGCGTTCCACGTAACCAGGAATTTTGCTGATTGTATCCGCATTTCACGGGATGGAGGTTTGACTGTTGGCGATATGTATACCATCGAGCTATGGAACTGGGAGTTGCCGCTGTTCCGCTTAGCTTAGAGTTGTGTCCGTTGTTACGAGACGAGTGTTGAAACGATCTCCAGGTCTCCTTTGGGCCGTCGAGATTTTGCTTCTTCTTATGATGAAACTTGGAGGAGAAGTATGATCCCTTCTTTGTTTACGCCCTTGGATTGTATACGGGGTGTGATGGAACATCACCTATAGGGCATAAATTAAAACTTTTTATTTTATTTTATTTTATTTCCGCGATGCTCTATCATTTCAGCTTTTATATCGCGAAGGTCGCGATTGCCCCATCATTTCGGCTATTTTTCGCGGTGCCCAATCATTTCGGCTATTTATTTCATTTTCACTCGCTGTTTTTTATTGCGAGTTGCCCCATCATTTCGGCTATTTTTTATGCATACATTTTTATTTGCTGCTTTTTATTGCAAGTTGCCCCGTCATTTCGGCTATTTCGTATGCATGTGTGGCTCGCTAGCCTTTTCGCTGCAAGCTTGGATTTTAGACACCGATTTCGGCATCAGCATCGCTACCACTGGGATATTGCCAGGAGCGAACCATCATTTTCCTCTGTCGATGTTGAACAAAGGTGGCTTAGCAAACATGGTTAGGGTCCTGTCGACTAAGGCTTTTGACTTCATGAGCCGTAAGGGTCTCACAAAGGTATTCCTCCCTACAAGTCGTGAGGATCTTGTAGGTGTATTTTCTCCCTAGGAATCGTGAGGATTCCTAAGTGTATGTTCCTCTGCAAGTCGTAAGGATCTTACAAGAGGGCTTTCTCCTTATAGGTCGAGAGGACTTACAAGGGTTGCTCACCATATAGACATATTCCTAGTCACGAGTGGGACTTTGCTGGGGAAATGTTTATTCGCGCCCGTGGATTGTATACAAGGGTCAGTATTGAGCCACTTGTAGGGCAATGTCGAAGGGTATAAAGGATTTTGCTTAAGCACAGGTTTAGGTCTCTGTGACTTAAGACTTTCAAATCTTATGAGCTGTGAGGGTCCAATAAGAGAATTCTCCTTACGAGTCGTGAGGATCTCGCAAGTGTATTTTCTCCTTAGGAATCGTGGGGATCCCTAAGTGTGTTGCTCCTTTGTGAGTCGTAAGGATCTCACGCGGGTGGTTTCTCCTTACAAGGTCGAGAGGACCCTATAAGTGTCTTTTAACGAGGTTGCGCCATTTCGGGTTTTCACAAACACTCGCCGGTAGTCCTGCTGTTTTTACTCATGGAGCCCTTTCGGGTTTTCATCCGTGCCCATTTTGCTTATGGACATACCGTTTTTTTTTTATTCTTTTCATTTTCTTTTTTCTCTTTTTTTTACGAGGTCGCGCCCTTTCGGGTTTTCACGAACACTCGCCGGTAGCCCTGCTGTTTTTACTCTCGGAGCCCTTTCGGGTTTTCATCCGTGCCCTTTTTGCTTATGGACATACCGTTTTATTTATTATATATATATTTTTTATTTTTTTATCTCGTCAGCCTAAGGATGCTGCGGTATTAGTTTAAGGACGTTTCGGTCCGCTATTAGTTTAAGGACATTTCGGTCCGTCGTTAGTTTAAGGACATTTCGGTCCGTCGTTAGTTTAAGGACATTTTGGTCCGTCGTGGAGAGAGCCGGCTACTACTTATAGAGCTTTGAGCTTTAGGAAGATAGCGAGCGGACATAGTCGTCGTCATCTATCATTGACCTAGGCTGTGGCTCATTAAGCGTAGTATTTCTTTAGGAAGCGGCCGTTTATTGGCCTGAAAGGCCTTTCACCATGCATGTCCATGAGTAGATAGGCCCCACCCTGGTAGACCTTATCTATGATGTACGGGCCTTCAAAGTTTGGCTCGACTTTTCCCCGCTTGGCGCGATTGGGGATCATAGATCTTTTGACCACTAGCACGAGTTCGCCTTGGCGGAATGTTCTCGGCCTAGTCAATCTTTCGTACGAGCGCGTCATCTTTACTTTATAGGCCTCCAGATTTTGTTGCGCTATGAGCCGGGTTTCATCGAGGGCATCAAGCTCCTCAAGCCGAAGGTGAGCATTTTCTTTGTTTGTCAATCCGTGGTGGACTGCCACTCGTAGAGAAGGCAGCTCTATCTCGAGGGGGAGTACCGCTTCCGTACCGAATACCAGTGCGTATGGCGTCGTGTTCGTGGCCGTCTTGCACGTAGTTCGATATGCCCAAAGAGCCTCTTGCAGTCTCTCATGCCAGTCCTTCTTATTTCGGGACACCGTCTTTTTTATGATCTTTGTCAAGGTCTTATTGAAGGCCTCGGCCAGACCGTTAGCTCGTGGATTATAAACTGAGGAATATCTCCAGTCTATATTGTGCTGCTGCGCGAAGCGGCTAATCTTATGGCTTCTGTAGGCTGGCCTGTTATCGGAGATAATCCGCCGTGGAGTTCCAAACCGATAGATGACGTGCGTCTTGAAGAAGTGGAGGATATTCTCTGTCTTTACTTCCCTCAACGGTACTGCTTCCGCCCATTTGGAGAAGTAATCAGTCGTCGCCAGGATGAAGCGATGTCCCCAGGACGATGCTGGTTCAATGGGGCCGACTATGTCAGTCCCCCACATTTCGAATGGCCAGCTAGCCACCGTCGGATGTAGTAGATTCGGATGCTGGTGGATGAAATCCCCGTGGATTTGGCATGAGTGGCATTGCTTCGCATATTCGAGGTAGTCCTGGATCATCGTGGGCCAGTAGTAACCCATCCGTTTAATTTTTAACTTCATCTTCGGGCCTGCTTGATGAGAACCACAGATTCCGTCATGAACTTCCTGAACGACTCTTTCTGCTTCGTCAGGTCCTAAACATCTCAGCCACAGAAAATCAAACGACCTCTTATACAGAGTATCATTGACGAAAGCGAAAGATAGAGCTCGTTTCATGAGCTGATATCTTGAGGACGCTTCTTCGGCCATTCGGTGGGACTTAAAGTAGTCTATGAAGACTTCCCTCCAGTCCTCAGCCTTCTCACGGTCTTTTATCTGTAGGGTCGTCTGCTCAGTCGCTCCCTTTTCTTCGCATGATTCCAGAGATATTTCTGCTGGGGCGAGCACTCGACGGCTTTGTACCATGATTTTAACGTCATCGAGGTTCTCGTCAGCCAATTCTTTGGCGAGCTTAGCTAACGCGTCCGCTTTGCTATTTTCCGCGCGTGGTATGCTTTCCAAAGTATAGGAGGGAATTTGGGTCAACAGTTGTCGCGCCTTTTCGCCGTACTTCACCAACTCTGGTTTGCACGTTTGGTAGTCACCATTTACTTGACTAACGACCAGTTGAGAGTCCCCGTATATAAGAAGGTCTTTAATTCCCATGTCAATGGCGATCTCGAGGCCCGCTATCAAAGCTTCGTATTCGGCTTCATTATTCGTCCTTGGCTCTGTTAAAGAGAAGGCGAAGCGCATAATCCCTCCTTGTGGAGTTACGAAGATGAGGCCTACTCCCGATTTGATTATGGGGGTACATTGCTTGCTCTTCTTCATGGAAGATGCTCCATCAAAATAGAGTTCCCATCGGGTATCACCGCCGCCGATCGCATCAAATGCATGTTCGTCCGGCAAATCGCAGTTCAGAGGAGAACCGGCAGGTACTGGATACTCAGCAAGGAAGTCGGCGATGGCCTGGCCTTTCACTGCCTTGAGAGGTCGATACGTTATCGAGAACTCCATTAAGAGTAGAGCCCATTTAGCGAGTCGACCCGTCAATATAGCCTTTGACATCAAATATTTAAGGGGGTCCACTGAGACGGACTTCGTGCGCCAACGCATAGTGCCTGAGCTTTGTTATCGCGAAGATCAACGCCAGGCAGTGTTTTTCAATGGGAGAGTAGTTGCTTTCTACCCCCAGCAGAACTCGACTTAAGTAGTAGAGTGCTCTTTCTTTTCCTTGATCATTCTCTTGTGCCCATAATGCGCCTAAGGAACCTTCGAGGGCGGTTGTATAAAGAATGAGGGGTTTTCCCTTGTCCGGAGCAGCCAACACCGGCGGGTTCTGCAGGTACTGTTTAATTTCGTCCAACGCGCCCTGGCATTTTTGATCCCAGACAAATGGAGTTCCTTTCTTCATCAGGTGGCTGTAAGGACGGCACTTGCCTGAAAGATTGGCGATAAACCGCCGGATGTATGCGAGCTTCCCTTGGAGAGACCGCAACTGTTTGAGGGTTCTTGGTGGAGGCATTTCTATAATCGCCTTGATCTTAGATGGATCTATTTCGATACCTCGGTGTCAGATGATGAATCCCAGGAATTTACCCGAGGAGACTCCGAACGCACATTTGAGGGGATTCATCTTCAAATTATATTGCCGAAGGCGTTGAAATACAGTCTTCAGATGCGTTAAGTGCTCTTCGTATGACATGCTCTTCACCACGAGGTCATCAATATAGCACTCGACGATGTCATGTATGAGATCGTCGAAGATCTTTGTCATGGCCCTTTGATAGGTAGAACCGGCGTTCTTTAGACCAAAGGGCTTAACCTTGTAGCAGAATATTCCCAAAGGGGTCCGGAAAGCCGTATGTTTCTGGTCTTCAGGATGCATTTTTATTTGATTATACCCTGATGAGCCGTCCATGAAGGAGAAAACCTCATGAGTGGACGTGTTATCTATCATCAATTCGGTGACTAGCACTGGAAAATCGTCCTTCGGGCAAGCTTTATTAAGATCCCGGAAGTCTACGTATATGCGCACTATCCCATTTTTCTTCATCACTGGGACGATGTTGGCGATCCATTCAGGGTATTGAACTTCCTGGATGAAGCCAGAGTCGATCAGCTTTTTGACCACGGCGTTGATGCTCATCTCAAGCTCGAGCCGCATTCTCCTCGGCGCCTGTTTGACTGGCTTGATGTCCGGGGATATCGCCAATCTGTGTACAGCAATTTCTGGATCTAATCCCGGCATTTCGGAATAGTTCCACGCGAAGCAATCTCTATGCTGTAGAAGCACGTCCTTTAACGCAGCCACCCTTTCTTCAGATAGCAGCTCGCTGACGAATGTCGGTCGTGGATCATCTGCCGATCCCAACTCAATCTTCTTGAGGTTATCTGCAGTAGTATGTATGCCATCTTCCAGTTCTTTCGGAGCTGGCGGAAATTCTGAGATCACCTCATCATTGCTGTTCTCAAAGCACCAGGGAAGGTCATCCACGTTCTTGAGCTCTTATTTTAATATTGTAATCATGTGACAAGTGCGAATCCGCTTCCAAGACCGATGTGGGTCTAGGTCTGCTCTCGCGGCTTTAGGTTCGTGCTGTTGTGGCGGCGTTACCCTCCAGCTGCGGGATAAAGAAAATCTGCCTTGTTGGTATTGGTCTTCGACCCAGTTCTTGAAGGTGAAGCGGTCTTCGATAGGGTGTCCTACGGCTCGGTGATAAGAGCAATAGCCCGGATAAGAAACCTCGTTAACTTGCTCAGGGTGCTTAGACTCCGGAAGTGCGATCATTTGATGTTCTATAACGAGCTCGAGTAGCTTCTTCGTCTTGTCTCGAGGGAAGGAATACGCTCGACTCATCTTCTTCATGAGGGACAACTCCGAACCGCGTGATGCCCGGTCACACGACTCTCTGATCCTGCGTCGTTGTTGTCAGCTCTTCTTTCCGCCTTTTGATTTATTTCTGCCTCTGCGTCGGGCCTTTTGCACAACGGGTTGACAGGGAGGAGCATCTTTGTCTTTTGCAGCCTGTTGAAACAGGCGTTGCGTCCTGGCCTTCTCGTAGATGGCCATCTCGTGGTTGTGGTCTTCCCGAGCCTTTTGACCTGCTTTCCTGATAAGCTTGTCCATTTGTTCTTCAAATGACGGACTCGGCACTTCACTCGCGGGATCCAGTTTTGATGAAGGGTTGGCATTGCTGGACAGGGCGTTTTTCTCCTCCTTGAAGTTATATACGGCGTAGCTACCGTGGATTCGCTCCCGTTTACCGGATCTCACGTATCCAAGGCCGAGCGTTTCCATTCTCCCGTTGGGCAATTTGCGCTGAGTTCCAGGGACATTCCAAATCTTGTTGTAGAACCGAGCTTGTCGAACAGTCTGTTTTAAGGGTACTCCTTGGCGCTTCAATAGCCTCTTTAGTCCATTTGTGTAATATCTGGGAAAACGGATGGGTTGGAGCCTGTCGAGTGTAGCATTAGTGTAGGGTTCCTAGGCATCCTAATGAGGTCTCACAAGGCATCAACCATGCCAATTTCAAATTTTACGGTGCCGAGAAACCCGACTACGGATCGTTGGCTAGAAATCTAGGCGAAACAACAAACTAGTTAACACTTAACTAAGAGCTACGGAAATACAACCTTTGTAGATCCGGTTCTCCACCTCCATAGCTCCGCAATGAAGTGTCCTCGCTGTCCATAACAAGTCCCGGGCTCTAGCGTCGGCTTCATCGGAGAATGGACGGGCTAGGTCATCGATGTCCATGCCGAAGATGATCTACGTCGAGCCATCGCTAAATCAAGCTCCAACTTCACCAAGTCATGAAAACTTGTGAAGGAAACACACTCTACTACTTGGCAAGAGGTAGAGGATGAAGAAATAGGAAGTGGGTAGACTTTAGAATTGGATTTCTCACTCATTTTGCATCAATCACCATTGATGGAGGAAGGTATCTTCATGAAGAAGAAGAAGAGGAAGAAGATGATAAATATTATGATAAGTTAAAATGAATAGAAAAGAAAATCCAATCTTATCATAACACTTACCATAGTTAAGTGTAGAGAGTTAACCAAAGTTAGTGAGTGGTTAGGGTTTGGCATAAAACAAAAATGGTGGACTTTTCAAAAGTTCAAGAAACTTCAACAAAAGAAATAAATAAAGCCACCATTTTCCTTTTGCCAAAAATAAATAAAACAATAAATAAATCATTTAAAACCCTTAACCATTAACTAACTATGGTTTAAACATACATTTAACCATGTATTGCATGTATCATCAAACATGATACAAGCAAGTGCACAAAATCATATCGCATATGCAATGCGCACACCCGAGTGAGAAAATCCATTTAAAGTGAACCGATACTAGTTAATGCAAAGTAATATATCAAATATATAATTATGCATTAAATCATTAAATCAACTCTTGATTTAACGATCCGGTCATATCGTATATAACCGACTAGTATCCTTTGTATCGGTTTATCGAATCAATCCTTGATTCGATAACTAGGGTATATCGCATATAACCTAATTGATACATTCATCGCGAGAATGAAATACGGTATCACATACACGCATTATTCTCGGTCCCGCACATATCTCATATGCGCTCCTATTTCGTTTCGCTTGAGCCAGGAAACCTCTGTGTAGGACTCTAAAGACTCGTCAATACGCCGGCAGCAGGTGATGATCATATCAAGCACCCACAACCCGCAAGCGGTCTGCTAAACGTAACGGCCACCCGGGTATTGAGCGATCATAAGATCGACGAGCAAGCCCACTCACACTCCTGTGAATCCAACCAGTAACACTACCGTACAGTCCGGTCTGATCGTCTAATATGTCGCATATCTCGCCTAGGGGTGGTAAACATCAGACCCCAATAGCTCGATAAGTCGTGCCGATATAAGGTCTATAACTATTCGAGAAACTACTGGTAACACTTACCAGTAAATCTCAGCAACCCTGGCCAGGGATTTCCTGTTATAGCCAATCGAACACAGCACAACATCAACCCTCTATACCGGGAGAGACGAATCCCCTCCTATCGCTCATTGCCTCCATGTGACTCGGGACTGTACCCAAAAACCACCGTTTTGCACGCCCTCTTGGACGTGGTAAGATGGAAATCAAAGCACAGTGGGAACCATACGAGACTCTATGACGATCTCGGGTCAACAGAATACTTTGTACCAGTGTCACCAGAGAACTGCCATCTGACGTGAGGTATAATACCATCTGGGAGTTCTCGGCGAGTCCGTCCAGTGTACCCAGTCTCTACTGAGCACCCGTATATCATCTCTGATGTCAAACACCAATGGATATGGGATCATCCATCGCCCATCTGTATGGGTCGAGAAGGTACACGCTAGTCTACTCTGGTATATCGATGCCCCGTCTCGATACACCCTCGACTAGGGACTTTGAAGGATGTACTTATGGACTACCATGTCCCCACTAGTATGATCCGCATCATAGTCCAGGTAGTCAAGTACAGATCCTAAGGGCTTTACCAACATGTAACAGGGAGACAATCAGTGTACACGTTAAGGTAAAGAGCAACCAGATAGCATACTATCATGTCGAGCAAGAAAGTCCTCCCAATATATGTCCCAGCATCCACTACAATATACATCCTATGTATAGTAATGGCCTCTAGGGCATACATATAACTAACAATCTCCCACTTGCACTAGGGCCATCTGTAGCAGTGGTTGCAGTATCTCATACTCAACCATCCCATAAAAAAAATCTCTCTTTGGGAACAGGCCTTTGTGAGTGGATCCGCTGTGTTGTCCTCAGAATCTACTCTCCTTACCTCGATCACCCTGGAGATCAACTATCTCCATGATCAGGTGATGCGGCCTCAGAATACGCCTGGGTCACTGATGGGACGGGTGTTCCTTGGCATAAGCCACAACTCGATTGTCTCACAATGGTAGGAACGAAGTTCATCTCATGAACTGTTATACACCCAGACTGCCTCTATGGTAGCATCTTAAGTAGTGATGTATCCTGCCTTTATCGTCTAGTATGCCACGGTATCTTGCTTGGAACTCTTCCAACATACCGTCCCATTACTGAGGGTAAAGACAATGCCTGCGACTGACATTCAGTCGTCTTTATCACCCTGGAACCCTTCCAGTGATTCTCCCCAGGATCGATTGATATCATCTCACTACAACTAGTGAGAATCCCAACATCCAATTAAATCTATCTCATAGATCCAAAACTCAGGATTTAGGAGGTATCATTTTGATCCTACACGGAGAATCTTTGTGATAAACGGAGATCGATCGAGCGTAGCATAAGAAACTCCTTTCTTATCAAGAGCATATCATCCACGTACTCTACGAGGATCGTCACCATACTCCCTACTACCTTTTTGTATATACAAGGTTCATCTACCATTTTGATGATGTCAAACTCTTTGACCGCTTCATCAAAACAGATGTTCCAACTCCGCGATGCCTGCTTTATCCTATAAAACATCTTGCACATGTTTCCGCTGCTCCCACTGTCTACGAAGCCCTCTGGCTGTGTACTTATAGACGCTTTATTCCAAATCATCATTTAGAAAAGCAGTCATGACACCCAACCACCAGATATCGTAGTCATGGTATGTAGCCGTGACAAGTAGGATCTGGATGGACTTAAGCATAGATACTGGAAAAGGTTTCATCATTATCCACGCCTGGTCGATGACGAAAACCTTTATCAAGTCTAGCTTTGAAAGTCTCAACTTTTCCATCTACACCAAGTAATCTTCTCAAGATATACTTGCTCCTGATGGGGATTTAACCCTTCAGATATAGCAGCCAAAGTCCATACTTTGCTGGTGTATAAGGATTCCATCTCAGATCGCTAAACATCCAGCCATTCTTACAGAGTCTTACTCTCGATGGCCTGCTCGAAGCTAGTTGGGTCATCATCTCATGATGCAATCCTCGCTCCCACTGTCATAGAGAAACCGAAGTAACTCTCAGGTGGGTGAGGAACCCTACTAGATCGGCGGAGAGGCTGAGGTTCGTTGGAATCTACTGAATCCTTCGGTTCTACCAAATCATCAGCTGCAGTTTGTATAGTTGGAACCTTTCCAGTTCTACATAACTTACATTGCCTCGAGCTTGTCCAGATTTTGCTTTCAGACATAGGCCGAACAACCCCAAATCTTAACTAACTTAAGAGATGGGCTCTTCCCTTATCATATCAAATATGAAGTGGTAGGCAACTGATTTGATTTGAACCCTATTCAATAGGTATGCAGCTTCTCAAGTGCATAACTCCCATAAGGAAATAGGTAACTCAGTAGTACTCATCATAGAGCACACCTTATCATATAGGGTGTGATTGCTCCGCCCTGATATACCATCGTGCTATGGTGTATACAGAGGAGTAATGCTGAGAGAGAATCTCATTCTCCTTTAGAATAGTCCAGTATTTCCGTGCTCAAGTATTCTCCTCCTCGATCTCATCATAGGGCATAATACTTATACCCGTATTGTGGTTCTCTACTTCTAACTTATATTCTGTGAATATCTGAAAAGGTTCGGACTTATGTTTCAACAGGAACGTATGTCTGAATCTTGAGAGATCATCAGAGAATGTAATGAAGTAAAAGAAACAGTCCTGGCATTTGTAGACAGGGGACCTACATACATCAACATGTATCATCCCAAGTGTTCACTAACTCTTTCTCTGTTTCCAATAAACAGAGCTGTGGTCATCTTATCTTTGCGACATGACTGGCGAGTTTCACAAGATGTAAATTCAAACTGATTTAAATATGCATCTATATGTAACTCAGCCAGTCGGGTCGCATTGATTTGACCTAGTCTACAATACCTCAAGAAGGATTCGTTCATTTCTGAACTCTTCCTCTTGTGTGTGTTCTGTATACTAAGAACTGTAGTTTGATTTAGAATATCAACGCTTTTAGATAACGTGCCTGAACCGATCAACTTTTGATATAGGAAATGTTCAAAACATTATCCAACAATACAAAATTTTATCATTTCTTTACTAATAAAGAGATAGATACGATTTTGTATATCAGGTTCGGTATCTAATAACATTCGTTCAGAATCAATGTATTGGTAATACAGGGTGACAGTGACCAACAGACTTGGCTGCAACACTTGCCCCGTTTTCTGCCTCATGAAACTTATCACCCGTTCTCAGTTCTCTACCTTTCTGTAGCCCTATGTAACAGATTACATATCTGGGATCCTGATTTGGTATCACATACCCAGGACGTAAAGGATACTGAGAAACAGTTCTCTGTAATGAACACACCCGAAGATGATGCATCAGCATGCACTCTCTTCGTTTGGGCGGCACGGGAAATCTGGTACTCCCCAATTTCCTGCTCTGTCTTATAACAATTATAAGGTGGAGCGGGACCAACGTTCCCCAGCTCAGTATAACAAGCGGGTTCGGTCAATTATCCGTATTATTATCTTGATTAAGGCGTGATATGGTCGCTACCTGGAGAGAGAGAGAAGAAAACACTCAGCGTGCGCTCTGTCAAGAATAGATTGGTTTTTATTTTATCTAATCAGGATGTCTCCCACTGCTTTTTATCAAATCTTCCTTCAAACCTAAAAGGAAAGACTAGCCGGGATTAATTACACACTACAAGTTCGCCAATCTTTCAGCCAGGCCAGTGTCGGTACTTTGAGGGAGGTCCCCCGTGCTTTCGCACGAACCTAATTATTGTAAACCTCGTTTTCCCAGAGGCGTAACCTCGTTAACACCTTTCTAGACACCTACTTGATCGGCTAATTGTAATGTATAAAACTCTCCCAGGAGTAACTCTTACTCGCAGCGGGTATCGGGATCCAACTATCTCATAGAAGGTATGCAATCTCATTGCAAATTTCAACACTTGAAATTCCCGATAATATTTTGCCCCTAGCGTCCTATGACCTTGACGCAGGCCAACAAACCATAGTCCGCTAGTCAAGTTCAACCCGTCATTTCCTGATTGAATTAAACCCACCCGCACGACCCTTGACGCAGGCCAACAAAGTCGCACGACTACCCTAATCCAATCACATCATATGCTTATGCAGATAAGCACCAGTTAGCTACCGCACACTACGCCTTGACGCAGGCCAACAAACGTAGCACGAATACTAACTAGTACTTATCTGAAATGATGGAGGGCTACGACAGGTTTTTCTGAAAACCTATTGCGTAATGAACTTGATATCGTTGTAGAATCAAATGAATTTTGAAATGGAGTGTTTTTGAGGCTTTTCTAGTTTTGCTAAAGGAGTCACTCCCGGTGAAGGGATCGTCGGTCCTTTCCTCGTCGAATGAGGTGCGGGATATATCACATATATCACTGTGCAAAGAAAAAACTCTTAAAAGCATTCAAAAGACAAACCGAATGTGTAGCATCTGCCAGTTATTGCTAAAGGAGTCACTCCCGGTGAAGGGATCTCGGTCCTTTCCTCATCGAATAAGGTGCAGGATATATCATATATACCGCTGTGCAAAGCAAGAACTGTAGCTACCTGTTTTATTTTGAAATTCAATTCTACAACATCTTAGGTTTCTTTTATTTCATTAATCACATTAATGAAGTCCCATCATTTAAGTACCTAAACATCACAGATAAATACGACGTACACTTATGCCATCCGCATTCGCCTCGATGTCCCCTCGTGCACCGTTAGGTTAGGTAACTAACGGCAGAGCGGGGCAGGGCTAGTGCGGGTGTAAAACATAAGTAACGTCTATATAATATATCATATATACTATATACTGTATCCATCAAAGAACATCACATGATCACATCACAGATATCGCAGCAGAAGAATCATATGAAATATTGGATATACTAGGACGTCCGTGTTTTCAATACGAGCCAGTATAAAACACGGATTCCACGGTCGTGATGAATAGCCAAACCCACACCCCTAGACCCCTACGAGAGCGGCAAGCAACCCTACCAATTCTGGAGTTAGGAGACCCGGACTCGACTCCTCGAGTTGGTCTCCCACTGGACACAAGAACCCAGTTACTTGTGCTCCCCTCCTTGGGTCTATCCTAGTGCGGAAAAGTAAATAATATACAAACGGTGACATCTTCCGCAACCTGGAAGTGCCCCAATAAAAGAATATTACATACAAGTTTTTACATGAATGAAAATGAAAAACACTCATCTCACATAAAAACCTCCGGCTATTCAAACACGACGATCCAATATAACATATCCAGCAACACATAACATCACATGTCATCAACGTAAGTAAATATGCGCATCCCAATTGTCGTTGACATATAGCAACGAAACCGGCGATATCACATATTACACTTACGGTCACAGAAAAGAAAGTGTAAAACTACAACAGTTGGAATCCGCAACCACCTCAGACATCGCATGCCTGACCAAATGAATTACTTAGACATCGCATGCCTAACAATTATAAACCCCGCATTTTAGTCTCAAAATCGAAAACTCTTTTCAATATCAAGTCGGGCAATTCAACAGGATTCCCGACATCCTGATCGAATGCTCGTCGCAAACTTCAGTAGGCGGCCGCACCCCCGATACCGTCGACGAAGTGCACCAAGGCGGAACACCGCTACCGCGAGCACCCGAACGGATGCTTTCGGCGACGGGGTTCTCCTACAGTCACTTGGTCGGGGCTATGGAGTGAGGCTGTCTATTAAGTTTACCCGGCGAGTATCCGCGTACGCTACGTGATTGCGACGGACTTTTGATCACATCAAAATTCCGTGGCAACCGATCAAGTGAGACTAAACTGCTATGTTTATAACATTCATTCAGTTATCACATAACTACTTGTGAATTCCAATTATTGTATCCCATTCCGGATAAATAGAAAATATCAAACTTTCCGATCGAACAATTGAACACCCAAGTTTTCCCGATACAGATCAACACATGAAATAAGTCTAACAACATTCAGTTCGTGCCTCAGTACCAACGGTCCAGCCGTAGAAGGGTCAAGCCAACGCCTCACATGTGGCATGCCGTACTGCCCCAAACCCGAAGGTTCAAAGGGCAGTTCAAGACGGTCACATAATCGAGTTAAGGTTTGTTGTCTTCTAGAGGGTCCATCGCGTTACTTGCACTACTTAGAACGTCGTTAAACTTCGGAAAAATCCAACACTTGGAAATTTCCCGACAGGGGAAAAATTGGGTATTTATATCCGGTCGAACTTTTTAACATATTCTAAAATTTATCCGGAAAGCCACATAGACAAAATTTGATAATCCGATCGAACATTCGAATCCCCAAAACAACCCAGAAAATTCAACTCTTGAATAAAATTTAAAAAATACCTAGAGAACTCAGCACAGTTAAATAGGAATTACTGTGAAAATAGGAGTCAAAGAGTCAACAGTGTTGCCGCGGAACCGCCGCTCCACGTGGGCTTAGGCCGCGGTTCCGCGGCGTTATGACGGAGTTAGGTCTCCGTTTTTCACAGTATTTCATAAAACACCCTGCTTGATTTTCTGGATATTTTTAATATGGAAAAATGCACTGTTTTGAAAAAAGTACAGAGAGCATGGGAAAAATGGGGTTTCGGATTCGATCGGGATTCAAACGTCGTCTAGACTTCGCCAAAGGCTCTAGCTAGGCTCTGATACCACTGTAGGGTTCCTAGGCATCCTAATGAGGTCTCACAAGGTATCAACCATGCCAATTTCAAATTTTACGGTGCCGAGAAACCCGACTACGGATCGTTGGCTAGAAATCTAGGCGAAACAATAAACTAGTTAACACTTAACTAAGAGATACGGAAATACAACCTTTGTAGATCCGGTTCTCTATCTCCATAGCTCCGCAATGAAGTCTCCTCGCTGTCCATAACAAGTCCCGGGCTCTAGCGTCGGCTTCATCAGAGAATGGACGGGCTAGGTCATCGATGTCCATGCCGAAGATGATCTACGTCGAGGCATCGCTAAATCAAGCTCCAACTTCACCAAGTCATGAAAACTTGTGAAGGAAACACACTCTACTACTTGGCAAGAGGTAGAGGATGAAGAAATAGGAAGTGGGTAGACTTTAGAATTGGATTTCTCACTCATTTGCATCAATCACCATTGATGGAGGAAGGTATCTTCATGAAGAAGAAGAAGAAGATGATAAATATTATGATAAGTTAAAATGAATAGAAAAGAAAATCCAATCTTATCATAACACTTACCATACTTAAGTGTAGAGAGTTAACCAAAGTTAGTGAGTGGTTAGGGTTTGGCATAAAACAAAAATGGTGGACTTTTCAAAAGTTCAAGAAACTTCAACAAAAGAAATAAATAAAGCCACCATTTTCCTTTTGCCAAAAATAAATAAAACAATAAATAAATCAATTAAAACCCTTAACCATTAACTAACTATGGTTTAAACATACATTTAACCATGTATTGCATGTATCATCAAACATGATACAAGCAAGTGCACAAAATCATATCGCATATGCAATGCGCACACCCGAGTGAGAAAATCCATTTAAAGTGAACCGATACTAGTTAATGCAAAGTAATATATCAAATATATAATTATGCATTAAAACATTAAATCAACTCCTGATTTAACGATCCGGTCATATCGTATATAACCGACTAGTATCCTTTGTATCGGTTTATCGAATCAATCCTTGATTCGATAACTAGGGTATATCGCATATAACCTAATTGATACATTCATCGCGAGAATGAAATACGGTATCACATACACGCATTATTCTCGGTCCCGCACATATCTCATATGCGCTCCTATTTCGTTTCGCTTGAGCCAGAAAACCTCTGTGTAGGACTCTAAAGACTCGTCAATACGCCGGCAGCAGGTGATGATCATATCAAGCACCCACAAGCCGCAAGCGGTCTGCTAAACGTAACGGCCACCCGGGTATTGAGCGATCAGAAGATCTACGAGCAAGCCCGCTCACACTCCTGTGAATCCAACCAGTAACACTACCGTACAGTCCGGTCTGATCGTCTGATATGTCGCATATCTCGCCTAGGGGTGGTAAACGTCAGACCCCAATAGCTCGATAAGTCGTGCCGATATGAGGTCTATAACTATTCGAGAAACTACTGGTAACACTTACCAGTAAATCTCAGCAACCCTGGCCAGGGATTTTCTGTTATAGCCAATCGAACACAGCACAACATCAACCCCCTATACCGGGAGAGACGAATCCCCTCCTATCGCTCATTGCCTCCATGTGACTCGGGACTGTACCCAAAAACCACCGTTTTGCACGCCCTCTTGGACGTGGTAAGATGGAAATCAAAGCACAGTGGGAACCACACGAGACTCTATGACGATCTCGGGTCAACAGACTACTCTGTACCAGTGTCACCAGAGAACTGCCATCTGACGTGAGGTATAATACCATCTGGGAGTTCTCGGCGAGTCCGTCCAGTGTACCCAGTCTCTACTGAGCACCCGTATATCATCTCTGATGTCAAACACCAATGGATATGGGATCATCCATCGCCCATCTGTATGGGTCGAGAAGGTACACGCTAGTCTACTCTGGTATATCGATGCCCCGTCTCGATACACCCTCGACTAGGGACTTTGAAGGATGTACTTATGGACTACCATGTCCCCACTAGTATGATCCGCATCATAGTCCAGGTAGTCAAGTACAGATCCTAAGGGCTTTACCAACATGTAACAGGGAGACAATCAGTGTACACGTTAAGGTAAAGAGCAACCAGATAGCATACTATCATGTCGAGCAAGAAAGTCCTCCCTATATATGTCCCAGCATCCACTACAATATACATCCTATGTATAGTAATGGCCTCTAGGGCATACATATAACTAACAATTAGCGCCATGCCAGATCTCTTTCTCTACTTTCGTCTCTGAGGATCGGTAGAATAGGATTACCTTCTCACCCCTTTGCCTGGGAGGGACGTAAAACGTCTGCAGGTCCTGCACATTGTAAGCTTGAAGTGTGTCGAGATCCTTATAGTGTTTTCGCGGCACCATGGTGATTTGCAAACTCTGATCATCGCTAGGGGATGCTTGTATTGACGGCCGATTGGAGAACACGGCATTAACCTCATCTTCTGAGTCACTTCCGAAGATCAACATGGAGGCGGACGTCCCCGGGTTGTTGCGTTGAGACGGCCCAGCATAAACTATCTTTTCTTCTTCTTCAGTATCGCTCCCGAAAATAGGGATGGTGGCGGCGGCTTTGTTCTCCGGCTTGCGACAGCTTTCCGTATCCTCGAAATCTGGCAAAAATTACTTCGCATCTTCGTATTTGCGGACTTCGTTCACGGAAAATGGATTCAGCTCACCTGTTACGGTATATTCGAAACCATCCTTGGAGTACTTCATACACTGATGCTGTGTAGAAGGGATGATGTTGTACTCATGCAACCAAGGACGACCGAGCAAGGCGTTGTAGCAAGTCTTGGCGTCATTGACATGAAACTTGATGTCCGTGACGAGCAGTTCGAAGCGTAATGTCAGTATCACGGATCCGAGAGTCCGTGACGACTGGGAGTCGAAACCAGAGATGGTAATTTTGTCACGAGCGAGGTGTTGCACACTCATGCAGATTTCTTTCAACACCCGAACATTAAGGAGATTGACGGAGGATCCATTGTCAACCAGGATTTTGCCTATCTTGATATCGTGGCAATACCCGGAGACGTATAGGGGACGGTTGTGGTCACACGTCCCGAGGAGAAGGTCTTCGTCACCGAAAGTGATGTCGGCCGTATGCACTTCCTCCAGTTCATCCTTCATCCTTTCCGCGGCGAGGAAGGCTTGGAATTGCTCAGGTTCTTGTAACGCCTTAATTAGTGAATCTCGCGCTTCTTTTGATAATAGGAGGGCATCGAGAATGCTGAGTTGAGAAGGTAGCTTCCTTAGGTGTGCCAGGATGTTGTAGTCTACCTTACCCTTCCTGGGAGGGTCTTTGGTAGTCAGCTCTTTCATGACTTGGTCATCTAAAGTGATATCCTCAGTGACCTTTTCCTTTCCCTTATCTTTTCTATTTGCGGGCCCGAGATTCCTTTCCGGGAGTGTACGATTGCGCAGCTGAATGTTTTCGTAGGCTTCTGGTTCTTCCTCTTTCCCCAAAACGGATTCTTTAAAGAGAGGGCCCAGAGCCATTTCTTCATCAGAGTCGCTCCCAAAGGTGAGAACTTGTGACCCTCTGGCGTTAACCATGTAACAGTTGCCAGTGGTTCTGTCGTGCCCGTCGGCAGTACTTCTTCGTTCCCGACGAGTTTTGCGTTTCATGCGCTTAAAATTTTGCCGATGAGCAATATATCCCTGCCACCATATCTTAAAGGCGTCGCATTCCTCCGTAGGGTGTGAAATTTTCCGATGATATGCGCAATAATTAGGGTGCCTCTCCGCTCGAGCGTGTTTTCTTCCGAGGGTGGTAGCTTCATTTCCATTGACATGGCTTTGGCAAACCTTTTCCTCGTCTTGAATATCTTTTTGTCTACATCGGACGTCTTTTGATCTGGCGGGAGTGCTTCGACTCTTTTGTTCAGTTGCTTGCGTTTGGCTCCTTCCGATGCGGCCATCTCACGCTCCTGATCCGCTTTACTCTTCAGACGAATCTCGTCTAGAAAGGCGTCGATCATTTCATCTGTTGGCCACACACGCTCTGGTTCAGGCTCAGTCCCCAGTTTCTTAGTGCTAGGAGTTTTTTCATCGTCAGTAAACGAGCGGGAGATTACGTTACAACTCGCCACGTATCTCTCGGATTCATCCGACGAACTCTCTCCATCATCTTCCTCTTGAAAGATGTGGTTAAGGAACTCTAGCAGCGTAACAGGAGTTCGCGCCATTTGATTGTACTCTTCCATCGCGTCGATTTGCTTCTGCAAGTTCGTGCGCTTGCCTCCAGGCTTCACGGGCTTCTTAGATTTCTTCTTCTTTTTCTTCGAAGATTTTGACGGTCGGGCGTGAGTATTTAGGCCATCACCACGAGTCTTCGTAGTTGGGCACGGCTTCAACATCCCTTCGATAATTTGAGGTTCAAGCGGGTCCTTCCATTCGACCACTGGGCACGCATGAAGGTCCCTCAGCATTCTTTTGGTTTTAGTTGACAGCACGACCTCCCATGGAGCTTCTTCAATAAAGGAACAGGTTGCCCCCGGTGTGTCTGCTTTCTTAGGAGTATGCGGCTGTGGTGGGTTCACCTTCCACTTTTCGGACAGTGCAAACTTCCCCTGGAGGTATTGATCTTCAATCCATCCTTTGAAGACGAAGCAATCCTCAATCGGATGACTTACCGTTTGATGGTAAGGGCAATGTTAGGGTTATTCACTTCGGTGGGTTATGGCGGTCGCCTTGGATTTGGCAGGTTTATAAGTCTGTTACGTACTGCCAACTCGAATAACCGTTTCGTCTTATCCCGCCGGAACGAGTAGGGGCGCTTCATCTTCTCGTTATAATACCGGCGTCTTTCTTCCAATTGATCCGCCAGCTTTGGGGCATTGGGTTGCTGCTGGGCATTCGCGACGAAGGTTGCCTTTCCTTTACCCTTGTCATTCCGAGGTTCTGGCTTCGGGGGAGGCGGTCTATGACCCATCTGGTCCATCTGAGCCAACTTGTCGATTAAAGCCTGGAATGTGGTTGGCTTAAAGAACATCATAAACTGGGAGATAGTTGCGTGAGGGTCTAGGGTTCCCATGAACATGCCTACCGCAGGCGCTTCCTCAATGCGTTGCTCGCATTTCGACCACAAATTCCGCCAGCGTATAGCATACTGGACCCAAGTTTCGCCTGGTTTTACCTTGGCATTAATCAATGCCGTTATTGGAGTGCGTTCGCTGGCGCTTGCGAATCGCTGAGTGAATAGCAACTCCATTTCAGCGAACGTCTTGATAGAATCGTTCGGGAGTTCCGAATACCACGCGAACGCTGTTTCTGATAAGCTGCCCACGAACTGGCGAAGCAACAGTTTATCATCACCGTCGGTGTTACCGCAAAGGGCCCTGAACTGGGCAACATGTTGATGGGGATTGCCGGTCCCCTTATACACGTGGAATTTTGGTATTGTATAACCCGGCGGGTATTTGATTTGGTCGTACCAGCTTGGATACGGCCGTCCCGTTTTTATGACTTGACTAGCTGCCTCAGTCGCATGATGAACCCGGATTCGTTGGGCTATATAGTCGTCCAAGTCATCCTTAGAGATTGTCTCCTCCTTGGCCGTTGAGAGGGCCGGTGGTGGATTTGACGTTTCTCCCCTGTCGTCTTCAAGGACGATCGGGGGATCCTCAGCGGGTGGGTCTTGTTGGATCATCGTTCCTATCATATCTTAGAAGAGAAGGCCCATACGCTGTGTGTTGGCTGCTTGTTCAGCAGCCTCTTTGTCCTTCTTCTCCAATATTCGGCGAAGGAATTCGGCGTCGGTTTCTTCCTCCTGGCGTTCGTCCGAGGACGTTTCTGGGTTTTTTTTTGGTCCGGTAAGTGCGGCCATACCATTCATCATCTCTTGGAGCTTCTGTTGCTGCTCCTGCGCCTTGGTCACTGACCGTGTAAGCGGTCTATGACCTGTAGGCGCACGGCTGTCTTCCTTTCCTGACGCCATGTATACGGTATGGACCATCATGCCCCCAGACTTAGGGCGCCTGGGCTTAGTGCTTTTAGCTCTCGTCGTAGGCCCGGGGATCTTCTCCGGCCTCCTCTTTTTATGAGCAGTGGAAGTTGAGGGGGCCGTTGAGGTGGGCACCCAGACAGCTTTTCGTGGCTTCGCCTGGTGACTGGCTTCCTGTTGGATTTTCAGCTTCTTGTGCTGGCGGGAGAAATTTGTATCGATCACCGAGTCTCGGGCCTGCCGCCAGACTTTATAGATTCGGGAGGACAGCCGTTGAGGAGGTTGGAGCTGTTCTGGCTTCACTTCTATAGCCCTTTTCAGCGGAGGGGAAGACCTCTTTAGCACCGTGGTAGGAGAATTCCTACGTACCTTATTTAGCATCTCAAAGCTGTTCCCAGTCGGAACAGCAGTATTAACTTCTGCCATCGGGGCTGGTGGAGTTAGCCCAGAGGGAGAGTTGCCCCCAGCCTTCCTCATTCGGTTCCAGTAACGACGTCGAGCGCGTCGTGCTGATGGCGTGGTGAGGGCGATAGCCTCGTCTTGCCCCCTGCGTAGGTGGCGGGTCGCTGCTGGTGTCAGCCTGTCACAGACCGATGTCCTTTGGGTAACAGGAGTGGGAGCTGGAGACGTTAATCTTGTAAAGACCGACTTTTTGGCAGGGGAAGCCGCCTTGACGACTTCAGGAGCAGGACCGATCACTTTCTTAGAATCAGCCTTCTCCGGGATTGCAGGCCCTATTGCGGGTCCACAGGAGTTCTGGCCCAATCTAGAGAAGACCGAGGTGGTGTTGGGCGACCCGTTGAGAGGGGCCGCGGCAGGGGTAAGACGATCAAAGACCGACTTTTTGGGAGCCTCCTTTGTCAGCACCGGAGCGGTGAAGCTTGTCGGCGGGAGCATGGTCCCAAAAAACAATCCTGTGGTGGCTCGAGTGACTTGTTCCACGGGCATTGCGAATAGTGAAGCGGCTTGGGGTCCGTAGGGTATACCTCCTGGCGAGGCAGAGCGTTGGTTGCAATTGCAGTCCAAGCAGTTGGAGCATTTCACACAAGTAGAAGCCATCGATTCTTTGCTTTCTGCAATAAGCAAGACGCCAAGTCTTAGTATCTTGAAACCCAAGGGCAACCATTAGCGAACCGTGATTGGTTCACGAATCACGACACACGAAGTGTGGAGTGGAAAGAGGAAAAGGTCCCACCGGGCGTGCCAGAATCTGTTCCCCTCCGAACGGCGACAAGGACTGACGTCTCGCCTGAGGTTCGGGGCAGATGCTAATTGGTGCTATCTGTCCACCTCTCCACAGATGCCAAGTTGATTTATGGCACCGTATATCGATGGTTTAAACGGATGCGTCCGATGTAGCAGACTTCGTCAGATTCCCCCTCACTTGAGGGGTTTTTGATTGTGGGGACGCTCTTCCCTGCAGGCGCAAGCCCCTGCAGTTAATTATGCTACCGCATCGCAGTAACCACTTTCTCCTTCTCCAGATGGTCACTTCGTGTCGTGTGTATTTATTTTATGTTTGGTTGCCCGTGGATTGTATACGGAGACCGAGTTATATCGTCGTCCGTAGGGCGTGGACTAGTCCCAATCCGCATTATCTTAGATTTGGGTTTGGGGGTTTGGGTTTAAGGATACGTTAGCCTCTTTTGAGACTAAGATCGACTTAAACGTTTGTTAAGGATACGTTAGTCTAGTTTTTAGACTAAGATCAACTTAACGGGATCATTTAGATCCAACAAGAGAGCAATAAAAAGGGGGGGCTCTGTTGTTTAGTTTAATGACATTGCGGTCAATAGGTAGTTTAAGGACATTGCGGTCCATGGGTAGTTTAAGGACATTGCGGTCCATGGGTAGTTTAAGGACATTGCGGTCCAATGTTAGTTTTAAGACACTGCGGTCAAGGTTAAGGACGTCATAGTCCATGGGTTTAAGGACCCCACAGTCCGTTGTTAGTTTTAAGACATCTCGGTCAAGGTTAAGGACCTCATAGTCCATGGGTTTAAGGACCCCACAGTCCGTTGTTAGTTTTAAGACATCTCGGTCAAGGTTAAGGACCTCATAGTCCATGAGTTTAAGGACCGCGCAGTCCGTTGTTAGTTTTAAGACATCTCGGTCAAGGTTAAGGACCTCATAGTCCATGAGTTTAAGGACCCCACAGTCCGTTTCAATGTGTGGTCATCGGGACCCGTCACCTCTTTAAAGACGTTGAGGAATTACAACGCCAAGTATCAAAGGAGTGAAGAGATGTACCCTTGGACCGGGGTGGATTAAACAGTCTTTGGCCCAATTTGGGATCAAGACCAATTAATTGTGTTATGAGCCCATTAGCCCAATTAAGTTTGAATTGAGGACTTATGGCCATCTTGGGCTAAGTCCCATCATGTTTAGAATACTGGTTTTCTGTTGGTCCATTGAAGGAGAAGCTTTGCCTCTGGCCATTTAATCAACTGGGCTGAAGTTAGTGTTAAACACTAAAGATCAGCAGTGTTGAACACTGGGAACAAGTTAGTGTTTTAACACTAAAAGGCAGTTGGTGTTAAACACCAGCAACAGGGGGTTCAAATTAGTGTTAAACACTAGAGCAAATCAATGTCAAACACTAGCAGCAGGGATTTCAGATTAGTGTTAAACACTAAGAATAATCAGTGTTAAACACTGCAAATAAAGTTCTTTGATTAGTGTTGAACACTAAGGCCAAACAGTGTTTAACACTGGATTCCGGGATTCCAATTTAGTGTTAAACACTAAGGCAAGAGGGGTCACGTGGTAGCACGTGAGGGCGCCCTTCCTTCATTTGTTCTGCTGAGAATATCGCATCTTTTGGAGCATCACGTGCCATCACGTGACGGGCATTTAAATGCTTGTATGTTAAAACTTCTGCCAAGGGTCACGTGGGTCACGTGAGGCACTGCCTCAAAGGGCCTTCTCTATGGATCTTTTCGGGGGTCACGTGGTGGCACGTGACCCTGCCTCTTTGTATGTTTTTTAGAAGATCTGTTAATCCCTTTTTTTAAGAATTAAATTCTTCGTAGGGTTGAACCCTAACGATGAATTTAAGAGGAATTAAATTCCTATTTCCTTCTGAAGATTTATATTTTGGGATAGAGTTAAACTGTGAATTTTCTGTAGGAATTAAATTCCTCATATATGTGAAGAGCTGAATTCTATCATAGGGTTTGTTTCGCCCAATCAGAGCAAAGCTCTGTTGAAATTCAAAATTCAAAATTTTGAAGCAACGCTTCAAATCTCGGGCGCAACGCGCCACATGTCAGGCGCTGATACGTCAGCGCAGCGCCCAGGAAGGCGCACCCAATCAGAGCAAAGCTCTATTAAAGGAAGCAACGCTTCAGTTGCGCAAGCACTGCGCTGCGCGACACGTGTCAGCGCAGATGCGCTAGCGCAGTTGCGCTGCGCTGTGCGCTGCGTGACACGTGTCACGCGCTGGGGCATCTGCGCCAAACAGAATTAAATTTCTAAGAAATCTTTTCTGTTCTTGTTAAAACAAGAAGATTTTCCTCTGTAAAGCAGAAGCCCTTGGATCAAAGATCCAACGGTGGGAAAATTCCCCAAATCACTCAGAGAAAAATATCTTTAACAAATTTAACTAATTTATGGGCACTATAAAAAGGACCCCAGACCTCAATTCAAAGGGATCAACATTTTTCTAAAAAAAGAGAGAGAGAGAGAACTCTGAGAAACTCCTCAAGAATAAAAAAGGTAAAAACCTTTAGAAAAAGAGAAAGTTCTCTTATGAACAGATCATAGATCTAAAAACAAGATCAATGATCTTTAATAAAAAAAAATAAAATAAAATAAAATAGTGCTTTGCACTTTTCATGAACCTTTGGTTCTCTGAGATAAGAAAAACAAGAAAAAACTTATTTTTCTTTGATTTAAATTAGATCAAGAAATCAAATAGTGCTTTGCACTTCTGTTCTTGAATCTAAAAGATTCTTAGTGCTTTGCACTTACAAACTGCGCTGTTACGCTCTTGGGAGAGCGCCACGTGTCAGCATCTAAACCACTTGTGCTACGCGCTCTTGAAATAAGAGCTTTGCTCTCTGGAGTTGGCGCACCTCACCAGAACGCGCCACGTGTCAGCAGCGCAACAGCGCAGCGCACTAGCGCAGCGCACTGCACTGTTGCGCTTGCGCTCACCAGAGCATGACACATGTCCTCACCACAAGCGCTTGCGCTCAGTGATTGGCGCAAAGCGCCTAACAAATGCAATGCATTTTAATGAAGGGACAGGCCCAATTAAAAGACCAAACAGGCCTAATTAAATTGATGCTCTGCATCATTTATAAATGGGCAAAGTCCAAACAAAATAATAAAATGCTATGCAGATGCCTTGCAGAGCCCAAAATAAATTGATGCTCTGCATCTTTTATGGGCAGAGCTGTTCATAACATAATGTTGCATTGTGTATTCCCCATTCTTATGCATTTTACAATGAAAACAGGTGCTTTTGACCCATGTCTGCTACATGTTACAGGTTACAGGTTCTTTGAGCGAAAACAGTGAAAAACACAAAAGACGACACAAAAGAAGAATTTTTGACCAACAAATAGGAAGATCTTAGTAAAGCCTAGAAGAAGAACGGTTCACCATCAACAAGGCAACGCAAGATCCATAAATACAAAGCAGACGGTTAAAAGATCCATTGCAAAGTGTTCACTGAAAATCTGTAATTAATACAGAAGCCAAATTGATAAAAGGAATAAAGAACCAGGAAGACCAAAGAACCATGATGCAGCCCAGAAAAATTCATAAAATGAACTCCTCAATGGGCCGCGGAACCGCGGCCCAATGCCTACCCATGCCGCGGTTCCGTGGCCGTCTAGTGCCCGTGCGCGAAGAAAATTTTACCAAAATTCTGAGGAGGCTATGGAAAGATTTTCTGGGGGTATATTTGTAATTGTAGACATGCGGTGCAATTGTAAACCTAGGGTTTCTATGTCCTATAAATAGAACCCAAAACTCTTGTATTTTCTTATGCCTCTACTCATGAATAAAATTCTGTTTTCTTGAAGTTAGAGCGCATCAAAAGTAAGTAGGTTATTTTTCTTGCAGTAGTTGTAGTTTTTTTCATATCTGCCCTAGGTAAATTACTTTCTTGCCTTAGTTTAAATTAGTTTAGTTTTTATTAACTTGCAATAGATGTTTTCTCTCTTTAATAAAATCATGTCTTTCTTCATCCCCTCAATGAGCGAGTAGTTTCCTCGCTTGTTAGGGTTAGGAATAGGGAAGGATTTGAGAGATGAAGATCTCTCATCTCTTTTCGTTGCCAAACTTTTATGAACATTAGAACTCCATGCATACCTTCTTATTCCGCTCCCTACGGCACTTTTACCTTCGAGGTAGCGGTGATTCCGTAGTCTAAAGGCCCGGATTTTAAGGTTTTCCATGGAGGTTAGGGTAAAGATTAATAAAGGAAGGACAAGGATCTAGAGGAAGAATCAATCATCCCAATCATCCTAATCCCCTTTATAAATATTTACCATAACACTAATATGATAGATTTAATTAATGGCAATGGAAAGTGATGTAGATCTTTGTTTACCAAATTTTCCCTAAACCTAATCCTAGCAAGTTTCTAATCCTAGTATCATACAACTTCAATTCTTAGGTTTATTTTTAAAGACCCAACATCATTTGGAATTAACTCGTAAGAACTTAAAGGAGATTTACACATCCCTGTGGATCGACCCGTATTCACCGGCTAGCTGCAAAGCGACGCCGTTCTTGATTGCGGTTACAAATATTTTTGATCGACAAAACAATTCTTAATCAAATGGCGCCGTTGCCGGGGATGGCGTAAAATTTCCTTTTTGTAATTTCGGGTTAATATAAAATATAAAAAAAACCATAAAAATCTGAAAAAAATCAAAATAAAAAAATATAAAAATTCTATCATCTTTTATTGCTTGAAGGGTTTTCTTTATGGATCTTTGCAGGATTGACGGATCTGAAACAACACAGAACGAGAATCAGGAAAGGGTACATCAGAACAGAGGTAGATTGCTACAGAAGAGCCATACAATTTTTTTTTGAAGTTAGATCTCTCCTTCTCACCGCGGAACCACGGCCTAGGGGTGGTATCTGCGGCGGAACCGCGGTCTGGTGGAGTCCTCTCTGAACGAAAATTGCTTGGTTTGTTTCCTCATTCTCCCCTCTACAAATCCCCATATATCTTTTGCCAAATTTTCTGCAGGATTCTTTGCGCTAAAAATCTTCTTCCCCCTTCCAATAATTGATTTTCTGCAGGATTCTTTGGCCGCGCTAAAAAGCAAATTGATTGCAAGTGATTTACTGCTTTGCATACTTTAATCTGACTTTAAGGGGCTATTGACCAATTCAGATTGGGTGGGGATTTCATCACCCTTCCCAGGACCCCAGAAATCACTTAAAGCATTTGCATTGACCACTTTTAATTTAAAAAATATTAGACTCGGCCCTAAGGACGTCGAGCTCAATAGGACAGAGGACTAGTATAGGCATCAGCCTTTTATCCTAACCTGTCTTTGCGGTGCCTAGGCAAGTGTGTCAAGGCTAGTGGTTTTTAATTAGGCCCACAGCGTGGTTCCTTCCCACTTACCTGGCACTTACCTGGCCGTAACGGACGGTGAAGAGGCGGTTTGAGGTCCTATTTCTAGCCCTTTGGAATAGTTAGGAGCTGTCTAGCTGACCTAGGTGACCCTAGACTTAGGCCTAATTGTGCATGTGTGGTTAATTGCATTTGTTTCACTAGTTTCTTTTCAAAATCTTTTTGCAAAAGCTCACTTAAAAAGAAAAAGGAAAATCTTTTCAAAACTTGCAACTTGTCGCTAAAGAAATCTTTGCACTCACTCACACCACTTCTTCTCATTGACTTTTTCTTACCGTCGCATTCTGTCCTTCATCTTTCGACTACACTAACCCTTTTAGTGTATGTCCGGTTGGACTAGGGACCTTAGCGCCCGATTAGTCCGTGTTTCGTTGGTACCGACCGACGAACCTTTCGACTCCGAAGTCGAAATCTTGTCCACTTCTTCACTTCCACCATCACATTCTTCCGAAGGTATGTCGGGATACGATCCTAACAACACCTTACCGACGGGAATGATTCCACCTCCGTTAGGTGCGAATAACCCGAATCACCCACCTGTTGAAGCGCCCACACGAGTCGCGCTCCAGGATCTTTTCTACCCCATCCGCACCGCCCTTCCTACTTGTCTTTCCCTCCCACCGGCTAATGGGGACAATTTTGAGATCAAACCCCACTTCATCAATATGCTGCCTAAGTTTCATGGTTTGGAATCCGAAGATGCATATATCTTTATCAACAAATTCCAAAATGTTTGCGCCATGATGAAAACTACCCAATTAAGTGATGACGCTATAACGCTAAGGGTCATTCCTTTCACCTTATGTGACCTAGCCGAGAAGTGGCTATACAGCACCACATCACACTCAATTAGAAATTGGGACGAGTTTGTGAAAGCTTTTCTTAAAAAGTTCTATCCTCATCACAAAACTGCTAAAATCCGTAATGAGATTATACAATTTTCACAGCTTCCTGCCGAACCATTTTGGAAATGTTTTGAAAGATTCAAAGACCTACTCGTTCAATGCCCTCACCATGGGATCGAAAGATGGCAACTTTGCCAAACATTATACGAGAGATTGAACCCGGCAACGAAGCAGTTGCTAGAAACCATTAGTCAAGGTCACTTTCTGTCCAAATCTAGTGAGGAAGCGTGGCAGTTTCTTGAGGATCTTAGTGAACAAACAATTCAGTGGGAGAGCACCAAGACCACATCATCATCTTCTTCTATTGGTCAACCTAGGGCAGGCATACATCAAGTAGAGATGTCAATTGCTATGAAGGCCGAGATGGCCGCTCTTACGAAAAAGCTAGAAGCACTTGAGACCAAAATCTCAACACCTTCTCCTGCCCCTGTTGTGCCTCCACGAACTGTGTGTGCTTGTTGTTCGGATCCATCACATCTCACCAAAGAGTGTCCTTACACTGTATCTACTCAAGGACAAGATCAAGTCAATGCTGCCTTTCAGCAACGACAAAGAAATGATCCATACTCTTCGACATACAATCCGGGTTGGAAGAGCCACCCTAATTTCGCTTGGAACCAAAATCAACAATCCCAAGGAAACAACAATTTTCAAAGAGCTCCTCCTCCACAACAACAAGCACCTCCACAAACTCAATTTCAGCAACCTCTCCAACAGCAACCTTACCCTAATCAGATGAACAATTTTGTGCCCAACAATTTTGCCCCCCCCCCTCAAAATGCTGTTAGCTCGCTCGAAAGAAGTCTAGAAGCATTCCTAAAGCAATCTGCACAGTCCACAGCTAGGATAGAGACTTCTGTTCAATCTTTGGTGCAAAACAGTGCCTCACACGATCAAAGCATCAAAGCTATTAAGGCACAAATTGCATAACTCAATGCAGCATTGAAAGAGCGAGAGAAAGGAAAGCTTCCGTCTCAACCACTCCCAAATCCTGGTCACGCACATGTTGCACATGAACAGCAGAATCATAACGTGAATGCTGTGACTACGTTGAGATCCGGAAAAGTGCTGCAAAACAATGTCGGTATTCACCATGACACCTCTGCCGGTGGTTCTTCATCTTCCTCTTCTTCTTCGTTAGAGCCTATTCTCCATCCTTCACATGGCTCTACTTCTTCTAGCTCGAACGGACCCTCTTCTCACAACACGACAACATCCACACAGGGTTCCGTTCCAACTCAACAATCTGATCCGCAAAAGTTGGACTCAACAACTTTTCAAAATGTTCCTTTTCCAAATCGGTTGAGATCCAATAAACCAACTCCACAGATGGAGAAGATTGTAGAGTTGTTCAAACAGGTTAGAATAAATATCCCTCTTTTGGATGCAATCCAACAAGTTCCTTCATATGCAAAAATCTTAAAGGACTTATGCACCAAAAAGAGGAGGTCACAAGTACCAAAGAAAGTTTTCGTGGCTAGTGCTGTTAGTGATGCACTTGTCAATTCTTTACCCCCAAAGCACAAGGACCCCGGTTGTCCTACTATTTCGATCACAATTGGGAACAAGACCATCAATAGAGCACTATTAGATCTTGGTGCTAGTGTCAATTTGCTACCTTATTCGGTGTACGAACAATTAGGCGTTGGAGAGCTTAAGCCTACTCATTGCACTCTCCAGATGGCCGACCGATCAATCACCCATCCTAGGGGAGAGTTGGAGGATGTGTTAATTAGAGTAGGGGATGTCATTTTCCCCGTTGACTTTATTGTTATGGATACACAGCCTGTCGCTAACCCCCGTAATCAAATTCCGGTGATACTTGGTCGACCATTCCTCGCGACTTCTAACGCGGTAATCAACTGTCGTAATGGTTCAATGAATCTATCTTTTGGCAATATGACAGTTGAACTCAACATTTTCAAGTTAGGAAGTCAGCCTTGCGAGCCTAATTCTATCGTACTTGATGTGTGCTCGATCGATGAGATCGCGGAGGAGGACTATGAGTTCGAGAATTTCATGTTTAATCACAGCGATATTAACGCCACTAGTGCGTTCCTCCTAGAATCCGACACAGCTTTCACGACGGACAAAGATTATGAGTGTTTCACCTTTGTTGATGATCTTGAAGACTCTCCACTCGAGTTTGAGTCTTTTGCTTTTTCGGATGAGTTAGTTGAACCATCCGACTCAGTAGCGTACACTCAATTTGAACCTTTGATGGAATCCTTCGAGTTTGAAACAGTTACTCCATTGTTACCATCTATTGTTTCACCACCTAAACTCGAGCTAAAGCTTTTGCCGTCGCACCTAAAATATGCTTATCTAGGTGAAAATGAGACCTTACCAGTTATCATATCGGCCTCTCTAGCTCTTGAGCAAGAGAAGGCTCTTTTAACGGTCTTATACAATAATCGGCAAGCTTTCGGCTGGTCTATGGCGGACATCAAGGGGATTAGTCCCCTCATAGTCGAACATCATATACACTTGATGGATGATGCCAAGCCGACAAGGGATCCACAAAGACGCCTCAACCCCATTATGAAAGAGGCGGTCAAGAAGGAGATTGTTAAGTGTCTTGATAGCGGTATCATTTACCCTATCTCGGATAGCCAATGGGTTAGCCCCATTCATGTCGTGCCAAAGAAATCGGGCATCACAGTCATTACCAACGAGGCGAATGAGTTAATTCCCACTCGCACCCAAACTGGGTGGCGAGTTTGCATCGACTACCGGAAACTCAATACCGCGACAAGGAAGGACCACTTTCCTTTACCATTCATTGACCAAATGCTAGAACGATTGGCGGGGCACGAATTCTACTGCTTTTTAGATGGCTATTCCGGTTATAATCAAGTCCCCATAGCCAAAGAGGATCAAGACAAGACCACTTTTACTTGCCCCTTTGGCACTTTTGCTTATCGTCGCATGCCCTTTGGGTTATGCAATGCGCCCGCTATATTTTAGCGGTGCATGATGGGGATCTTTTCGGACATGGTGGAGAAGTTTTTGGAAATCTTTATGGATGATTTCTCCATTTTTGGTGACTCCTTCGATGAGTGTTTACGACATCTTGACGCGGTTCTTACCCGCTGTAGGGAAAAGAACCTGACTTTGAATTGGGAGAAGTGCCACTTTATGGTACGTGAAGGCATTGTCTTAGGACATGTCATCTCGCAAAACGGCATAGAGGTTGATAAAGCTAAAATCGAAGTCATTTCTAATCTTCCTCCTCCTAAATGCGTCAAAGATATCCGAGCTTTTCTTGGCCATGCTGGTTTTTATAGACGGTTCATCAAGGACTTTAGCAAGATTGCCAGACCCTTGACTCTCTTGTTGGCCAAGGACACTACTTTTCTTTTCGACTCAACTTGCATGGAAGCGTTTGAGTCTTTGAAACACTCACTAATTTCTGCGCCCATCCTTTCATCTCCAGACTGGACGCATCCCTTCGAAATTATGTGCGACGCATCAGACTTTGCCATTGGTGCTGTTCTTGGACAGCACATTAACAAGATGCCGCATGTAATTTACTACGCTAGCCGAACATTAAATGAGGCCCAATTAAACTACACAACAACAGAAAAAGAGTTTTTAGCGGTTGTGTTTGCACTTGAAAAATTTCGGCCTTATTTAATCGGCTCTCCAGTTTGCGAAGAAGGATGCTAAGTCTAGGCTAATACGTTGGATCCTTTTGCTGCAAGAATTTGACCTTGTTATAAGGGACAAAAAGGGATGTGAAAACGTAGTGGCCGATCACCTTTCACGACTTCCTTCTTCGCCTACACTTGAACTTCCTATCACTGATGTTTTCCCCGATGAGCAACTCTTGACCGTTTCTTGCGAACCATGGTTCGCCGATATTGTAAACTACTTAGCCACCGGCTTGATACCTAAAGATTGGTCAAAACAAGATAAACTTCGATTTTTGTCCCAAGTAAAGCATTTTTTCTGGGATGAACCTTATCTTTTTAAATACTGTTCCGACCAAATCATTCGTCGGTGTGTACCTGAAAATGAGGTTAAGAGTGTGCTGTCTTTTTGCCACGATCAAGCATGTGGCGGGCACTTTGGCCCAAAGAAGACAGCCGAGAAAGTTTTGCAGTGTGGTTTCTATTGGCCACGACTCTTCAAAGATGCATTCGAATACTGCAAAACTTGCTCCCGGTGCCAACACTTGGGCCGGATATCGTGGAGAAACGAAATGCCGCTCCAACCAATTTTGGTTGTAGACATTTTTGATGTTTGGGGTATAGATTTTATGGGACCATTTCCTAACTCTTTTGGAAATGTGTATATTCTTTTGGCTATTGACTATGTTTCAAAGTGGGTTGTGGCTGTACCAAGTCGAACGAATGACAACAAGGTTGTCGCTCGATTTCTAAAAGAACACATCTTTTCTCGATTTGGGCACCCTCGTGCGATAATAAGTGATAATGGTTCTCACTTTTGCAATAGGACTTTTGAGTCCTTAATGCGCAAATACTCTATCACCCATAAGCTGTCAACGCCATACCATCCTCAAACATGTGGGCAAGCCGAGGTCTCGAATCGGCAAATTAAGCAAATCTTGGAGAAAACGGTTTCTAAAAACCGTAAAGATTGGTCACTCAAATTAATCGACGCGCTATGGGCTTTCCGTACTGCGTACAAGACCGATCTTGGCATGTCTCCATACCGGCTTGTTTATGGGAAGGCTTGCCACCTTCCAGTAGAAATTGAGCACAAGGCATTTTGGGCCATTAAGGAGCTGAATCTATCTTTAGGAGATGCGGGAAGCAACCGAAAGCTGCAGTTAAATGAACTAGAAGAGCTGCGGGATGAGGCATATGATAATGCCGTGATTGCTAAGAACCGAGTTAAGGTATTTCATGATAAAAACCTTTTGCGAAAGACATTTAAACCAGGTCAACAGGTTTTATTATATGATACTCGGTTACATTTACATCCCGGCAAGCTCCGTTCTAGGTGGAAGGGGCCTTTTGTAGTCCGCACCGTTTATCCGCATGGTGCGGTTGATCTAGAAAACCCGGAGGACGGTACACTTTTCAAAGTAAATGGGCATCGTTTGAAACCGTTCCTCACAGCGGACCCTTCGGAGGAGCTCCTGTTCTTGCAGGAGCCAATCTACACTGAGTAATATTCCTCCACTTTCACCCCCAGATTTCTTTTCTTCCAAAACATTATTTCAAATGAGTTTGGGGGTGTGTATATAATTTGTAAATATATATTCCCAAAATACCATAAAAAATGCAAAATAAGAAAATAAAAATAAATAAATAAATAACTTTTTTGGACCAAATTCCAAATTTTCCGAATCAAGAGCTGAATTTTCAATTTACAAATAAAATCCTCATTTTTGAGGGTGTTTTCTTCAAATAACCCTTTTCCCCCTCTATTTAAAGAGACCCGAGCCCTCCTATCCTCATAACCCTAATATTTCATCTTCATAAAACCCTAGCCGCCACCTCCTGTCCCCTCCAGAAAAATTTCGCAGCGCCGCCACCAGATCGCCGCATTTCCGCCGCGGTAGCCGTCTCCTGCCGCTGAACCGCCGCCGTCTGCAAGCTTCACCCCCTGAAACTTCAGGGGAGGTACTCTCTGTTGAAAACCTATCTGTTTATTGCATATTTTTCTCTGTAAAATCTAGATGGCATATAAAATGCAATTTGAGAGAGATTTTACCCCGGTTTTCGCACACGAAGTATATGGTAGATATTTCGCACAGGAAATCGCGCAGAGGGGCTGGAATTTCCTGCTCTATAATCACCCATCTGCGTTTGCCCTACCTAACCTAGTTGCCCTATTTTACGAATCTATGGAGGATAATAGCCTCGACAACTTAGGTTACATTAAACTAAATTGGGGAAATCGTGAAATTCACATCGATAGGGACATGATACACGAGGTTACACTCATACCACGTGTACCTGCACATGAACACCCATTGCGCTTTGAGGATTATATTCCCTTGATGGGGAATGACTGTGCACGAGAACCGCGTAAGGGTATCCAAGCACGGACCCTTTTCGCGAACGTTTTAACTGTGTGCCGGTGGGCACAAAACAATATCTTTGGTAGTTCCCATAACACGACTTTTTTCACCCCTTCATTACATGTCGTACACACACTGATGATAAAAAATCCAAGGTTCGACATATGCACTGTTTTGCTCCAATCTATAGGTACGGGGAAACGAGGTACCGTATACCCATGTCCCATGCTTGTTACCCAACTCTGCCGTTATTTCCTCCCTGTCGAGGAATTTGACTCATACATGATAGACGGTGTTCCGGTTCAACCACTCGTAGAGGGCGTCACGTCGTCCTACTTTAGACTAACTGATATTTGGACACGAACGGAACCGGCAGAAAATGTACCCGCACACACCCCTAGCTCGAGCTCGACTTCGAGCGGGGAAGAACTAACTCCACAGGAGCATGCACGATTGATGCGGAGAACAGTAAGAAGAATCGATTCTTTGAGGGATGAGTTTCGGGCGACTGCACGAGATCACGACCGTCGGCTGACGGAAATTGAGAGGGGTATTCAAACCCTTTTGGCTAGAGGGGAGAGATCACGTTCACGCTCATGAGCGCGACGTGGGGCCGGGCAGTGAGGGCACTGCTTTGCTCAAATTTGGGGGAGAGGGTAGTGTATATAGTTATCCTTTGCATTGCATATTGTATATATTTCTTTTCCTTTTGCATATTTAATTTCTGCACTGCATCTTTATAAAAAAAAATTCATAAAAATTTGAAAATTTGAAAAATAAAACAAAAAATTTAGAAAACAGAAACCCATAAAAATTGAAAAAATTCAAAAATTATAAAAATTAATGTATTCAATTCTGGTTAATTGACTTGAGTTTGATAAATAGGTTAACTGGCTAGGAAAAAACTAAATCTTAGACTTAGCAAATTAAAAACCCTAAAAATAACCTTTCTTAGAGTTTAACGGTAGAAAGTATATGTCTTTGTAGATTATTTAGAAATAGGCAAATTTTGGGTTCAGTTCTTGGGCTAAGTCGAAACGAAGGAAAAGTATTAAAACTTTTATTAGAGTATAAGTTTGAAAAATAGTTCCTAGCTTAAGTCTAGATTCTGAAAACATGTACCCTACAAAATGCACAAACACGCATCTTGAAACTTGGATTAGTAGAAGAGACCTTGAAATACTCTTGTCTAAAGTCCTTAGCACAATGAAAATAAAAAGAAAAAAAAAGTGAATAAAGAAAAAAAATGGACACTGGTTTTTGTGATTACTTAAGGCTGTAAAAATAGAAAAATATTTAGCAAGGGTGCTTCATCACCTAGTGCCTTAGACCAACTGGTTTGGGAGCCACTGCTAAAAACCTTGGGTGTTGCAAAACTAGGAAGTACGCTTTAAAACGCTAACGCATCTTGTAATCGGTTGTTGGTACCTCAAGAAGTATTAACAGTCGCATGAAGGATGTGAAAGCGAAAATTCACCAATTAATAAGTGCTTTGGACAATGGACGAGAGTACGATTGCTTGATTTGAATTTCCAAGTGTAGGGGTGATATTTACACACACGTGGGGATATGTGATTGGAGTTTAGATGAAAGAAAGGAGTGAAGAATAGAACTTGTATCTTTAACAGAGTTGATAAAAATTCCTAAGTGGAGATGGAACCCTAGAAGGAAAACTTAAGAGATGCCGAAAGCTGAGTAGTTCTATAGAACATGTATAATCTTAAGTTGAATGATGAGAAAGTGTGAAGAATATGGGTGGATAATTTATGAGTCGAAGATAATAGATTTCCTTGTTAGAAAACCTAGTTAGAAAACAAAAAGTCGGAAAACCAAATTGATAGGATTTTGTGGGTGTAATCCGCTGAAAACCCTCAGGAGATAACACTCCTCCTACTAGGGACACCTAGAGGTTTAATGGCTTGTTTCACGTGTAAGTGCACGGCGGCGCCCCGGCCTCCATCCCGAGGCCAAAATGCGGAAGCGGTGATAAACTTTAAATTTTCTTGAACTGGCAAACCGCCGCGCACTAATACCCGGATCGAACCATTAATTAGTCCTAGCTAACTATAAGATGGGAAAGATATATACCGACGATCCAAGTCCTCCGGTCTTCTCATCATCGTCCCGATCTCCTGTGGAAGCTCCGGTCTCCTCCTCGTCGCCGGAAGTGCACCACATCGCCTACTTCTTTTACGGGCTCCCACCTCAATGCCGAGGCAACTCGGGCACGAAGCTGGCTACTCGACGTGCCCAAGGTTTGCTGTAGAATGTAGTGTATAGACTTGTGTCTCATTTGGGGTTCTTGGAGGTGCCACTTTGGTAGAGGGATGATACAAGAAGTATATGGAGGAGCTTGGAGAATTTTGGTGCATGAAATGAACAACATTTCCCCACCTCAATTTTTGGACAGCCCCTACAAGTTTTGGCCGGCCATGTTTTTGTGGGGATTGGAATGAGAGAGCCAAGTGATAGAATGAGATAGATCACACCATAATGCAAGAGGGAAACAAAAGCCATCATGAAAGAACATGATCACTAACACCAAAACCACACTCAACACACTAATCATCAACAACCATGATGCTTACAAAGTCAAGCCATCATGAAGTGATCAAGTCAAAAAGGTCAAGGTATGGTGCTCATCATGAAAACCATCATGATAAAACAAAAATGCAAAGACCCCCTCCACAACCACTTATTTGCAACAATGCAAATAAGCCCTCCTCCACCAATCTTCGGCCAATGAACGGAACAAAGGAAATTGGCCGAAACAGAAAGCAAACTGGCAACTCCAGAAAACTGGTCCCGTAATAAATTACAGGAAAACCCCGATACTGTGTATACACACCCGCATTTGTATTCCGACCGAAATACAAATGCAGTGAGACAAAACTACACTGTACTATATTAGGATCCGGCTTATACCAAAGCCGGCTAGTATTATCCGTCCGATCCTGATCCGTGCAATACCGCACGTATCTGATCGAACCCTGCCATATCTCCATACGGCCTCTAGTACAAACTGTTCGATCCTGATCCGTGCAATACCGCACGTATCTGATCGGACCTTGCCATATCTCCATACGGCCTCTACAGCTTTTCGCCCGAAAGCTGAGTAACTGAATGTGGGGGACTCTAAAGACTCGTCAACACCTTGGTTATGGATTTAACCACTAGCACGTCAGAGGTATAAGCCAATACGTAACGGGCTACCAGGCATTGACTAAAAGGGACGTCTGTGAGCGAACTCAGCCTGACACCCTACTGAGCCTGTCAGTGACAATATCCGTACAGTCCGGTCCGTTCGTCTATGAGTATCGCATGGCGGGCCTAGGGGGTTGGTAAAAGTCAGACCCCCAAAAGCGGTACAAGTCGTGTCGGAGTGTAGCCCAGAACACCCTGAGATACTACTGGAATACCTACCAGTAAATCTCCTTGCCTCGGCCGAGGGCTTTGTGTAATGGCTCTCCTAGACACAGCGCGACCTCACCCCCAATACCGGGAGAGACGAACCCCTGAAGATGCGCTCACTGCCTCCATGTGGCTCGGGACTGTACCCAACTAAAACCTGTTTGCACGACTCCTTTGAGCCGTGGTAGGGTAGTAATCAAAGTACAGTGGGAACTCACACGAGACAAATGACGATCCCCAGGTCGATGAACTAACCTGTACACATGTCACCAGGGAACTGCCATCTGATGTCTGGTATATGACCAACTAGCATGTTCCCGGCGAGTCCTGTCCGGTGTACTCATAACCCAATGAGCACCTGTATACATCTTAGGTGAACCAACTGACACCAGTGGCTTGTGAGACCGGCCACCGCCCCTCGTCGGGGTCTCGACTGTATACACTAGTCTACTCTGGAGTATCGATGCCCTGTCTCGAAACTCTCACGACTAGGGACCTATTAAGGATTTGCTTATAGACTACCAGCTCCCACTTATATGATCGCCCTCATACTGCTGGTGGTCAAGCAAGAATCCTAGGGGCTCTACCAACGTGTAATAGCGACCTGTAAGGTCACCTCAAACAGTACACGATGATAAAGATGAACCAGATAGCATACTATCATCTCGAGTAAGACTGTCCTACCGGGATAGGTCCTCCCTCAATCATTGCAATCACGTACCTGTGATCCAATAATTGACTCTGAGGGCACTATCTCCAACAATCTCCCACTTGCACTCAAGGCTAATTATTGCGATGTCGCATACTCACAGCCCGTGTGATACCGAACACCCAACTCCTCTACTAGTCAGTCTCACAAAGCTCGTTTGCGAAACTATTGCGTTCGAGGAATAGCCTCAGTGAGTGGATCCGCCTTGATGTTTCTTTCTATGTCTCTCTATATCTCAAGTTCGCGGAGAAACCCATCTCCCGAAAAGAGCAATATCTGTCTTAGAATGTGTCTGGATGTCTGATGGGACATAGCTCATAAATGAACTCCAAATCCAAACTTCTTAGACTGTATCGACAACTGAACTTAATCAGTGTCCCGCGCCATGCCTCCCTCAGTATTGCCTTGGATCACCTGTCCAAAATACTGCCCCTCATCAGAAGGAAAAACTATAACTCTGACAACCTCCTTGTCGTCCATGTCACCTTGGAAGCCTGGAATGATAACTGTCTCCCGAATGAGGCTGTCGTTATCATATCCCTAGAACATCCACTTATGTTCTAAAACTGCTTCCGACCGTTTCTCCAGGATTGGATCAATGTCAATCTATTGCATCTAGTGCAAGAACAACATCTGGTGTGGTACTTGATATCTCATGATTGACTCAATTGCCTGAGCAAGTGATCTGCCAATCATGCACATCTCTCTCCCCTTTAGTCTGTAAGACACCTTTAGAGAGGGTGACTCCATCACCTGCAGGTATACTACCGTGCCAGGAGTCGTCCATTCTAAATACCCTTAGAATGTTGTCTAAGTACCCTGATTGGGAAACCACCCAAATCTAGATCTAAAACCATAGATCTAGTAACCAGTATGTCTGATATAAAATCCAAGTCCTTTGTGGAGAAACCACTGTGTGACGACCAAAGTATAACCGATCGTAGTATAGGAGTTTCTTTTCCTACTCTGTGTATGTCATCCAAATACCAGGATATCACACCCTACTACCTTCTCAACAGATCCATCCCCTACTCTGATGAAGTCAAACCTATGACTGTCACATTAGAAATAGATGATCTATCTCCGCTATATCTGCTTTAGTCTATAAATAGACATAAGCCACCTGTCCACCAATGCTTCCGCTGCTCCCACTGACTACGACAACCCTCTGGCAGAGTCATATACACGTACACTTCTGAAGCCAGTTCAGAACGACGCTATACTCATCCTCCCGCAGGGTCTCGCAGCCTGGAACAACAGCAATGGTAATTGTGGGTAAACAAGAACTTCCCTGTCACCGTCCTTGAGGCTACCGGAGTACCTCTCGGGTGCCTGAAGCTACCCACCTTATCTGCGGAGTGGCCAATGGAATGTCAAACCGGATTGAATCTTTAGGTTCCTTATCAAATCTTCAGTAATCGTTTGTGGTTCTGGAATCGCTTCCAGTTCTACCATACTCCCACTACTGTTTTCTGAAAAAATCCATTTTTATTAAAACTGTGGCGAGTCTAGAACAATATTGCTATTGTTCATCCAGATGGTAGAAAGTCAACCCTCGTCATAGCCTGGGTCAACCCACAAACAACCATTACAGAAACGTGCCTTGAGTTGTCCAGTGTCTGGTTTTAATCATAAGCCGGACAACTCCCCGTACCTTAACACCGTTAAGATATGAACTGTTCTATATCCCATATAGAAACAGAGGCACTGATATAATTGAACCAGATTCAAATCATGCAGCTGTTCCCAGTGCATGTCAACTAAATGGAAGGAGGTCTATCAGCGTTACTCAACTTAGGCATGCTTCCAATTATGAGTAACCTGAAAGAGAAGCAAGATCTCTTTATCATTACTATCAACTGAATACCTTGCACAAGTGTCTGCATCTTCGATTGCTTTGAAGAATCCCGATACTTGCTACACCTGGTTCTCTACTCTATTCAAATACCTATAACTTCTCAAAATTCAGACCCTGTGTTTCTGCGAAACACCTGTCTAAAAACTAGAGAAGTCATAAGTAAACCGAATATAGTACGAGGACCAACCCCTCTGTCCTGATGGACCCTGGACAACATACAATACTCTGTATAAGTCCCTTGAGTCTGAAAACTCATTCACTGTGTGTCGTAGGTTGAAAACTGTACTTATGGTTAAGAAGAATTACACCGCTGTTTAATGCTCCTTACCTAACCATCCACTGATATAGGTAAATGTCATCGACATAATTTCAAAAAGGTATATCTCACTCTATGAAAATAGACGTACAGATAAATCAATTTGAAAATGGTGCACAACAGCGGATATTCAAAACCAAATATTTGCCGTCCGGCAAACAACCTAGGTGACTTCCTCAAATATCACCGATTACAACGAATCCCGATATAATGAGGATGATCACCTAATTCCCAATAACTTACTCCCACTCATCATCTGTAAAACCATACAGATGTGAGAATCATACCTGGTAAATACATACCCTGGAGCAAGTGCCTAATCGGGAAATCAGTTTTCCTTTAACAGTACACAGTGAAGCTGAAACATTGAAATGTTTCGATGGGGTATTCTGGTATTCCTAGTAATGCCTCTTCCAGATTCACGACTGTAACCGTATAGTTCTTTGCCACCTTTCCAAATCCCTTCATATGTCTTTATTCATTACCTTCTGTACACCCCTTTAGGCCAAATGGTTTTCTTCCTTCCCTACCGTTCGGCACCAGCCTATGGTTTGGAAGAAGACTATCCAATAAGCATAATGGGTGTACTGTCCCAATCCCAGGAACACTCGCAATGCGAGAGAAGGTGAAGATAAAAGACAACCGAATAAATCTTATTCCTATTTCTCCTGAACCAGAATCCATCCCCGAACTGGAACAAGTTCCTTTCGAGTTCGTATATAACCATACGATGGAGTATCCAATAAACTGTGGATCTTCGTAGTGATACGGAGTGTCCAGGAGAAATTCAAAGGTGATTTTAGGATTGGCAAAGAAATACCTGGTTTGGTCATGAATATCTGTTGCAATTTACTTTGCCCTCTTACTAATCCCTTGTTTTGTCTGAACTTAATACCTTCTGCACACCATCGTTAGGCTAATTGGTTTTCTTCATTCCCTACCGTTCGGCACCAGCCTAAAGTTTGGAAGAAGACTATCCAATTTGCGTAATAGGTGTACTATCTCCTAAACCAAGGAGTACTCGCAACCTGAGAGAAGGTAAAAGGAAAAGACAACTGAATAGTCCTATTCGTTTCCTCCAGAACCGGAAACCATCCTCGAATAAATTCCTTCGAGTTCGTATCTAACCATACGATGGTTTTGTCCAATGGAAGTGGACGTTCGTAGTAATACGGGGTGTCCTGGAGAAAAGGGTAAAAGTAGGAGTGGCAATGAGGTTCGCAACTCTGACAATCCAAAAGCCAGTGTTTAAGAAGGTTCGGTTAACTTGGTCACTGAGTCATAGTCTTAGGGTCGGGTTAATGGTCGCTGCCAAAGAGAGAGAGAAAAGAAACACTCAGCGTGCACTCTAACCTAGATCAGAATGGTTACCAATTAATCTAATCTGGAAACCTCCCACTGTACCTCAAATTCTCCTCCAAACCTGAAAGAAGAATTAGTCGGGGTCACCCGAGGAGTAAACTAACTCATCAGTGGGAATCGGGATCCAACTATCATCGCATGATAGCGTGACGGAATCCGCTCACGGTATCACACTCCAGAAGGTATGCGCATATCTGGCAAGTTTCAGTTCTTTTGAAACTCCCGATGAGATTTCTGCCCCATGCTCTTATGACCTTGGCGTGAGGTCAAAATATCATAAGTCACATGTCAAGTTCTACCCATCATTATCCAGGTTAATTTGAATCCACCCGTACATACCCTTGACGTAGGCCAAAATAGTAGTACGACTGTCCCAAACCAACGCATCTATCTATGCAACAGATAAATACCCGGCAGCTACCAAACACTATGCCTTGGCGTGAGGTCAAAATACATAGCTTGAATACTACCGAATATTTAACTGAAATGATGGAGGGCTACGAATGGTTTCTGGCGAAAACCTTTAACGTAATGAACTTGATATCGTTGAAGGAACTGATAGCTTTTTAGAAAATATAGTGACGAAAACCGTTGCTAAAGAGGTCACTCCCGGTGAAGGGATCTCGGCACTTTCCCCGTAGAATGGGGTGCAGGATATTCCAATTGAATACCACGGTGCAAAGCAAAAGCAATCGGCTATAGTGAAGTCATTGCCCTGACGCAAACTTTTTGTCCAAGGGGTCACTCCCGGTGAAGGGATCTCGGCCCTTGCCTCGTCGACTGAGGAGCAGGATATTCCAACTGAATACCACGATGCAAAACAAAAGTGAACGTCCTTGCAATAACAGCTTTTTTTGAAAAGTGTTCCAACAACATCAGATTAGGCTTGTTATTAACTTGCATTGATCCGAATCAACGCAGTCCCATCAATTGATCACACCACAAAGAACAAAAATAATATGACGTACGTATATGCCATCCGCATTCGCCACTGGGTCCCGTCATTACCCGTTAGGTTAGCTAACTAACGACAGAGCGGGGACTGGACTAGCGCGGATGCAAAACATATACAACATCTACTAATATATATACCAATATATTATATTTCTCTCAAGGCATGAATAAAATGCAACATCACAGAAATGTACAGCATCACAGAAACAATACAGATATTTGGGATCCCCGGGTTTCACAGAGCCACTACTGAAACCCGACGTTCCCCTGGTCGTGTGGATAGCCTGTGCAATGAAATCCTAGACCCCTACGGGCGCGGCAAGTCACCCGCCAAAACCTGAAGCGAGGCAGCCCCCTTCAGCGACGTGAATGGACCACCCGGCACTTCACGGAATCCGGCAACTTGGGCACCCCTCCTAGGTCAACCTGTACCCCCTACGAGTGCGGCGAATAGCCCGCCAATCCTAGAGTGAAGCCCCCTCCGTCTCAATGCCATGAGATGCGGGCTTGTTGCCCTCTAGAATCCGGCTATCCGTGCACCCCTCCGCGGGGCAATCCTAGTACAGAAAGTAAAATATACATACAACGGGTACAACGACCGCAACCTGGCCGTGCCCCAAAATAATAATACAAACAGGCAGTGACGGCAGTCCACATGTCGGACGCTCGCCCCGCAATATCAAATGTACATAATACAACCACAACTGTACTAGCATTGCATCCAGGCTATCCCCCACGACCGATCCGCAACATCACAGCAAAAACAGAACATCAACGTGAAAGTCACGTTCGCAAATCCGTCTAACTGGGCTATAGCAGTTAGACTGGATTTACCGATCAAGTGACATTCACGGTCGCAGATATAATGTAAATACTGTGAAATAATGTGTTTAAAATATCCGATCGATCAAACTTTAACAAGTGGGCCCCCAAGTACTACTGTAGCACATCAAGAAATTCTGGGCCCAAAATTAATATTCCAAAACCCCAATTTTAACCCCAGAAAGCCTCTGTAAAAATTTGGTGCAGTGAACCCAATAGAGTGCGGCGGAACCGCGGCCCAAGGGGGGGTTTGGCCGCGGTTCCGCGCTCCTACTGTGGAGACACTTCATCGAATTTTCACAGAACTCTTATATTTTCCAGTACATCACTTTTCTGTAACCTGAAAAAAATTTCGACACCAAAAAATTTCAACAGAAAACTGATGCAAGCAAAAAAGTAGATTTTGGAATTTTGGTCGATCGGAAATGCAAAACACATTAAAACAAGCTAGACTAAATTAATGGCGAGGCTCTGATACCACTGTAAGTGCACGGCGGCGCCCCGGCCTCCATCCCGAGGCCAAAATGCGGAAGCGGTGATAAACTTTAAATTTTCTTGAACTGGCAAACCGCCGCGCACTAATACCCGGATCGAACCATTAATTAGTCCTAGCTAACTATAAGATGGGAAAGAGATATACCGACGATCCAAGTCCTCCGGTCTTCTCATCATCGTCCCGATCTCCTGTGGAAGCTCCGGTCTCCTCCTCGTCGCCGGAAGTGCACCACATCGCCTACTTCTTTTACGGGCTCCCACCTCAATGCCTAGACAACTCGGGCACGAAGCTGGCTACTCGACGTGCCCAAGGTTTGCTGTAGAATGTAGTGTATAGACTTGTGTCTCATTTGGGGTTCTTGGAGGTGCCACTTTGGTAGAGGGATGATACAAGAAGTATATGGAGGAGCTTGGAGAATTTTGGTGCATGAAATGAATAACATTTCCCCACCTCAATTTTTGGACAGCCTCTACAAGTTTTGGCCGGCCATGTTTTTGTGGGGATTGGAATGAGAGAGCCAAGTGATAGAATGAGATAGATCACACCATAATGCAAGAGGGAAACAAAAGCCATCATGAAAGAACATGATCACTAACACCAAAACCACACTCAACACACTAATCATCAACAACCATGATGCTTACAAAGTCAAGCCATCATGAAGTGATCAAGTCAAAAAGGTCAAGGTATGGTGCTCATCATGAAAACCATCATGATAAAACAAAAATGCAAAGACCCCCTCCACAACCACTTATTTGCAATAATGCAAATAAGCCCTCCTCCACCAATCTTCGGCCAATGAACGGAACAAAGGAAATTGGCCGAAACAGAAAGCAAACTGGCAACTCCAGAAAACTGGTCCCGTAATAAATTACAGGAAAACCCCGATACTGTGCATACACACCCGCATTTGTATTCCGACCGAAATACAAATGCAGTGAGACAAAACTACACTGTACTATACTAGGATCCGGCTTATACCAAAGCCGGCTAGTATTATCCGTCCGATCCTGATCCGTGCAATACCGCACGTATCTGATCGAACCCTGCCATATCTCCATATGGCCTCTAGTACAAACTGTCCGATCCTGATCCGTGCAATACCGCACGTATCTGATCGGACCTTGCCATATCTCCATACGGCCTCTACAGCTTTTCGCCCGAAAGCTGAGTAACTGAATGTGGGGGACTCTAAAGACTTGTCAACACCTTGGTTGTGGATTTAACCACTAGCACGTCAGAGGTATAAGCCAATACGTAACGGGCTACCAGGCATTGACTAAAAGGGACGTCTGTGAGCGAACTCAGCCTGACACCCTACTGAGCCTGTCAGTGACAATATCCGTACAGTCCGGTCCGTTCGTCTATGAGTATCGCATGGCGGGCCTAGGGGGTTGGTAAAAGTCAGACCCCCAAAAGCGGTACAAGTCGTGTCGGAGTGTAGCCCAGAACACCCTGAGATACTACTGGAATACCTACCAGTAAATCTCCTTGCCTCGGCCGAGGGCTTTGTGTAATGGCTCTCCTAGACACAGCGCGACCTCACCCCCAATACCGGGAGAGACGAACCCCTGAAGATGCGCTCACTGCCTCCATGTGGCTCGGGACTGTACCCAACTAAAACCTGTTTGCACGACTCCTTTGAGCCGTGGTAGGGTAGTAATCAAAGTACAGTGGGAACTCACACGAGACAAATGACGATCCCCAGGTCGATGAACTAACCTGTACACATGTCACCAGGGAACTGCCATCTGACGTCTGGTATATGACCAACTAGCATGTTCCCGGCGAGTCCTGTCCGGTGTACTCATAACCCAATGAGCACCTGTATACATCTTAGGTGAACCAACTGACACCAGTGGCTTGTGAGACCGGCCACCGCCCCTCGTCGGGGTCTCGACTGTATACACTAGTCTACTCTGGAGTATCGATGCCCTGTCTCGAAACTCTCACGACTAGGGACCTATTAAGGATTTGCTTATAGACTACCAGCTCCCACTTATATGATCGCCCTCATACTGCTGGTGGTCAAGCAAGAATCCTAGGGGCTCTACCAACGTGTAATAGCGACCTGTAAGGTCACCTCAAACAGTACACGATGATAAAGATGAACCAGATAGCATACTATCATCTCGAGTAAGATTGTCCTACCGGGATAGGTCCTCCCTCAATCATTGCAATCACGTACCTGTGATCCAATAATTGACTCTGAGGGCACTATCTCCAACAGCACGTGCTCAGTGCAATCGCGTTTCCCTGCGAAAGTGCGGTTAGGTTAGGATTTTAGTGAATAAAAATAAGTTTGCTCGAGGGCGAGCAAAAGATAAGTTTGGGGGTATTTGTTCATAACATAATGTTGCATTTTGTATTCCCCATTCTTATGCATTTTACAATGAAAACAGGTGCTTTTGACCCATGTCTGCTACATGTTACAGGTTACAGGTTCTTGGAGCGAAAACAGTGAAAAACACAAAAGACGACACAAAAGAAGGATTTTTGACCAACAAATAGGAAGATCTTAGTAAAGCCTAGAAGAAGAACGGTTCACCATCAACAAGGCAACGCAAGATCCATAAATACAAAGCAGACGGTTAAAAGATCCATTGCAAAGTGTTCACTGAAAATCTGGAATTAATACAGAAGCCAAATTGATAAAAGGAATAAAGAACCAGGAAGACCAAAGAACCATGATGCAGCCCAGAAAAATTCATAAAATGAACTCCTCAATGGGCCGCGGAACCGCAGCCCAATGCCTACCCATGCCGCGGTTCCGCGGCCGTCTAGTGCCCGTGCGCGAAGAAAATTTTACTAAAATTCTGAGGAGGCTATGGAAAGATTTTCTGGGGGTATATTTGTAATTGTAGACATGCGGTGCAATTGTAAACCTAGGGTTTCTATGTCCTATAAATAGAACCCAAAACTCTTGTATTTTCTTATGCCTCTACTCATGAATAAAATTCTGTTTTCTTGAAGTTAGAGCGCATCAAAAGTAAGTAGGTTATTTTTCTTGCAGTAGTTGTAGTTTTTTCATATCTGCCCTAGGTAAATTACTTTCTTGCCTTAGTTTAAATTAGTTTAGTTTTTATTAACTTGCAATAGATGTTTTATCTCTTTAATAAAATCATGTCTTTCTTCATCCCCTCAATGAGCGAGTAGTTTCCTCGCTTGTTAGGGTTAGGAATAGGGAAGGATTTGAGAGATGAAGATCTCTCATCTCTTTTCGTTGCCAAACTTTATGAACATTAGAACTCCATGCATACCTTCTTATTCTTCTCCCTACGGCACTTTTACCTTCGAGGTAGCGGTGATTCCGTAGTCTAAAGGCCCGGATTTTAAGGTTTTCCATGGAGGTTAGGGTAAAGATTAATAAAGGAAGGATAAGGATCTAGAGGAAGAATCAATCATCCCAATCATCCTAATCCCCTTTATAAATATTTACCATAACACTAATATGATAGATTTAATTAATGGCAATGGAAAGAGATGTAGATCTTTGTTTACCAAATTTTCCCTAAACCTAATCCTAGCAAGTTTCTAATCCTAGTATCATACAACTTCAATTCTTAGGTTTATTTTTAAAGACCCAACATCATTTGGAATTAACTCGTAAGAACTTAAAGGAGATTTACACATCCCTGTGGATCGACCCGTATTCACCGGCTAGCTGCAAAGCGACGCCGTTCTTGATTGCGGTTACAAATATTTTTGATCGACAAAACAATTCTTAATCAAGAGCCCAAACAAAAAAAAATAGAAGTAATGCAATGCATTATTTAAGTGTGGGCAAAGCCCTAGCACAGGTCTAATAGACTAAAAATAAATAAAATGTTGAACATTTTCAACTGGAATTAGCCCAATTCTGGCCGTAAGTCCTTAAATTAAATTGAACTGAGCACAAATGCTCTCTCAAATCAATTTATATCCGGTTCGAGGGTACATCTCCGAACTCCTTTGACATCCATCGTTGTAATTCCTCAACGACGTCAAAGAGGTGACGGGTCCCAACGACCACACATCAATATGGACTGCGGGGTCCTTAAACTCGTGGACCGAAATGTCCTTAAACTAATATTGGACCGAAACGTCCTTAAACTAATATCGGACCGAGACGTCCCTAAACTAATATTGGACCACCACGTCCCTAAACTGGCGATGGACCACCACGTCCCTAAACTGGCGATGGACCACCACGTCCCTAAACTGGAACAATAGAGCCTCCAAATGCTCTTTTGCCGGATCTAAACGGTCCCGTTTAAGTTGATCTTAGCCCCAAATATGGCTAACGTATCCTTAAACATTCAAATGGACTATAAAACCCTAAATCAGCTTTGGCTCAAGGGTACATCTCCGAAATCCTCTGACACCTATCGTTGTAATCGTTCAACGACGTCAGAGAGACGACGAGTCCCGACGGCCCTATATTAAATGGATCACCCCGTTAAGTTGATCTTAGTCTCAAACAGGACTAACGTATCCTTAACGAACGTTTAAGTTGATCTTAGTCGCAACGCGACTAATACATCCTTAAACTAAAAACACCAAACCCAAATCTAATTAAATACGGATTTGGACTAATCCACGTCCTACGGGCGACGACATTACTCAGTCTCCGTATACAATCCACGGGCAACCACAAACAAAAAAAACACACACGACACGAAGTGAAATTCTGGAGAAGGAGAAAGTGGCTACAGCGCGCGGTAGCGTAATTAACTGCAAGGGCTTGCGCCTGCAGGGAAGAGCGTCCCCACAATCAAAAACCCCTCTAGCGAGGGGGAATCTGACGAAGTCTGCTACATCGGCCGCATCCGTCTAAACCTCCGATACACGGTGCCATAAATCAACTTGGCATCTTCGGAGAGGTAGACGGATAAAACCATATAGCATCTGCCCCGAATCTCAGCGTCAGGACACCGCAGTCCTGTGTGCCGTCTTTCAGAGGGGAACAGATTCTGGCACGCCCGGTGGGACCTTTTCCTTTTTCCACTCCACGCTTCGTGTGTCGTCTTCGCGAACCAGTCGCGGTTTGTTAATGGTTGCCTTCGGATTTCAAGTTACTAAGATTTGGTCTTTTGCCTGGCACAGAACTCAAGATTCAATGGCCTCTAATTTCACCAACTGCTCGAAGTGCCACTACAACGGACGCTCCACCTTACTGGGAGGTGTAGCACATGGGCCCCAAGCGGCTTCCTTCCTCACTCTGCCAGTAGACCAGGTGACCCAAGCCACCACTGGCCTGTTCTTCGGGACCATGATCCCACCTACAAGCTTCTCTGAGCCAATACCTGCACCGGAAGTGAACAAAAAGTCGGTCTTTGACCGGCTCACTGCTACGACGGCCCCTGTCGACGGGTCGCCCGCTACCAAACCGACAGCCTCTGTTTTCACCAGGCTAAATCTGAACTCTAAAATGGCTGTCCAAAGGAAGGCAATAACTGCTGCCCCAGAAGTCATCAAGGCGGCTTCCCCTATCAAAGAGTCAGTCTTTTCAAGACTGACGATTCCTGCTCCTGCCCCTGCTCAAGGATCCGTCTTCGGCAGGTTGAATATCACCCCTCAGAAGACAACCTCAGTCTTTAAGAGGTTAACACCGGCGACGCCTCATTCAGACAGGGGGCAAAAAGAAGATATCTCAATCTCTGAGCCAATCCCAACGGCTCGCCGTGCTCGAGTCGCCATTGGCAACGAGTGAGGAAGGCAGGGGGCAACTCTCTCTCAGGGCTAACTCCACCGGCTCCAGTGGTGGAAGTCAACGCTGCTGTCCCAACTGGGAACAGCTTTGAACTGCTAAGGAGGGTGCGAAAAAACTCTCCAACCGCTACACTGAAGAGATCTCCTCCACCTGCGGAGAGAGTTCCAGAAACGAAGCAAGAACATCCCCCTCAACGGCTATCCTCAAGAATTTATAAAGTTTGGCGGAGGGTTCAAGACTCCGTAATTGACCCAGGTCACTCTCGTCACCAGAAAAGGGCGAAAGTGCAAAAAGGAAAAGACCATCCTATTGAACAGCGGGGGACAGCAGCTGCAAGGCCGCCCCCTTCAACGGTTCCTTCAACCTCAATGGCCCACAAAAGAAGGAGGCCAGAGAAAACTCCCGCGTCAGCGGCAAAAGTTAAAAATGGTGAACCTAAACGCCCCAAGTCAGGGGGCATAACAGTTCATACGGTTTATATGGCATCGGGAAAAGAAGATAGCCGCATATCAACAGGTCATAGACCGCACACGAGGTCAGTGACCAAGGCTCAGGAGCAGCAGCAGAAGCTCCAAGAGATGATGAACGCTATGGCCGCACTTACAGGGCCAAAAGAAACCCCTGACACATCCTCGGACGAGCGTCAAGAACGAGAAACGGACGCAGAATTCCTTCGTCGCGTACTGGAGAAGAAGGATAAAGAAGCTGCGGAGCAGGCAGCCAACATAAAGAAAATGGCCCTCCTGTTCCAGGATATGGTGGGTATGATGATTCAACAAGACCCACCTGCTGAAGATACCCCGATCATCCTTGAAGACGATAGGGGAGAGACGTCGAATCCTCCACCAGCTCTGTCCACTGCTAAAGTGGATACAATCTCCAAAGCTGATTTGGATGAGTACATAGCCCAGCAAATACGGGTTCATCATGCGACTGAAGCGGCCGGTCAAGTCGAAAAAACGGGGAGGCCATATCCAAGTTGGTACGATCAAATCAAGTACCCATCCGGTTACACAATTCCCAAGTTCTATGTCTATAAAGGGACGGGCAATCCTCATCAGCATGTTGCCCAGTTCAGGGCACTCTGCGGCAACACCGGCGGTGATGACAAGCTGTTGCTTCGCCAGTTTGTTGGAAGCTTATCAGATACGGCGTTCGAATGGTACTCTGAGCTCCCGAACGACTCTATTAAAACCTTCGTGGAGATGGAGCTGTTGTTTACTCAGCGTTTTGCAAGCGCCAGTGAACGTACCCCGATGACAGCACTGATTAACGCCAGGGTAAAGCCAGGCGAGACGTGGGTTCAGTACGCTATACGATGGCGGAACTTATGGTCAAAGTGTGAGCAGCGCATTGAAGAAGCTCCCGCGGTGGGTATGTTTGTGGGAACCCTCGATCCATAAGCAACCATCTCGCAGTTTATGATGTTTTTCAAGCCGACTACCTTCCAGGCCTTGATTGACAAACTAGCGCAAATGGATCAAATGGGCCATAAACCCCCTCTTCCAAGGCCAGACACCCGAAATGACAAAGGGAAGGGAAAAGCGATCGTCGTCGCTAATGCTCAACAACAACCGAGCGACTCGAAGCCGGTTGCTCGTCAAAATAATACGCGACCATACGTGCTCCTTGAGGATAGGATGGGACGTCCTTATTCCTTTCCCCGCGATAAAACGAGGAGGTTATTCGAGCTGGCGTTGCGCAACAGACTCATAAATTTGCCGGATCCAAAACGTCCGTTGCAACCAAGTGACGTCAACGAGCCCAACTACTGTCCTTATCATCGAGTACTAGGCCATCCGATCGAAGATTGCTATGTTTTCAAAAATTGGCTTGAAAACCAGTACCGACAGGGCAAGTTCGCGTTATCTGACAAATGGAAGGTGAATCCCCCGCAGCCCCACACCTCTAAGGGGACGAATACGCCGGGGGCAACATGCTCCGTCATTGAAGAAGCTCCTTGGGAGGTTGTATTATCAGCCAAGACAAAGAGGATGCTAAACGATCTTCAGACATGTCCAGCGATCAAGTGGAAGAATCCGTTGGAACCGCAGGTCATTGAAGGGATGTTGAAGCCACGTCCAACTCCAAAGACCGATGGTGGCGGTTCAAGCACTTGTAGCCAGCCGTCAAAATCTTCGAAAAGGAAGAAGAAGAAATCTAAGAAGCCCGTGAAGCCTGGCGGCAAACGCACGGACTTACAAAAGCAAATTGACGCGTTGGAAGAATACAACCAAAAGGCGCGGACTCCCATTACATTCCAAGAGTTCCTCAATCATGTCTTTCAAGAAGAAGATGAAGGAGAAAGTTCATCGGATGAATCCGAGGAATATGTGGCGAGCTGTCATATGATTTCCCATTCGGTCACAAACGAGGAGGAGACTCCTTGCACTGAAAAGCTGGGGGCAGATCCTGAACCAAAAGTTCTGGGGCCATCAGATGAGGAAATTGACGCATTCCTCAACAAAGCTCGATTGAAAAGTAAAGCCGATCGAGAACGCGAGACGGCTATATTGGAAAGGGCCAAGCGCCAGCGACTTGATGAAAGAGCTGAGATGATCCCGCTGGAGCTAAACACTTCCGCTACCGACAAAAGCCAATTCAAGATGAGGAAAAAGTTTGCTAAGGCCATATCAATGGGCATGAAGCTACCATCCTCTAAAGGAAACATCACTGGTGAAATGGAAACGCACCCCTCCTATTGCTTATATCATCAAAAGATTTCGCACCCCATTCAAGAGTGCAAAGCTTTCGATAGATGGTGGCAAGGATATGTTGCTCATCGACAACACTTTAAGCGGGAAAAGCATAAAACTCGTCGAGAGCAAAGAAATATGACCGAAGGGCTTAAAAGAACTGCTGGCGATTGTTGTGTGGTTAACACCGGTAAATCACAAGTGCCCACATTCGGGAGTGATTCTGATGAAGAACTAGAACTTGCCCCTCTTTTTAAAGAGTCCGCCTCGAGAAAAGAAGAAGAACCGAAGGTTTGCGAAAATATCCGGCTACGTAATCGCACGCTGCCCGAAAAGAACCTCCGACCCTCGAACAAAAAAGATAAAGGGAAAGAAAAGGCCACTGAAGATATCGTATTAGATGACCAAGTGGTGGAAGAGCTAGCTGCCAAAGACCCACCAAAGAAGAATAAGGTGGATTACAACGTCTTAGCACATCTGAGGAAGCTGCCCTCACAGCTCAGCATTCTTGACGCCCTTTTGCTATCAAAAGAGGCAAGAGATTCATTGATTAAGGCGCTCCAAGACCCAGAACAATTCCAAGCATGCCTGGCCGAGGAAAAGATGAAGGATGAATTGGAGGAGGTGCACACAGCCGATATTACTTTTGGCGATGATGACCTTCTACTTGGGACGTGCGAACACAATCGCCCTCTCTATGTCTCGGGATACTGCCATGATATAAAGATAGGCAAAATCCTGATCGATAACGGGTCGTCTGTTAACCTACTCAACGTGCGGGTGTTGAAGGAAATCTGCATGAGCGTCCAGCACCTTGCTCGGGACAAGATCACCATCTCCGGGTTCGACTCCCAATCGTCAAAGACTCTTGGATCTGTGATACTGACGCTACGCTTCGGGCTACTCGTCACGGACATTAAGTTCCACGTCATAGATGTTAGTGTATATGCCCTAGAGGCCATTACTGTATCATACTAGTTTGTATATTACTTGATGGAAGCTTGGGATATTCACAGTTGTATATACAATCTTGCTCGAAATGGTAGTATGCTACTTGGTTTGTCTCTGCTTTAATATGTGCATGTGTTTCTTTTAGTATATCGCTGATATACATATTAGTAGAGCCCTTAGGATCTTTACTTGATTACCAGCGTTGTGATGGCGCTCACACTCGTGGGAGCTGGGTGATCTATAAGCACATCCTTATACAGGTCCCTAGTCGTTGGACTATCGAGACAGGGCATCGATACTCCAGAGTAGACTAGCGTATACGCTTCTCATCCCAGCGTGGGAGACGGTCTGTCCCACAGCCGTCAGTACGTCGTACTTGAGATAGTATGCGGGTGCTCGTTAGGTTACGAGTACACTGGACATGACTCATCGGGAACTGTTGGTTGGTATTATACATATCGTCAGTTATCAGTTCCCAGGTGACATGAGTACAGCTTAGTCCACTGACTTGACACTGTCACTTCGCCTCGAGTGTGTTCCCACTGCACTTTAATTACTACCCTACCATGGCTCAAAGGAGTCGTGCAAACAGGTAGTTTTTGGGTGCAGTCCCGAAGCACTTGGAGGCAGTGACGGTTAGACAGGATTCGTCTCTCTCGGTATTGGTGGTTGACATCGCGCTGTGTCTAGGAGAGCCATTACACGAGTAGTCCCTGGCCAGGGCAAGCGAGATATACTGGTAGGTTTCCAGTGTTATCTCAGGGTGTTCTGGGCTACACTCCGACACGACTTGTACCGCTATTAGGGGACTGACGTTCACCGCCCCCCTAGGCCCGCCATGCGATGTATCAGACAAACAGACCGGACTGTACGGAGATTGTCACATACAGGCTCAGTAGGAGTTCGGATGGGGTTCACCTCGTCAGTCTTCTTATCGACATCTACCTGGGGACCGTTACGTACAGCTAGTGCCGCTTGCGGTCTGTGGTTAAACCCACTGCCAGCGTAGTGTCGAGTCTTTAGAGTCCCACACAGAGAGCTATTCGCCTTTAGGCAAAATGAGTAGAGGTCGCATGGTTTTGCGACAGGGTTCGTTCACATTCGCGCACTTGTGCACGTTTCTGTCCGAACAGTTTATACTAGCGGGCTTTGGTTTAAGCCGGATCCTAGTATATGATTTGGGATTGGTTTTTCTCATTGTATTCGTGTTCCTCGGATCACGAATACGGGTGCGTATGCACAGTTGCTTGAAACTGAGGGAGAGGACTTTGATTAGGGTTAATGACTATTGTCATTTTATTAACCCTAATGCTTATGTGTGTATTATTGTTAATTGATATTAGTTTAATAATTGTGCATGGTTATGGTTGTTGACCATTTGACCCACCTTGACTTGTTGACCTTGTTGACACTTTGACCATCATCATTTCATTTGGAAGATGCTCTTTGATCCTTGCAATTTGCATTAAAAATGAAATGATAATGGTCATGTCTTGATTTAGCCATGACAATTATCTCACTAATTATCTAATTACAATAATTCACATATATGAGAGAATGCTTCATATTATTCTCTTATTTTCTATCATATCCTTTCTCTCTCTTGTTCTTCCTCTCCCTCAAGCTCTCTCCCTCTCATGTGTTGAGAAACACTTGAACTTGAGAAAAACCCTCTCTTGATCATCTTTACTCTCATCTAGGGTTCAAGAACTAGCACTTCTTGCACCCTAGTTACTTCTAGCTTGGAGTTGAAGCCAAAGGTTGAGGCTTTCGGGTGGATCTTTCTTCGACGTGAGAAGACGACCAAGGTGACCTCCTTCCACCACTCCAAGGAGCAAGGAGAGAAGCACTTAAAGCCCAAGGTATAACCTTTCTAGCACTTAGCTAGTTACTAGTTAGCTTTAGCAAGTTTTTGTTTAGCAAAGATCCTTCTAGCTCTAGTCCATGTTGCCTAAGCTCATAAAAATCCGATTTTTATTCCGTTTTCCGCCTCCCCGCAAGCACCGGGATGGGCAACGTGGACTTACAATAGACGCCAAGACATGTTACAACGCTTTGCTCGGTCGACCATGGTTACACGAGTACAACATCATCCCTTCTACACAACATACGTGTATGAAGTATTTTAAGGATGGTTTCGAGTATACACATGTCATCAACGTAAGTAAACATGCGTATCCCAATTGTCGTTGACATATAGCAACGAAACCGGCGATATCACATATTACACTTACGGTCACAGAAAAGAAAGTGTAAAACTACAACAGTTGGAATCCGCAACCTGCATAGACATCGCATGCCTAATCGAATGAATTCCTTAGACATCGCATGCCTAACAATTATAAACCCCGCATATTAGTCTCATTCTCGAAAACTCTTTTCAATATCAAGTCGGGCAATTCAACAAGATTCCCGACATCCTGATCGAATGCTCGTCGCAAACTTCAGTAGACGGCTGCACCCCCGATACCTGTTAGTTATATGTATGCCCTAGAGGCCATTACTGTACATTGGATGTATATTGTAGTGGATGCTGGGACATATATAGGGAGGACTTTCTTGCTCGACATGATAGTATGCTATCTGGTTGAACTTTACCTTAACGTGTATACTGGGTGTCTCTCTGTTACATGTTGGTAAAGCCCCTAGGATGTGTACTTGACTACCTGGACTATGATGCGGATCATACTAGTGGGGACAGGGTAGTCCATAGGTACATCCTTCAAGGTCCCTAGTCGTGGGTATATCGAGACGGGGCATCGATATACCAGAGTAGACTAGCGTATACCTTCTCGACCCATACAGATGGGCGATGGATGATCCCATATCCATTGGTGTTTGACATCAGAGATGATATACGGGTGCTCAGTGGAGACTGGGTACACTGGACGGACTCGCCGAGAACTCCCAGATGGTATTATACCTTACGTCAGATGGCAGTTCTCTGGTGACACTGGTACAGAGTAGTCTGTTGACCCGAGATCGTCATAGAGTCTTGTGTGGTTCCCACTGTGCTTTGATTTCCACCTTACCACGTCCAAGAGGGCGTGCAAAACGGTGGTTTTTGGGTACAGTCCCGAGTCACATGGAGGCAATGAGTGATAGGAGGGGATTCGTCTCTCCCGATATAGGGAGTTGATGTTGCGCTGTGTTCGATTGGCTATAACCTGAAATCCCTGGCCAGGGTTGCTGAGATTTACTGGTAAGTGTTACCAGTAGTTTCTCGAATTGTTATAGACCTCATATCGACACGACTTATCGAGCTATTGGGGTCTGACGTTTACCACCCCTAGGCGAGATATGCGACATATCAGACGACGAGACCGGACTGTACGGTAAGTGTTACTGGTTGGATTCACAGGAGTGTGAGCGGGCTTGCTCATCGATCTTCTGATCGCTCAATACCCGGGTGGCCGTTACGTTTAGCAGACCGCTTGCGGCTTGTGGGTGTTTGATATGATCATCACCTGCTGCCGGCTTATTGACGAGTCTTTAGAGTCCTACACAGAGGTTTCCTGGCTCAAGCGAAACGAAATAGGAGCGCATATGAGATATGTGTGGGACCGAGAATAATGCGTGTATGTGATACCGTATTCTATTCTCGCGATGAATGTATCGATATGGTTGTATGCGATATAACCTAGTTATCGAATCAAGGATTGATTCGGTAAGACGATACATAGGATACTAGTCGGTTATATGCGATATGACCGGATCGTTAAATCAAGTGTTGATTTAATGATTTAATGTATAATTATATATTTGATATATTACTTTGCATTAACTAGTATTGGTTCACTTTAAAAGCATTTTCTCACTTGAAGTTCACAAGTTGTATATGTGATATACTTTTGTGCACTTGATTGTATCATGTTTGATGATGCATGCTCACTTGGGTTTGCGTAAAGAATTATACCATGGTTAAGTTAATGATTAGGGTTTTGTTTATATTTGATTTACTTATTTATTTATTTCTTTTCATTTATATTTGGAAAAGAAATGAAATGGTGGCTCATTTTGGACTTTCTTTTGAAGCTTCATGAAGCTTTGAATGGTTTGACCATTTTGTATCTTTTCTTAACCCTAACCATTCACTTGAACCATAGTTGATTCTCTACACTAGCTATCTTGACCATGGTTGATATTATGATAAGGATTCCTTTTTCTTTTCTTGTTTAATTAACTTATCATAATATTCTTTCTTCTTCTTCTTCATCTTCTTCAATGAAGAAAGCTTGACTTCATCAATGGTGATTGATGAAAAAGAGTGAGAAATCCAAATCTAAAGTGAACCCACCTCCTATTTCTTCATCCTCTACCTCTTGCCAAGTAGTATAGGGTGTTTCCTTCACAAGTTTTCATGGCTTGGTGAAGGTGGAGCTTGATCTTGTGATGCCTCGACGTAGATCATCTTCGGCATCGTCGTCGATGACCTAGCCCGCTTTTTCTCCGATGAAGCCGACGCTAGAGCCCGGGATTCGATGATCGCAGCGAGGAGACATCATCACGGAGCTATGGAGGTGGAGGACCGGATCTACAAAGGTTGTATTTCCGTTTACACTTAGTTAAGTAGTTAACTAGTTGCTTGTTTCGCCTAAACTTCTAGCCAACGATCCGTATTAGGGTTTCTCGGCACCCCTAAAATTTGAAATTGGTATGGTTGATGCCTTGTGAGACCTCATTAGCATGCCTAGGAACCCTACAATACCGTCGACGAAGTGCACCAAGGCGGAACACCGCTGCCGCGAGCACCCGAACGGATGCTTTCGGTGACGGGGTTCTCCTACAGTCACTCGGTCGGGGCTATGGAGTGAGGCTGTCTATTAAGTTTACCCGGCGAGTATCCGCGTACGCTACGTGATTGCGACAGACTTTTGATCACATCAAAATTCCGTAGCAACCGATCAAGTGAGACTAAACTGCTATGTTTATAATATTCATTCAGTTATCTCATAACTTATTGTGAATTCCAATTATTGTATCCCATTCCAGATAAATAGAAAATGTTAAACTTTTCGATCAAACAGTCGAACACCCAAGTTTTCCCGATATAGATCAACACATGAAATAATTCTAACAACATTCAGTTCGTGCCTCAGTACCAACGGTCCAGCCGTAGAAGGGTCAAGCCAACGCCTCACATGTGGCACGCCGTACTGCCCCAAACCCGAAGGTTCAAAGGGCAGTTCAAGACGGTCACATAATCGAGTTAAGGTTTGTTGTCTTCTAGAGGGTCCATCGCATTACTTGCACTACTTAGAACGTCGTTAAACCACGGAAAAATCCAACACTTGGAAATTTCCCGACAGGGGAAAAATTGGGTATTTATATCCGGTCGAACTTTTTAACATATTCAAAAAAATTATCCGAAAAGCCACATAGACAAAGTCTGATAATCCGATCGAATCTACGATTCCCAATACAACCCCAGACCACTCAACTCTTGAGTCAAATTAAAAATTCCCAGAAAACACAGCAATATAATTTAAGAGTTACTGTGCAAAAATTACTGGGAGAAGGTACAAAGTTGCCGCGGAACCGCCGCATTAGCCATGCTAATGCCGCGGTTCCGCCGCAATGTAGTGGAATCTTGGGTACGGGCTTCACAGTAATTCTTACAATTCCCTGCTGAATTTTCTGCATATTTTAATGTGGAAAAATCCCCGAAATTGAAAAAAGTACAGAGAGCAAGTTTGGGATTAGGGTTTCGATTCGTTCGAATTTCAAACGTCGTCTACACTTCGCCTAAGGCTCTAGCTAGGCTCTGACACCATTGTAGGGTTCCTAGGCACACTAATGAGGTCTCACAAGGAATCAACCATGCCAATTTCAAATTTTACGGGTGCCGAGAAACCCTAATACGGATCGTTAACTAGATGTCTAGGCGAAAGATGCAACTAGTAAACTACTTTACTAAGAGAACGGAAATACAACCTTTGTAGATCCGGTCCTCCACCTCCATAGCTCCGCAATGAAGTCTCCTCGCTGTCCAAATGGAAACCCGGGCTCTAGCGTCGGCTTCATCGGAGAAATGGGCGGGCAAGGTCGTCGGCTTCGTGCCGAAGATGATCTACGTCGAGGCATCACAAGATCAAGCTCCCACTTCACCAAGTCATGAAACTTGTGAAGAAAACACACTCTACTACTTGGCAAGAGGTAGAGGATGAAGAAATAGGAAGTGGGTTCACTTTAGAATTGGATTTCTCACTCATTTCATCAAGTCACCATTGATGAAGTCTAGGTTTTCTTCTTGAAGAAGAAGAAGAAGAAGAAGATAATATTATGATAAGTTATTTTAAAATAGAAAAGAAAAGCAATACTTATCATAATACAACCATGGTTAGGTGTAGAGAATTAACTAGGATTAGTGAATGGTTGGGTTAAGACATGAAGACAAAATGGTCACTTTAGTCAAACCTTCATGAAGCTTCAACAAGATTCATCCTTTAAAGCAACCATTTTCTCTTTTTCTTTTGTCAAAACAAAATAAATAAATGCATAAATAAATCAAATGAAACCCTAACCATTAACTAACCATGATTTAATCACACACTTAACCAAGTTAACATGTATCATCAAACATGATACAATCAAGTGCACAAAAGTATATCACATATACAACTTGTGAACTTCAAGTGAGAAAATCCTTTTAAAGTGAACCAATACTAGTTAATGCAAAGTAATATATCAAATATATAATTATGCATTAAATCATTAAATCAATACTTGATTTAACGATCCGGTCATATCGCATATAACCGACTAATATGCAATGTATCGACTTATCGAATCAATCCTTGATTCGATAACTAGGTTATATCGCATACAACCAATCAATACATTCATCGTGAGAATAGAATACGGTATCACATACACGCATTATTCTCGGTCCCGCACATATCTCATATGGGCTCCTATTTCGTTTCGCTTGAGCCAGGAAACCTCTGTGTAGGACTCTAAAGACTCGTCAATACGCCGGCAGCAGATGATGATCATATCAAACACCCACAAGCCGCAAGCGGTCTGCTAAACGTAACGGCCACCCGGGTATTGAGCGATCAGAAGATCGACGAGCAAGCCCGCTCGCACTCCTGTGAATCCAACCAGTAACACTTACCGTATAGTCCGGTCTCGTCGTCTGATATGTCGCATATCTCGCCTAGGGGTGGTAAACGTCAGACCCCAATAGCTCGATAAGTCGTGTCGATATGAGGTCTATAATAATTCGAGAAACTACTGGTAACACTTACTAGTAAATCTCAGCAACCCTGGTCAGGGATTTCCGGTTATAGCCAATCGAACACAGCGCAACATCAACCCCCTATACCGGGAGAGACGGATCCCCTCCTATCGCTCATTGCCTTCATGTGATTCGGGACTGTACCCAAAAACCACCGTTTTGCACGCCCTCTTGGACGTGGTAAGGTGGAAATCAAAGCACAGTGGGAACCACACAAGACTCTATGACGATCTCGGGTCAACTGACTACTCTGTACCAGTGTCACCAGAGAACTGTCATCTGACGTAAGGTATAATACCATCTGGGAGTTCTCGGCGAGTCCGTCCAGTGTACCCAGTCTCTACTGAGCACCCGTATATCATCTCTGATGTCAAACACCAATGGATATGGGATCATCCATCGCCCATCTGTATGGGTCGAGAAGGTACACGCTAGTCTACTCTGGTATATCGATGCCCCGTCTCGATACACCCATGACTAGGGACTTTGAAGGATGTACTTATGGACTACCATGTCCCCACTAGTATGATCCGCATCATAGTCCAGGTAGTCAAGTACATATCCTAAGGGCTTTACCAACATGTAGCAGAGAGACAATCAGTGTACACGTTAAGGTAAAGAGCAACCAGATAGCATACTATCATGTCGAGCAAGAAAGTCCTCCCTATATATGTCCCAGCATCCACTACAATATACATCCTATGTATAGTAATGGCCTCTAGGGCATACATATAACTAACAAGCTTTAGCAAGTTTTTGTTTAGCAAAGATCCTTCTAGCTCTAATCCATGTTGCCTAAGCTCATAAAAATCCGATTTTTATTCCGTTTTCCGCCTCCCCGCAAGCACCGGGATGGGCAACATGGACTTACAGTGGTATCAGAGCCTAACTAAACATAAACTAGCTAGGTAGTGAAGTGTGTCGAAGTTCGAAACGAAAAAATCGAAAAACCAAAATATCAAAACCCTAGTTTTCTGTTAAAATTTTTTCTAGTCAAAACAAAATTTGTTTTACCCCAAAAATCATCTCAGGGTTTTGTAAAGATAGCCACCAAAAACGATCAAGTGAATCAACCAACGTGCCGCGGTTCCGCGGCAATAGCAAGCTATTGCCGCGCAACCGCGGCCGTCTTGGCTCTTCACCTGGTCGAGTTTGGTGCAGTGTATCTCTGGCTTGTTTTTAGGATTTTTAAGATGGTTTATATGTGCCCAGATTTTCCAGAATAGAAATTTGTTTTTGGGGGCCTATAAATCCGTATTTTTTCCGAACTTCAATACACTTTGACTAAAAGGTTATATCTGTGATGTTTACATGTATTGAACGTCGGCTAATCGATATATGTCGATTAGTCGGGGTTATACATATCTGTGATCTGTGATTGATGATAGTATGTGTATATGAATGGGTTGGATTGTCGCGGGTGAATAGCCGGGGTGGATATGAGATGAGTGTTGCTTTTTCTTTCATTCATTGTAATATGTAAATTGATATAATATTTTTATTTGTTTGGCCGTGTAGGGTTCCTAGGCACACTAAAGAAGTCTCACAAGTGATCAAACATGCACAAATCAAATTTTACGGGTGCCTACAAACCCTAATACGGATCGTCAACTAGATATATAGGCGATGCAAGCAAGTAAACGGAAATATAGCTAAAGGAAAGGGGCTACAACCTTTGTAGATCCGGTCCTCCACCTCCTAGGCTCCGTGATGAAGTCCTCTCGCTGTCCAAATCGTATCTTGGGCTCTAGCATCGGCTTCATCGAAGAAATGGGCGGGCTTGGTCGTCGGTTCGATGCCGAAGATGATCTACGTCGAGGCATCACAAGATCAAGCTCTCACTTCATCAAGTCATGAAAACTTGTGAAGGAAACACCCGATACTACTTGGCAAGAGGTAGAGGATGAAGAAATAGGAAGTGGGAAGACTTTAGATTTGGATTTCTCACACTTTTTCATCAATCACCATTGATGTAGCAAGCTTTCTTCATGGAAGAAGAAGATGAAGAAGAAGAAGAAGATATGATAAGTGTTAAAGAAAAATGAAAAAGAATTAATTCTTATCATCTTCTAACCTTAGTTAAGTGTAGAGAATGAATTAGGGTTAGTTTAAATGGTTAGGGTTAAGTAAAAGACAAGAATGGAGACTAAGTCAAAACTTCATGAATGTTCAACTAAAAACAAAACAAGTAACCATTCATTTATCCTTTTCATTTTCCAAAATGAATAAATAAATAAGATAAATGAATAAGTAATTAAGTAGACAAAACCCTAATCATTAACTTAACCATAGTTTAATTCTTTACACTTAACCAAATAAGCATGTATCATCAAACATGATACAATCATGTGCACAAAAGTATATCACATATACAACTTGCACAATTCAAGTGAGAAAATCCTTTTAAAGTGAACCAATACTAGTTAATGCAAAATAATATATCAAATATATAATTATACATTAAATCATTAAATCAACACTTGATTCAATGATCCGGTCATGTCGCATATAACCGGCTAGTATCCAATGTATCGGCTTATCGAATCAATCCTTGATTCGATAACTAGGTTATATCGCATACTACCATTCGACACATTCATCGCGAGAATGAAATACGGTATCACATACACGCATTATTCTCGGTCCCGCACATATCTCATATGCGCTCCTATTTCGTTTCGCTTGAGCCAGGAAACCTCTGTGTAGGACTCTAAAGACTCGTCAATACGCCGGCAGCAGGTGATGATCATATCAAACACCCACAAGCCGCAAGCGGTCTGCTAAACGTAACGGCCACCCGGGTATTGAGCGATCAGAAGATCGACGAGCAAGCCCGCTCACACTCCTGTGAATCCAACCAGTAACACTTACCGTACAGTCCGGTCTGTTCGTCTGATATGCCGCATATCTCGCCTAGGGGTGGTAAACGTCAGACCCCAATAGCTTGATAAGTCATGCCGACGTAGGGTCCATAACATTCGTGAAACTACTGATAACTCTTACCAGTATATCACTGCAACCCTGGCCAGGGATTTCCTGTTATGGCCAGTCGTGCATAGCGCAACATCAACCCCCAATACCGGGAGAGACGAATCCCCTCCTATCGCTCATTGCCTCCATGTGAATCGGGACTGTACCCAAAAACCACCTGTTTGCACGACTCAGTAGAGCCATGGTAGGGTGGAAATCAAAGCACAGTGGGAGACACACAAGACTCTATGACGATCTCGGGTCAACAGACTAAGCTGTACCAGTGTCACCAGAGAACTGCCATCTGACGTGAGGTATAATACCATCTGGGAGTTCTCGGCGAGTCCGTTCAGTATACCCAGTCTCCACTGAGCACCCGCATACCATCTCCGATGTCAAACACCAATGGATATGGGATCATCCATCGCCCATCGCATGGGTCGAGAAGATATATGCTAGTCTACTCTGGAATATCGATGCCCCGTCTCGATATTCCCTCGACTAGGAACATTGAAGGATGTACTCATGGACTATCCAGGCCCCACTAGTATGATCTGCATCACAGTCCTGGAAGTCGAGTACACATCCTAAGGGCTTTATCAACATGTAACAGAGAGACAGAAAGTATACACGTTAAGATAAAGAGCAACCAGATAGCGAACTATCATGTCGAGCAAGAAAGTCCTACCTATATATGTCCCAGCATCCACTACAATATACATCCAATGTACAGTAATGGCCTCTAGGGCATACATATAACTAACAATCTCCCACTTGCACTAGGGCTATCTGTAGCAGTGGTTGCAGTATCACATACTCAACCATCCCAAAAAGTCTCTCTTTGGGAATTGGCCTTCGTGAGTGGATCCGCCGTATTGTCCTCTTAGTCTACTCTCCTAACCTCGATCATCCTGGAGATCAACTATCTCCATGATCAGGTGATGCTGCCTCAGAATATTTCTGGGTCACTGATGGGACCTGGGTTCCAGGGCCGAAGCCACACTTCCATTGTCATACAATGGCAGGAACCTAGTTCATCTTATGAACCAATATACACCCAAACTGCCTCTTTGGTAGTATCTTTAATAGCGATGTTACCAGCCTTTATCGTCTAGTTTGCCACGGTATCTAGCTTAGAACTCTTCCAACATACCGTCCCTTTACTGAGGGTAAAGACAATGCCTGTGACTGACATTCAGTCGTCTTTATCACCCTGGAACCGTTCCAGTGATTCTCCCCAGGATCGATTGATACCATCTCACTTCATCTAGTGAGAATCCTTAGCATCCAATTACATCTATCTCATAGATGAAAACTCGGGATTTAGGAGGTATCACTTTGATCCTATATGGAGAATCCATATGATAAGAGGAGATCGACCGATCGTAGTATAGGAAACTCTTTTCCTATCAAGAGTATGTTGTCCACGTACAATACGAGGATGACCACCTTACTCTCTACTACCGTTTTGTACATACAAGGTTCATCTACCATTTTGATGATGTCAAACTGTTTGACTTACTCATCAAAACAGATGTTCCAACTCCGCGATGCCTGCTTCATCACATAAAACATCTTGCTCACGTTTCCGCTGCTCCCACTGTCTACGAGGCCCTCTGGCTGTGTACTTATAGACGCACTCTTCTAAAACATCATTTAGAAAAGCAGTCATGACACCCAACCACCAGATATCATAGTCATGGTATGTAGCCGTGACAAGTAGGATCTGGATGGACTTAAGCATAGGTACTGGAAAAGGTTTCATCATTATCCATGCCTGGTTGATGACGAAAACCTTTAACAAGTCTAGCTTTGAAAGTCTCAACTTTTCCATCTACACCAAGTAATCTTCTTAAGATATACTTGCTCCTGATGGGGATTTAACCCTTCAGATATAGCAGCCAAAGTCCATACTTTGCTGGTGTATGTGGATTCCATCTCAGATCGTTAAGCATCCAGCCATTCTTACAGAGTCCCTACTCTCGATGGCCTGCTCGAAACTGGTTGGGTCATCATCTCATGATGCAATCCTCGCTCCCACTGTCATCGAGAAACCGAGGTATCTCTCAGGCGGATGAGGAACCCTACTAGATCGGCGGAGAGGCTGAGGTTCGTTGGATTCTATTGAATGCTTTGGTTCTACCAAATCATCAGCTTTTGATTGCATAGATGGAACCTTTCCAGTTCTACATAACTGACCTTGCCTCGAGCTTGTCCAGATTTTGCTTTTTAGACATAGGCTGGATAACCCCAAATCTTAACTAACTTAAGATATGGGCTCTTCCTATACCATATCTCATATGGAATGGTAGGCAGTGATCTGATTCGAACCTAATTCAATAGGTATGCAGCTTCTCAAGCGCATAACACCCAAAAGGAAATAGGTAACTCAGTAATACTCATCATAGAGCACACCATATCTAATATTTTGTGATTGCTCCGTCCCGATACACCGTTGTGCTGTGGTGTATTCAGAGGAGTAATACTGAGAGAGAATCTCATTTTCCTTTAGAATAGTCCAAGGATTCCATGCACAAGTATTCTCCTCCCTGATCTCATTATAGGACATAATACTTATACCCGTATTTTGGTTCTCTACTTCCAACTTATATTCTGTGAATACCTCAAAAGCTTCGGACTTATGTTTCAACAGGAACATATGACTGAATCTTGAGAAATTATCAGAGAATATAATGAAGTATAAAGAACCAGTCCTGGCATGTGTAGACAGGAGACCTTACATACATCATAATGTATCAGTCCCAAGAGTTTACTAACTCTTTCTCTGTTTCCAATAAACAGAGCTATGGTCATCTTATCTTTATGACATGACTGGCAAGTTTCACAAGATGTAAATTCAAACTGATTTAAATATGCATCTAAAATGTAACTTCAGCCAGTCGGGTCGCATTTATATGACCTAGTCTACAATGCCTCAAGAATGATTCGTTCATTTCTGAACTCTTCCTCTTGTGTGTGTTCTGTATACTAGGAACTGTAGTTTGATTTAGAACATCAATGCTTTTAGATAACGTGCCTGAACCGATCAACTTTTGATATAGGAAATGTTCAAAACATTATCCAACTATACAAAATTATATCATTTTTTTTACTAATAAAAAGACTGATATGATTTTGTATATCAGGTTCGGTATCTAATAGCATTTATTCAGAATCAATGTATTAGTAATACAGGGTGATAGTGACCAACAGACTTGGCTGCAACACTTGCCCCGTTTTCTGTCTCATGAAACTTATCACCCGTTCTCAGTTTTTCTACTTTTTTGTAGCCCTATGTAACAGATTACATATCTGGGATCCTGATCCGGTATCAGATACCCAGGATGCAGAGGATACTGAGAAACAGTTCTTTGTAATGAACACACCCGAAGGAGATGCATCATATGCACTCTCTTCGTTTGGGCGGCATAGGAATTCTGGTATTCCCCTATTTCCTGCTCTGTCTTATAACAATTATAAGTTGGAGCGGGACCAACGTTCCCCAGCTCAGTATAACAAGCGGGTTCGGTCAATACATCCATTTTATTATCTTGATTAAGGCGTGATATGGTCGCTACCAGGAGAGAGAGAGAAGAAAACACTCAGCGTGCGCTCTTGCAAGATTAGATTGGTTATATACTTTATCTAATCAGGATGGCTCCCACTGTTTTTATCAAATCTTCCTTCAAACCCTAAAAGGAAAGACTAGCCGGGATTAATTACACTCTACAAGTTCGCCAATCTTTCAGCCAGGCCAGTGTCGGTACTTTGAGGGAGGTTTCCCGTGCTTTCGCACGGACCTAATTACAGTAAACCTCGTTTTCCCAGAGGCGTAACCCCGTTGACACCTTTCTAGACACCTACTTGATCGGCTAATTGCAAAGTGCAAAACTCTCCCAGGAGTAACAATTACTCGCAGTGGGTATCGGGATCCAACTATCATATAGAAGGTATGCAATCTCATTGCAAATTTCAACACTTGAAACTCCCGATAAAAGTTTTTACCCCTAGCACCTATGACCTTAACTATGGTCAACAAATCATAAGTACTAGTCAAGTTCTACCCGTCATTTCATGATTAATTAGACCCACCCACATGATCCTTAACTAAGGTCAACAAAGTTACACGACTGTCCTAACTAATCACATCATATGCGGTGTAAGAAGACATCACTTAGCTACCGTACACTGTGCCTTGACTATGGTCAACAAACACAGCACGAATACTAAGTACTCTACTTCCTAAAATGACGGAGGGTTGCGAATGGTTTTTTATGAAAACCTTTAACGCTTTGAACTTGATCTCGTTGCGGAATCAAATGGTTTTTAAATGGAATATTTTTTAGGCTTTTCTAGTTTTGCTAAAGGGGTCACTCCCGGTGAAGGGATCGTCGGCCCTTTCCTCGTCGAATGAGGTGCGGGATATATCATATATATCACTGTGCAAAGCGAAAACTATAGAAGCGATCAAAGACAAACCGAGGGTTGTAGCATCTGCCAGTTATTGCTAAAGGAGTCACTCCCGGTGAAGGGATCTCGGTCCTTTCCTCATCGAATAAGGTGCAGGATGTTCTATAATGAACACCGCGATGCAAAGCAAGAACTGTAGCTACCTGTTTTTATTTTGAAATTCGATTCCACAACATCAATTAGGTTTATTTTCTTTCATTAATTTCATTAATGAATATCCCATCATTTAAGTCCACCTAAACATCACAGATAAATATAACGTACGCTTATGCCATCCGCATTCGCCTCGATGTCCCGTCTGCACCGTTAGGTTAGGTAACTAACGGCAGAGCGGGGCAGGGCTAGCGCGGGTGTAAAAAATAAGCAACATTTATATAATATATCATATATACTATATATAATATCTGTCACAGAACATCACATGATCACATCACAGATAAATCACAGCAGAAGAAACATATGAAATATTGGATATACTAGGACGTCCGTGTTTTCAATACGAGCCAGTATAAAACACGGATTCCACGGTCGTGATGAATAGCCAATCCCACACCCCTAGACCCCTATGAGAGCGGCAAGCAACCCTACCAATTCTAGAGTTAGGAGACCCGGACTCGACTCCTCGAGATGGTCTCCCAATGGACCCTAGAACCCGGTTACTTGTGCTCCCCTCCTTGGGTCTATCCTAGTGCAGAAAAGTTAATAATATACATCAACGGTGACATCTTCCGCAACCTGGAAGTGCCCCAATAAAAGAATATTACATACAAGTTTTTACATGAATGAAAATGATAAACACTCATCTCACATAAAAAAAAACCCGGCTATTCAAACACGACGATCCAATATAACATATCCAGCAACACATAACATCACATGTCATCAACGTAAGTAAATATGCGCATCCCAATTGTCGTTGACAGATAGCAACGAAACCGGCGATATCACATATTACACTTACGGTCACAGAAAAGAAAGTGTAAAACTACAACAGTTGGAATCCGCAATCTCATTAGACATCGCATGCCCAACCAAATGAATTCTTTAGACATCGCATGCCTAACAATTATAAACCCCGCATTTTAGTCTCAAAATCGAAAACACTTTTCAATATCAAGTCGGGCAATTCAACAGGATTCCCGACATTCTGATCGAATGCTCGTCGCAAACTTTTAGTAGGCGGCCGCACCCCCGACGCCGTCGACAAAGTGCAACAAGGCGGAACACCGCTGCCGCGAGCACCCGAACGGATGCTTTCGGCGACGGGGTTCTGCTACAGTCACTTGGTCGGGGCTATGGAGTGAGGCTGTCTATTAAGTTTACCCGGCGAGTATCCGCGTACGCTACGTGATTGCGACAGACTTTTGATCACATCAAAAATCCCGTGGCAACCGATCAAATGAGACTAAAGTGCTATGTTTATAACATTCATTCAGTTATCACATAACTTTTGTGAATTCCAATTGTTGTATCACATTCCGGATAAACAGAAAATGTTAAACTTTCCGATTGAACATTCGAACACCCAAGTTTTCCCGAAACAGCTCAACACATGAAATAAGTCTAACAACATTCAGTTCGTGCCTCAGTACCAACGGTCCAGCCGTAGAAGGGTCAAGCCAACGCCTCACATGTGGCACGCCGTACTGCCCCAAACCCGAAGGTTCAAAGGGCAGTTCAAGACGGTCACATAATTGAGTTAAGGTTTGTTGTCTTCTAGAGGGTCCATCGCGTTACTTGCACTACTTAGAACGTCGTTAAACTATGGAAAAATCCAACAATTGGAAATTTCCCGGCAGGGGAAAAAGTGGGTATTTATATCCGGTCGAACTTTTTAACATATTCTAAAATACCCGGAAAAACACACTGACAAAATTAGACAATCCGATCGATACACTGAGTTCCCAATACAACCCAGAAAATAAAACTCTGGAATAAATATTAAAATATTCCCAGGAAAACCAGCACTGCTTACTAAGAATTACGGTGCAAACTTCGATGCACAACAAGACAAAACTGCCGCGGAACCGCCGCATGAGCATGCTCATGCCGCGGATCCGCGGCGCCTTTAAGGAATTAGGCCATCGAATTTTGCAGTAACCCTTACAATCCCCTGCTGATTTTTCTGCATATTTTTAATCTACAAAAATCCACATTTTACAGAATTGTCCAGAGAGCATTTTAAAGTCGGGGTTTTGGGTCGATCGGACTTCTAACTCCGTCTACGCATCGCCTAAGGCTCTAGCTAGGCTCTGATACCACTGTAGGGTTCCTAGGCACACTAAAGAAGTCTCACAAGTGATCAAACATGCACAAATCAAATTTTACGGATGCCTACAAACCCTAATACGGATCGTCAACTAGATATATAGGCGATGCAAGCAAGTAAACGGAAATATAGCTAAAGGGAAGGGGCTACAACCTTTGTAGATCCGGTCCTCCACCTCCTAGGCTCCGTGATGAAGTCCTCTCGCTGTCCAAATAGTATCTTGGGCTCTAGCATCGGCTTCATCGAAGAAATGGGCGGGCTTGGTCGTCGGTTCGATGCCGAAGATGATCTACGTCGAGGTATCACAAGATCAAGCTCTCACTTCATCAAGTCATGAAAACTTGTGAAGGAAACACCCTATACTACTTGGCAAGAGGTAGAGGATGAAGAAATAGGAAGTGGGTAGACTTTAGATTTGGATTTCTCACACTTTTCATCAATCACCATTGATGTAGCAAGCTTTCTTCATGGAAGAAGAAGATGAAAGAGAAGAAGAAGATATGATAAGTGTTAAAGAAAAATGATAAAGAATTAATTCTTATTATCTTCTAACCTTAGTTAAGTGTAGAGAATGAATTAGGGTTAGTTTAAATGGTTAGGGTTAAGTAAAAGACAAGAATGGAGACTAAGTCAAAACTTCATGAATGTTCAACTAAAAACAAAACAAGTAACCATTCATTTATCCTTTTCATTTTCCAAAATGAATAAATAAATAAGATAAATGAATAAGTAATTAAGTAGACAAAACCCTAATCATTAACTTAACCATAGTTTAATTCTTTACACTTAACCAAATAAGCATGTATCATCAAACATGATACAATCATGTGCACAAAAGTATATCACATATACAACTTGCACAATTCAAGTGAGAAAATCCTTTTAAAGTGAACCAATACTAGTTAATGCAAAATAATATATCAAATATATAATTATACATTAAATCATTAAATCAACACTTGATTCAATGATCCGGTCATGTCGCATATAACCGGCTAGTATCCAATGTATCGGCTTATCGAATCAATCCTTGATTCGATAACTAGGTTATATCGCATACTACCATTCGACACATTCATCGCGAGAATGAAATACGGTATCACATACACGCATTATTCTCGGTCCCGCACATATCTCATATGCGCTCCTATTTCGTTTCGCTTGAGCCAGGAAACCTCTGTGTAGGACTCTAAAGACTCGTCAATACGCCGGCAGCAGGTGAGGATCATATCAAACACCCACAAGCCGCAAGCGGTCTGCTAAACATAACGGCCACCCGGGTATTGAGCGATCAGAAGATCGACGAGCAAGCCCGCTCACACTCCTGTGAATCCAACCAGTAACACTTACCGTACAGTCCGGTCTGTTCGTCTGATATGCCGCATATCTCGCCTAGGGGTGGTAAACGTCAGACCCTAATAGCTTGATAAGTCATGCCGACGTAGGGTCCATAACATTCGTGAAACTACTGATAACTCTTACCAGTATATCACTGCAACCCTGGCCAAGGATTTCCTGTTATGGCCAGTCGTGCATAGCGCAACATCAACCCCTAATACCGGGAGAGACGAATCCCCTCCTATCGCTCATTGCCTCCATGTGAATCGGGACTGTACCCAAAAACCACCTATTTGCACGACTCAGTAGAGCCGTGGTAGGGTGGAAATCAAAGCACAGTGGGAGACACACAAGACTCTATGACGATCTCGGGTCAACAGACTAAGCTGTACCAGTGTCACCAGAGAACTGCCATCTGACGTGAGGTATAATACCATCTGGGAGTTCTCGGCGAGTCCGTTCAGTATACCCAGTCTCCACTGAGCACCCGCATACCATCTCCGATGTCAAACACCAATGGATATGGGATCATCCATCGCCCATCGCATGGGTCGAGAAGATATACGCTAGTCTACTCTGGAATATCGATGCCCCGTCTCGATATTCCCTCGACTAGGAACATTGAAGGATGTACTCATGGACTATCCAGGCCCCACTAGTATGATCTGCATCACAGTCCTGGAAGTCGAGTACACATCCTAAGGGCTTTATCAACATGTAACAGAGAGACAGAAAGTATACACGTTAAGATAAAGAGCAACCAGATAGCGAACTATCATGTCGAGCAAGAAAGTCCTACCTATATATGTCCCAGCATCCACTACAATATACATCCAATGTACAGTAATGGCCTCTAGGGCATACATATAACTAACAGGCCGCATAACCGGGTCGGGGTTGTAGCCGTCATTGTATAATTCTTTTTACTGTTTTTGCTCCTAGGATAGACCCATGGAGGGGGTGCACAAACTACCGGGTATCTCGAAGTGCCGAGTGGCCTACTCACGGTGGTGAGGGAGGTTGCTTCGCTTCGGGTACTTGGCGGGTAGTTTGCCGCACCCGTAGGGGTCTTGGGTGGGGTATTGGCTATTCACCGCGACCGTGTAATCCGCTTTTCATTGCAGGCTAGAACGGATTGCGGATTCTTAGTATATCCAATGTATTCATCTGTGATCTATAATGTCTATCATTTCTATATATTTATATATGATAACTATTTAGGCGTTGCTTATGTTTTACAGCCGCGCTAGCCCAGCCCCCGCTCTGTCGTTAGTTAAGTAACCTAACGGGTGATGACGGGGCCCCGTGGCGAATGCGAATGGCATAAGCGTACGTCATATATTGGTTGTTTTCTGCAATGGTAGGCTTAAATGATGGGACGCATTAAAAGAACTAATGCAAGAAAATAAACCAAGTAAAAGTCGATTGGAACACTTTGAAAACCACTCGGTTCTTTTCAAAACTAAACTTTTAAACGCAGAGCTTGACCCACTCCTTTTAAAAGCTATCTCGTTCCATCGATTAGATCAAGTTCACTACGTTCACGGTTTCACCAAAACCATTCGTAGCCCTCCGTCATTCCACATGAATGGTCAAAAAGTATTCAAGCTATGTATTTTGGCCAAAGTCAAGGCATAGTGATTGGTAGCTATTGGGTATTCATGTGCAGCATAGATAGATGCGTTGGTTTGGAACAGTCGTGCTGCCATTTTGGCCAAAGTCAAGGGTAGGTACGGGTCGGTCCAAATTAACCAGGAGAATGACGGGTAGAACTTGACATGTGACTTATGATATTTTGGCCAAAGTCAAGGTCATAAGAGCATGGGGCAAAAATCCACATCGGGAGTTTCATAAGTACTGAAACTTGCTAGCGTTGCATACCATTTGGAGTTTGATGATTCTGGTAGGATTCCTTCGGTTTTATCACGCGATGATATTTGGATCCCGATCCTACTGTGAGTATATGCTACTCCTCGGGAAAACTCTCACTTAACGATCAATGCTATAAACTTAGTAGGTGTCTAGAAAGGTGTTAGCGGGGCTACGCCCACAGGGAAAAGAGGTTACTTAATTAAGGAACTTCACGAAAGCGTTGGAAAACCTCCCTCGAAGTACCAACACTGGCCTGGCTGAACGGTTAAGCAAGTATTGTACGGTGAGATTGATCCTGACTAATCCTTTCTTTACGGTTTGAGAAGGGATTCGAGAGACAGTGGGACCCATCCAGTTTAGACAAATTAAAAACCACTCTAAACTTGCAAGAGTATCATGCTAAAGTGTTTCTTTTCTCTCTCCTAATTGCAGCGACCATTCAACATGACCGGACTTAAGTTATTACTAGATAAAAACATATTGACAGGGCCAAACTACAAAGATTGGCTCAGGAATGTCAAGATGGCAATCACTTACGACAAGTTGGGGTATGTCCTTACCACCAAAGCTCCCCCTGTCCCAGGTCCCAAAACCAATGTCGTAGATAGGGAAATCTACAAGACCTGGGAAATAGATTGCGCGAAGGCCAGATGCCTCGTACTTGCCTCGATGGACAACGAACATCAGAGGAGGCACGAGAATATGGACCTTGAATCCATATTTCTTCATACAAAAGAACTGTATGGAGAGCAGTCTCGTATCGCAAGTTACGAAGTGTCGAAGAAGTTGTTTTCGGCAAGGTTGGCCGTCGGATCATCGGTAGCGGAACACGTGCTTAAGATGATTGGCTACATTGAGGAGCTCGCGGACCTTGGGACCACGTTGGAGAATGAACTCTATACTGATTTGATTCTCCAGTCCCTTCCTTCCACTTACGCCCAGTTTATTCTTAACTTCAACATGCAAGGAAAGGAGGTTGAACTTTCCGAGCTTCTGAACATGTTGAGGAGTGCTGAGGGCACCCTACAGAAGGGTAGGGAGACATCCACTTTGTTTGTAGGAGGATCTTCCTCTTCTAGGTCCAGGGCGAAAGCCAAGGGCAAGAAGAAGAAAGCCCCGCCAAACCAAGAGGCGGTGTCGGTAAAGTGGATACGAAGGGAAAAGGAAAAGCAACAAAGGTAGCGGGAAAGCTGGTGGGGAAGGAAGAATGCTTCTATTGTCATAAAAGTGGTCACTGGAAACAGGATTGCAAGGCTTGGAAAGCCAGAACACAGGATTTGAAGCGAGTTGCAGCTTCAGCTTCAGGTGTGTATGTTATTGAAAACTGTCTATCAATAAACTCTATATCCTGGGTATTGGATACCGGATCAGGATCTCATATCTGTAATTCTTTGCAGGCGTTGAGAAAGCGTAGAGTTTTGAAGGCAGGTGACATGACCCTCAGAGTTGCAAACGGTGCTAGCATGGATGCTGAGGCCGTGGGGGACTATCACCTGGGATTGTCGGATGGACATTTTTTGGTTTTGCGTAGTTGTTATTATGTACCAAATGCAACCTGTAATATCATTTCTGTATCTTTATTGTCTAAAGAAGGTTATGAATTTGCATTTGTAAGTAATGTAGTGAACATTCACCTTAATCAAGTTTTGATTGGGTCAGGTACATTGAACAACGGTATATACGTATTAAACCAGCCACAGATTTTCAATGTCCAGAATACACACAAAAGAAAGTCTCCAGAAATTAATAAAACTTTCTTATGGCATTGTAGACTGGGTCACATCAATGAGAGAAGGTTGACTAAGTTACATGCAGAAGGATATTTGGATTCGTTCGAATATCAATCGTATGCAACTTGTCAATCCTGTCTCAAAGGAAAGATGACAAAGACTCCGTTCACTGGACACGGAGTAAGAGAGAGCGAGCTCTTGGGACTCGTACACAGCGACGTGTGCGGTCCAATGTCTACACATGCATGAAGCGGTTATTCTTACTTCATTACTTTTACGGATGACTTTTCAAGGTACGGTTATGTCTTCTTAATGAAACATAAATTCGAGGCTTTTGAAAAATTCCAGGAATATAAGAATGAAGTAGAAAAACAAACAGGAAAAAGTATCAAGGCACTGAGATCTGATCGAGGTGGTGAATACTTCAGTGCCGAGTTCCTGGGTTACTTAAAAGAGAATGGAATTCTTTCTCAGCTTACTCCTCCATACACTCCGCAACATAACGGTGTATCGGAGAGACGGAACCGAACCCTATTGGATATGGTACGGTCCATGATGAGTAATGCTGAGTTGCCGCGATCGTTCTGGGGATATGCGCTAGAATCAGCTGCATACCTTTTGAACCGAGTTCCAACTAAGACTATGCCTACTACACCATATCAGATGTGGTGTGGGAAGAGACCCTATCTTAATCACATTAAGACATGGGGATGTCCAGCTTTTGTAAAAAAGCAGCATGCGGACAAGCTCGAGGCACGCTCAGTACAGTGCAAGTTTGTGGGATATCCAAAGAGCTCCAAGGGATATTACTTCTATTGCGAAGAGGAACAAAAAGTCCTTGTTTCTCGCCATGCCCACTTTCTGGAACACCAGTTCATAGAAAAAGAATTAGGTAGGAGCGCAATAGAACTGGAAGAAATTCCAGAACCACGAGCTATTACTGAAAGCTTGGTTGAACCAGAGGGTTCGAAAGATCAGGACATTCCCACGCCACTCCGCAGGAGTAGTAGGCAGTCTCATCCGCCCGAGAGATACTACGGTTTTCTCATTGACGGGGATAGAGAGGATTGCATCATAGACTTTGATGAGCCTACTAGCTTCCAGCAAGACATTCAGAGCGTCGACTCAGTAAAATGGCTGGATGCAATGCGGACCGAAATGGAGTCCATGTACACCAACAAAGTATGCACGTTGGACATTGCTCCAGATGGGGTAAAACCCGTAGGATGCAAGTGGATCTTCAAAAGGAAGATTGGTGTATATGGACAGGTAGAGACCTATAAAGCTAGACTGGTAGCAAAGGGTTTTCGTCAGTGACCTGGTTTGGACTATGACGAAACCTTTTCTCCAGTAGCTATGCTGAAATCCATTTGGATCCTTCTTGCCATTGCTGCCTTCCACGATTATGAGATTTGGCAGATGGACGTAAAGACAACTTTTCTAAATGGACATTTAGAGGAGTGTGTCTATATGGATCAGCCAGAGGGTTTCATTCAGAGTGGGAGCAGCGGAAAGGTGTGCAAGTTGCTTAAGTCTATTTATGGACTAAAGCAGGCATCGCGGAGTTGGAACATCTGTTTTGATGAGACGGTCAAGGAATTTGGCTTTATCAAAAATCCAAATGAACCATGCATCTATTGTAGATTTGTAGCGAGAACTGTAGTATTCCTCGTTTTATACGTGGATGACATTCTCTTAATAGGAAATGACATTCCTATGCTATAATCTGTCAAGGGGTTCTTGTCACACAGGTTCTCCATGAAAGACCTGGGTGATGCCTCATACATTCTGGGTATCCGGATCTACCGTGACAGATCCAAGAGGATATTAGGACTTTCGCAGTTCAAGTACATCGACACCATACTGAAGAGATTCAGTATGGAAGATTCTAAGCGCGGTAATCTACCGGCTTGTCACGGGATCACCCTCTCCAAAGAGATGTCTCCCAAGACTGATTTGGAGAGGGATCGCATGTCTATTATACCCTACGCATCTGCGGTAGGCTCTATAATGTATGCGATGTTGTGTACCAGACCGGATGTGGCTTATGCACTGAGTGTGGTAAGCAGGTATCAGTCAAACCCTGGGGAGAAACATTGGATAGCAGTAAAGAACATTCTCAAGTACCTGAGAAGGACTAAGGAGATGTTCTTGGTGTATGGCGGAAAAGACCTGCAGATTGAGGCCTTTGCTGACTCCAGCTTCCAGAGTGACAAGGATGATTCCAAGTCCATGTCGGGTTTTGTCTTTACCCTCAATGGAGGGGCGGTGTGTTGGAAGAGCTCCAAACAGGAAACCGTTGCTGACTTGACTATGGAAGCGGAATACATCGCTGCATCTGATGCCGCAAAAGAAGCTGTCTGGATGAGGAAGTTCTTGAGAGAACTTCAGGTGGTTCCGTCTATTGTTGACCCAATACCTCTGTATTGCGACAACAACGGGGCTATAGCTTTAACGAAGGAACCCAGGTCCCATCAGAAATCCAGACACATCTTAAGGCGGTATCACCTGATCAGGGAGATCGTAGATCGCCAGGAGATCGAGGTCCGGAGAGTTGCATCAGAGGATAACACTGCAGATCCATTCACCAAGGCCTTGCCCCAGACTCAGTTCGAGCGGCTGATCGAGATGATAGGTCTTCGATACGCCAGTATATGGCCTTAGTGCAAGTGGGAGATTGTTAGTGTATATGCCCTAGAGGCCATTACTGTATCATACTAGTTTGTATATTACTTGATGGAAGCTTGGGATAATCACAGTTGTATATACAATCTTGCTCGAAATGGTAGTATGCTACGTGGTTTGTCTCTGCTTTAATATGTGCATGTGTTTCTTTTAGCATATCGTTGATATACATATTAGTAGAGCCCTTAGGATCTTTGCTTGATTACCAGCGTTCTGATGGCGCTCATGTTAGTTGTATGTATGCCCTAGAGGCCAGTATTGTACAGATGATGTATATTATATTGGATTCTTGGACATATATAGAGATGACTTTCTTGCTCGATATGATAGTATGCTATCTGGTTTCTCTTTATCTTAACATGTACACTAGTCTCTTTAAACTGTCTTGTAGTTACATGTTGGTAAAGCCCTTAGGATGTGTACTTGACTACCTGGACTATGATGCAGATCATACTAGTGGGGACATGGTAGTCCATAAGTACATCCTTCAAGGTCCCTAGTCGTAGGTGTATCGAGACGGGGCATCGATATACCAGAGTAGACTAGCGTATACGCTTCTCGACCCATGAGATGGGCGACGGATGATCCCATATCCATTGGTGTTTGACATCAGAGATGATATACGGGTGCTCAGTGGAGACTGGGTACACTGGACGGACTCGCCGAGAACTCCCAGATGGTATTATACCTCACGTCAGATGGCAGTTCTCAGGTGACACTTGTACAGGTTAGTCTGTAGACCCGAGATCGTCATAGAGTCTTGTGTGATTCCCACTGTGCTTTGATCTCCACCTTACCACGTCCATGAGGGCGTGCAAAACGGTGGTCTTTGGGCACAGTCCCGAGTCACATGGAGGCAATGAGCGATAGGAGGGGTTTCGTCTCTCCCGGTATTCGGGGTTGATGTTGCGCTGTGCTCGATTGGCCGTAACAGGGAAGTCCCTGGCCAGGGCTGATCAGAGATTTGCTGGTAAGTGTTACCAGTAGTTTCTCAACCCGTTATGAGCCTCACATCGGCACGACTTATCGGTTATTGGGGTCTGACGTATACCACCCCTAGACTTGATATGCGACATATCAGACGAACAGACCGGACTGTACGGTAAGTGTTACTGGTTGGATTCACAGGAGTATGAGCGGGCTAGCTCGTCGATCTTCTGATCGCTCAATACCCGGATGGCCGTTACGTTTAGAAGACCGCTTGCGGCTTGTAGGTGCTTGATATGATCATCATCTGCTACCGGCGTATTGACGAGTCTTTAGAGTCCTACACAGAGGTTTCCTGGCTCAAACGAAACGAAATAGGAGCGCATATGAGATATGTGCAGGACCGAGAATAATGCGTGTATGTGATACCGTATTTCATTCTCACGATGGATGTATCGATTGGTTATATTCGATATAACCTAGATATCGAATCAAGGATTGATTCGATAAGCCGATACATAGGATACTAGTCGGTTATATGCGATATGACCGGATCGTTAAGTCAAGTGTTGATTTAATGATTTAATGTATAATAATATATTTGATATATTATTTTGCATTAACTAGTATTGGTTCACCTTTAATGGATTTTCTCACTTGATGTGCAAGTTGTATATGTGATATACTTTTGTGCACATCTTTGTATCATGTTTGATGATGCTTGCTCATTTGGTTAAGTGTAAAGAATTAAACCTAGGTTAAGAAAGTGATTAGGGTTTTAATTATCCATTCTTTTATTTATTGATTTTGGAAAAAGAATGGGATAAGAATACAAAATGGTTGCTTTCATTCTTGAACCTTTGTGAAGCTTCATGAAGCTTTGACCAAAGTGACCAATTTGTCTTCATGCTTAACCCTAACCACTCTTCTAACCTTGGTCAATTCTCTACACCTAACCATGGTTCCTATTATGATAAGTATTCATTTTCTTTTTCATTTTGGATTAACTTATCATAATATTTCCTTCTTCTTGATCTTCTTCTTCAAGAAAGAAAGCTTGATGCCATCAATGGCAACTTGAGTTCTAAAGTGAGAAATCCAATTCTAAAGTGAACCCACATCCTATTTCTTCACCCTCTACCTCTTGCCAAGTTGTTTTGGGTGTTTTCTTCACAAGTTTCACAAATTTGTGAAGTCGGAGCTTGAACTTGTGATGCCTCGACGTAGATCATCTTCGGCACGAAGCCGACAACCTAGTCCGCCCATTTCTCCGATCAAGCCGACGATTGAGTCCGGGATTCGAGATGGACAGCGAGAGGACGCCTACGTGGAGCTAAGGAAGTGGAGAACCGGATCTACAAAGGTTGTAGCCTCTCTCCTTTAGTTAAGATGTTAACTAGTTTCTATTTCGCCTAAACTTCTAGTCAACGATCCTTATTAGGGTTTCTCGGCACCCGTAAAATTTGAAATTGGCATGGTTGATGCCTTGTGAGACTTCATTAGCATGCCTAGGAACCCTACAGTGGTATCAGAGACTAGCTAGAGCCTTAGGCGAAGTCTAGACGACGTTTGAAACCCGAACGAACCCGAAACCCTAAAACCCAAGTGCTCTCTGGACTTTTTCTAAAAACTGGGTTTTTTCCAGATTAAAAATACTTAAAAAATCCAGCAGGGAATTCTAAGAATTACGGTGCAATTTTTTTCCAATGAACAGTATAGTGTGCGGCGGAACCGAGGCAGAAGCATGGCTTCTGCGGCGGTTCCGCGGCCTAATGATTACGTCGGCCCTCTTACTTTGCACAGTAATTCCTATTTCACAGTGCTGAGTTTTCTGGGAATTTTTAAATTGACTCAAGAGTTGAGTGTACTGGGGTTACATTGGGAATCGAAGATTCAATCGGATTATCAAGTTTTGTCTATGTGTTTTTCCGGATAATTTTTGAATATGTTAAAAAGTTCGACCGGATATATATACCCAACTTTTCCCCTGCCGGAAAATTTCCAAGTGTTGGATTTTTCCTGTAGTTTAAGGACGTTCTGAGTAGTGCAAGTAACGCGATGGTCCCTCTAGAAGACAACAAACCTTAACTCGATTATGTGACCGTCTTGAACTGCCCTTTGAACCTTTGGGTTTGGGGAGTACGGCGTGCCACATGTGAGGCGTTGGCTTGACCCTTCTACGGCTGGATCGTTGGTACTGAGGCATGAAGTGAATGTCTTTGAACCTATTTCATGTGTTGAACGGTTTCGGGAAAACTTGGGTGTTCGAATGTTCGATCGGAAAGTTTAATATTTTCTATTTATCCGGAATGGGATACAATAATTGGAATTCACAAACAGTTATGAGATAACTGAATGAATGTTGTAAATCTAGCACTTTAGTCTCACTTGATATTGAAAAGAATTTTCGATAATGAGACTAAAATGCGGGGTTTATAATTGTTAGGCATGTGATGTATAAGTATTTCATTTGATTAGGCATGTGATGTCTAAAAAGGTTGCGGATTCCAATTGTTGTAGTTTTACACTTTCTTTTCTATGGCCGTAAGTGTAATATGTGATATCGCCGGTTTCGTTGCTATATGTCAATGACAATTGGGATGCGCATATTTACTTACGTTGATGACATGTGATGTTATGTGTTGCTGGATATGTTATATTGGATTGTCGTGTTTGAATAGCCGGGGGTTTTTATGTAAGATGAGTGTTTTTCATTTTCATTCATGTAAAAACTTGTATGTAATATTCTTTTATTTAGGGCACTTCCAGGTTGCGGAAGATGTCACCTTTTGTATATTATTTACTTTTCCGTATTAGGATAGACCCAAGGAGGGGAGCACAAGTAACCGGGTTCTGGGGTCCAGTGGGAGACCAACTCGAGGAGTCGAGTCCGGGTCTCCTAACCCTAGAATTGGCAGGGTTGCTTGCCGCTCTCGTAGGGGTCTAGGGGTGTGGGATTGGCTATTCATCACGACCGTGGAATCCGTGTTTTATACTGGCTCGTATTGAAAATACGGACGTCCTAGTATATCCAATGTTTCATATGTTTCTTCTGCTGCGATATCTGTGATGTGATCATATGATGTTCTGTGATAGATACAGTATATAGTATATATGATATATTATATAGACGTTACTTATGTTTTGCACCCGCACTAGCCCTGCCCTGCTCTGTCGTTAGTTACCTAACCTAACGGTGCACGAGGGGACATCGAGGCGAATGCGGATGGCATAAGTGTACGTCATATCTATCTGTGATGTTTAGGTATTTAAATGATGGGACTTCATTAATGTGATTAATGAAAGAAAAGAAACCTAAGATGTTGTAGAATCAAATTTTAAAATAAAACAGGTAGCTACAGTTCTTGCTTTGCATAGCGGTATATATGATATACCCTGCACCTTATTCGATGAGGAAAGGACGGAGATCCCTTCACCAGGAGTGACTCCTTTAGCGATAACTGGCAGATGCTACATACTCGGTCTGCTTTTGATTGCTTCTATAGTTTCTGCTTTGCACAGTGATATATATGATATATCCCGCATCTCATTCGATGAGGAAAGGGCCGACGATCCCTTCACCGGGAGTGACCCCTTTAGCAAAACTAGAAAAGCCTCAAAATCACTCCATTTCAAAACTTCATTTGATTCTACAACGATATCAAGTTCATTACGCAATAGGTTTTCAGAAAAACCTGTCGTAGCCCTCCATCATTTCAGATAAGAACTGTTTAGTATTCGTGCTGCGTTTGTTGGCCTTTGTCAAGGCGTAGTGTGCGGTAGCTGAATAGTGATTATCTGCTTATGCATATGATGCAGATTGTTTCAGGGCAGTCGTACGACCTTGTTGGCCTTTGTCAAGGGCCGTGCGGGTGGGTTTGATTCAATCAAGAAATGACGGGTTGAACTTGACTAGCATGCTATGATTTGTTGGCCTTTGTCAAGGTCATAGGACGCTAGGGGCAAAATATTATCGGGAATTTCAAGTGTTGAAATTTGCAATGAGATTGCATACCTTCTATGAGATAGTTGGATCCCGATACCCACTGCGAGTAAGAGTTACTCCTGGGAGAGTTTTACACATTGCAATTAGCCGATCAAGTAGGTGTCTAGAAAGGTGTTAATGAGGTTACGCCTCTGGGAAAACGAGATTTACATTAATTAGGTTCGTGCGAAAGCACGGGGGACCTCCCTCAAAGTACCGACACTGGCCTGGCTGAAAGATTGGCGAACTTGTAGTGTGTAATTAATCCCGGCTAATCTTTCCTTTTAGGGTTTGAAGGAAGATTTGATAAAAAGCAGTGGGAGCCATCCTGATTAGATAAGATAATAACCAATCTGATCTTGCATGAGCATACGCTAAAGTGTTTTCTTCTCTCTCTCTCCAGGTAGCGACCATTTCATGCCCTAATGAAGATAATAATATGGATGTATTGACCGAACCCGCATGTTATACTGTGCTGGGGAACGTTGGTTCCGTTCTTTCTTATAAGAGTTATAGGAATGAACAGGATATAGGGGAATACCAGGATTCCCATGCCACCCGAATGAAGAAAGTACATATTGATGCATTTTCTTCGGGTGTGTTCGTTACAGAGAACTGTTTCTCCATTTGCTCTACATCCTGGGTATTAGATACCGGGTCAGGATCCCATATATGTAATCAGTTACATGGGCTAAGGAAAGGTAAAGAACTTAGAGAAGGTGATAAAGACATTAGAGTTGGAAATGGTGCAATTGTTGCAGCTAAGACTGTCGGGGAATATCACCTTGTATTACCAACTGGTAATACATTGGTTCTGAACGAATGCTATTACATGCCGAACCTGATATGCAACATTATATCGGTTTCTTTGTTGAGTAAAGAGGGATATAATTTTGTATTACAGGACAATGTTATGAACATTTTCCGTAACCAAAAGTTGGTTGGATCAGGCACGTTGTGCAATGGCATTTATGTTCTAAATCAATCAACAGTTCTGAGCATAACAAACACACACAAGAGGAAGAGTTCAGAACTGAACGAATCCTTCTTGTGGCATTGTAGACTGGGTCACATCAATGCGACACGATTAGCTAAGTTGCATAAGGATGGATATTTAAATCCGTTTGAATTTTCATCTTATGACACTTGCCAATCATGTCTCAAAGGCAAGATGACCAAAACTCCGTTTATGAGACACGGAGAAAGAGTTACCAAACTCTTGGGACTGATACATAGTGATGTATGCGGTCCCATGTCTACACATGCCAGGGATGGTTCTTCGTACTTCATTACATTCACTGACGATCTCTCTAGATTCGGATATGTGTTCCTGATGAAACACAAATCAGAAGCTTTTGAGAAATTTAGAGAATATAAACAAGAAGTCGAGAACCAAACCGGAAAAAGTATTAAAATCCTTCGATCTGATCGAGGAGGAGAATACTTAAGCAATGAATTCCTGGACTTCCTAAAAAAGAATGGGATTCTCTCTCAGCTGACTCCTCCATATACACCACAGCACAACGGTGTATCAGAACGGAGGAACCGCACCCTATTAGATATGGTGCGCTCTATGATGAGCACAGCTGAGTTACCTATTTCCTTCTGGGGATATGCGCTGGAAACAGCAGCATACCTATTGAATCAAGTTCCAACTAAATCTGTACCTACCACACCATATGAGATATGGAGTGGGAAGAGACCATGTCTTAAACGAGTTAAGATATGGGGTTGCCTGGCCTATGTCAAAAGGCAAAATCCGGACAAACTCGAGGCACGGTCAGTTCTATGCAAGTTTGTGGGATATCCCAAACATTCACATGGATATCTTTTCTACCATGCAGAGGAACAAAAAGTGTTTGTTTTTCGACATGCCACCTTTTTAGAAAAGGAATTCCTTGAAAAAGAAATTAGTGGCAAAGTGGTAGAACTGGAAGAGGTTCCAGATACACAAACCGTAACTGAAGATTTAGTGGAACCAGAAGATTCAGTAGCTCCCAATGAACCCCAGCCTCTCCGCCGATCTAGTAGGGTTCCTCGCCAACCTGAGAGATACTACGGTTTTCTCATGGATGGTGGGAGCGAGGATTGCATCATGGAGGATGATGACCCAACTAGCTTCGAGCAGGCCATCACGAGTAGGGACTCAGTGAAATGGCTGGATGCAATGCGGTCCGAGATGGAATCCATGTACACCAACAAAGTATAGACTTTGGATGTTGCTCCTGAAGGGGTAAAACCCATCGGGAGCAAGTGGATCTTCAAGAAAAAATTTGGTGTAGATGGGAAAGTGGAGACTTTCAAAGCTAGACTTGTTGCAAAGGGTTTTCGTCAAAGACCAGGTGTGGACTATGACGAAACCTTTTCTCCAGTGGCTATGCTTAAATCCATCCGGATCATGCTTGCCATCGCTGCATATCATGATTACGAAATCTGGCAAATGGATGTTAAGACCGCCTTTCTAAATGGTGATTTAGAAGAGTGCGTGTACATGACTCAGCCAGAGGGCTTCGTAGATAGTGGGAGCAGCGGGAAGGTATGCAAGCTGCTTAAATCCATTTATGGATTAAAGCAAGCATCGCGGAGTTGGAACATCGGCTTTGACGTCGTTATCAAAGAGTTTGATTTCGTCAAAAATCCAGATGAACCTTGTATCTACAAGAAGGTGGCAGAGAGTAAGGTTGTCTTCCTCGTATTGTACGTGGACGACATACTCTTGATAGGAAATGATATTCCTATGCTGCAATCGGTCAAGCTCTTCTTATCACAAAGATTCTCGATGAAAGATCTTGGTGATGCCTCCTGCATATTGGGAATTTGGATCTATAGAGATAGATCCAAACGGATATTGGGATTGTCCCAATCCAGGTACATTGACACCATACTAAAGAGGTTTAGTATGGAAGAATCCAAGCATGGGAATTTACCCACAATTTCTGGAGTCACTCTCTCCAAAGAGATGTCTCCCAAGACTGATTTGGAGAGAGCTCGCATGCAAGGGATACCCTATGCTTCGGCTGTAGGCTCTATCATGTATGCGATGCTATGTACCAGACCCGATGTTGCATACTCACTAAGTATAGTGAGCAGGTATCAAGCTGATCCTGGAGAGAGTCACAGGACAGCTGTGAAGAGCATTCTCAAGTACTTACGAAGGACTAAAGAGATGCTCTTGGTGTATGGTAACGGGGAACTCCAAGTGGAGTCCTTTACCGATTCGAGCTTCCAGAGTGATAAGGACGACTCTAAGTCGTAGTCGGGATTTGTCTTTACCCTTTACGGAGGGGCGGTTAGCTGGAAGAGTTCCAACCAAGAAACCGTGGCAGACTCGACGATGGAGGCTGAATACATCGCTGCCAACGATGCTGCCAAAGAGGCTGTCTGGATCAAGAAGTTCATTACTGAACTTGGAGTGGTTCCATCCATTGAGCATCCAATACCTTTGTATTGCGATAACAATGGAGCGATGGCTTTGGCCAAGGAACCCAGGTCCCATCAGCGATCCAGGCATATTCTGAGGCGGTATCACCTGATCCGGGAGATAGTTGATCGCCGGGAGATCGAGGTCAGGAGAGTTGACACGAAGAACAACACGGCGGATCCACTCACGAAGGCCATTCCCCAGATACAGTTTGAGAGACTCTTCGGGATGCTCGGTATGCGATACTACAGCAGCTGGCCCTAGTGCAAGTGGGAGATTGTTAGTTGTATGTATGCCCTAGAGGCCAGTATTGTACAGATGATGTATATTATATTGGATGCTTGGACATATATAGAGATGACTTTCTTGCTCGATATGATAGTATGCTATCTGGTTTCTCTTTATCTTAACATGTACACTAGTCTCTTTAAACTGTCTTGTAGCAACAATTTGGTAAAGCCCTTCGGATGTGTACTTGACTGCCTGGACTATGATGTAGATCATACTAGTGGGGACATGGTAGTCCATAAGTACATCCTTCAAGGTCCCTAGTCGTAGGTGTATCAAGACGGGGCATCGATATACCAGAGTAAACTAGCGTATACGCTTCTCGACCCATGAGATGGGCGACGGATGATCCCATATCCATTGGTGTTTGACATCAGAGATGATATACGGGTGCTCAGTGGAGACTAGGTACACTGGACGGACTCGCCGAGAACTCCCAGATGGTATTATACCTCAGGTCAGATGGCAGTTCTCAGGTGACACTTGTGCAGGTTAGTCTGTAGACCCGAGATCGTCATAGAATCTTGTGTGATTCCCACTGTGCTTTGATCTCCACCTTACCACGTCCATGAGGGCGTGCAAAACGGTGATCTTTGGGCACAGTCCCGAGTCACATGGAGGCAATGAGCGATAGGAGGGGTTTCGTCTCTCCCGGTATTGGGGGTTGATGTTGCGCTGTGCTCGATTGGCCGTAACAGGGAAGTCCCTGGCCAGGGCTGATCAGAGATTTGCTGGTAAGTGTTACCAGTAGTTTCTTGACCCGTTATGAGCATCACATCGGCACGACTTATCGGTTATTGGGGTCTGACGTATACCACCCCTAGACTTGATATGCGACATATCAGACGAACAGACCGGACTGTACGGTAAGTGTTACTGGTTGGATTCACAGGAGTATGAGCGGGCTAGCTCGTCAATCTTCTGATCGCTCAATACCCGGATGGCCATTACGTTTAGAAGACCGCTTGCGTCTTGTAGGTGCTTGATATGATCATCATCTGCTACCGGCGTATTGACGAGTCTTTAGAGTCCTACACAGAGGTTTCCTGGCTGAAGCGAAACGAAATAGGAGCGCATATGAGATATGTGCAGGACCGAGAATAATGCGTGTATGTGATACCGTATTTCATTCTCGCGATGGATGTATCGATTGGTTATATTCGATATAACCTAGATATCGAATCAAGGATTGATTCGATAAGCCGATACATAGGATACTAGTCGGTTATATGCGATATGACCGGATCGTTAAGTCAAGTGTTGATTTAATGATTTAATGTATAATTATATATTTGATATATTATTTTGCATTAACTAGTATTGGTTCACTTTAAATGGATTTTCTCACTTGATGTGCAAGTTGTATATGTGATATACTTTTGTGCACATCTTTGTATCATATTTGATGATGCTTGCTCATTTGGTTAAGTGTAAAGAATTAAACCTAGGTTAAGAAAGTGATTAGGGTTTTAATTATCCATTCTTTTATTTATTGATTTTGGAAAAAGAATGGGATAAGAATACAAACTGGTTGCTTTCATTCTTGAACCTTTGTGAAGCTTCATGAAGCTTTGACCAAAGTGACCAATTTGTCTTCATGCTTAACCCTAACCACTCTTCTAACCTTGGTCAATTCTCTACACCTATCCATGGTTCCTATTATGATAAGAATTCATTTTCTTTTTCATTTTGGATTAACTTATCATAATATTTCCTTCTTCTTGATCTTCTTCTTCAAGAAAGAAAGCTTGATGCCATCAATGGCAACTTGAGTTCTAAAGTGAGAAATCCAATTCTAAAGTGAACCCACCTCCTATTTCTTCACCCTCTACCTCTTGCCAAGTTGTTTTGGGTGTTTTCTTCACAAGTTTCACAAATTTGTGAAGTCGGAGCTTGAACTTGTGATGCCTCGACGTAGATCATCTTCGGCACGAAGCCGACAACCTAGTCCGCCCATTTCTCCGATCAAGCCGACGATTGAGTCCGGGATTCGAGATGGACAGCGAGAGGACGCCTACGTGGAGCTAAGGAAGTGGAGAACTGGATCTACAAAGGTTGTAGCCTCTCTCCTTTAGTTAAGATGTTAACTAGTTTCTATTTCGCCTAAACTTCTAGTCAACGATCCGTATTAGGGTTTCTCGGCACCCGTAAAATTTGAAATTGGCATGGTTGATGCCTTGTGAGACTTCATTAGCGTGCCTAGGAACCCTACAGCTCATACTCGTGGGAGCTGGGTGATCTATAAGCACATCCTTATACAGGTCCCTAGTCGTTGGACTATCGAGACAGGGCATCGATACTCCGGAGTAGACTAGCGTATGCGCTTCTCATCCCAGCGTGGGAGACGGTCTGTCCCACAGCCGTCAGTACGTCGTACTTGAGATAGTATGCGGGTGCTCGTTAGGTTACGAGTACACTGGACAGGACTCGTCGGGAACTGTTGGTTGGTATTATACCTATCGTCAGTTATCAGTTCCCAGGTGACATGTGTACAGCTTAGTCCGCTGACTTGACACTGTCACTTCGCCTCGAGTGTGTTCTGTCACGACCCGAAAGAGCACGTGACTGGCCCTTGAACCATATGAAGTCTATAGGACCCCATCTGATCCAAGTAAGCCAAAAGCCCAGCAATCTAAAACCATTTAAAGAGTAAATAAGGAAAACTGTTTTTGAAAAGTAAGGAAATCATGTTTGGAAATCAAAGTTTTTAAATAACTAAGCCGAATATGCATTTTTTTAAAATGTGTAACCTTTCCTGAAAATTTCGGCAGAGTTTCCTTTGTAAAAACTGGCCCCGAACGGGGTACAACAAGAATAATATATATGAAATGATAAAAGGCATCCCCAAGCGGGAGCTAGCTCTTCGTCAATCGACGGTCACAACCACGCAAGCAATAAAAATATACAACGCCAAAGGCGAGGATCAAATCCAAAAAGAACTCAAAACAGCCAGAAAACCGCAATACTACAAGCGCGACTCTAAGGTCGAAACAATACAACACTGATTTCTAAGTCTGAAACAAACTACAAGTTTTGGTTGATGGACAATTCTAGATACAATAAAAATACATGAACAATGGCGGTTCTGATACAAAGAACCCACCTAACCAAGCAAGTCACCCATAGGAAGCAGTGTGCCAGAAATGCCGCTATGGAATCTGTACGGCAAAAACCTGCAAGGACTGGGGCACAACGGGGGTGAGTTGCCAACTCGTGAATAGAAAATATCTACAAGCAGAGATCGAATGCATGACCTATCCTAGGTCAATACGATCAGATAATAAATAAACCTCAATATGAATAAAGCTGAAGCATGCTAAACTGGCAATGTAATCTCTACATGAGTGTAATGCCAAGTGCTCGTGCTAGTGCCTCAGGTAATAGCATGTCATGAATATGAGGTATGATCAATGTAATCAAATCTGCACACACGTGGATCCCGTCCACTCGTCACCCAATGACAATAACCATCATGCAAGTAAATATCATGAAACCTGTGCATGGAAATATGAGGATATAACCCACCCGTGTCCCTCGTGACACGTCAAAATCATGGAACCGGAGTGCCCAGCATCGGCACTCGAAAACATCATGAAACTGTGCCCAGCATCGGCACATAAATCCTCATATATCGGGCTCCGTCAGTCCGGATCGGCCCGCGGGCTCTGTCTGCGGTATCGGCCCTCGGCCCCGGCAGGACGCCCAAATCTATCCATCGACTCTGGTCAGTATCCTCCGGATAACCGCCAGGTCCAACCAATCACCGGTAGGTACTCGCCCGCCTCCAGGCTCAATCGGCAAAGCTCATCGATCATCTTGCCGAGGGGAACCATACCGGGTCCACCATGTACCCGCAATCGGCTCATCCACTCCTCGATTCGGGTTTCACATGTCGCTCTCAGCACCGAGAAAACACATGGTGGACGCACTGAAATATCATATCAAGGGTAACCGGGTTTTTAAAGCAATGACATATTCTCTTTTGAAACACTCTCGGTTCCCAAATCCAGAAATATCATAGAAACAACATATCTCAATGCGTATAATCAAAAGCATGAAGTATGCGACATGTAAAGGAAGGTATGCATATCATCATGTCATGCAAGGATCATATACTGAATGCAATAGTACTACAGTGTAGTGACATAGCAATTATCGATGATGAGTGTGTGAGCCGGCAACAAGTGTACGTGGAACATATGCATCATCGATAATGGTGCTGGTGTCCTAGCAGCATGACTGAAATATAACCACAGTACAAGCGATGCAATGCAAATAGCATGAATATGCGGAATCGAATAATCAACGCAAAAGTAAAGAATCTACACCAATCTGTACAAGTCATGCAGGGGTGCCATTTGAAATAAGATGAATCAGGGCTTTTGGAAAAACAAGGGCTACGGTGTTTTAAGAAAAGATACATCATTTGAAAATATCCGTATGACCCTTCTGCCTATCTTTAAAATATCCCCGATTCGTTAGTTTGAAATAGGTATGACTCGGTCCAGTCTAATGTCTACTAAGTAATCTAGACAGGAGGGGTAAGAAACTACCTAATCTGAGTCAATATATATAGATATGATAGTCGATGATCCCGCCTCAATAACATATCGTATAATATCCTCGAGTCATGAGTGCGGATCTATCATCAATATCGGCTCGTACGGTAAATCGTCGTACGGCATCCCAATAGCTGGGTAGGGGTCAATATCACACTATCTCATCACATATCAGGTATCACTTATCATCAGATCACACAATCTGGGGTACTACTGTAAGTCTAGTACAAATCGACACCATCTATAAAAATATGAATGCGGGTAAAGCACATGTCCAAAGGCCCGCTAAAACTATCATATCGCACCTCAAAGGCAAACTATGTCACATCGCCGATCTCACGGCCTCACATCAAGTATCATCTCAAACCACGTATCATCCTCAAATCCCGTATATAAACACATAGTCCCATACCCATGTGTAGATATACGCACCATCATATGCACTCTAATAAATGAAAGAATGAATGCAAGTATGTGTGTAAATGTATGTGTGAGTGCAACCACTACTCTAGGGTTCGCACTATACTAAATCAATATATTATTATCATCAAAATATCATTATTACCATCAATAACCCTAAACAGCACAATATAAATATTCGTGTGTATACGTATTCGTATACATCACCACGGACTGCGGGGGTGCTATACGCCATCCACCCGACTTCTCCCCGTAGATATAAATCTACTCACCTTGCTTCTCGTGTGCCAAAGCCGATGTCGCTATCTTCACCTCCTTTGCCTCAACATCACGCGGGGTACCTACAAGTATATCACAATGCTAAAGCACATGAAAATCACATCGGAAACCAAAATAGCACACGCTACCCGCATAGGTAAAAACCTATCGACTCGGATGTAAACACAATCAAAATCCACTTGTCGTTGACGTCCAAACGCCACCCGACAGGAATGAATCACCAAATACCAAAATCCATGCTAAAACAAGTCCCAAATTATACACCAACATAGGAAAATCAACCCAGATTTCACCCTAGATGGAATCAGTCATACTCAGGGTCAAAACTAGAGGAAATGGGGGCATGCACAGAAAACGAGGCAATTCCTTAAAATACCTTATTTTAGAATTTTCCATAATTTTTCCCCATTTATCTGTATTTAATTATACCAGAATATTAAAATATTCATTAAAATAATATTAAATTATAAAATTTCCCAAAAATCATATTTTATTATTTTGAAGACGTTACATGTTCCCACTGCACTTTAATTACTACCCTACCACGGCTCAAAGGAGTCGTGCAAACAGGTAGTTTTTGGGTGCAGTCCCGAAGCACTTGGAGGCAGTGACGGTTAGAAAGGATTCGTCTCTCCCGGTATTGGGGGTTGACATCGCGCTGTGTCTACGAGAGCCATTACACGAGTAGTCCCTGGCCAGGGCAAGCGAGATATACTGGTAGGTTTCCAGTGTTATCTCAGGGTGTTCTGGGCTACACTCCGACACGACTTGTACCGCTATTAGGGGACTGACGTTCACCGCCCCCCTAAGCCCGCCATGCGATGTATCAGACGAACAGACCGGACTGTACGGAGATTGTCACATACAGGCTCAGTAGGAGTTCGGATGGGGTTCACCTCGTCAGTCTTCTTATCGACATCTACCTGGGGACCGTTACGTACAGCTAGTGCCGCTTGCGGTCTGTGGTTAAACCCACTGCCAGCGTAGTGTCGAGTCTTTAGAGTCCCACACAGAGAGCTATTCGCCTTTAGGCAAAATGAGTAGAGGTCGCATGGTTTTGCGACAGGGTTCGTTCATATTCGCGCACTTGTGCACGTTTCTGTCCGAACAGTTTATACTAGCGGGCTTTGGTTTAAGCCGGATCCTAGTATATGATTTGGGATTGGTTTTTCTCATTGTATTCGTGTTCCTCGGATCACGAATACGGGTGCGTATGCACAGTTGCTTGAGACTGAGGGAGAGGACTTTTATTAGGGTTAATGACTATTGTCATTTTATTAACCCTAATGCTTATGTGTGTATTATTGTTAATTAATATTAGTTTAATAATTGTGCATGGTTATGGTTGTTGACCATTTGACCCACCTTGACTTGTTGACCTTGTTGACACTTTGACCATCATCATTTCATTTGGAAGATGCTCTTTGATCCTTGCAATTTACATTAAAAATGAAATGATAATGGTCATGTCTTGATTTAGCCATGACAATTATCTCACTAATTATCTAATTACAATAATTCACATATATGAGAGAATGCTTCATATTATTCTCTTATTTTCTATCATATCCTTTCTCTCTCTTGTTCTTCCTCTCCCTCAAGCTCTCTCCCTCTCATGTGTTGAGAAACACTTGAGCTTGAGAAAAACCCTCTCTTGATCATCTTTACTCTCATCTAGGATTCAAGGACTAGCACTTCTTGCACCCTAGTTACTTCTAGTTTGGAGTTGAAGCCAAAGGTTGAGGCTTTCGGGTGGATCTTTCTTCGACGTGAGAAGACGACCAAGGTGACCTCCTTCCACTACTCCAAGGAGCAAGGAGAGAAGGACTTAAATCCCAAGGTATAACCTTTCTAGCACTTAGCTAGTTACTAGTTAGCTTTAGCAAGTTTTTGTTTAGCAAAGATCCTTCTAGCTCTAGTCCATGTTGCCTAAGCTCATAAAAATCCGATTTTTATTCCGTTTTCCGCCTCCCCGCAAGCACCGGGATGGGCAACGTGGACTTACAATAGACGCCAAGACATGTTACAATGCTTTGCTCGGTCGACCATGGTTACACGAGTACAACATCATCCCTTCTACACAACATACGTGTATGAAGTATTTTAAGGATGGTTTCGAGTATACTGTGACGGGAGAACTGAACCCTTTCTCTGTGAACGAGGTCCGCAAATACGAAGATGCCAAATACTTCTTACCGGATTTCGAAGACACGGAGAAGTGTCACAAGCCGGAGAATAAAACTAACGCTACCATCCCTGTCTTCGGCAGTGATACTGAGGAGGAAGAGGAGATAGTTTATTCGGGTCCACCCCAACATAACAAGCCGGGACCACCGGCTCCTACATCGATCTTTGGCAACGACTCGGAAGATGAAGTCCATGCTGTATTCTCTGCTCGACCTTCAATACAAACGTCCGCTGACGAAGAGCAAAGTCTACAAGTCGCCATAGTGCCGCTTAAACACCATAAAGAATTAGATGCACTTAATATCTACAGTGTAGAAGAGTTGCGGACATTCTATATCCCTCCCAGGCGAGAGAGCGAGAAAGCAATTCTGTTTTACCGCTCTGAAGAAACCAAGGTGGAAAAAGAAATCTGGCATGGCGCGGATCCTACGCTCGACAGGCTTCAGCCTATCCGTCTTCCCAGGTATTATACAGAGGGTTTGAAGAAGCTGCTGAAACGCCAGGGGATACCCTTCAAACAGACCGTTAGGAAAGCCAAATTCTATGACAGGGTCTGGAACGTCCCCGCGACTCAACGCAAACTGCCTAACGGGAGAATAGAAACAAAAGGGCTTGGATACATCCGGTCAAAGAAACGAGAGTTACTACCCGGCTGTTACGTCGTGTATGACCTTGATGAAGAAGCGGATGCTCAATGGGAGGACGCTAATCCTAAGCCAGTGAAAGTTCCAGATGCAAAGGAGCCCAGTCCGTCGTTCGAGGAACAAATGGACAAACTTATAAAGAAAGCTGGTCAAAAAGTCCGAGATGATCACAACCGCGAGACGGCCATCTATGAGAAAGCCAAGACGCAACGCCTTCTCCAACAGGCCGTAAAGGATGAAAATGCCGCTCCTTGTCAACCTGTTATAAAGAAAGCTCGGCGCAAAAGCAGAAATAAGTCGAAAGGCCAAAAAGACGCTCGACAACAACAAAGCGGGGCTAAGAAGCCACGCAAACGGAAGGCGGGCATTATTGATCTATCCCTCATGAAGAAAATGAGTCGAGCATACTCTTTTCCTCGGGACAAGACGAAGAAGATACTTGATCTTGCTCTAAAACATCAAATACTTACACTGCCGGAGTCCAAAAACCCCGAACAGGAAGGCGAAGTCTCTCACCCGGACTATTGCCCTTATCACCGAGTTATAGGGCATCCTCTTGAAGATTGTTTCACCTTCAAGAATTGGGTCGAAGATCAGTATCAGCTTGGCAAGTTCGCTCTATCCGATAACTGGAAGGTAGCACCGCCACAGAAGCACGAGCCCAAGGCCACGAAAGGAGAACCGGTTCCACATTGGGATTGGAAACGAATTCGCACCTGTCACATGATTACAATATTAAAAGAAGAGCCCGAGGACATAGAGGAGCTCCCTTGGTGCTTCGAAAACAGCAGCGACGAGATAATCTCAGAATTCCCACCAGCGCCAAAAGAGCTGGAAGATGGAATCCATACCACTGCAGATAACCTTAAGAAAATTGAGTTGGGATCGGCAGACGATCCGCGACCGACATTCATCAGCGAGCTGCTATCTGAAGAAAGGGTGGCTGCGTTAAAAGATGTGCTTCTACAGCATAGAGATTGATTCGCGTGGAACTATTCCGAAATGCCGGGACTAAACCCAGAAATTGCTGTGCACAAATTGGCAATATCCCCGGACGTCAAGCCAGTCAAACAGGCACCGAGAAGAATGCTGCTTGAGCTTGAGATGAGCATCAATGCTGAGGTCAAGAAGCTGATCGACTCTGGCTTCATCCAGGAAGTTCAATACCCTGAATGGATCGCCAACATCGTCCCGGTGATGGAAAAAAAATGGGACTGTGCGCATATGCGTGGATTTTCGGGATCTCAATAAAGCCTGCCCGAAGGATGATTTCCCGGTGCCAGTCACCGAATTAATGATAGACAACATGTCTACGCATGAGATTTTCTCTTTTATGGACGGCTCATCGGGGTATAACCAGATAAAGATGCATCCCGAAGACCAGAAGCACACCGCCTTCAGGACTCCTCTAGGTATATTCTGTTATAAAGTGATGCCCTTCGGTTTAAAGAATGCCGGTGCCACTTATCAAAGGGCCATGACAAAGATCTTCGATGACCTTATACACGAAATCGTCGAATGCTATATCGACGATCTTGTGGTTAAAAGCAAATCATACGAGGAACATCTCGAACATTTGAAGACCGTATTTCAACGCCTTCAGCAATACAACTTGAAGATGAACCCTCTTAAATGCGCATTCGGAGTTTCCTCGGGCAAATTTTTAGGATTCATCGTCCGACACCGGGGTATCGAAATAGATCCGTCCAAGATCAAGGCGATCATGGAAATGCCTCCGCCGAGGACTCTTAAACAGTTGCGATCTCTCCAAGGGAAGCTCGCATACATACGGCGATTTATGGCCAATCTTTCAGGCAAGTGCCGTCCCTATAGCCACCTGATGAAGAAGGGAACCCCATTTGTTTGGGATCACAAGTGCCAAGGCGCACTGGACGAGATTAAGCAGTACCTGCAGAACCCTCCAGTTTTGGCTGCTCCGGTTAAGGGAAAGCCTCTCATTCTTTACACGACCGCCCTTGAAGGTTCTTTAGGCGCGTTATGGGCACAAGAAAACGACCAAGGGAAAGAAAGAGCACTCTACTACTTAAGTCGAGTTCTACTGGGGGCAGAAAGCAACTACTCCCCCATTGAAAAACACTGCCTGGCGTTGATCTTCGCAATAACAAAGCTTAGACATTACGCGTTGGTGCATGAAGTCCGTCTTATTTCAAAGGTAGACCCTCTCAAATATCTAATGTCAAAGGCTATATTGACGGGACGACTCGCTAAATGGACCATGCTCCTGATGGAGTTCTCGATAATATATCAGCCTCTCAAGGCAGTGAAAGGCCAGGCCATCGCCGACTTCCTCGCTGAGCATCCGATACCCGCCGATTCTCCTCTGAATTGCGATCTTCCAGACGAACATGCGTTTGATGCGATCGACGGTGATAATACCCGATGGGAGCTTTATTTCGACGGAGCATCTTCCATGAAGAAGCGCAAACAAAGCACCCTTATAATTAAATCGGGCGTAGGACTCATCTTTGTAACTCCACAAGGAGGGATAATGCGCTTTTCTTTCTCCCTAACAGAGCCGAGGACAAACAATGAAGCCGAATACGAAGCTCTGATAGCAGGCCTCGAGATCGCCATTGACATGGGAATTGAAAACCTCCTCATATACGGGGATTCTCAACTGGTCGTTAGTCAAGTAAACGGCGACTACCAAACATGCAAACCAGAACTGGTGAAGTACGGCGAAAAAGTGCAACAATTATTGACTCAAATTCTCTCCTATACTTTGGAAAACATACCGCGCGCGGAAAACAGCAAAGCAGACGCATTGGCCAAACTTGCTAAAGAACTGGCTGACGAGAACCTCGATGACGTTAGAATCGTGGTGCAAAGCCGTCGGGTGCTTGCCCCAGCAGAAATATCTCCAGAATCATCCGAAGAAAAAGGAGCAAGCGAGCAGACGACCCTGCAAGTAAAAGACCGGGAAAAGGCCGAGGATTGGAGGGAAGTCTTCATAGACTACTTTAAGTCCCACCGATTGCCTGAAGAAGCGTCCACAAGACATCAGCTCATGAAGCGGGCTTTATCTTTCGCCTTCGTCAACGATACTCTGTACAAGAGATCGTTTGATTCTCTGTGGTTGAGATGCCTGGGACCTGACGAAGCGAAAAGAGTCGTTCAGGAAGTTCACGACGGACTCTGCGGTTCTCACCAAGCGGGTACAAAGATGAAGATAAAGATCAAACGGATGGGCTACTATTGGCCCACGATGAGCCAGGACTGCCTCGAATATGTGAGGCAATGCCACTCATGCCAAATTCATGGGGATTTCATCCATGAACATCTGAATCCACTACATCCAACGGTGGCTAGCTGGCCATTCGAAATGTGGGGGACTGATATAGTCGGCCCCATCGAACCAGCATCGTCTAGAGGACATCGTTTCATCCTAGCGACGACCGATTACTTCTCTAAGTGGGCAGAAGCGGTACCGCTGAGAGAAGTAAAGACGGAGAATATTCTCCATTTCTTCAAGACGCATGTCATATATCGGTTTGGAACGCTGAGACGGATCATCTCCGATAACGGGCCAGCCTACAGAAGCCACAAGATCAGTCGCTTCGCGCAGCAACACAATATAGATTGGAGATATTCCTCGATTTATAATCCGCGAGCTAACGGTCTAGCTGAGGCCTTCAACAAGACCTTGATGAAGATCATGAAGAAAACAGTGTCGCGAAATAAAAAAGACTGGCACGAAAGACTGCAAGAGGCTCTCTAGGCATATCGAACTACGTTTAAAACGGCCACAAACGCAACACCATATGCGTTAGTATTCGGGACAGAAGCAGTACCCCCCTCGAGATAGAGTTACCCTCTCTACGAGTGGCAGTCCATTACGAGCTGACGGACGAAGAAAATGCTCACCTTCGGCTTGAGGAGCTTGGCGCCCTTGAAGAAACACGGCTCATAGCGCAACAAAATTTGGAAGCTTATAAAGCAAAGATGACGCGCTCATATGAAAGATTGACCCGACCGAGGACATTCCGCCAAGGCGAACTTGTGCTAGTGGTCAAAAGGCCTATGATTCCCAATTGCGCCAAGCGAGGAAAATTCGAGCCAAACTATGAAGGCCCATACATCATAGATAAGGTCTACCAGGGCGGGGCCTATCTACTCATAGATATGCACGGTGAAAGGCCTTTCAGGCCGATAAACGGTCGCTTCCTAAAGAAATACTATGCTTGATGAGCCACAGCCTAGGTCAATGATAGATGACGACGACTACGTCCGCTCGCTATCTTCCTAAGCTCAAGCTTTATAAGCAGTAACCCGCCTCTCAACGACGGACCGAAATGTCCTTAAACTAGTAGCAGACCGAAACGTCTTTAAACTACTACCGCAGCATCTTTTAGGCTGACGAGATAAAAAAAACAAAAAAAAACAAAAAAAAACAAAAAAAAACGGTATGTCCATAAGCAAAAGGGCACGGATGAAAACCCAAAAAGGGCTCCGTGAGTAAAAACAGCAGGGCTACCGGCGAGTGTTCGTGAAAACCCGAAAGGGCGCGACCTCGTAAAAAAAAGAGAGAAAAAAAATATATATACATAAAAATAAAAAGAATAAAAAAAACGGTATGTCCATAAGCAAAATGGGCACGGATGAAAACCCGAAAGGGCTCCGTGAGTAAAAACAGCAGGGCTACCGGCGAGTGTTTGTGAAAACCTGAAAGGGCGCAACCTCGTTAAAGAACACTTACAAGATCCTCTCGACCTTGTAGGGAGAAACCACCTGCGTGAGATCCTTACGACTCACAAGGGAGCAACACACTTAGGGATCACCACGATTTCTAAGGAGAAAATACACTTGCGAGATCCTCACGACTCGTAAGGAGAACTCTCTTATGGGACCCTCACGGCCCATAAGATTTGAAAGTCTTAAGTTACAGAGACCTAAACATGTGCTTAAGCAACCCCCACAATGTCATGACCCGAAAGTACGGAACATGACCGGCACTTAAACTACGAAACGTCTCGAGGCGTTCGTAATCTAAGTAAGCCGAAAACCCAGAAATTCAAATCAAGAAAAGTAGTAGAGTGAAGGAAAACCAATTTAAATCAAGTAGTTTTAATAGCATAAGCCGAATTATGCGGGTTTCTAAAAACATCAAAAATTTACTGAAAATTTCGGCAGAGTTTCCTTTGTAAATACTGGCTCCCAAACGGGATACAACATGAATAGTATACGAAATCAATAAAAAGGCATCCCCAAGCGGGAGCTAGCTCTTCGTCAATCGACGGCCACAACCACACAATCAATATAATATACAACGCCAACGGCAAGGATCAAAATTCAAAAGGAAACTCAAAACCACAAGAAAACCACAGAAATAAAACGCGCGACTCTAAGGTCGAAGGAATAACATCACTGGTCTCTATCTCAAAATAAATACATGTTTGGTTGATGGAACTTCTAGATACAACAGAATAATGATATACAAGATATATAATGGGGGTACGATACAAGTAAACCCACCTACTAGCAAATCATCCGAAGGAAACTTGTTAGTTGTATGTATGCCCTAGAGGCCAGTATTGTACAGATTATGTATATTATATTGGATGCTTGGACATATATAGAGATGACTTTCTTGCTCGACATGATAGTATGCTATCTGGTTGCCATTTATCTTAACATGTACACTAGTCTCTTTATACTGTCTTATAGTTACATGTTGGTAAAGCCCTTAGGATTTGTACTTGACTACCTGGACTATGATGCAGATCATACTAGTGGGGACATGGTAGTCCATAAGTACATCCTTCAAGGTCCCTAGTCGTGGGTGTATCGAGACGGGGCATCGATATACCAGAGTAGACTAGCGTATACGCTTCTCGACCCATGTGATGGGCGATGGATGATCCCATATCCATTGATGTTTGACATCAGAGATGGTATACGGGTGCTCAGTGGAGACTGGGTACACTGGACGGACTCGCCGAGAACTCCCAGATGGTATTATACCTCACGTCAGATGGCAGTTCTCAGGTGACACTTGTACAGGTTAGTCTGTAGACCCGAGATCGTCATAGAGTCTTGTGTGATTCCCACTGTGCTTTGATCTCCACCTTACCACGTCCATGAGGGCGTGCAAAACGGTGGTCTTTGGGTACAGTCCCGAGTCACATGGAGGCAATGAGCGATAGGAGGGGTTTCGTCTCTCCCGGTATTGGGAGTTGATGTTGTGCTGTGCTCGATTGGCCGTAGCAGGGAAGTCCCTGGCCAGGGCTGATCAGAGATTTACTGGTAAGTGTTGCCAGTAGTTTCTCGACCCGTTACGAGCCTCACATCGGCACGACTTATCGGGTTATTGGGGTCTGACGTATACCACCCCTAGACTTGATATGCGACGTATCAGACGAAGAGACTTGACTGTATGGTAAGTGTTACTGGTCGGATTCGCAGGAGTGTGAGCGGGCTAGCTCGTCGATCTTCTGATCGCTCAATACCCGGGTGGCCGTTACGTTTAGCAGACCGCTTGCGGCTTGTGGGTGCTTGATATGATCATCATCTGCTACCGGCGTATTGACGAGTCTTTAGAGTCCTACACAGAGGTTTCCTGGTTCAAGCGAAACGAAATAGGAGTGCATATGAGATATGTGCGGGACCGAGAATAATGCGTGTATGTGATACCGTATTTGATTCTCGCGATTAATGTTTCGATTGGTTGTATGTGATATAACCTTGTTATCGAATCGAAGATCGATTCGATAAGTCGATACATTGAATACTAGTCGGTTATGTGCGACATGACCGGATCATTGAATCAAGTGTTGATTTAATGATTTAATGTATAATTATATATTTGATATATTACTTTGCATTAACTAGTATTGGTTCACTTTAAACGGATTTTTCTCACTTGATGTGCACATTGTATATGTGATATACTTCTGTGCAATTACATGTATCATGTTTGATGATGCATGTTGTTTTGGCTTTGTGTAAAGAATGCAACCATGGTTATGAGAGTGGTTAGGGTTTAAGATTTATTCTCTTATTATTAAATCCTTTTATTATTTATTAAATAGATTTATGGAAACAAAAGGGTTTCATTTTATCATGAAGTGTGGTGAAGCTTCATGAAGCTTTTTGTAATGATGCCATTTTGTCTCCTTGCTTAAACCTAACCACTCCCACTAACCATGGTCAATTCTCTACACTTGACCATGGTTAGAAGATGATAAGAATTCCATTATTATTCATTTTAGAAATAACTTATCATAAGTTTTTCTATCATCTTCTTCTTCTTCTCAAAAAGTGAGAAAGCTTGCTACTTTAATGGCAAGTTGTGATCTAGTGAGCAAAATCCAAATCTAAAGTGAACCCATCTCCTATTTCTTCACCCTCTACCTCTAGCCAAGTTGTAGAGTGTGTTTTCTTCACAAATTTCATCACTTTGTGAAGTCGGAGCTTGAACTTGCGATGCCTCGACGTAGATCGTCTTTGACACGAAGCCGGCGATCTAGCTCACCCGTTTCTCCGACGAAGCCGACGTTTGAGCCCGGAGCTCGACTAGGACAGCGAGGAGACGTCGTTGCGGAGCCGTGGAGGTGGACATCCGGATCTACAAAGGTTGTATTTCCGTTTAAACTATAGTTAAGTGTTAACTAGCTTTCTATTTCGCCTAGACATCTAGTCTAAGATCCGTAGTCTAGGGTTTCTCGGCACTAAAAATTTTAATTTGGCATGTTCGATGCCTTGTGTGACCTCATTAGGGTGCCTAGGAACCTTACAGTGGTATCAGAGCCTAGCTAGAGCCTTAGGCGAAGTCCAGACGCGATTTGAAGTCCGATCGAACCGAAACCATACCCGGAAAATTGCTCTCTGTCCAATTTTTAAAATCTGGTATTTTTCCACATTAAAAATGTTCAGAAAAATAAGCAGGTGAATATATGAAATACTGTGAAATTCGTGCCCATAATTCCTTTATATTGCCGCGCTTCCGCGGCACGAGCTAGCCTCGTGCGGCGGTTGCGCGGCGGTACGGCCTGTTTGTTCAGTGGTTTTTATACAGTATCTCATAATTATTAATGCTGGATTTTCTGTGCACTTTTAATATTTTTCCAGAGTTGAATATTTCTGAGTTGATTTGGGAATTCGGTCTTTCGATCGGGATATCAAATTTTGTCTGAGTGTTTTTCCAGATAACTGTAGAATATGTTAAAGAGTTCGACCGTATACAAATACCCAGGTTTTCCCCTGCCGGAATAATTCCAAGTGTTGGATTTTTCTGTGGTTAAAAGACGTTCTGAGTAGTGCAAGTAACACGATGGTCCCTCTAGAAGACAACAAACCTTAACTCGATTATGTGACCGTCTTGAACTGCCCTTTGAACCTTCGGGTTTGGGGCAGTACGGCGTGCCACATGTGAGGCGTTGGCTTGACCCTTCTACGGCTGGACCGTTGGTACTGAGGTATGAAGTGAATGTCTTTGAACCTAATTCATGTGTTGATCGGTGTCGGGAAAACTTGGGTGTTCGAATGTTCGATCGGAAAGTTTGATATATTCTATTTATCCGGAATTGGATACAATAATTGGAATTCACAAAAGGTTATGAGATAACTGGATGGATGTTATAAATCTAGCGCTTTAGTTTCATTGGATATCGAAAAGAGTTTTCGATAATGAGACTGAAATGCGGGATTTATATCTGTTAGGCATGCGATGTCTAAAGAAGTTGCGGATTCCAATTGTTGTAGTTTTACACTTTCTTTTCTGTGATCGTAAGTGTAGTATGTTCATATCGCCGGTTTCGTTGCTATACGTCAACGACAATTGGGGTATGCATACTTACTTACGTTGATGACATGTGATGTTATGTGTTGCTGGATATGTTATATTGGATCGTCGTAATCGAATAGCCGGGGGTTTTTATGTGAGATGAGTGTTTTTCATTTTCATTCATGTAAAAACTTGTATGTAATATTCTTTTATTTGGGGCACTTCCAGGTAGCGGAAGCCGTCACCCTTTGTATATTATTTACTTTTCCGCATTAGGATAGACCCAAGGAGGGGAGCACAAGTAACCGGGTTCTGGGGTCCAGTGGGAGACCAACTCGAGGAGTCGAGTCCGGGTCTCCTAACCCTAGAATTGGCAGGGTTGCTTGCCGCTCTCGTAGGGGTCTAGGGGTGTGGGATTGGCTATTCATCACGACCGTGGAATCCGTGTTTTATACTGGCTCGTATTGAAAACACGGACGTCCTAGTATATCCAATATTTCATATGTTTATTCTGCTGCGATATCTGTGATGTGATCATGAGATGATTCTGTGATGGATATAATATATAGTATATATGATATATTATATAGACGTTACTTATGTTTTACACCCGCGCTAGCCCTGCCCTGCTCTGTCGTTAGTTACCTAACCTAACGGTGCACGAGGGGACATCGAGGCGAATGCGGATGGCATAAGTGTACGTCATATCTATCTGTGATGTTTAGGTATTTAAATGATGGGACTTCATTAATGTGATTAATGAAAGATAAGAAACCTAAGATGTTGTAGAATCAGATTTTAAATAAAACAGGTAGCTACAGTTCGTGCTTTGCATAGCGGTATATATGATATACCCCGCACCTTATTCGATGAGGAAAGGACCGAGATCCCTTCACCGGGAGTGACTCCTTTAGCAATAACTGGCAGATGCTACACACTCGGTTTGTTTTTTGACTGCTTTTGCGTTTTTGCTTTGCACAGCGATATATATGATATATCCCGCACCTCATTCGACGAGGAAAGGACCGAGATCCCTTCACCGGGAGTGACTCCTTTAGCAAAACTAGAAAAGCCTCAAAATCACTCCATTTCAAAACATCATTTGATTCTACAACGATATCAAGTTCATTACGCTCATGGTTTTCAGAAAAACCTGGCGTAGCCCTCCGTCATTTCAGATGAGTAGTAGTTAGTATTCGTGCTACGTTTGTTGGCCTGCGTCAAGGCGTAGTGTGCGGTAGCTAACTAGTATTTATCTGCTTATGCATATGATGCAGATTGGATTAGGGTAGTCGTGCGACTTTGTTGGCCTGCGTCAAGGGTCGTACGGGTGGGTTTAATTCAATCAGGAAATGACGGGTTGAACTTGACTAGCGCACTATGGTTTGTTGGCCTGCGTCAAGGTCATAGCACGCTAGGGGCAAAATATTATCGGGAATTTCAAGTGTTGAAATTTGCAATGAGATTGCATACCTTCTATGAGATAGTTGGATCCCGATACCCGCTGCGAGTAAGAGTTACTCCTGGGAGAGTTTTATACATTACAATTAGCCGATCAAGTAGGTGTCTAGAAAGGTGTTAACGAGGTTACGCCTCTGGGAAAACGAGGTTTACAGTAATTAGGTTCGTGCGAAAGCACGGGGGACCTCCCTCAAAGTACCGACACTGGCCTGGCTGAAAGATTGGCGAACTTGTAGTGTGTAATTAATCCCGGCTAGTCTTTCCTTTTAGGGTTTGGAGGAAGATTTGATAAAAAGCAGTGGGAGCCATCCTGATTAGATAAGATAATAACCAATCTGATCTTGCACGAGCTTACGCTAAAGTGTTTTCTTCTCTCTCTCTCCAGGTAGCGACCATTTCATGCCTTAATAAAGATAATAATATGGATGTATTGACCGAACCCGCATGTTATACTGTGCTGGGGAACGTTGGTTCCGTTCCTTCTTATAAGAGTTATAGGAATGAACAGGAAATAGGGGAATACCAGGATTCCCATGCCACCCGAATGAAGAAAGTACATGTTGATGCATTTTCTTCGGGTGTGTTCGTTACTGAGAACGGTTTCTCCATTTGCTCTACGTCCTGGGTATTGGATACCGGGTCAGGATCCCATATATGTAATCAGTTACATGGGCTTAGGAAAGGTAGAGAACTTGGAGAAGGTGATAAAGACATTAGAGTCGGAAATGGTGCAATTGTTGCAGCTAAGACTGTCGGGGAATATCACCTTGTATTACCAACTGGTAATACATTGGTCCTGAACGAATGCTATTACATGCCGAACCTGATATGCAACATTATATCAGTCTCTTTATTAAGTAAAGAGGGATATAATTTTGTATTACAGGACAATGTTATGAACATTTTCCATAACCAAAAGTTGGTTGGATCAGGCACGTTGTGCAATGGCATTTATGTTCTAAACCAATCAACAGTCCTCAGTATAACAAACACACACAAGAGGAAGAGTTCTGAACTCAATGAATCCTTCTTGTGGCATTGTAGACTGGGTCACATCAATACGACACGACTAGCTAAGTTGCATAAAGATGGATATTTAAATTCGTTTGAATTTTCATCTTATGACACTTGCCAGTCATGTCTCAAAGGCAAGATGACCAAGACTCCGTTTACGGGACACGGAGGAAGAGTTACCGAACTCTTAGGACTGATACATAGTGATGTATGCGGTCCCATGTCTACACATGCCAGGGATGGTTCTTCATACTTCATTACATTCACTGACGATCTCTCTAGGTTCGGGTATGTGTTCCTGATGAAACACAAATCAGAAGCTTTTGAGAAATTTAGGGAATATAAACAAGAAGTCGAGAACCAAACCGGAAAAAGTATTAAAATCCTACGATCTGATCGAGGAGGAGAATACTTAAGCAATGAATTCCTGGACTTCCTAAAAGAGAATGGGATTCTCTCTCAGCTGACTCCTCCATATACACCACAGCACAACGGTGTATCAGAACGAAGGAACCGCACCCTATTAGATATGGTGCGCTCTATGATGAGCACAGCTGAGTTACCTATTTCCTTCTGGGGATATGCACTGGAAACAGCTGCAGACCTATTGAATATGGTTCCCACCAAAACCGTGCCGACCACTCCATATGAGATATGGAAAGGAAAGAGACCATATCTTAATTATGTTAAGATATGGGGTTGTCCGGCCTATGTAAAAACGCAAAATCCGGACAAACTCGCGGCAAGGTCCATTCTGTGTAAGTTTATTGGATATCCCAAACATTCGCGAGGGTATATCTTCTACCACCCTGAGGAACAAAGAGTGTTTGTTTCTCGGCATGCCACCTTTTTAGAAAAGGAATTTCTTGAAAAAGAGATTAGTGGTCATGAGGTAGAACTGGAAGAGGTTCCAGCTGCACAAGCTACAACAGAAGATCTGGTGGAACCAGAGGATTCCATAGTTCCCGATGAACCCCAGCCACTCCGCCGATCTAGTAGGGTTCCTCGCCAACCTGAGAGATACTACGGTTTTCTCATGGACGGTGGGAGCGAGGATTGCATCATGGAGGATGATGACCCAACTAGCTTCGAGCAGGCCATCACGAGTGGGGACTCAGTGAAATGGCTGGATGCTATGCGGTCCGAGATGGATTCCATGTACACCAACAAAGTATGGACTTTGGAAGTTGCTCCTGAAGGGGTAAAACCCATTAGGAGCAAGTGGATCTTCAAGAAGAAACTTGGTGTAGATGGGAAAGTGGAGACTTTCAAAGCTAGACTTGTAGCAAAGGGTTTTCGTCAAAGACCAGGTGTGGACTATGACGAAACCTTTTCTCCAGTGGCTATGCTTAAATCCATCCGAATCATGCTTGCCATTGCTGCCTTTCATGACTACGAAATCTGGCAAATGGATGTTAAGACCGCCTTTCTAAATGGTGATTTAGAAGAGTGCGTGTACATGACTCAGCCAGAGGGCTTCGTAGACAGTGGGAGCAGCGGGAAGGTGTGCAAGCTGCTTAAATCCATGTATGGATTAAAGCAAGCATCGCGGAGTTGGAACATCTGCTTTGACGTCGTTATCAAAGAGTTTGATTTCGTCAACAATCCAGATGAACCTTGTATTTACAAGAAGGTGGCAGAGAGTAAGGTTGTCTTCCTCGTATTGTACGTGGACGACATACTCTTGATAGGAAATGATATTCCTATGCTGCAATCGGTCAAGCTCTTCTTATCACAAAGATTCTCAATGAAAGATCTTGGTGATGCCTCCTGCATATTGGGAATCAGGATCTATAGAGATAGATCCAAACGGATTTTGGGATTGTCCCAATCCAGGTACATTGACACCATACTAAAGAGGTTTAGTATGGAAGAGTCCAAGCGTGGGAACTTACCCACGATCTCTGGAGTCACTCTCTCCAAAGAGATGTCTCCCAAGACTGATTTGGAGAGAGCTCGCATGCAAGGGATACCCTATGCTTCGGCAGTAGGCTCTATCATGTATGCGATGCTATGTACCAGACCCGATGTAGCATACTCACTAAGTGTAGTGAGCAGGTATCAAGCTGATCCTGGAGAGAGTCACTGGACAGCTGTGAAGAGCATTCTCAAGTACTTGCGAAGGACTAGAGATATGTTCTTGGTGTATGGTAACGGAGAGCTCCAAGTGGAGTCCTTTACCGATTCGAGCTTCCAGAGTGATAAGGACGACTCTAAGTCGCAGTCGGGCTTTGTCTTTACCCTTTACGGAGGGGCGGTTAGCTGGAAGAGTTCCAAGCAGGAAACCGTGGCAGACTCGACGATGGAGGCTGAATACATCGCTGCCAACGATGCTGCTAAAGAAGCTGTCTGGATCAAGAAGTTCATTACTGAACTTGGTGTGGTTCCATCCATTGAGCATCCAATACCTTTGTATTGCGATAACAATGGAGCAGTGGCTTTGGCCAAGGAACCCAGGTCCCATCAGCGGTCCAGGCATATTCTGAGGCGGTATCACCTGATCCGGGAGATAGTTGATCGCCGGGAGATCGAGGTCAGGAGAGTTGACACGAAGAACAACACGGCGGATCCACTCACGAAGGCCATTCCCCAGATACAGTTTGAGAGACTCTTCGGGATGCTCGGTATGAGATACTACAGCAGCTGGCCCTAGTGCAAGTGGGAGATTGTTAGTTGTATGTATGCCCTAGAGGCCAGTATTGTACAGATTATGTATATTATATTGGATGCTTGGACATATATAGAGATGACTTTCTTGCTCGACATAATAGTATGCTATCTGGTTGCCATTTATCTTAACATGTACACTAGTCTCTTTATACTGTCTTATAGTTACATGTTGGTAAAGCCCTTAGGATTTGTACTTGACTACTTGGACTATGATGCAGATCATACTAGTGGGGACATGGTAGTCCATAAGTACATCCTTCAAGGTCCCTAGTCGTGGGTGTATCGAGACGAGGCATCGATATACCAGAGTAGACTAGCGTATACGCTTCTCGACCCATGTGATGGGCGATGGATGATCCCATATCCATTGATGTTTGACATCAGAGATGGTATACGGGTGCTCAGTGGAGACTGGGTACACTGGACGGACTCGCCGAGAACTCCCAGATGGTATTATACCTCACGTCAGATGGCAGTTCTCAGGTGACACTTGTACAGGTTAGTCTGTAGACCCGAGATCGTCATAGAGTCTTGTGTGATTCCCACTGTGCTTTGATCTCCACCTTACCACGTCCATGAGGGCGTGCAAAACGGTGGTCTTTGGGTACAGTCCCGAGTCACATGGAGGCAATGAGCGATAGGAGGGGTTTCGTCTCTCCCGGTATTGGGAGTTGATGTTGTGCTGTGCTCGATTGGCCGTAGCAGGGAAGTCCCTGGCCAGGGCTGATCAGAGATTTACTGGTAAGTGTTGCCAGTAGTTTCTCGACCCGTTACGAGCCTCACATCGGCACGACTTATCGGGTTATTGGGGTCTGACGTATACCACCCCTAGACTTGATATGCGACGTATCAGACGAAGAGACTTGACTGTATGGTAAGTGTTACTGGTCGGATTCGCAGGAGTGTGAGCGGGCTAGCTCGTCGATCTTCTGATCGCTCAATACCCGGGTGGCCGTTACGTTTAGCAGACCGCTTGCGGCTTGTGGGTGCTTGATATGATCATCATCTGCTACCGGCGTATTGACGAGTCTTTAGAGTCCTACACAGAGGTTTCCTGGTTCAAGCGAAACGAAATAGGAGTGCATATGAGATATGTGCGGGACCGAGAATAATGCGTGTATGTGATACCGTATTTGATTCTCGCGATTAATGTTTCGATTGGTTGTATGTGATATAACCTTGTTATCGAATCGAAGATCGATTCGATAAGTCGATACATTGAATACTAGTCGGTTATGTGCGACATGACCGGATCATTGAATCAAGTGTTGATTTAATGATTTAATGTATAATTATATATTTGATATATTACTTTGCATTAACTAGTATTGGTTCACTTTAAACGGATTTTTCTCACTTGATGTGCACATTGTATATGTGATATACTTCTGTGCAATTACATGTATCATGTTTGATGATGCATGTTGTTTTGGCTTTGTGTAAAGAATGCAACCATGGTTATGAGAGTGGTTAGGGTTTAAGATTTATTCTCTTATTATTAAATCCTTTTATTATTTATTAAATAGATTTATGGAAACAAAAGGGTTTCATTTTATCATGAAGTGTGGTGAAGCTTCATGAAGCTTTTTGTAATGATGCCATTTTGTCTCCTTGCTTAAACCTAACCACTCCCACTAACCATGGTCAATTCTCTACACTTGACCATGGTTAGAAGATGATAAGAATTCCATTATTATTCATTTTAGAAATAACTTATCATAAGTTTTTCTATCATCTTCTTCTTCTTCTCAAAAAGTGAGAAAGCTTGCTACTTTAATGGCAAGTTGTGATCTAGTGAGCAAAATCCAAATCTAAAGTGAACCCATCTCCTATTTCTTCACCCTCTACCTCTAGCCAAGTTGTAGAGTGTGTTTTCTTCACAAATTTCATCACTTTGTGAAGTCGGAGCTTGAACTTGCGATGCCTCGACGTAGATCGTCTTTGACACGAAGCCGGCGATCTAGCTCACCCGTTTCTCCGACGAAGCCGACGTTTGAGCCCGGAGCTCGACTAGGACAGCGAGGAGACGTCGTTGCGGAGCCGTGGAGGTGGACATCCGGATCTACAAAGGTTGTATTTCCGTTTAAACTATAGTTAAGTGTTAACTAGCTTTCTATTTCGCCTAGACATCTAGTCTAAGATCCGTAGTCTAGGGTTTCTCGGCACTAAAAATTTTAATTTGGCATGTTCGATGCCTTGTGTGACCTCATTAGGGTGCCTAGGAACCTTACAAAACTATGCCCGCAAAGCCTTAATGAAACCTGTACGGCAACCTGCAAGAAACTGGGGCACAACGGGGGTGAGTTGCCAACTCGTGAATAGAAAAACATCTACGCACAGAAATCGCATAAATAACGCAACCTAGGTCAATGATCATAATATATCCTCAAATATAAGAATAACATGCAACCTATAACAAGGCTAGGGTAGATATCTAACCCGAGTGTAATCTCATGTGCCCGTGTCAGTGCCTCAGGTAGCAATATATCATATGAATGAGGTATGAATGCATGAAAACAGAATACATGTAAATGAAGAACTGTTTTCATAATTTAGTGAGATTTCCTTTGTATTTTTAAAATGAGGTATCATAATGAAATCAGCATAAAACAGTGCCTAGCATCGGCACAAAACGTAATCCCAATATCTTGATATCTCTGTATCACAGTCTCTGTACCTCAATATCTCAAAATCTCAATATCACAGTCTCAATATCTAGGGCGCCGTCAGTCCAGAACGGCCCCTACCATCCATCTCAAGACCACGACGGTATCCTCCGGATATCCGACGCGTCGGGTAAAATCACCGGTAGGTAGTACTCCCCTGCCAGGCTCACATTGTCATCATCACGCGCTTCTTGCCCCGGGGTACCTTACCGGGTCCACCATGTACCCGAAACGGTTCATCCGCCTCCTTGAATCGGGTCTCGAAATCCATCAGCAAACTCATGGTGGATGACTCATACAGTATGGGAAAAACCGCACTTTTTATTTAAAAGAGCGAAATCAGTTTATATAAGTTTTGCGGTTTTCCCCCCAAATCCAGAAAATTTCATGGAAATCCGAATCCAAATCATCAATAGCATGTAAAACTATGAATATAGGCATAACAATGAATAACAGTATGCATGAAGTGACAAGTAATAACTACAATGTTAAGCTGGCATATAAGGCAGGTACACTAATATCATGTCAAATTACTAACTAACAAGCTAAGTCAAGCAATAATATTTTCTAAGGTGTACGTGACATGGCAATTACCGATGAAGATGTGTGTGAGCCGGCAAGTAAGTGTACGTGGTACATATGCATCATCGGTAATGGTACTGGTGTCCTAACAGCATGATATCAATAATGGAGTATGAAACATAATATAAGCATGCGATGCGAAGCGAACCACAATAAAGAGCGGGAGCTGAATAGTAGACGCAACTATAACTAATCTGCATTAACCTAATATAAGTCCTACAAATGGTGCCTTTTGAAATAACACGAATCATGGGGTTTTGAAAATAAGGGCTACGGTGTTTTTATGAAAAGATACGTCTTTTGAAATATCCGTAGGATCCCTTGGGCTGTCTTTTAAAATACCCACGATTCGTTAGTTTTGAAATAGGTAAGAATCGAATCTAATCTAACAACTAAACTAAACTAAAGGGCTAAGCTGACCAGCTGGGCTACAGGTAAGGAAACCGCCTAACATCTGAGTCGATACATATACATACCTGTATATATATTAGTCGGTGATCCCGCCTCAATAATATCATATCCGATACCATATCTATAATCAGACATCCTAAGTCAAGAGTGCGGATCAATCATCAAAATATAGCTCGTACGTAAATCCGTCGTACGGCATCCCCAAATCTGGGTACGGGTTAATATCATATTCATCACACTATTCATCTAGTATCCTCTTTATCCAAGATCATAGTCCAGGGTACTGACCTATGTCTAGTACAATACTAATATCATCAATATAGTCATGATATGACTACTGATCGACAGTCTCATACAAACCGATATCACAACCACAAAACAAATCTCATCGACTCAGCTCAATCCCTAGTATCGTCCTCATATCCGTATGTGAACACATAGTCCCATACCCATGTGAACACATAACTATAAAGAATCCCATGAGCACATATAAATAGGAATGTATGCAAGTATGTATGTGTGTATGTGTAGTGCAACACTATCCTAGGGTTCGCAACACTAAAGTAATCCAACACACCAATATCCATCCTAACATCGTTATTAATCCCAAATAACATATAATAATTGTTGGTGTGTATACGCATCCGTATACACCACCACGGAATGCGGGGGTGCTATACGCCATCCACCCGACTTCTCCCCGTAGATATAAATCTACTCACCTGGTCCTCGCTCGCCGGTGCCGACGTCGCCACATGCTTGCTTGTCGTCTCGAAGTCCATATGGGGGTACCTACATATCACAACGCATCGTATGGCATTAAAATCTGACTCATGACCAAAACGACACACGAATCCCACATAAGTCAAAACCTATGGTTGCTTTCACAAATGAACCCAAAAACTCTCGACGTCGGCGTACAAACGCCAAACAATCGAGAAAACTCCCAACACACTCATTTGTACAATTACAAGCACTAATTATAATATAAAATAGCTTACAATTCCCAAAAACCCCAATTTCACTTAAAAAGTCATTTTTCCGAAAATATAGCAAGCACAAATTACCGTTTTTGTACAAAACATGATGTTTTAATAATTCTAGTGACCAAGATGATAACTTAATATCTTAATTATGCCATAGAAACCACTACGTAAATTTTAAACCCACAATTTAATTCAATTTCAAAAACCTAGTTTCCAATTTTAACCAATTTCAACCATTTTATAGCAAAAATGCACATACAACAATCTAGCTTGGATTTGCATGATTTAAAGCATTAAACTACATTTTAAAATGTTAATGAAGTCATAAAACCCTAATTACATTTTTAATCTCACACATGCAATTAAATTCAAAAACCTAGTTTGCAAAACAAAAAAACTTATTTTGGACATTTTAAATGTTACAATTTGGAAAATAGCAACTAGATTAATTTTGCATAGTATTAACATGTTAAATAAATCACACAACTATAATCTCATTTCCCAAAACCCTAACTACATTTTCACAAACCCTAATCTCATGAATTTGGACTTGCAAATTTCAAACCTAAAATTAAACCCTTTACTAACTTAATTTGAAGTAATAACAAATAATGTAACAAAAGATCAAGATTTTATACCTCACAAACTATGGATCAAACCTTGCAATCTAGCCTCTCAAATGCAAATTTTTCTCCAAGAATCATGTTAGAATGGGCTAAGGAAAAATGGGCAGAGATTGGATTTGGGTTTAGCTTTGAATTTGTGAGAGAAATGGTTGATTTTTGTTGGGTTTTGATGAGGAAATGAGAGGAGAAATTTGGGGGGGCTGCCCAAGAGAGGCTCGGCCAGAAATTGGTGAGGGAGTGAGAGAGAGGTGTGGGTTTCAAGTCAACACAAGACCAAATCAACAATTACCCATACTTCATTAATAAAACATTACCCCTTTTCTTTTTCTTTTGCTTTTCTCTTCAAATTCAAGTGGGGAAATGGGTGGGGGTTGCTGAATTCAGCCAAGGGGAGAAGTAAATGGGGGTGTGTGAGTGTGGGTATGGGTGTGGGGTGATGAAAAATGATAAATATAACATCCCAAACATCCATTTACACTAAAAAAAGCCTTTTTTCTTCAATAATTTCTAAACCGATTTGGCAACCGATTTCGTTTCAAAAACCACATGATAAAATTTTATTTAATGTTTTATGATGCACAAAATTTGTTTCAACTCATTCCAATTTGTAATTTTCCCTAATTAAATGTATTAGTGACGGCTTAAAATAATAATAAAATAATATTTTTTCAAAAAATTTGAAATTTCACCAGTGGCTCAATAAACACCAAATACTAGCAATTACATAGCTAGAATATGTATATTTAATTTTTATAATAAGATATTTGTATTTTGACTTTTTACAGAAAACCCCCTTATTTTACCGATTTTCCGAAATTTCACCGAAACGATTTTCAAAACGCTACACACAACTTCCGATATTGCCCTACAAGTGGCTATGACCCTTGTATACAATCCACGGGCGCGAATAAATATTTCCCTAATCAAGTCTCATCCGAGACTGGGGATATGTTCGTATGATGAACAACCCTTATAAGTCCTCTCGACTTGCAAGGAGAAAACCCTCTGGTAGGATCCTTACGACCTACAGAGGAACATACACTTAGGAATCCTCACGATTCCTAAGGAGAAAATACACCTACTAGATCCTCACGACTTGTAGGGAGAAATAACTTCGTGAAACCCTTACGGCTCATGAAGTCAAAAGCCTCAGCCGACAGGACCCTAACCCTGGTCGCTAAGCCACCTTTGTCGACATCGACAGAGGCAGATGATGATTCGCTCCTGGTAATATCCCAGTTGTAGCGGTACTGATGCCGAAATCGGCTTACGGCGAAAATCCAGTAGGCCGCACATGCATACGAAATAGCTGAAATGATTGGGCAACTTGCAAGAAAAAGCAGCAAGTAAAAATGTAGGCACGAAAAATAGCCGAAATGATTGGGCAACTCGCAATAAAAAGCAGCGAGTAAAAACAAAATAAACAGCCGAAATGATTGGGCACCGCGAAAAATAGCCGAAATGATTGGGCAATCGCGACCTTCGCGATATAAAAGCTGAAATGATAGAGCATCGCGGAGATAAAACAAAAAAAATGATGATAAAATTTTGGCCCTACAGTTAAGATCACATCGATCCATGTATACAATTCAAGGGCGTAAACAAAGAGGGAACCATACTTTCCCAACAGGCTCTGCCAGAAGACGAAGCCAAATCCTGACGGTTCAATCCAACTCCGAAGAAACAAATGTCTTCAGCAAATTCCTCGAATCACGGATACAAACACTCCTTGACGAGAGCCTCCTGATCCGCGTCGACTCGCAGAACCACCAGTGCCTCCGTGGGAAATCCTCGACTCGTTTCAAACCCCAAGGAAACAAATAATCCTTGGCGCTTGGGAAACAAATAATCCCTAGCAAATTCCTCGACTCACGGATACAAACACTCCTTGACGAGAGCCTCCTGATCCGCGTCGACTCGCAGAGCCACCAGTGCCTCCGTGGGAAATTCTCGACTCGTTTCAAACCCCAAGGAAACAAATAATCCTTGGCGCTTGGGAAACAAATAATCCCTAGCAAATTCCTCGACTCACGGATACAAACACTCCTTGACGAGAGCCTCCTGATCCGCGTCGACTCGCAGAGCCACCAGTGCCTCCGTGGGAAATTCTCGACTCGTTTCAAACCCCAAGGAAACAAATAATCCTTGGCGCTTGGGAAACAAATAATCCCTAGCAAATTCCTCGACTCACGGATACAAACACTCCTTGACAAGAGCCTCCTGATCCGCGTCGACTCGCAGAGCCACCAGCGCCTCCGTGGGAAATCCTCGACTCGTTACAGACCCTAAGGAAACAAATAATCCTTGGCGCTTGGGAAACAAATAATCCCTAACAAATTCCTCGACTCACGGATACAAACACTCCTTGACGAGAGCCTCCTGATCCGAGTCGACTCGCAGAGCCACCAGCGCCTCCGTGAGAAATCCTTGACTCGTTTCAGACCCCAAGGAAACAAATAATCCTTGGCGCTTGGGAAACGAATAATCCCTAGCAAACTCCTCGACTCACGGATACAAACACTCCTTGATGAGAGCCTCTTGATTCGCGTCGGCTTGCAGAGAAACTGTGTCTCCGCGGGAAATTCCCGATTCATCTCAACATGCAAATGAAGCCTCAGGCAGCAGGGACTAAAAAACTTGCTTCCTGAATAATGGGATCCTGCAAGTCAATCCAAAATGGTCTCTTGCATACTATTCATGGGTCTCACTCTCCAAAGTCAAATTTCGACGAGGAGGGAAATAACCGCTTATGGGTCCTCTCGACTCATAAGGGGGGAAAATTCTCTTATAGGATCCTTACGACTTGCAAGAGAAAACAACACTTAGGAATCCTCACGATTCCTAAAGAGAAAGCCCACCTACGAGATCCTCTCGATCCGTAGGGAGAAGAATCTCTATGAGACCCTCACGGCTCATGGAGTTGAAAAGTCTTAGGCAGCAGATCCGAACCTGCGGCCTAAGCCATCGCTATTTCTTAAGAAAGTCAGGATACTCGTTCTAATCATCCGTCAACCATGTTTGCTAAAGTGATATGCTGATAGTAAAAGAAAGAAAGGACGGAGAAAATGACACATTACAAAAAAGGTGTATCTTTTATTCATAAACTTGATTGGGTACAGGATACATTATGTCAAAGAATAAAAAATATATATATATACATTCTTTTATCTACAATTACAAACGATACAAAGAAGGATAGCTACTGAGGAGGAAGTGTCTTTAGTAAATCCATAAGTTGCTCTCGCACTTCCTTCAACGCCTCCTCCTGAGCGGCTGCCGCGGCCACCTCCGCTTCCACTCGGGCTCGCTGCTGCAAGAAAGATGAAAGTTGCTCCTCCGCCGCCTTCTGGGCTGCTTCCTGGCTAGGTGCATCTCGCTCGACAACATCAAGGTGTTGCTTCAATGATAACCCTTCAGAAAGACATTGCAGAAGGCCCTCAAAGACAACCTTCAACCGTGCGGCGTTGGCCTCCACCCGAGCATGCAGTTGGGCAGACTTGCTCGAAGTCTCACCTCGCTCCTTACGCCTTGAAATGACTTCTTGTTCGAGGTGGCGGAAGTAAGGAGCGCTCTGCTCAATCTACGCTGTTCTTTGATTACTGGCAGCCAAGGCCTCGGGAGCGGGACGCAGCGACTCCAACTGATATAAGCGACCCTCGATCTCCCTACAATGGTTAACCCAGGATGCGACGATGCCCTCATCATGAAAGTTCACGAGTATTGCTAGCATTGGGTTAACCATCATAGCGAAGTCTGCGGCAGATGTAGGAGTTTCAACGTCGAGTTCCTCGACGTAGTCACTCAACATGCGCAGACTATTCGCGGCGCCTTTTGAAGACAGACTCCTCAGATAAGGACCCGCCGGCATTATGATGCGAGATTCGAAGGGCGCCGAGACCGGAACGACAGCTGAAGAGAAACAAGATGTGATCAGATAACAGTTCTGAAAATAAAGAAGGAAGACTTTATCAATGTGATAGTCGTTGTACCAGCTGAGGCGGGTGGCAGAGCCGGAAGAGTCTGTTAGGTATATGTATGCCCTAGAGGCCATTACTGTACATACGATGTATATTGTAGTGGATGCTAGGACATATATAGGGAGGACTTTCTTGCTCGACATGATAGTATGCTATCTGGTTGTACTTTATCTTAACATGTACTCAGATTGTCTCTATGTTACATGTTGATAAAGCCCTTAGGATATGTACTCGACCACTGGGACTATGATGAGATCATACTAGTGGGGCCACGGTAGTCGATGAGTACATCCTATAACTGTTCCTAGTCGAGGGTGTATCGAGACAGGGCATCGATACACCAGTGTAGACTAGCGTATACGCATCTTGACCCATATGATGGGCGATGGATGATCCCATATCCATCGGTGTTTGACATCAAGGATGGTGTACGGGTGCTCAGTGGAGACTGGGTACACTGGACGGACTCGCCGAGAACTCCCAGATGGTATTATACCATACGTCAGATGGCAGTTCTCCGGTGACACTGGTACAGAGTAGTCTGTTGACCCGAGATCGTCATAGAGTCTTGTGTGGTTCCCACTGTGCTTTGATTTCCATCATACCACGTCCAAGAGGGCGTGCAAAAAGGTGGCTTTTGGGTACAGTCCCGAATCACATGGAGGCAATGAGCGATAGGAGGGGATTCGTCTCTCTCGGTATAGGGAGTTGATGTTGTGCTGTGTTCGATTGGCTATAACCGGAAATCCCTGGCCAGGGTTGCTGAAATTTACTGGTAAGTGTTATCAGTAGTTTCTCGAACTGTTATAGACCTCATATCGACATGACTTATCGAGCTACTGGGGTCTGACGTTTACCACCCCTAGGTGAGATATGCAACATATCAGACGACGAGACCGGACTGTACGGGAGTGTTACTGTTTAGATTCACAGGAGAATGTACAGGCTTGCTTGTTGATCTTCTGAGCGCTCAATACCTGGGTAGCTGTTACGTTTAGCTGACCGCTTGCAGCTTGTGGGTGTTTGATATGATCATCACCTACTGCCGGCGTATTGACGATTCTTTAGAGTCCTACACAGAGGTTTCTTGACTCAGGCAAAACGGAGTAGGAGCACATATGTGATATGTGCGGGACCGAGGATAATGCGATATGTGATACCGTATTATATTCTCGCGATATTTGATATCAGCCGGGTCATCGGATCAAGTGTTGATTCGATGAATCGGTACGGATAAATATTAGCCGGTTGTATGCGATATAGCCGGATTGTCGGATCAAGTGTTGATTCGATAATTTAATGTATAATAATATATATGATATATTAAATTACATTAACTAATATTTGCTCACTAAAAGATTCTTTTTCTCACTCAGGTAATACATTGATATATATGCGATATATGTTAATTGTATTATTTTATTTGGTTACGATAAATATTATATATGTGATATATAATATTGTAACATGATATGATAACTAATGCAACTTGTTTAGTGGAGTTTAAACATGATTAGGGTTTGGATTAGGGTTAAGCTTTCTAGATGTTTCTAGAAGCTTTTCTTTTTGTCATGATAAAGATATTTTCAAGTGAGTCATGCTTTAACCCAACCCAAACCCTAACCCTAGTTAATTCTCTACAAAGGTTCACTTGACCATGGTTGCATAATTCTATCATATCATTTCTTTTCCTATTCATCACAAAAGGATTCTAATATTGTTCATCATCTTCTTCCTTCTTCTTCTTTGCTTGAAATGGTTTCTTGCTTTGATTTTTGTGATGGATAAATATGAGAAAAAGATAAATAAAGAGAGCAAAAATCCTACTTCATCATCCTCATCTTCCCTTGCCATTTAGATGAGGGTGTTCACATCATTTCATGAGTGTTAGCTTGTGTTAAAGAAACTTCAAGGTAGATCATCTTAGTATCGAAGATCGGAAGCAAAGGTTGCGTCTTTCTCTTCGTGGAACCTCTCGAGAGTCCGGATCCCGATGATCGCAGCGAAGGGACCACAACACGGAGCATATGAAGTGAAGGACCGGATCTACAAAGGTTGTAATCCCTTTCACTTAGTGTTAAAGTGTTTAGCATGCTTGTTTTCGCCTAATCTCTAGTTTAAAGTTCCGTATTCGGGTTATTCGGCACGGCTAAATTTTTATCCGGGCATGTTTGATGCCTCGTAGACCCTTGTGCGCGTGCCTAGCAACCCTACAGAGTCGGCAACGCAGCCCGTCTTTCATCCCCTCCTTCGATTTGTAACACTGCAGTCGAGATAAAAAAAAGGGTTTAGAAATAATCCCATCAATGAAGAAAGAAGGATGTCATTGGAAATCATACTCACCAACGCCACCAGAGGAAGAAGCAAGCTCGGATGGGAAGGAGAAGTGTGGGAGCAACATCTGGTAAAGATGGTCAAAAAGTACTCCTGAAAAGACACAACAGCACGACTTCAGTACATACACTATACATCTGAAAGATAAGACTAATAAGTTGCAAACCCATACTTTCCAACATCTTAGACGGTATGAGAGAGGGTTGGGAGGTGACCACCGCCAAGGCAGTCGTCGAAGGCGCTCCTTCAAGCAGTGGGGCATCAGCGCTGGCTGCACCTGCGTTACAAGAAAGGTGAACTTGTCAGAAAGGATTGTAAAATAAGAAAGACAGTAACCTAAGGTTTACCTGAGGAGCTCCCGGCCGAAATAGAAGCGACTCCCTCCTCTATCGACATGAGGCCACCGCCCGTAGCCTCATCACCCGACTCGATGGGGACCGTCGTCGTGCTAGCACGACCAGGAGACGGCAGGAGATCGTAAGCAGGGAGGGCAATGATTGGAGCATTGCCGGATTCTTGGAAGGAAGCGGCTGACTCTTCCCCAAGAGTCGTACCCATCTCACCCGCAACTTCTTCGAGCTCCGCCGTCTCCATCGGCTCATCCACTGTCACCACGAGGTCGCCGGCCTCAAGCGCCTCGTCCACCACCACCCTCGGTTCAGTTATAATGATCATATCATCTGCCACCGCTTCAGGTTCGGCATCAATGACCTTCTCGGCTGCAGGCCCCTCGACCTCCACCTCAGGCTCCAAAGCCACAACGACGTTGCCCACCGTCGGCTCGAGTTCGGCAGGTACCGCCTCCTCTGTTTCTTTGGGATCAACGGTTTCCGCCTCCCCCTCGATCGGACTCGGCCCTGCAAGATAAGGGATATAAGGACCAATGACATTAAAAAACCCTTATAACAAAAACTCTGAGAGAAATATTACCTGAAGCGGATTTACCGTTTGCGCTCTGAACTGCGCGCGCCACCTCTCTGCGGGCAGTGGATAGGGCAACATGGGCCTCTTCAGATGGAGTATCAGCACGAGGGGCGGTGCTGGGGCCCACTCCCGCAGCCAAGGCAGCCCGGCGTGCCTTCGCCTCACGCCTTTGCCGCTTTCTTTCCTCCCGAGCTGTCACAATGGACCTCTGTGACGCCTCCTTCAAGGCGTCGTCATCCTCGTTCAAAGATGCCTCCAGAGCCTTTAAGGCATCCTTCATCGGCTCTTCAAGACGAACCTCCTGCGGTGGCCCAGAGGAAGCGGGAACATCGGCAGCTGGTAAAACATCTGCGTCGCTTGGTGGGAACGGCATTGAGGTTTCTGCAATAAAATGGGAGAGGTTAGATCGACCATAACACGAGGGAGATGGAGACTTGATGGATTAAAACTTACTAAGGCCCATAGATGCTCTAAGACGTTCCTCCTCCTGGAAAGTCTTCAGAGAAGCGGCGATGGCTTCTTCATCAGTGATGCCTATTGAAAGAAAGGAAAAAAAAGCGTTAGTCAAAGGCAATGAAGAGGATATGTTACAATAAAGAAAAGGCGACTAGTAGTTACCTGATTGCGCAAGCTTAGCTAACCACGCGTCACGCCTCGCCAACCATGCTGAAGCCTTGAGAGCAGCCTCCAAGTCTGTATCGTCCGGCAGCGGCATCACTAATCCTTCGTTAGTCCCGTATTCGAGCAGGCCCTCGGCATAAGGAGCATGGGGTTCCTGACCGAACACGACGTCCGCAGCGAAGAGCGACTTCTTTTTCTTTTGCCCTCCGACCCTAGGCTCACGGGGGATCGACTTCCGTTTAGCAGCCACTTTAGGATGACGGGTCCCGATGTCCGCACCCACGCCAGACTCCGGCGAGGGTACAACCACTGTCTCCACTGGAGCATAGGGTGCGGGAGGTGCATCTGTGATATCAGGGAGCGGCAACTCACGTGGAGGACTTTGTGCACGTGAGGGTCCGACTTTGGCATCTTTTAAAGGGGGGATTACCGGGGTCCTTGGCACCAGAGGAGCGTTGCGATCGCTACCTGGAGGTGCACCCTTACGATCGATCAGCAGCCGCCTTTCCTCCTTTTGACCGCTCCCGTCGAATGACTATACCATTCTGTGTATACCTTAAGAAGTCGGGGGGCGCAAGCTGGCTCACTGATAAAGAAGTGAGAGCCCGTGTTTAGACGCATGAAGTGATGCAGTGTCCTCTTCATCCCTTCTTCAGTCGCGGCAGGTTCCGATATACCCCTTGATTATAGCTCAGCTGTTGGGCGAAACGATGCGGGTTATATCTCATGAAGATCGCTGCCCCGTCCTGCCTAAACACCAAGAAGCCCGGTCTGATGGAATATAGGTGAAGGGTCTCCCGGGCCGTTAAAACTGAAGCTCCATCCTTGAAAGTGTCTTGCAATGGCCGCACTGCGGTGGTGGACGTTTTTCCAATAGTCAACACCTTGTCAATGAAAGACACACCGGTTCCAATGGTGTGGGAGCAAAGGAGTAAACACCTGGCATCTCGTGGCGATGGATTTACAATTGATGCGCCGATCAACTGTAGAATGCGAGGAAAACTGCACCTTTCGTAGAACGAGGGCCTTTTATGCATGCCGAAGACACCCGCTGTATGTAGCTCGAGCCACGACATAAAGTAGTGCATCGGGAAGACCACGTGCAACACCCCAGGCTCATTAGCATCCGCTGCTCGACTGAGACCATGATATAAGTGCGCCAAACCGGCGATCCCAACGGCCACCTTTACCCCGATAGTCATTCGGTGGGCCGGGTAAAAAACAGAGGGCCGCATGCGGTGAGAGTGCATTGGGAGCGCAAACCAACTCAGCCAAAGCCCAAGAAATCCTAAAAAGAAGGCCTCCTCGTCCATCTCGGGGGCTGCGACTTCTGCAAAAGACATGGTTGGAGAGTTAGGAAGAAAAAAGTTCTTTTGGTCTATATCTTTCGCTGGCAGGTTATCCAAACCTAAACCAAAAGGGTCCTCAAGGTTGGCAAACTTGGCAGCTTCCGCCGAGAGGACGTTGGATGAAGGAACCGAGCAATGAAATCCTCAAAATTAACTCCGCGGCTCCCACGCTCAATGAAAATGGCCTCGTAGATGTTCAACACCTTGATCAGACTTGGAAATTGATGTTGAACAGCGTTCTCCGGCATGAGCCCTCTTATCACCGGCTTAGCACCAAAGACGTACTCATCCGGCGGGAGCAACTCTTCATAATGTTCCCCCATGACCGGTAGACCGGATACCTCCGTAAAATCTTCCAAAGAGATTGACACTTCCCGATCCATGGCAAGGAAAGTGTGGGTAGGAATGTTCCACTGCTCCAGGAAGGCCTTGAACCACCAGGTGGGAAGCGTGGGATACTAGAAGAGGGAAACATAGACTGCGGTATACAATCCTAATCTTATCAACTGCGACTTCTTCGTCAACAGGATATACCGGGCCCACAGCAGATAGCCGATTAGGTGGCGGGGGATCAAACCGATATTATATGATTGCCCCCAAGGTCGCGCCTCGCCTTGACAGATGCGGCACCCCAGGATATCCAAAACCATGGGACGCTGAACCGGAATCGCATCTATGGCAGGATGTAGGAAGCCCTTTGATGTCCAATCAACCATCTCCACGGCGTACTGCACCGGGGGTGGGCTAGCGTAATGAATCGTCGTTATGGGTTCTGACGGCACCGCGCATGTGAAGCTCCGTCGGCCCATGATGAACTGATTATACCACGACCCCCAAAAGTGGAGACTCTTGTGTTCCGGGTCGTACTCCTTAATCATGGTCAGGACTTCACGGTCCAAGGGCGCCTCGGGAAATCCCTCCTCCGAGCGGACGAACGGGAATGAAGTGTCTAGAGACATGATCGCTGCAAAAGAAAAATTTAGCCGTTAGTGTTGTAATTCCAACGTTTGGCGTCTAAAAAAAAAGAAAGAAAATGCGTTAATTAAATTAAAATTAATTAATTACACCACACATCAGTACAGTGAGTAGGAGACCAAAGGGGGACCCACAAAATCTGGATGACAATACGTCAGTTAATAAGACAACCTCATCATTAGATGAGATTGTCAGTTGGTCCCCAAGAAAACATTCCCATTTTTAAAAAAAGTGGGGGGGAAGAATCCCTAGAGACAAGGAGAAAATCTTCTCTTTCAGAGCAAAGCTCTGTCACAGAGTGACACTTGTCAAACTCTGGTCCCAGGGAGATAAGATTCCTTAAAGAAGCATGGCTCTGTGATAATAATTGAAAAGGTCCATCAGAAAAAAATTTACACTTAAAAGAATTAAAAATTTTGGAATCTTGAAAGACTCATGAAAAATTTATAAAAAGACTCTTCATTTTTCAAATCTAAAAGAGCTATTTTTAGATCTATGAGCAAAGCTCTGTTCATGGGTTAAAACTCATGAACAAGATCCCTGTAGATCTATAAGTTTTGAGAGCAAAGCTCTGTTTATGAAACCCCAATGGGGATCCCTTCAGATCGAAAGATCTGTGAGAGCAAAGCTCTTTGGTTGAGATTAAGTTAAATTAATTTGATTTAAATTATTTTTTACCTAAAGTTTCTGACTTTAGAAATGAGCAAAGCTCTGAAGTTCTTGAGTGAGAGCAAAGCTCTGGAAAATAAAAATCTTAAAACGGTAAGATTTTTCTAAGGGCCAGAGGTCCTATTTATAAGACGCTTGCGCCCCTTGAGCTCACCCCTTGATCCAACGATCAAGAGTTTGCCACCGCTGCACTCACGTGTGCGCCACGTGAGCGCAACGGTGGGGGGGCATTTGTTTCGCCCAATCAGAGCAAAGCTCTGTTGAAATTCAAAATTCAAAATTTTGAAGCAACGCTTCAAATCTCGGGCGCAACGCGCCACATGTCAGGCGCTGATACGTCAGCGCAGCGCCCAAGAAAGCGCACCCAATCAGAGCAAAGCTCTATTAATGAAAGCAATGCTTCAGTTGCGCAAGCACTGCGCTGCGCGACACGTGTCAGCGCAGGTGCGCTGCGCTGTACGCTGCGCGATACGTGTCAGCGCAGATGCGCTAGCGCAGTTGCGCTGCGCTAGCGCAATTGCGCTGCGCTATGCGCTGCGTGACACGTGTCACGCGCTGGGGCATCTGCGCCAAACAGAATTAAATTTCTAAGAAATCTTTTCTGTTCTTGTTAAAACAAGAAGATTTTCCTCTGCAAAGCAGAAGCCCTTGGATCAAAGATCCAACGGTGGGAAAATTCCCCAAATCACTCAGAGAAAAATCTCTTTAACAAATTTAACTAATTTATGGGCACTATAAAAAGGACCCCAGACCTCAATTCAAAGGGATCAACATTTTTCTAAAAAAAAAAGAGAGAGAACTCTGAGAAACTCCTCAAGAATAAAAAAGGTAAAAACCTTTAGAAAAAGAGAAAGTTCTCTTATGAACAGATCATAGATCTAAAAAAAAAGATCAATGATCTTTAATAAAAATAAAATAAAATAGTGCTTTGCACTTTTCATGAACCTTTGGTTCTCTGAGATAAGAAAAACAAGAAAAAACTTATTTTTCTTTGATTTAAATTAGATCAAGAAATCAAATAGTGCTTTGCACTTCTGTTCTTGAATCTAAAAGATTCTTAGTGCTTTGCACTTGCAAACTGCGTTGTTGCGCTCTTGGGAGAGCGCCACGTGTCAGTATCTAAACCACTTGCGCTACGTGCTCTTGAAATAAGAGCTTTGCTCTCTGGAGTTGGCGCAACTCACCAGAACGCGCCACGTGTCAGCAGCGCAACAGCGCAGCGCACTAGCGCAGCGTACTGCACTGTTGCGCTTGCGCTCACCAGAGCATGACACGTGTCCTCACCACAAGCGCTTGCGCTCAGTGATTGGCGCAAAGCGCCTAACAAATGCAATGCATTTTAATGAAGGGCCAGGCCCAATTAAAAGACCAAACATGCCTAATTAAATTGATGCTCTGCATCATTTATAAATGGGCAAAGCCTAAACAAAATAATAAAATGCTATGCAGATGCCTTGCAGAGCCCAAAATAAATTGATGCTCTGCATCTTTTATGGGCAGAGCCCAAACAAAAAAAAATAGAAGTAATGCAATGCATTATTTAAGTGTGGGCAAAGCCCTAGCACAGGTCTAATAGACTAAAAATAAATAAAATGTTGAACATTTTCAACTGGACTTAGCCCAATTCTGGCCGTAAATCCTTAAATTAAATTGAACTGAGCACAAATGCTCTCTCAAATCAATTTATATCCGGTTCGAGGGTACATCTCCGAACTCCTTTAACATCCATCGTTGTAATTCCTCAACGACGTCAAAGAGGTGACGGGTCCCAACGACCACACATCAATATGGACTGCGGGGTCCTTAAACTCGTGGACCGAAACGTCCTTAAACTAATATCGGACCGAAACGTCCTTAAACTAATATCGGACCGAGACGTCCCTAAACTAATATCGGACCGAAACGTCCCTAAACTAATATTGGACCACCACGTCCCTAAACTGGCGATGGACCACCACGTCCCTAAACTGGCGATGGACCACCACGTCCACAAACTGGAACATGGACCACCACGTCCCTAAACTGGAACAATAGAGCCTCCAAATGCTCTTTTGCCTGATCTAAACGGTCCCGTTTAAGTTGATCTTAGCCCCAAACATGACTAACGTATCCTTAAACATTCAAATGGACTATAAAACCCTAAATCAGCTTTGGCTCAAGGGTACATCTCCGAAATCCTCTGACACCTATCGTTGTAATCCTTCAACGACGTCAGAGAGGCGATGAGTCCCGACGGCCCTATATTAAATGGATCACCCCGTTAAGTTGATCTTAGTCTCAAACAGGACTAACATATCCTTAACGAACGTTTAAGTTGATCTTAGCTGCAACGCGACTAATGCATCCTTAAACTAAAAACACCAAACCCAAATCTAATAAAATACGGATTTGGACTAATCCACGTCCTACGGGCGACGGCATTACTCAGTCTCCGTATACAATACACGGGCAACCACAAACAAAACAAACACACACGACACGAAGTGAAATTCTGGAGAAGGAGAAAGTGGCTACCGCGCGCGGTAGCGTAATTAACTGCAGGGGCTTACGCCTGCAAGGAAGAGCGTCCCCACAATCAAAAACCCCTCTAGCAAGGGGGAATCTGACGAAGTCTACTACATCGGCCGCATCCGTCTAAACCTCCGATACACGGTGCCATAAATCAACTTGGCATCTTCGGAGAGGTAGACGGATAAAACCATATAGCATCTGCCCCGAATCTCAGCGTCAGGACACCGCGGTCCTGTGCGCCGTCTTTCGGAGGGGAATAGGGTTAAACCCTAATAAAAGCTTTAAAGGAATTAAATTCCCACTTTCTTTTAGAGAGGCATGAGATTCTGTCATAGGGTGAAACCTTAATTTCTTGTTTCTTAAAGGAATTAAATTCCTGTTATTTTAACAGAACTAAGTTCTTAACTAGGGTTGAACCCTGATTCTGTTCATTCTGAAGGAATTAAATTCCCATAACATAGGGTTAAACCCTAATTTTATTTTAAAGGAATTAAATTCCTATAGTTCTGTGAGAATTAAATTCTCAAGCTTCCATTTCCCTCTCTATGCTTTGGATCTGCATGGCAGGATCTCAACCCAATGAGAATTAAATTCTCAATTCAAGGGGAGATGTGCACTTTACAAATCCTCCACTAAAGAGAGAACTATGTTCTTCTGCTTAATATCAGAGTTAAACTCTGTTGAGAATTAAATGCTCCTTTTCTTTCAAAAAGCCTTCCCTTTCCTCCAAAGTATCAAGGCTCTCTTCTTTTTTTTTATGTATCGATCCTCTCTGCATATATCTCTCTGTGTGTCTCTTGGCTCCTATTTATAGGAGAAGCAACAAAATCAATTAGTTTTTTGATGAATCTTTCATTGAGAGATTTGATTTGTACTTATCATTCATTTGGACCTTGGGATTATTAGGTGAATTTTATTCACCATTGGATTTTAAATCCAGAGATTCTCCTTTGTTATTTCGGTTAGATTTTAAGGGGAAATCTTTCCAAATTCAAGATTTTTCCATAGATAGATGATATTTAATCACCTTTAAATTTTTAATTCAATCGGTTCCTTTAGAAAGATTTGAGAGGTCTTTTCTCAGAATTTAATTCTGTTAACAGATGGGCTTTGAAAGCCGATCACGTGTGGCCACGTGACCTCTGGTCACGTGTGGGCACGTGACCCCCTTGGAACAAGCCCTCTTCTTCTTTTTGCGCTCTGCCTTCTGGCCGCTGCTTAGCCGTCACGTGCCACCACGTGACCCCTAGTCACGTGTGAGAACGTGACCCTCGTCTGGAGCCTTTTTCTTGATTTAACCGGAGAATGAGTCTGCTGCTCTTAAATGTCACGTGCCAACACGTGACCCCTGGTCACGTATGAGCACGTGACCTCTTCTGAAGCCTTTTCCTTGATTTGATCAGGGAACTGATGTGCCTTTGAAGCCGTTTTTAAATGTCACGTGCCAACACGTGACCCTGGTCACGTGGAAGCACGTGACCCTTTCTGAAGCCCCTTCCTTTGATGTAGTCGGGAAACTGAATCTGCCTTGCCGATGCTTTTAGATGCCACGTGCCAACACGTGACTACTGGTCACGTGTGAGCACGTGACCCTTTTCTGAAGCCTCTTCCGTAGGCTTTCTTGATTTTAAATCAAGAAACATCCTTCATGCTCGACGCATCCCCAGCGGGCAGCTCCCCGCCACAATACCGGGGATCAAAAAAGTCCTCCCCGAGGCAGTTGGGTCCTTTCCCGGCCGTCAACGGCTGCTAGCTTCCTACCACCGCCCTTAAGGATCAAAAGCCCTCATACAAAGTACCCGAGCAGCTACCCTGCTCGGTCAAACTCCGGCTCCTACCTTCTACGCCAGGGATCATAAGCCCTCACAAGGGGCATCGGAGCGGCTACCCCGCTCAACCCCCCAAGGCTGGTAGTCGCCTACCCACAACTATAAAGAACCAAGCCCTCGAAAAAGATGACCGAACAGCTACCCTGCTCGGCCATCCCTGGCAGTTAACCCCCCTACCGCCGAGACAGATGCATGAAGCCTTAGCAGGAGATGACGGGGCAGCTACCCTACCCGGTCACCCCCCAGGTGACGTCCAATACTCTAAATCAGAAATGGATGTCAGGTCTGTCCAAGCCTAAACGATCCCCCCTCGACCCCGGGGCCCAGGGAGATACCTCCTTGGAGATGCTCGTCGGCAAGCGATTGCAGTCAGCTCGACGGACGATCGTTAGACTGAGGTCCAACCTGACATGAAAGCACAACGGCGCAAGTAAAAACATCTCGAACGAGCATTCTTCACAAACATATGGCAGAAAGAAAAACTTTATCACAACTGAAGAAAATTTTTATTACTACTGCCAAAGATAAGTTTTTTTAAAAAGGTATTTTTTGGGCTCCTCAGCCTTACAAAAGTCAAAAGAAAAACAAAATGAAGGTAGGGGAGCGGGAGCTCTACACCTCAGGCCCGGGCGCGACCTCGAGGTCCTCGACCTCCACCACCGGGGGCGCTAGGCCCTCGGCCCCCTCCCCGTCGGGGGCTTCTCCCCCATGCTCGTCGGCGCCCACCAAGGGGAACTCGGCCCGCAGATCTGCGTCGTCGAACTCCGGCATCCGAGACTAGACGGCATCAAGGGCGTCGTGCTAAATGCGGGTCGTGGCTACGGCCAAGTCGTCATAAAAGTCCCTCGACCCCTTGTAGCTCGCCACGGCCCTCGATCCAGCCGACTTATAGGCCTCGGCCACCGCCCCCAGCTCCTTCCGGAGGGTCTTCACCGTCTTCTTCAGGTTGCCGGCGAGCACCTGGGAGTCCTCAAGCTTGCCCTCAGCGATCGCGGCGGCCTCGCGATGCCGGACAACCTCTCTTTTCCCGGCATCCACCTCGCCCTCCAGGGCGGCGATCCTCGCCGACGTCACCTCCTGCTCTCGCCTGGAGCTCTCTTGCAACGCGGCGAGCTGGCCCGCAGCCTCCACCACCGGTGCTACCACCTCGGTCTCTATGCGAAGGGCAAGGGCCACGTGCTGGAGAGTCTGGGAAGGCATTAAAAAAAGGGAGGATCAGAAATATGAAGGAAAACACTAAATCTCACCACGCACTGGGGGCTTACCTACACGGCTTCCTGGGCGATCGATGCCAGCTGAGCCTTGAGGGTTCCCCCAGGAACCCGACCCCCGGCCGAGGTCTCTATCTCGTAGAGGAGGCTGTCTGCGACCGACAGCCCGGACGGCACCGCGAACCGGAGCCCCCTTCCTCCACCACAGTCGGCGAAGACCGGCCCCAGGAAGCTCTCCGGGAACTCTTCTTGAGCGGCTTCGAGGGGGAGCCGATCTCCTCTTCCGAGGCCGTGTCCTCCACAATCAGGGCCCGCTTCCGACCCGACGCTCTGCTGGGGCCCGGGGCGGGATCCACCGCCGAGCGTCCTCAGGGCACCGCCGCCGGGGCGGTGGGAGCAGGGGCAGGCTGCGCCCGAGAAGAGCTGGCTCCCCCAGCCCTAGCAGGCTGCCTCGGTTGGCGCATAGCATTTTGGAGAACGCCGAAGTCCATGGATCCTGCACGAAACAAACACCCAACTTATCAACAACGCGAGTAAAACATAAACCCAGAAAGCAAGTCTAACTTACCGACGAACTCGACGGGGCTAAGCCCGGCCCAGCTCAAAACCCTCTCAGACAGCAGCACGTCGTATCGAGGGATGGGCTCCCACGACGCCACTCTCACCGCGGCAGGCTCATCGGACAGGTTCCCCGGCAGACTCTTCTCCCTCAACCACTTGGTGGGCACCGGCCAGTCCTCGCCCTCGGGAGGGGAGACGAAGAAAAATTTCTTCTTCCAGTCGTGAATGGAGGAGGGCAAGGCCATGACCCCAGTCTCGGCAGCGACCCCGAGCCGCTTCTTAAAAGCAAAGTAAACTCACCTCGGGTCGCCAGCTCGACCGCCGGGGTGACTCTTGAAAGCAAGGGAGGAATCGAGAAGGGGAAGGCTGAAAGGAACCGCCTGCAGCTTCAGGCGGATCAGGAACCCGAGGGGGATCCTCCACGCGTTCGGCACTAACTGGCCGGGAGCCAAGCCGAAGAAATTCAGAGCGGCGATGACCTCAGGAGAGAAGGGCAAGCGCATTCCGCCCCAAAAAGCTTCTAAATACAGGGCAATCTCCCTGCCCCGTACCTGGTCCGCCCTCTCTCCCTCCTGTAGGGTTTCTAGGCACTGCCACAAGGTTCTACGAGGCATTAACCATGCCCGATTAAAAATTTAGCCGTGCCGAACAACCCAAAGCCGGATCTTTAAACTAGGGTTTAGGCGAAAACAAGCATGTTAAACTCTTTAACACTAAGTGAGAGGCATTACAACCTTTGTAGAACTGGTCCTTCACTTCTTAAGCTCTGTGTTGAGGTCCCTTCGCTGCGATCATCGTGTTCCGGACTCTCGAGAGGCTTCACGAAGAGAATGATGCAACCTTGCTTCCGATCTTCGATAACATAGATGATCTACCTTGAAGTTTCATTAACACAAGCTAACACTCACTAAATGAAGTGAACACCCTCATCTAAATGGCAAGGGTAAATGAGGATGATGAAGTAGGATTTTTGCTCTCATTTATAATCTTTTTCTCACTCACTTTCATCACAAAAGCAAAACTAGAAAGCTTTTTGAAGAAGGAACTCAAGGAAGAAGAAGAATAATCAACATGAAACCTTTTGTGATGAATAATGAAAGGATAAATATGATGATTAATGCAACCATGATCAACTAAATCCATGTAGAGAATTAACTAGGGTTAGGGTTTGGCTTGGGTTAAAGCATGAGTCATAACAAAATATCTTTCACAAAACAAAAGAAAAGCTTCTAGAATCAACTAGAAGTCTTAACCCTAATCCAAACCCTAATCATGTTTAAACTCCACTAAACATGTTGCATTAGTTATCATATCATGTTACAATATTATATATCACATATATAATATTTATTGTAACAAAAAAAATAATACAATTAACATATATCGCATATATATCAATGTATTACCCGAGTGAGAAAAAGAATCTTTTAGTGAGCTAATATTAGTTAATATAATTTAATATATCATATATATTATTATACATTAAATTATCGAATCAACACTTGATCCGACAATCCGGCTATATCGCATATAACCGACTAATACGATGACCCGGCTATATCACATATACCCGGCCGATATCTCATATCACGAGAATCCAATACGGTATCACATACCGCATTATCCTCGGTCCCGCACATATCACATATGTGCTCCTACTCCATTTTGCCTGAGCCAAGAAACCTCTGTGTAGGACTCTAAAGAATCGTCAATACGCCGGCAGTAGGCGATGATCATATCAAACACCCACAAGCTGCAAGCGGTCAGCTAAACGTAACAGCTACCCAGGTATTGAGCGCTCAGAAGATCAACAAGCAAGCCTGTACATTCTCCTGTGAATCCAAACAGTAACACTCCCGTACAGTCCGGTCTCATCGTCTGATATGTCGCATATCTCGCCTAGGGGTGGTAAACGTCAGACCCCAGTAGCTCGATAAGTCGTGTCTATATGAGGTCTATAACTGTTCGAGAAATTACTGATAACACTTACTAGTAAATCTTAGCAACCCTAGCCAGGGATTTCCAGTTATAGCCAATCGAACACAGCCCAACATCAACTCCCTATACCGGGAGAGACGAATCCCCTCCTATCGCTCATTGCCTCCATGTGATTCGGGACTGTACCCAAAAGCCACCTTTTTGCACGCTCTCTTGGACGTGGTATGATGGAAATCAAATCACAGTGGGAATCACACAAGTCTCTATGACGATCTCGGGTCAACAGACTACTCTGTACCAGTGTCACCGGAGAACTGCCATCTGATGTGAAGTATAATACCATCTGAGAGTTCTCGGTGAGTCCATCCAGTGTACCCAGTCTCTACTGAGCACCCGTACACCATCCTTGATGTCAAACACCGATGGATATGGGATCATCCATCGCCCATCATATGGGTCAAGATGCGTATACGCCAGTCTACTCTGGTGCATCGATGCCCTGTCTCGATACACCCTCGACTAGGAACAATTATAGGATGTACTCGTCGACTACCGTGGCCCCACTAGTATGATCTCATCATAGTTCTAGTAGTCGAGTACATATCCTAAGGGCTTTATCAACATGTAACATAGAGACAATCAGAGTACATGTTAAGATAAAGTACAACCAGATAGCATACTATCATGTCGAGCAAGAAAGTCCTCCCTATATATGTCCAAGCATCCACTACAATATACATCGTATGTACAGTAATGGCCTCTAGGGCATACATATAACTAACAATCTCCCACTTGCACTAGGGCCATCTGTTGTGGTATCACATACCCAACAATTAGCTGTGGTTGAAGTATCTCATACTCAACCATCCCATAAAAGTCTCTACTACGAAAAAGGCCTTTGTGAGTGGATCCACGCTGTTGTCCTATGTGTCTATTCTTCTAAACTCGATCTCCCTAGAGATCAACCATCTCCATGATCAGGTGATACTGCCTAAGAATTATATCTAGATATCATATGGGACGGGGGTTCCTTGGCAAAAGCCACAACTCCATTGTCACACAATGGTAGGAACGAAGTTCATCTTATGAACTTATATATCCAGCCTCTTTGGTAGCATCCTTGGTAACGATGTATCTTTCCTTTAATCGTCTAGTAAGTCACGGTATCTAGCTTGGAACTCTTCCAACATACCGTCCCTCCACTGAGGGTAAAGATAATGCCTGCGACTAACATTCAGTCGTCCTTATCACCCTGGAACCTTTCCAGTGATTCTCCCCAGGATCGATTGATACCATCTCACTACTCCTAGTGAGAATCCTAACATCCAAATAGATCTATCTCATAGATCCATAACTCAGGATTTAGGAGGTATCACTTTGATCCTATATGGAGAATCCTTGTGATAAGCGGAGATTGACCGAGCGTAGCATAGGAAACTCCTTCCCTATCAAGAGTATGTCATCCACGTACTCTACGAGGATCATCACCATACTCCCTACTACCTTTTTGTATATACAAGGTTCATCTACCATTTTGATGAAGTCAAACTCTTTGACTACCACATCAAAACAGACGTTCCAACTCCGCGATGCCTGCTTTATCCTATAAAGCATCTTGCACACGTTTCCGCTGCTCCCACTGTCTACGAAACCTTCTGGCTGTGTACTTATAGACGCTCTCTTCCAAATCATCATTTAGAAAAGCAGTCATGACACCCAACCGCCAGATATCGTAGTCATGGTATGTAGCCGTGGCAAGTAGGATCTGGATGGACTTAAGCATAGCTTTGAAAGTCTCAACTTTTCCATGTACACCAAGTAATCTTCTCAAGATATACTTGCTCCTGATGGGAATTTAACCCTTCAGATAAAGCAACCAAAGTCCATACTTTGTTGGTGTATAAGGATTCCATCTCAGATTGCTAAGCATCCAGCCATTCTTACAGAGTCCCACTCCTGATGGCCAGCTCGAAACTAGTTGGGTCATCATCTCATGATGCAATCCTCACTCCCACTGTCATAGAGAAAACCAAAGTATCTCTCAGGTGGGTGAGAAACCCTTCTAGATCGGCGGAGAGGCTGAGGTTCGTTGGAAACTATTGAATTCTTTTGTTCTACCAAATCATCAGCTGCAGTTTGTATAGCTGGAACCTTTCCAGTTCTACATAACAGACCTTGTCTCAAGCTTGTCCGGATTTTACATAGGCCAGACAACCCCAAATCTTAACTTACTTAAGATATGGGCTATTCCCATTGCATATCACATATGAAGTGGTAGGCAACTGATTTGATTTGAACCCTATTTAATAGGTATGCAACTTCTCAAGTGCATAACTCCCAAAAGGAAATAGGAAACTCAATAGTACTCATCATAGAGCACACCATATCATATAGGGTGCTATTGCTCCGTCCCGATACACCGACGTGTTGTGGTGTATACGGAGGAGTAATGCTGAGAGAGAATCTCATTCTCCTTTAGAATAGTCCAGGAATTCCGTGCTCAAGTATTCTCCTCCTTGATCTCATCAAAAGACATAATACTTATACCCATATTTTGGTTCTCTACTTCTAACTTACATTCTATGAATATCTCAAAAGGTTCGGACTTGTGTTTCAACAGGAACATATGTCTGAATCTTGAGAGATCATCAGAGAATGTAATAAAGTACAAAGAACCGGTCTTGGCATGTGTAGACAGGAGACTTTCATACATCAGCATGTATCAATCCCAAGAGTTCACTAACTCTTTCTCTGTTTCCAATAAACAGAGCTATGGTCATCTTATCTTTGTGACATGACCAGCAAGTTTCACAAGATGTAAATTTAATCAGATTTAAATATGCATCTAAATGTAACTTAGCTAGTCGGATCGCATTGATATGACCTAGTCTACAATGCCTCAAGAAGGATTCGTTCATTTCTGAACTCTTCCTCTCGTGTGTATTCTGTATACTAAGAACTGTAGTTTGATTTAGAACGTCAATGCTTTTAGATAACGTGCCTGAACCGATCAACTCTTGATATAGGAAATGTTCAAAACATTATCCAACAATACAAAATTATATCCTTTCTTTACTTATAAAGAGACTGATATGATGTTGTATATTAGGTTCTGTATCTAATAACATTTGTTCAGAATCATTGTATTCTGGTAATACAGGGTGATAGTGACCAACAGATTTGGCTGCAACACTTGCACCGTTTCTATCTCATGAAACTTATCATCCGTTCTCAGTTCTCTACCTATCTGTAACCCATGTAACAGATTACATATGCGGGATCCTGATCCGATATCTCATACCCAGGACGTAAAGAATACTGAGAAACAGTTCTATGTAATGAACACACCCGAAGATGATGCATCAGCATGCACTTTCTTCGTTTGGGCGGCACGGGAATTCTGGTAATCCCCAATTTCCTGCTCTGTTTTATAACAATTATAAGTTGGAGCGGGACCAACGTTCCCCAGCTCAGTATAATAAGCGGGTTCGGTCAATACATCCGTATTATTATCTTGATTAAGGCGTGATATGGTCGCTACCTGGAGAGAGAGAGAAGAAAACACTCAGCGTATGCTCTTGCAAGATTAGATTGGTTATCTAATATATCTAATCAGGATGTCTCCCACTGTTTTAATCAAATCTTCCTTCAAACCCTAAAAGGAAAGACTAGCCGGGATTAATTACACGCTACAAGTTCGCCAATCTTTTAGCCAGGCCAGTGTCGGTATTTTGAGGGAGGTGCCCCGTGCTTTCGCACGGACCTAATTAAAGTAAACCTCGTTTTCCCAGGGGCGTAACCCCGTTAACACCTTTCTAGACACCTACTTGATCGGCTAATTGTAATGTGTAAAACTCTCCCAGGAGTAACTCTTACTCGCAGCGGGTATTGGGATCCAACTATCTCATAGAAGGTATGCAATCTCATTGCAAATTCCAACACTTGAAATTCCCAATAATATTTTGCCCCTAGCATCTTATGACCTTGGCTATGGTCAACAAATCATAAGTGCTAGCCAAGTACAACCCGTCATTTCCCGATTGAATTAAACCCACCCGCACGACCCTTGGCTAAGGTCAACAAAGTCGCACGACTACCCTAACTCAATCGCATCATATGCTTATACAGATAAGCACAAATCAGCTACCGCACACTACGCCTTGGCTAAGGTCAACAAACGCAGCACGAATACTAACCAGTACTTATCTGAAATGACGGAGGGCTACGGCAGGTTTTTAAGAAAACCCTTTGCGTAATGAACTTGATATCGTTGTAGAATCGAGTGATTTTAAATTGAGTGTTTTTTAGGCTTTTCTAGTTTTGCTAAAGGGGTCACTCCCGGTGAAGGGATCGTCGGCCCTTTCCTCATCGAATAAGGTGCAGGATATTTCACAAATACCGCTGTGCAAAGAAAAAACTATAGAAGCAATCAAAAGACAAACCGAGTTTGTAGCATCTGCTAGTTTCACTATAAAGAGGTCACTCCCGGTGAAGGGATCTCGGCTCTTTCCTTATCGAATAAGGTGCTGGATGTTCTACAAGGAACACCGCTATGCAAAGCAAGAACTAGAGCTACCAGTTTTTAAGACAAGTTTCTACAACATCTTTAGGTTTCTTTTAGTTTCATTAATCTTATTAATGAAGTCCCATTTTATTATGCTTCATAAGAATCATATTTGAAACGAAATCTGCAATATAACATATATCTCATATATATAATATAAACATTCGTCTCAGACAGTAATATGATCTCATCACAGAACATTGCAGCAGAAGAACATATATGAAATATTGGATATACTAGGACATCCGTGTTTTCAATACGAGCCTGTATAAAACACGGATTCCACGGTCGCGATGAATAGCCAAACCCACATCCCTAGACCCCTACGAGAGCGGCAAGCAACACTGCCAATTCAGGGTTAGGAAACCCGGTCTCGACTCCTCGAGATGGTCTCCCACTGGACCCCAGAACTCGGTTACTTGTGCTCCCCGCCTTGGGTCTACATAATACGGAAAAGTAAATAACATACAATGGTGACATCATCCTCAGCCCGGAAGTGCCCCAATAAAATAATATTACATACAAATGAATTTTACATGAATGAAAAAGAAAAACTCTCATCTCACATAAAACCCCCGGCTATTCAGAACGAGACGATCCAATATAACATATCACAGCAACACATAATATCTCATATCATCAACGTAAGCAAGTATGCGTATCCCGATTGTCGTTGATGTATAGCAACGAAGCCGTCGATACACCACATACTACGCTTACGGTCACAGAAAAAAGTGTAAAACTACAACAGTTGGAATCCGCAACCTACTTAGACATCGCATGCCTAACCAAATGAATTCCTTAGACATCGCATGCCTAACTATTATGAACCCTGCATTTTAGTCTCATTATCGAAAACTCTTTTCAATATCAAGTCGGGCAATTCAACAAGATTCCCGACATCCTGATCGAATGCTCGTCGCAAACTTTAGTAGACGGCCGCACCCCCGGATGCTGTCGACGAAGTGCACTAAGGCGGAACACCGCTGCCGCGAGCACCCGAACGGATGCTTTTGGCGACGGGGTTCTCCTACAGTCACTTGGTCGGGGTTATGGGGCATGGCTGTCTATTAAGTTTATCCGGAGAGTATCCGCGTACGCTACGTGATTGCGACGGACTTTTGATCACATCAAAATTCCGTGGCAACCGATCATTTGAGACTAAACTGCTATGTTAATAATATTCAAATTAGTTATCTCATAACTACCTGTGGATTCTAAATATTGTATCACATTCCAGATAAATAGACAATGTTAAACTTTCCGATCGAATAATCAAACACCCAAGATTTCCCCAATATATCTCAACACTTGAAATCAGTTTAAAACATCCATCACATGCCACAGTACCAATGGTCCAACCGTAGAAGGGTCAAGCCAACGCCTCACATATGGCACGCCGTACTGCCCCAAACCCTATTGTTTATAGGCAGTTCAAGACGGTCACATAATCGAATTAAGGTTTGTTGTCTTCTAGAGGGTCCACCGCGTTACTTGCATGACTTTACGAAAGTTTCAAACACAAGAAAAAATCCAACTTTTGAAAATTTTCCGACAGGGGAAAAAGTGAGTTATTGATATCCGTTCGAACTTTTTAACACGATCTAAAAAATTATCCGGACAAACTAAACAAAGTTAAATTATCCAATCGAATCAACGAGTCCCCAATACAACCCTAGAAAACTTAACACTTGAGTGGAATTAAAACATTCCCAGAAAAAATTGCCAAGAAAGGACCTAAGAATAAATATATGAAATATGAGGGACTAAGTCCAAATTTTGGCCGCGGAACCGCCGCCAAAATCATGGTTTGGCCGCGGTTTCGCGGTCATGTGAGCGACTTAGTGGACCGTACTTCACAGTAATTCTTAGTTTTTCCTTCCTGTTTTTCTGAGCATTTTTAATTCATAAAAAAACACATTTTTGAAAAATGTACAGAGAGGGGTAAACATCGGGGTTTCCGGGTTCGATCGGACTTTCAATTTCGTCTAGACTTCGCCTAAAGCTCTAGCTTGGCTCTGATACCACTGTAGGGTTGCTAGGCACTACCACAAGGTTCTACGAGGCATCAACCATGCCCGATTAAAAATTTAGCCGTGCCGAACAACCCAAAGCCGGATTTTTAAACTAGGGTTTAGGCGAAAACAAGCATGTTAAACTCTTTAACACTAAGTGAGAGGGATTACAACCTTTGTAGATCCGGTCCTTCACTTCTTAAGCTCCGTGTTGAGGTCCCTTCGCTGCGATCATCGTGTTCCGGACTCTCGAGAGGCTTCACGAAGAGAATGATGCAACCTTGCTTCCGATCTTCGATAACATAGATGATCTACCTTGAAGTTTCATTAACACAAGCTAACACTCACTAAATGAAGTGAACACCCTCATCTAAATGGCAAGGGTAGATGATGATGATGAAGTAGGATTTTTGCTCTCATTTATAATCTTTTTCTCACTCACTTTCATCACAAAAGCAAAACTAGAAAGCTTTTTGAAGAAGGAACTCAAGGAGGAGGAAGAATAATCAACATGAAACCTTTTGTGATGAATAATGAAAGGATAAATACAATGATTAATGCAACCATGGTCAACTAAACCCATGTAGAGAATTAACTAGGGTTAGGGTTTGGCTTGGGTTAAAGCATGAGTCATAACAAAATATCTTTCACAAAACAAAAGAAAAGCTTCTAGAATCAACTAGAAGTCTTAACCCTAATCCAAACCCTAATCATGTTTAAACTCCACTAAACATGTTGCATTAGTTATCATATCATGTTACAATATTATATATCACATATATAATATTTATTGTAACAAAATAAAATAATACAATTAACATATATCGCATATATATCGATGTATTACCCGAGTGAGAAAAAGAATCTTTTAGTGAGCTAATATTAGTTAATGTAATTTAATATATCATATATATTATTATACATTAAATTATCAAATCAACACTTGATCCGACAATCCGGATATATCGCATATAACCGACTAATACGATGACCCGGCTATATCACATATACCCGGCCGATATCTCATATCGTGAGAATCCAATACGGTATCACATACCGCATTATCCTCGGTCCCGCACATATCACATATGTGCTCCTACTCCATTTTGCCTGAGCCAAGAAATCTCTGTGTAGGACTCTAAAGAATCGTCAATACGCCGGCAGTAGGTGATGATCATATCAAACACCCACAAGCTGCAAACGGTCAGCTAAATGTAACAGCTACCCAGGTATTGAGAGCTCAGAAGATCAACAAGCAAGCCTGTACATTCTCCATTGAATCCAAACAGTAACACTCCCGTACAGTCCGGTCTCGTCGTCTGATATGTCGCATATCTCGCCTAGGGGTGGTAAACGTCAGACCCCAGTAGCTCGATAAGTCGTGTCGATACGAGGTCTATAACTGTTCGAGAAACTACTGATAACACTTACCAGTAAATCTCAACAACCCTGGCTAGGGATTTCCGGTTATAGCCAATCGAACACAGCACAACATCAACTCCCTATACCGGGAGAGACGAATCCCCTCCTATCGCTCATTGCCTCCATATGATTCGGGACTGTACCCAAAAGCCACCTTTTTGCACGCCCTCTTGGACGTGGTATGATGGAAATAAAAGCACAGTGGGAATCACACAAGACTCTATGACGATCTCGGGTCAACAGACTACTCTGTACCAATGTCACCGGAGAACAGCCATCTGACGTGAAGTATAATACCATCTGGGAGTTCTCGGCGAGTCCGTCCAGTGTACCCAGTCTCTACTGAGCACCCGTACACCATCCTTGATGTCAAACACCGATGGATATGGGATCATCCATCGCCCATCATATGGGTCAAGATGCGTATACGCCAGTCTACTCTGGTGCATCGATGCCCTGTCTCGATACACTCTCGATTAGGAACAATTATAGGATGTACTCGTCGACTACCGTGGCCCCACTAGTATAATCTCATCATAGTCCCAGTGGTCGAGTACATATCCTAAGGGATTTATCAACATGTAATATAGAGACAATCAGAGTACATGTTAAGGTAAAGTACAACCAGATAGCATACTATCATATCGAGCAAGAAAGTCCTCCCTATATATGTCCAAGCATCCACTACAATATACATCGTATGTACAGTAATGGCCTCTAGGGCATACATATAACTAACACCTCCTCGTCCAGACAAAGCGTGTAGCGCGGGGGAATGTGGAAGCGAGCTCGAGCGTTGGCGAGCTCGCCCTCATGCCTCACCCAGCACGGGGTGCTGGGGGCTACATCTACCGCCTCCTCCCTGGAGGCGGCCCCCGCCTCACGGCCTCGAGGAGAGGGCTCGGCCCCTACTCCCCGAGGAGACTCGGACACATCTAAAGGAACCCTAACATCTACTCCTACAACGTATACTGATTCTACAGGAGAAGACATCTAACCTGGGAAAGAAATTCTTCAAAGGTTGGGAACGAAAGAGGGGAGAAGAGCGCTGAGCAGCTGGGGCTTGAGGAAGAGAAATATGAGAAAGTAAGCGCCTTAGGGCGGGCCCCACCCGTATTTATTACCACATACAGCCTCATCCAATGGCGCCCATCGTCTCCCGCCGAAACAGCACCTTGCGCCCAGCGGCTCCGATCGCACCACGTGGCAGCCCAGCGATTGACCGCGTCCCATCAGACGCCGCAGACCTGCGCGCGTCGCATCAGCTAACTAGCGCTCGACACATGAACCGTCGCTTTGACTGCAGAGTGCATGAACCGGCGCACCCTCCTTAAATGCAAAGATCTCGCCTCGATTCGCTAGCGGAAGAGACAACTGACGGCTCGAGGACTCACCTCGACATAACCCTGAGAAGGAGCTCACCTCGGGGGGCCCGGCAGTCCACTCCTGACCCGACCCGCTAGCTGGTCGGGGCAAGAGTGGGGGGCTAATGATGATGCTCGATATCGGTACCAAGCTGCAAATTAGGACACGTGGCAGATGACGTGTCTCAGAACTCGGAAGAAAGGGCCCACAGAGGCCGACCAGGCCCCTTACACTCGACCTGCAAGCACAAGCTGGCCCTCCTCGAGACCCCCTGCAAATAAGCCTCCTCGGGCGTTCATCTCGCCTTGAGCCGCCACAAGACCAAGACTCCTCGGCATCCCCGCTCATCCCCGAGCTCCCTGCCGAGGCCGTCTTCCTCGGCCCTCCGACCAACTCTACCACTCACAGGCGTAACCGCCGCTCCGCAAATCTCGCCATGCGCAGATTCTACGCCAACAACATCCCACGTACCATGCCATCACGATCCCCATTAATGGGCGATCCGCTCTCTGCGCGGGCGTGACGTCGGGAGCGTAACTGCTGGTGAGATTCTCGCGCCTGCTGCTGCGTGCCACCACCGCTATATAAACCCCATCACAGAGGGGTCAAGTAAGCCATTCTTTACACTTTATGCCGTTACTCTGCTCGGATCTCATCACTGACTTGATCGTCGGAGGGTCCTCAGTGGTACCAAACCATCCCGGGACTTCTTTACAGGTGCTCGGTGACAGCCTCCTCACACCACCTTCTCCTCTCAAAACCCATTGAGACCCACACGCAACGAAGGACAATCATCCAAGTTCACCTCGAGATCAACGGAAGACACCATCTGACGGAGGCCCGAAAAGGAGCCCCATCAAAAGGAGTTTTTTTTTGGCTAAATACACATAGTAAAAGTGTGAAACCATAAGATTGATTTTTAAAAAATATCGCACGATAAATCACTTATACTGAAGCATTGAAATTGTTAAACCAGAAAAAGTTCGATTGAAGTCCAAAAAAGTAAAGATGGTGAAAATAGACGAGATAAATACTCAGATAGGCACTAATCATCTCCATAGCTGAGGAACATCGAATTTAAAAGGAAATTAAAAAAACCAAAAAGAACAACCAAAAAAAAAAACCAATAGCAACAATATATGAATATGAAGTCTAAGTCCTTAGCACGCTTCTGATTTATGCCATTTAAAAAAAGATTCTCTTTTTGATACTAACAGATTAACAATTTCCTTTTATATAACTTAATTTTGGATTTAGTTATATAAATGCATGAGACTTTATGATTAGTAATTAATAATTAAATAATTGGGATTTGGAATAAAAAGAAATGGTTTTCTTAATATGTACTTTCTCTCTTTAATTTGCTGTGAAGTTTGTGCTAAAGAAGTTAATGATTATATATTTGCTGGCCATGAAATTCTTGTGCAAAATGAATTTGTGGAGATATTGGTGCATGTAGGATATTTGATGACGTGGAAAAAAGAATTAATGTATTAAAATTTGATGAGTGCTGTTAATGTACTAATGTTTATAGTGCCTTGTTATCATTTATTAATGTTATCGGTTGGGCCAATCACCCAGTGTGTGGGCTTAGGATCCGGCTCAAATCTGATCCGGCCCATCCTGGCCCAGCCCATATAACAATCTCCCAACCAATACCAAAACCAATGCGGATTTCAAAAATTAGGGTTTTGTGAGGAAGCATCCCGCTTCTCTGCCGACTTATTCTCAAATCAAAAATCCCCCATTTTTTATTCCCCAAAAAACCTCATCAAAATCCCAAGCGAAAGCCAAAGCGAGACTTCGAGGGCGAGAGATTTCGCTCCGAAACCCCAAAAAAGGTTCGCTTTCTCACTTCTTGCCGACAGATCTAGGGTTTCCTTTCCCCCCATTTCCCATTTTGTAGCAAGCTATCGGCGATCCTAGGGTTTTTAGGGTTTCGATCGTCGTTGATGTGTGTTCTCGTAGTGGATTGAGAAAATATTTTGCAGGTTATTCGCAGATATTAAGTTCAGAACAAGTGATAATTGCTTTTGTTTGCTTATGCCCTAGTTGATCTTGAATCAAAATTATTGTGAAGGATAATCGATCATAATTTTAGTTGATCTCTCTCTGGTTTGGATTAACCTGTTGTTTATGTGTAGATCAAGCTATGTTTTTTTTCTCTGTTTTGTAGCCCCAAAAAGATTTGGGGTAAAAGGTGTTTGTTTGATTTGGTATGTAGTGGGGTGCTTAATACTGTTGACTGAACTATTAGTGGAATGTATATAGTCTCATAGATACTAGCTATTGATTTTTGTTTTAAATTTTCATACCGTGGACTGTGAAATTGATTGAAACCATACTCAGGTTGGTTTGTTTGTTATGTGGCAAAGTTCATTACGTCATCATTTTTTGTCATCTTAATTTTTTAAATCCCGAGCAGAAACTTATACCAAATCGATGCTTGCGACTTGAAACAAGTTGTTTAAGGGTCCAATTGACTGCGGTTGATTGTTGGGGGAGGAAATGCGATGCAATGTATTTCTCATATATTCATGTAATCCTTAGAATGCAACGAATAATCAAATGTTAGTTTTTGATCTATAGAGAGAAACTAGTTCAATTTGCATTTTCTAGGTGAAATAAATACGGCATAGTTTTTTCTTAATTTAATTTAATTTTTATCGACAGTGTTCCATACTGATGGTAGCCTCTATATTGTGTTGTAGGCCTTTCAAGTATCTGAAATTGAACAGAAAGATGGAGATTACCCATATGCTATTGTCTGCCCAATCTCCTGATGGGCAGGCTCGGGCAGCCGCAGAAGAGACCCTCAAGAAGTTTCAGGAGAGTAACCCCCCTAACTTTCTCCTCTCCTTGTCCCTGGAGTTGTCAAATAATCAGAAACCTCCTGAATCTCGAAGGCTGGCTGGCATCATCCTTAAGAACTCTTTAGATGCCAAAGATTCTGTCAAAAAGGAAGAGCTAGCCCAGCAGTGGGTTAGCGTTGAAGCTTCGATTAAAACCCAAATCAAGGATTCTCTCCTTCTAACCCTTGGCTCCTCGGTTTCTGAAGCGAGGCATACCGCGTCTCAAGTAATTGCCAAGGTAGCATCCATTGAGATTCCTCGACGAGAATGGCAAGACCTCATTGGGCGGTTGCTAAACAACATGAAGCAGCAAGATGTTCCAGAATCCTTGAAACAAGCAACCTTGGAAACACTTGGTTATGTTTGTGAAGAAGTATCCTATAAGGATTTGGAGCAAGATCAAGTGAATGCTGTACTCACTGCTGTGGTTCAAGGCATGACTCAGCCCGAACACAGCTTTGAAGTCCGACTGGCTGCTGTTAGATCACTCTATAATGCCCTTGGTTTTGCTCAAACCAACTTTGAGAATCCGATGGAGAGGGAGTATATCATGAAAGTTGTGAGTGAGGCTGCTGTGTCGAAAGAGGTCGAGATTAGACAGGCGGCTTTTGAGTGCCTTGTTTCCATATCTTCTATGTATTATGACATTCTACAACCTTATATAGAGAGTCTTTTCACTTTGACAGCAAATGCTGTGAAGGGAGATGAAGAACCTGTTGCCCTTCAAGCCCTTGAGTTATGGAGCTCTATTTGTGATGAAGAGATTGAAATACAAGAAGAATATGGTGGAGCTGATGCAGGGAGCTCAGTGGCGCATTCATGCTTCATTTTGAAAGCTCTTCCTTCACTTGTGCCAATGTTGCTAGAAACATTACTGAAACAAGAAGAAGATCAAGACCAAGATGATGGGACTTGGAACTTATCTATGGCTGGTGGAACCTGCCTTGGGCTTGTTGCTAGGACAGTTGGAGATGCAATCGTGCCTCTTATTATGCCTTTTGTGGAGGGTAACATTACAAAGCCCGAATGGAGAAATCGTGAGGCAGCGACTTTTGCATTTGGTTCCATCCTCGAAGGTCCTTCTGTTGAAAAGCTCCTGCCACTTGTTCATGCTGGACTGGGATTTCTACTCAATGCGATGAAAGATCAGAGCAGTCATGTGAAGGATACAACAGCCTGGACCCTTGGTAGGATATTTGAGATCCTGCACTGTTCATACAGCACTTGCCCGGTTATAACTGCTGAGAGCCTTCCCCGAATCATAACTGTATTATTGGAGAGTATCAGTGATGCTCCTAATGTCGCTGAGAAAGCATGTGGAGCTATTTATTTTCTGGCTCAGGGATTCGAGGATTCGACCTTAGATTCTTCACTTCTTTCTCCTTATCTTAACAATATTATTGCTGGTCTCCTTTTAGCAGCTGATCGAACTGATACCCCTAGCTCCAGACTTCGCGCTTCTGCCTATGAGACTTTAAATGAGATTGTCAGGTGCAGCAAAATTCCTGAGACATCAAATTCGATAGCTCAGCTGCTAGTTGAAGTCATGAACAGGCTAAGCAAGACAATTAATCTTCAAATTGTGTCGTCAGAGGATAGGGAGAAGCAAAGTGAGCTCCAAGCATTACTAAGTGGTGTTCTTCAGGTGATGATTCAGAAACTGAGTGGCTATGAAGAAACCAAATCCATTATTCTTCAGGCTGCTGATCAAATGATGGTTTTGTTTCTCCAAGTCTTTGCTTGCCGAAGCTCTACTGTCCATGAAGAAGCGATGCTTGCTATTGGTGCCCTTGCTTATGCTGCTGGTGTGGAATTTGTCAAGTACATGCCCGATTTCTACAAGTATATAGATATGGGTCTACAGAACTTTGAGGAGTATCAAGTGTGCTCTATCTCAGTTGGTGTAGTTGGAGACATTTGTCGTGCTCTTGATGACAAGGTCCTTCCTTTCTGTGATCCTATCATGACCAATCTTCTCAAAGACCTTTCGAATCCCATACTTAATCGCAGTGTGAAACCTCCTATATTCTCTTGCTTCGGTGACATTGCTCTAGCAATTGGGGAGCATTTTGAGAAGTATATGCCATATGTGATCCCCATGCTACAAGGAGCTGCAGAGCATTGTGCTGCTCTGAATGCTTTTGATGAAGAAATTGTTGATTATGGCAATCAGCTCAGACGTGGAATCTTTGAGGCTTACTCAGGTATTCTCCAGGGGTTCAAAAGTTCAAAGTCTCAGCTGATGGAGCCATATGCAAACCATCTTTTGCAATTTACCGAGGCTGTTTTCAGAGACAAGAACAGGTACATGATAATATACACTGCCTATGAAAATATCGTGTTAATTTCTTAAATCCCCCTATAGATTACTCCGTAAAGCACTTATACCGTCATCAAGTGATTTGTTAGTGTAAAAGCACCCTCTCTGCTTGTCAACCAAAACCCTTTACATAAATTTAACTCGAATGGTTGTTAGAGTTGCTCGTCAACCAAAACCCTTTACATAAATTTAACTCGAATGGTTTTTAGAGTAGAATTTTGAGCGTTCTTGGTGTTTTTGTTGATGAACGGTAGGGATGTTTTTGGAGCATACTGGGCCTGTGGAGCTCCCCAGGCCTTCCTATGACTCAGGACGAGGTGCCTGAGTTTTGGTGGACCCAGGTACCTTGTGCCTAGGTTTGCTGGCAAGGGCCTGGGAGCTCCCCAGGCCCATTTTTCACTTGTGCTAAGGGGGTATAAGTGCTATATTGGATAAACTACAGGCGTGTTTTGTGCAATTAACCCTAAAATATTTCTTTCGTATAAAATTTTTGAATTTGCATGTTTTCTTAGCACTGTTAAATAATGTGTGCAGGGATGAAGGAGTGACCAAAGCTGCAGTTGCGGTGATGGGGGACCTAGCTGATGCGCTTGGCCAGAACACAAAGATCTTGTTCAGGGACTGCACTTTCTACATCGAGTTGTTGGGCGAGTGTTTCCAGTCCGATGATGACCAGTTGAAGGAGACGGCCACTTGGACTCAGGGAATGATTGGGCGAGTTATGGTCTTATGAGGCGAAACTCCTCTTGTAGTAAAAATGCAGGTCCCTTCTTTCCTTTCTTTTTCCCCCCTTCTATGGACAAATGCAATGCATTTCTACTATGTTGTGTTTTATTTTCGCTTTCTGCTTTTTTGGGTCATGTATGGAAACTCTGCCATTTATATAATGGCCATTATGGTACTGGTTCTTCAATGTTAGTAACCAAGTCTCCTGCTTGTGTTATCTATTTGTTGGTGTGCTCAATGTCCTATGTTAGAAAATGTATTCCATAATTTTTGCGCGTAATATTAAAAAATGCTGCCAGTTGGGTTTATTTTCTTGTGTTTATATTCATGTTGTGCTATGAATTGCTCTCTCTTGTATTATGCAAGCGCAATCTGTTGATCTATATATTACATCTGTTACTCAGGTTAGACTGATAGAATCTTTTGAATTGTTTTCGATCATTTTTTCCTTTATCAGTTGACTCAAAGCAGGTTTGATTGTCGTTTTCTTCTCTTTTCTGGCAATCAACGGCGTTTCTATATATACTGATTGAGCAACATTATGTTTTACTTGATGATACTACCAGTTTTTGGGATTCTGAAAAACAGTATCTGCTGTGGTCTTGTTTCATAGATAATGTGCATAATGCTGTTTTGATTTATATTGGAAAAGAAATTAGGCTTATTTTTTGTTCTTAGGAACATGTAAGCAAAATAGGGGGGAAATGGGTGGCATAGGCTGCTTAAAAAAAACTTACTATAGACCATACATTTCATCTTGTTTTATGCTATCTTCATCTGATGGAGCTTGTATTTGAATGTGCGCGCCATGATTACATAAGAATATTAACCATGTATCAAAATGGCATATGGCTGTGTAGGAAAAGCCTTGAAATTTATTTCGAATTCATCAAGGTTTTCTGCATCTCCTATCATGATATGTAGAAATGAATAATTTGGGATAATATGGGGAAATTAGGTGTATTTAATTATTTTGGTAATAAGTTTTCCATCAGCCAAGTTGTTTTGATCCTGTTCATGTGTGTGCAAATGTCCATGTGAAATCACCAGCCTAATGAGACGTATTCAAATGAACATAAACACAAACTATTAACTTTCAAAAACGATCAAAAAGAAAAAGAACTGTAATAGAGCTCGTCCTCCCAAACAAACACATACACATCGAAACAACATTAAAAATCAAAAGACACAAACCATAAGAAAACCCTCTGTGCTCTTCTTCAAAAGTGGAAAAAGTATTCGGTATTTGCAAGGTACTGGCATCTTAACGACAAAGCGAGCAAGAGTGATGTGATCATCCGTGCATTACTTTTCTTCCTTTATCCTAAGTTTCCGGTTCCTTGCAGATACATGATATTTTCTGGCTTAGTAGTGAACCGGAGGGAAGCAACGGCCAGGCCGAAAAGCAAGCGGCGCGACGGAATAAACCAAAGCCTTGTACCCTTTCCCAACCAAAGTCTTGTTCGAATCTCTAAGCATAGACCCTTCAATGCCACCATTGATATTCGTCAAATGGTTGCACTCATCATTAGGAGAAGACAGCAATCTCACCTTACATGCATGGATGATCTCCCCTTTATAGTACTTCTTCATGTCCAATCCTTCAACTGGGCAATAGAAGTAGCCATTGTTATCCGCCTTAACGGACCTGTAGAACCCGACCCGGTTCTTATGATCCCTGCATGAGACACCAACCTTTGCGGAAGCTAGCGGCCGGGCGCCCGTTAACGACCAGGATCCGATATGGTTGCAACTTTGGCAATAGACCATGCCTTCGATTGCCATCAAAACCTTTTCCTTTTCTCTTAGGATGGGCTTGGTGGCATTTGGGTTAGCAAATGAGGTGGCTAACATTGTGCAAAAGATGAAGAGAGAAAAAATAGATGTTGCCATTTCCAGACTAATTGTTAGGATTTAGTATGAAGAAAGAACTCTATGGGAAAAGTATTTATAGGGTGGGTGAGGCCAAAATTGTGTCTCAACTCACATGGACGTGCTATCAATTTCATGAACGTGAGGAGAGCAATAAGGCACATATTCATAGAACGTGAAGTCATGTTAAGTGTTCTACTTGATAATTTAGAGATTGAGAATCTCAACTGTTACGGGGCAAAAGGAAGCGGAGTTGTTTAATTTTGAAATTGATAGGTGGTGTCGCATCTTATTTATTCAAAGAAATAAAAAAAAAACACCATTATTTTATGTGTGATGCACGTAATTAAATTGACAAATCATTATTATCTTAAAGTGCGATACATATAGTTAATCAATAAAGAAATTGATCATAAAAATCTCTACAATTACATACAATTAAATAATGAGAAAAGTTGCCAACATGTTTGGTCGCAGAATTTGACCAAATTCCTCAAACTTTCGGGACAAATCCTCAGGGATTAAGTGGTTGTTTGGTTGGGGAATTAGAATTGGTTGGGATTTGCTTGCCGCCTCAGCTTGAGGTAAGCAAAATGAGAGAATTTGAACTTCTCGCAAAATGAGCTGATTTGAGAGGAGTTTGGGCCAACTCAGCACCTCAACACAAAATGGCAAAGATTTGTTATTCTTGCATTCTTTTTAAAGTCGTTTTTTTCCTTCTTTTTTTCCTCTTTTTATTTTTAATCTTATGTGAAGTAATAATTCTTATACTCACAAACTTTGAAATAACCTTCAATTCCCATTTTTCATTCTAATCCTTATTTACTTCTACCAAACAATAGAATTGTAAGTTTAATAGTCAACGCTCAACAAATATTTTGCAACCAAGCAAGAGATTTACAATTCTTGACATTCTACATTTTACAACGTTGGGAATTCATGTTTCAGAGTCAAGCAATCAAAAAGGCTCCAAAGACGGTGAAAATTAAGAAATGGTATTAAGAATAGATTCTACCAGGTTCCACATCCTCAAAAGAGGCAAAATAAACTTCATGCCATCTTGCACTTTGTAAGCTACAGAACAAACTTTATTCTACTTGATTAGATTGAAGATTGTAAGCGTCCAATAGATTTTTTGAGTGTTTGTGTTTATTTATGACATTAAACATGAGCTGATTATTCATTATAGTCACTGTTATTACATATCAAATTCCAAGTTCTAAATGTAAAGTCCAATATTTGTTAAAAGTGAGATTAACCTCCTAACTAGTTAAAACCGAATCCGAACTCACAAGATGGTCGAGGCGCTCTTCTTCTTCTTTGTGGAGAAGGCGACGAAAATATAGACGGGTGGTCTTCTAACAACTCTTACATGCATTGCCTGAAAACAACACAATTTCTTATCATGTGACCGTAGATTTGGTGAAACACGCAGAAATCAAGATCATCTATAAGCTCTTCTCTAAGCATGGTGGAAATAGAGTATCCTACGCCAACAATTCTAATAGCTTAGCAAATTTGCAGCAGCTCCCATCCAGACATCGAGGTTATCGCGTGATTTATCTGCCCCTTAATGGAAGGGAGTAAATAAATCTCCGGTGTAGTCTATTCCTGCGACTTTGACCGAATCTTATGTCCGCATACATTCGGATCCTCATCGAACGTCCTTGTGAAACGACCGTATTTGGTTGTCCATGTTGACGCTCTGCTATTCGGTGTTGCAGGTTGTTAATTCGGTTGTCTGTATCACTGAGCTGCGTCCGAAACCGGCTCATTTGTCGACGCAATTCGAGGATGTCCTCGCGTAAGTCTCTCATTTCATCATTCAATTGAGAGATTGTCTGCATGCATTTTATTGTGTCTTTCAGACACTCTAAACAAGAAATCCACTCTTTCCGTAGGGTTCCTTGAGGTGAGGATGTAACGAAAGACGCTGGTGTTCGTCCATTGGTAGATGATGTAAGTTCATATCACGCAGCCCGCGTGTCCGCGGGAAGGCGGAATTTTCATAAAACGATTTATCGAAGCTCGCAACACGGACTTAAACTCCGGGATCGATGCTAAACCCTAACTAACAAAATACTGTGTGAGGTTTAACTACTCGGATAAGAGTTTATACCTCACGATACAAGTCCTTCGGGTCTTCTTTGCTGTCCTCCTCGTCATCGTAGGCTCCAAGGATCGTTACGGATCGTGGCTTTCTCGTCAGCTTTCTCGAGTGAAAGACGATCCACCCGAGAGTCTATAGTCCGAGCTCCAACATCAACTCCGAGGTAACTAGGGCAAGTAGCTTGCTAAACTAGATGACCTAGATGATGTAGAGAGTGAAAATAGAATAGTTTGTCTCTTGGAACCCTAGGTTTTTCAACTCATGAGACAATTAAGGTTTAAGAGAAAAGAAGAAGACTTAAGAAATGAGAGTGAACTTATCAACCTTGAGAGAGAGCTTGGCTGCCCAAAAAAAAAAGAATGAAGCAAATATGATATTTTGGAGATAAATATCTCACCAAAAAAATATCTCACAAGCTTCACAAAATATCTATTTTGTCAAGAGTGAGTCATGAGCATGAGTCATCTAGTAGCCATGCTAGATTCAATGTCCAAAATCCACCTCATTTCTCCACCCATTTTGTTTTAATCCATAATAGAATTAAAACCCTAATAGGTGTCCCCTTCTAGAAGCTTTCCCGAACTGATTACGAGAATGCCCCTCATCCGTATATACATACCCGCATCCGCATTCCGAAAAATACGAATTCAAAGAGACAAAACAAATCCATCAGTACAATATTAGGATCCGGCTTAAACCAAAGCCCACTAGTATCATCCGCCCGAACATCATACGCGCACAAGTGCACGTAAGTGTTCGAAGCCCTGTCGTAAAACCATACGACCTCTACACCTTTTGCCCGATGCATAGAAACCCTCTGTGTGGGACTCTAAAGACCGGACAGTATGCTGGCAGTAGGTTTAACCGCAAGCGGTACTAGCTGCACGTAACGGCTATCCAGGTATCTGTCGATAAGAAGGACGATGAGTAAACCCATCCGAACTCCTACTGAGCCTGCATGTGACAATCTCCGTACAGTCCGGTCTGTTCATCTAAGAGTATCGCATATCGGGCCTAGGATGTTAGCTATAGTGCCCCCAAAGCAATTATCGTAGTCACAGGCAGGTGATTATGATGATTGAGGGAGGACCTATACCGGTAGAACAGTCTTACTCGAGATGACAGTATACTATCTGGTTTGTCTTTATCATCACTATTTCATGTTGATAGAGCCCATAGGATTCTTGCTTGACTACCAGCATTATGATGGCGATCATATACGTGAAAGCTGGGTGTTCTATAAGCACATCCTTAAATGTTCCTAGTCGTGGGAGTTTCGAGACTGGGCATCGATACTCCAGAGTAAACTAGTGTATATTGATCGAGACCCCGACGAGGGGCGGTGGCCTGATCTCACAAGCCATTAGCGTTAGTTTGTTCACCTAAGATAGTATACAGGTGCTTATTCGGTTATGGGTACACTGGACGCACTCGTTGGAAACCTGCTAGTTGGTACTATACCTATTGTCAGGTGGCAGTTCCCTGGTGACATGTGTACAGGTTAGACTGTCGACCTGAGATCATCATTTATCTCATGTAAATTCCCACTGTACTTTGATTACTACCCTACCATGGCTCAAAGGAGTCGTGCAAACAGGTTTTAGTTGGATACAATCCCGAGCTACATGGAGGCAGTGAGCGGATCGTCAGGGATTCGTCTCTCCCGGTATTGGGGGTTGATGTCGCGTTGTGCATGGGTGGCCATCACCAGAAATCCTCGGCCGGGGTATACGAGAATTACCGATCCAGGATCGATAGTTTCTCAAGTGGTGATGGGTTTCATGCCGACACGAATTACCGCGTCAATAGGGGTCTGACTTTATCGACCCCCTAAACTCGATATGCGATACTCTTAGACGAACAGACCGGACTGTACGGATATTGTCACTGTCAGGATCAGTAAAGGTACGGATGAGTTTGCTCGTCGGCCTTTCTTTCGCTCAATACCTGGGTAGCTGTTACGTACAGCTAGTGTCGCTGACGTGCTTGTGGTTAAACCCACTGCCAGCGTATTGACGAGTCTTTAGAGTCCCATACAAAGGGTTTTCACGGTTCAGGAGATATGGTGTAGATGACGTATGTTGGTACATACAGGCGTCCGATTAAATGTGTGTACAGGCTGCACAGACTTTAATCGGACGATTGATAATACCAGCGGCTTAGGATTAAGCCGGATTATTAAATCAGGTTTTGATTTAATAATTTATATATGTATTTATATATATGTATTCTAGTATTTGTAATGCCCCAGGTGGAGTTGGGGCTGAATACCACTTACCCCGTGAAGAAGGAGGTGTTATCCGGTATCGAGGTGGGGATGTAACCGATACGGATACACACGGGGAACCACTATAGAACAATGGGGAGTATCGAATTTAATTCCGAAAGAGGGAACGATCTGAACTATAAATGGAATTATACCCATCTTCAATACAGAGGCGCCTTTTGGATGAATCGGAACTCCGGAGTTTGAAGAACTCCGTAGTTAAGCGTGCTCGGGCCAGGGAAGTCCTGGGATGGGTGACCTCCTGGGAAGTGGCCCCTGGTCGGGTCCGATTCACTCCGAAGGACAAAACCGTGCGGCTTCGGCCAGAGCGGACAATACTCTCTGTATTAGGGGCGGGTCGTGACAGAATGGTATCAGAGCCGGTCCCTCAAAAGTAGGTCTGTGGTTCGAGGACGAACCATTGTTCTAAGTGGGGGGGAATGTAATGCCCCAGGTGGAGTTGGGGCTGAATACCACCTACCCCGTGAAGAAGTGAGGTGTTATCCGGTATCGAGGTGGGGATGTAACCGATACAGATACACACGGGGAACCACTATAGAACAATGGGGAGTATCGAATTTCATTCCGAAAGAGGGCACGATCTGAACTATAAATGGAATTATACCCATCTTCAATACAGAGGCGCCTTTTGGATGAATCGGAACTCCGAAGTTTGAAGAACTCCGTAGTTAAGCGTGCTCGGGCCAGGGAAGTCCTGGGATGGGTGACCTCCTGGGAAGTGGCCCCTGGTCGGGTCCGATTCACTCCGAAGGACAAAACCGTGCGGCTTCGGCCAGAGCGGACAATACTCTCTGTATTAGGGGCGGGTCGTGACAGAATTATTGTAACGTTTTGAAAATCGTTTCGGTGAAATTTCGAAAAAACGGTAAAATAAGGGGGTTTTCTGTAAAAAGTCAAAATACAAATATCTTATTATAAAAATTAAATATACATATTCTAGCTATGTAATTGCTATTATTTGGTGTTTATTGAGCCGCTGGTAAAATTTCAAATTTTCTGAAAAAAATATTATTTTATTATTATTTTAAGCCGTCACTAATACATTTAATTAAGGAAAATTACAAATTGGAATGAGTTGAAATAAATTTTGTGCATCATAAAACATTAAATAAAATTTTATCATGTAGTTTTTGGAACGAAATCATTTGCCAAAACGGTTTAGAAATTATTGAAGAAAAAATGCTTTTTTTTAGCGTAAATGGATGCTTGGGGTATTGTATTTATCATTTTTCATCACCCCACACCCGTACCCACACCCACACACCCCCACTTACTCCTCCCCATGGCTGAATTCAGCAGCCACCATATTTTTCCCCACTTGATTTTCAAAGGAAAAGATATGAAAGAAAAGAAAAGAAAAGAAAATGGGTGAATTAGGTGGACTTTTGACCTTACCTTGACCTTGACTTTCCCCCACTTTCTCTACCTCCCTCTCTCTCCTCCCCCCCCTCAATTTCTGGCCGACCCCTCCCTCTCCTACAGCAGCAACAGCCCCCCCATTTCCCCTTCTCTTTTCTCTTCAAAACTTCTTCAAAAATTGTCCCAAAATCCATCAAAAAAATCCCAAAACCCAAATCCGACTCCTACCCATTTTTGCTTAGCCCTTATCGCATGGATTTTGGTGACAAGGGAGCATTTTGGAGGGCTATGTGTGCTTGTGGGATCTTCAATTTGTTTGGGTAAATTCTAACCCTTTTGCTTAAATCGTTGTTAATTGCTTGTAGTTAGCTTAATTAAGTGTTAATTTGGTTTTATGTGGGTTCAATTGTATGATTAAGAAATTCTAGATTAGGGTTGTGAATTTAAGTTGGGGTTCTTATAATTGATCATGGGAAAATTGTGTAGTTTAACATGTTGTTATTATGCTAAAACTAATCTAGTTGGTAGTTTATATCTTTGTTAAATTTAAATTTGTATTAATTATGTAATTTGCAAACTAGGTTTTAGTGAAATACATATAAAATTGAGATTTAAAATGTAATTAAGGTTTTGATGACTTTATTAGCATTTTAATTTGTTGTTTAGCGACTTTGATCATGCAAAACCATGCTTAATTGATAAATTGTGAATTTTACTTTGAAAAGTGTTAAAATCGATATTTGTTGCAAACTTGAATTTTGAGTTAATGCTAATTCGTGAGATTAAAAATATGGAGGTGATTTGTATGACCTAATTATGATATTAAGTGAGCATTTTGGCCATTAGAATCGTCAAAATATTTAGTTTGGGTAAAACATCAAGTTTTGAACCGAAATGGGAATTTGTGCTAACTAGGTTTTTGGAAAATAAAACGAATTGTTTAATTTTATGGTTTTGATGAACTAAACCCTATTTCTTATATAATTAGTGAGTTTTGAAATCACGATTGGTGTGTTTGGGTTTTCTCGATGGTTTGACGTTTGTACATCGACATCGGGGGTTGGTTTGACTATTCTTGCATGCGTAGGCGATAGGTTTGGATCTATGCGTGATACGCGTGCCGATTTGATTTTCGTATGCCGTTTCGATTTCGAATTTAGTTTTAATGCGATATGGTGCGTTATGATATGTAGGTACCCCATGTGAACTTCGGGACGACAAGCAAGCGTCTGGCGACGTCGGCACCGGCGAGCGAGGACCAGGTGAGTAGATTTATATCTACGGGGAGAAGTCGGGTAGATGGCGTATAGCACCCCCGCAGTCCGTGGTGGTGTATACGGATGCGTATACACACCAACAATTATTATATGTTATTTGGGATTAATAACGATGCTTAGGATGGATATTGGTGTGTTAGATTATTTTAGTGTTGCGAACCCTAGGGAAGTGTTGCACTACACATACACACATACATACCTGCATACATTCCTATTGATATGTGCTCATGGTATTCTTTATAGTATGTGTTCACATGGGTATGGGACTATGTGTTCACATACGGATTTGAGGATGATACTTGGGATTGAGCTGAGTCGATGAGATTCGATTTGAGGCCGTGAGATCGGTGATATAGCAGGGGTCGTATCTTAGATACGACATGACGTTGTAGCGGGTCCTTGACGTAGTGTTTCACACACGTCCATGCATACGTAGGCGGTATCAGTATGGTACTAGACGTAGATCAGTACCCCGATCATGATAATTGATAAAGAGGATACCAGGTGAATAGTATGATGAATGTGATATTGACCCGTACCCAGATTGGGATGCCGTACGACGGATTTACGTACGAGCTATATTGATGATTGATCCGCACTCTTGACTTGGGATGCCTGATTATAGATATGGTATCGGATATGATATTATTGAGGCGGGATCACCGACTATACATATACAGGTATGTATATGTATCGACTCAGATGATAGGCGGTTCCCTTATCTGTAGTTCAGCCGTATAGTTTAGTGTAGTTGTTAGATTAGATTTGACTTCTTATCTATTTCAAAGACTAACGAATCGTGGGTATTTTAAAAGACAGCCCAAGGGATCCTACGGATATTTCAAAAGACGTATCTTTTCATAAAAACACCGTAGCCCCTATTTTCAAAACCCCATGATTCGTGTTATTTCAAAAGGCACCATTTGTAGGACTTATATTAGTTTAATACTGATTAGTTATCGTTGTGTCTAGTATTCTGCTTCCGCACATTATTGCTATTCGCTCTGCCCCGCATACTTATTTTGCTGCATACTCCATTATTGATATCATGCTGTTAGGACACCAGCACCATTACCGATGATGCGTATGTACCACATACACTTACTTGCCGGCTCACACACATCTTCATCGGTAATTGCCATGTCACGTACACTTAGAAAATACTATTGCTTGGCTTAGCTTGTTAGTTAGTAGTTGATACGATATTAGTGTGCCTGGGTTATATGCCAGTTTAGACATTGTAGTTATTACTTGTCACTTCATGCATACTGTTATTCCATTGTTCATGCCTAGTTATTAATCATACATTGCAACTTGGTTATTGATACCATATACATTCATTAGCATTGACATATGCACTTGTGATGACTTCGAGATTTATGATATTTCTGGATTTCGGGGGAAAGCCGCAAAATTTCTAAACTTATTAACCTTTTAAAATATGTAAATTGCGGTTTTCTAGTGATGTAAGTGTCGTCCACCATGAGTTTGCTGTGGTTTTCGAGATCCGTGTCGAGGAGTGGAGGAACCGTCACGGGTACATGGTGGGCCCGGTATGGTACCCCGGGGCAAGATGAATGTGGTGTTGACGTTGAGCCTGGCAGGGGACAGATTACCTACCGGTGATAGTACCCGACGCGTCGGATATCCGGAGGATACCGTCGTGGTCTTGAGATGGATGGTAGGGGCCGGTCTGGACTGACGGCGCCCTAGATATTGAGATTGAGACATTGATATTTCGAGACAGTGAGATTTATGTTTCGTGTCGATGCTAGACACTGTTGATACTGATTTCATTATGATACCTCAGTTTAAAAATACGAAGGAATCTCACTAATTTATGAAAACAGTTTTTTCATTTACATGTATTCTGTTTTCATGCATTCATATGATATATTGCTACCTGAGGCACTGACACGGGCACATGAGATTTCACTCGGTTAGATATTACCCTAGCCATTGTTATAGGCTGCTTGTTATGTATATTTTTGAGGATATATTATGATCATTGACCTAGGTTGCGTTATTTATGCGATTTCTGTGCGTAGATGTTTTTCTATTCACGAGTTGGCAACTCACCCCCGTTGTGCCCCAGTTTCTTGCAGGTTTGCCGTACAGGTTTCATTACGGCGTTGCGGGCTCAGTTTCATTTGGGTGACTTGCTAGTAGGTGGGTTTTTCTTGTATCATACCCATCATATTACCTTGTATAATATATTTCAGTTGTATCTAGTAAATTCCATCAACCAAACATCTATTTATTTTGAGATAGAGACCAGTGCTGTTTATTCTTTCGACCTTAGAGTCGCTCGTTATATTTCTGGTGGTTTTGAGTTCCTTTTGAGTTTTGATCCTCGCCGTTGGCGTTGTATATTATTGCTTGTGTGGTTGTGACCGTCGATTGACGAAGAGCTAGCTCCCGCTTGGGGATGCCTTTTTATTGATTTCGTATACTATTCATGTTGTATCCCGTTTGGGAGCCAGTTTTTACAAAGGAGACTCTGCCGAAATTTTCAGTAAATTTTGATGTTCTTAAAAACCACATAATTCGGCTTATGCTATTAAAACTACTTGTTTAAATTGGTTTTCCTGCACTCTACTACTTTTCTTGGTTTGGATTTCTGGGTTTTCGGTTTACTTAGATTACTTACGCCTCGAGACGTTCGTAGTTTAAGTGCCGGTCATGTTCCGTACTTTCGGGTCGTGACAAAGTTGGTATCAGAGCGTTAGGTTTTACCTTCGGAGCGTAGGATGACCCTTGGTTGATGGAATAGGTGACTAAAGTTGAGTGACGTACCGTGGGTATGTTCCGCGGCATATTTACGATACGCTACTCCACTTAAGAAGCCTTAGGATGTATATTTCTTTGCTCAGTATTATATTCATTCCGATCTAGCCTCATCAGTACCAGTTATTGTTTTGCTGCTACGGTTACGGGCAGGGAGAGCTACGGCTAGAGTTGCGGTCAGCACAAGCTCGTCACGAACGAGGACTGACCAGGGCGAAATTCCGGCGACACACGATTGCAGAGATGTGTCTTTTTACTGTGTTTCCGCGCCACGAGCGTTTGGCGGATCGACTTTATGAGGTTACTCGGAGGTGCTGATCGACACTAGAGAATTGAGCCAATGATGGAGGCCAGCCAGATTTTGATGACCGTTGGTGTGTTGCTTATTCATGACGATCGAGGCACTGTTCAGCGTGCAGACGAGCGAGCCAGTTATTGCTGCGAACAACGAGATATTGCCCCAGATGCTGGAAATCGTGCAGGACGAGTTGTACTAAGAGATGATAGGAGGTCGCTAGTCATCTAGGATGAATGACTAGGACATGTGGATCGTTCGCTTACCCCGATGCGAGGTCATCAGATAGATTGATTCCAGCTAGAGACAACTTCATGCAGAGACGTGAGGGTCGACAGAGACGATCGAATGTCGGAAACCTATTATTCCAAGTTTAAAGTAGTCGGAAAGACATGCAGGCAATTCTTTGGTCCCTCTAGAAGAATGAAACCCTAACTCGACTTAATGACCGTGTGAAAGCCTTTGAACCTTAGGGTTTGCGGCAGTTCTGCGGCGCCATTAGTGAGGCTTGGGTTTGCCCTTCTACGGCTGGACCACCGATGCTGTGGTATGTATTCGATACTATTAAACTGTGCCCAAGATGTTGAGCTCTTGGGGGATTATGAGGTTTTGACGAATCGATCGGATGGCTTGACTTAATTCGGATGCTAGGTGGTGAGATGCATTTCTTGGGAGACTCCCGATACGAGGATAACCGTTGGAGCTCAGTCCATGTAGCCACGATGAGACAAGTCCGAAGCAGTCGACATTAGAGAAAGTGGAGTAAAGAGGTCCGTACAAGATCTGGATAAGACGACGTTCCACTCCGCCGACATCAGAGATGCGATACGCATGCCGAGGCAGAGTACTGGATATACCTTCCAGAAGAGGTCGCGATGGGTATGCAGCCATTCCGGAGCAAGATGCAGATATAGGAAAGGACGATGACTTCCGGACAGTTGGCAGAGACGAGACATGGAAGAGACCGTGAGCAGGATTTCTTCCAGGACACTGTTGCAATGATACTTGCACCCAGGGTCAGATGTGTCACGTACATTCAGAGAGCCAGAGGCCGACGCCAGTGATATGCTGTCTTACGAGTGGTCGCGATGATTGACCAAGAGATGACCGGAGAAGTGCCAGAACGGAATCGTCCCCGTTAGCACACCTGACAGGGCCGATGAGCCGATGGACCGAAAGATTGGTAATTCACAGTGAAGACCTTGACCCAGGAGTGGTCATGGTTACGCACACCAGCAGGCCAGAGTTCATGATCATCGACGAGACGTCCCATTAGTGACCGCGACAGTTGGCCCGAGATTCTTAGAGGATGCACTTGAGCGATACTATTCTGCCATTATTGGTTTCGATGTTTTGGGTGATTTATTCGTATGATTTGATTTTGATGATTGAGGATTTACGATCTTTGCACAGTGTTGCACTTGATATCGTTTTCGTGCTTTAGTTTCACATGTTTGTGATTTTACGGTTTTAAACAGTTGAGTTGATTTTGTGCGTATGCACGCACGCGATTTGGTTCCTACACTCTGTATAGTTTATATATGCTGGCAGTGCAGTGACATATATTTTGTGCACTTGGATACACTGGATTTCAATTTCGAGGGTGATGCTCGACATTTGTTTTGTGCATTTTATGCACCGGATTGGATTTTTAGCGCCTGTTGGGCGTCTGTTACGAGATGCGATTTGGTGCACACCAGATGCACTAAATCGAGATTTTTTTTTGTGCATGTCAGATGCACCTGATTTTGCTGTCAGGCACACCTGTTGCCTACGACAGATGTTTCGTGCACACCCGATGCACTTAGATATTGTTTCTGTGCGCATGTATGGCACATTCATGGATTTTGATTTCCGTGCGCACCAGACGCACGTAGTATTCATGTGCATATTTTGGGATTGATTTCTTATAGAGTAGTACGTTTTTATGATATTGCTATGTGTTTTCGTACTGAACAGGACTAGTCAGAGGACAGTACCTGAATATATTTTGCATGCATTGATAGTTATTGAAGGGATTTCCAAAAAGCGAGCTATAGCCTCAGTATTTACCTACGTGTCTGATATGACACGAAATGTTTAAAACAAGGAGACCCTTCTAAATTATTTCCAAAACGGCGGAACGTACATTTCAAACAAAGGTATATATGTATATAGTTATTTTCTTATGATAGACGTCCGCCACTGTGCAGTGTTATACGCGTTGCACAGCGACTTAAGGAGATTTGGCATGCATTTCCTTCGGATACTTACAGATATAGATTCGATATTTACATGTATAGTTTCGAGTTATATCATATTGGTTTTGATTTGGATTTGGCATTGATGTCTTCTCCATGACTCCGATGATTGCGGGATGCTTGACGGAGTTTTAATTTGAGTTATATACTCATTTTTCAAGCGCATGCGCTGCGCTACGATTTGTTTTATGTATTTACAATTTCGGACGACTTGATGGTTTTGGTTTAGATGTTTTAGTATTTGGGGAGAGTTTTAATTTAAATTCGGGGACCGAATTTCTTTAAGGGGGGAAGATTGTAACGTTTTGAAAATCGTTTCGGCGAAATTTCGAAAAAACGGTAAAATAAGGGGGTTTTCTGTAAAAAGTCAAAATACAAATATTTTATTATAAAAATTAAATATACATATTCTAGCTATGTAATTGCTATTATTTGGTGTTTATTGAGCCGCTGGTGAAATTTCAAATTTTCTGAAAAAAAATTATTTTATTATTATTTTAAGCCGTCACTAATACATTTAATTAAGGAAAATTACAAATTGGAATGAGTTGAAACAAATTTTGTGCATCATAAAACATTAAATAAAATTTTATCATGTAGTTTTTGGAACGAAATCATTTGCCAAAACGGTTTAGAAATTATTGAAGAAAAAAGGCTTTTTTTTAGCGTAAATGGATGCTTGGGGTATTGTATTTATCATTTTTCATCACCCCACACCCGTACCCACACCCACACACCCCCACTTACTCCTTCCCATGGCTAAATTCAGCAGCCACCATATTTTTCCCCACTTGATTTTCAAAGGAAAAGATATGAAAGAAAAGAAAAGAAAATGGGTGAATTAGGTGGACTTTTGACCTTACCTTGACCTTGACTTTCCCCCACTTTCTCTACCTCCCTCTCTCTCCCCCCCCTCAATTTCTGGCCGACCCCTCCCTCTCCTACAGCAGCAACAGCCCCCCCTTTTCCCCTTCTCTTTTCTCTTCAAAACTTCTTCAAAAATTGTCCCAAAATCCATCAAAAAAATCCCAAAACCCAAATCCGACTCCTACCCATTTTTGCTTAGCCCTTATCGCATGGATTTTGGTGACAAGGGAGCATTTTGGAGGGCTATGTGTGCTTGTGGGATCTTCAATTTGTATGGGTAAATTCTAACCCTTTTGCTTAAATCGTTGTTAATTGCTTGTAGTTAGCTTAATTAAGTGTTAATTTGGTTTTATGTGGGTTCAATTGTATGATTAAGAAATTCTAGATTAGGGTTGTGAATTTAAGTTGGGGTTCTTATAATTGATCATGGGAAAATTGTGTAGTTTAACATGTTGTTATTATGCTAAAACTAATCTAGTTGGTAGTTTATATCTTTGTTAAATTTAAATTTGTATTAATTATGTAATTTGCAAACTAGGTTTTAGTGAAATACATATAAAATTGAGATTTAAAATGTAATTAAGGTTTTGATGACTTTATTAGCATTTTAATTTGTTGTTTAGCGACTTTGATCATGCAAAACCATGCTTAATTGATAAATTATGAATTTTACTTTGAAAAGTGTTAAAATCAATATTTGTTGCAAACTTGAATTTTGAGTTAATGCTAATTCGTGAGATTAAAAATATGGAGGTGATTTGTATGACCTAATTATGATATTAAGTAAGCATTTTGGCCATTAGAATCGTCAAAATATTTAGTTTGGGTAAAACATCAAGTTTTGAACCGAAATGGGAATTTGTGCTAACTAGGTTTTTGGAAAATAAAACGAATTGTTTAATTTTATGGTTTTGATGAACTAAACCCTATTTCTTATATAATTAGTGAGTTTTGAAATCACGATTGGTGTGTTTGGGTTTTCTCGATGGTTTGACGTTTGTACATCGACATCGGGGGTTGGTTTGACTATTCTTGCATGCGTAGGCGATAGGTTTGGATCTATGCGTGATACGCGTGCCGATTTGATTTTCGTATGCCGTTTCGATTTCGAATTTAGTTTTAATGCGATATGGTGCGTTATGATATGTAGGTACCCCATGTGAACTTCGGGACGACAAGCAAGCATCTGGCGACGTCGGCACCGGCGAGCGAGGACCAGGTGAGTAGATTTATATCTACGGGGAGAAGTCGGGTGGATGGCGTATAGCACCCCCGCAGTCCGTGGTGGTGTATACGGATGCGTATACACACCAACAATTATTATATGTTATTTGGGATTAATAACGATGCTTAGGATGGATATTGGTGTGTTAGATTATTTTAGTGTTGCGAACCCTAGGGAAGTGTTGCACTACACATACACACATACATACCTGCATACATTCCTATTGATATGTGCTCATGGGATTCTTTATAGTATGTGTTCACATGGATATGGGACTATGTGTTCACATACGGATTTGAGGATGATACTTGGGATTGAGCCGAGTCGATGAGATTCGATTTGAGACCGTGAGATCGGTGATATAGCAGGGGTCGTATCTTAGATACGACATGACGTTGTAGCGGGTCCTTGACGTAGTGTTTCACACACGTCCATGCATACGTAGGCGGTATCAGTATGGTACTAGACGTAGATCAGTACCCCGATCATGATAATTGATAAAGAGGATACCAAGTGAATAGTATGATGAATGTGATATTGACCCGTACCCAGATTGGGATGTCGTACGACGGATTTACGTACGAGCTATATTGATGATTGATCCGCACTCTTGACTTGGGATGCCTGATTATAGATATGGTATCGGATATGATATTATTGAGGCGGGATCACCGACTATACATATACAGGTATGTATATGTATCGACTCAGATGATAGGCGGTTCCCTTACCTGTAGTTCAGCCGTATAGTTTAGTGTAGTTGTTAGATTAGATTAGACTTCTTACCTATTTCAAAGACTAACGAATCGTGGGTATTTTAAAAGACAGCCCAAGGGATCCTACGGATATTTCAAAAGACGTATCTTTTCATAAAAACACCGTAGCCCCTATTTTCAAAACCCCATGATTCGTGTTATTTCAAAAGGCACCATTTGTAGGACTTATATTAGTTTAATACTGATTAGTTATCGTTGTGTCTAGTATTCTGCTTCCGCACATTATTGCTATTCGCTCTGCCCCGCATACTTATTTTGCTGCATACTCCATTATTGATATCATGCTGTTAGGACACCGGCACCATTACCGATGATGCGTATGTACCACATACACTTACTTGCCGGCTCACACACATCTTCATCGGTAATTGCCATGTCACGTACACTTAGAAAATACTATTGCTTGGCTTAGCTTGTTAGTTAGTAGTTGATACGATATTAGTGTGCCTGGGTTATATGCCAGTTTAGACATTGTAGTTATTACTTGTCACTTCATGCATACTGTTATTCCATTGTTCATGCCTAGTTATTAATCATACATTGCAACTTGGTTATTGATACCATATACATTCATTAGCATTGACATATGCACTTGTGATGACTTCGAGATTTATGATATTTCTGGATTTCGGGGGAAAGCCGCAAAATTTCTAAACTTATTAACCTTTTAAAATATGTAAATTGCGGTTTTCTAGTGATGTAAGTGTCGTCCACCATGAGTTTGCTGTGGTTTTCGAGATCCGTGTCGAGGAGTGGAGGAACCGTCACGGGTACATGGTGGGCCCGGTATGGTACCCCGGGGCAAGATGAATGTGGTGTTGACGTTGAGCCTGGCAGGGGACAGATTACCTACCGGTGATAGTACCCGACGCGTCGGATATCCGGAGGATACCGTCGTGGTCTTGAGATGGATGGTAGGGGCCGGTCTGGACTGACGGCGCCCTAGATATTGAGATTGAGACATTGATATTTCGAGACAGTGAGATTTATGTTTCGTGTCGATGCTAGACACTGTTAATACTGATTTCATTATGATACCTCAGTTTAAAAATACGAAGGAAATCTCACTAATTTATGAAAACAGTTTCTTCATTTACATGTATTCTGTTTTCATGCATTCATATGATATATTTCTACCTGAGGCACTGACACGGGCACATGAGATTTCACTCGGTTAGATATTACCCTAGCCATTGTTATAGGCTGCTTGTTATGTATATTTTTGAGGATATATTATGATCATTGACCTAGGTTGCGTTATTTATGCGATTTCTGTGCGTAGATGTTTTTCTATTCACGAGTTGGCAACTCACCCCCGTTGTGCCCCAGTTTCTTGCAGGTTTGCCGTACAGGTTTCATTACGGCGTTGCGGGCTCAGTTTCATTCGGGTGACTTGCTAGTAGGTGGGTTTTTCTTGTATCATACCCATCATATTACCTTGTATAATATATTTCAGTTGTATCTAGTAAATTCCATCAACCAAACATCTATTTATTTTGAGATAGAGACCAGTGCTGTTTATTCTTTCGACCTTAGAGTCGCTCGTTATATTTCTGGTGGTTTTGAGTTCCTTTTGAGTTTTGATCCTCGCCGTTGGCGTTGTATATTATTGCTTGTGTGGTTGTGACCGTCGATTGACGAAGAGCTAGCTCCCGCTTGGGGATGCCTTTTTATTGATTTCGTATACTATTCATGTTGTATCCCGTTTGGGAGCCAGTTTTTACAAAGGAGACTCTGCCGAAATTTTCAGTAAATTTTGATGTTCTTAAAAACCGCATAATTCGGCTTATGCTATTAAAACTACTTGTTTAAATTGGTTTTCCTACACTCTACTACTTTTCTTGGTTTGGATTTCTGGGTTTTCGGTTTACTTAGATTACTTACGCCTCGAGACGTTCGTAGTTTAAGTGCCGGTCATGTTCCGTACTTTCGGGTCGTGACAGTATTATTGTTCACTATTCATTTTCTCTCTTGGCTATTCGTATTTTTGTACGAATACGCGTATATGTATTTCGATATGAATACCGGGTTGTATTCCGTATTTATACGGAATTGTTTTAAGAAGATTGCCCCCTCATTAATTGATTTCATTTTTAGAAAATCAATTTGGAAATGAGGTGGAAAGTGAGTTGGCATGAGCATGGGTTTTGGCATGTAGAGAGGTATGGTTTGCATTTGTTTATTAGTTAAATAAAAAGAGATATTTTGGGTGTGTATGATTGAGGGGGGGCTGCCACATTCTTTACATGCCTTGCTCATTTCTTTTTCTTTGCTTGCATTCTCTTCTCACTTGGAAACTTATCCATTTTCTTTAGTTGCTCATGCCACATGTGATTGTCAGAGTTTTTCTGTGTTTTAATTTACCGCAATCAAGATGCTGTCGCTTGGTAGCTAGCCGGTTGAGTACGGGTCGATCCACAGGGAGAAGAAATCCTTTTCTTTATGTTCTAACGAGTTAAATCCAATTAAGTTGGGTTTTGTTTTAAGATCTAAGAATGAGAATAAATTGATATAAAGGCTTGCTAGGGTTAGGATTAGGTTAGTTTGAAATAGGGATTCTTCTCACTTCTTTCAATGCCCTAGTTAAGAATATAAGTGTTAGGGAAATAGTCAACAACAGGGATTATCACGACTGGGGAAAAACTTAGTTTCTTCCTTTTGGTCCTTGTCCGTCCGTTCTTGGCTCTTAGCCCTAACCTCTGGTTAATTCAACCACAACTGGTCTAATTAGGGAATCACCGCTATCATGTAGGATAGGGTGCCGTAGTGAGCGGATTATAGTTGATTTAAAGAGAGTCCTTAATTAAAATTATTTTGGCAAAAAAAGGAGTGAGAGAGATTCCTTCTCTCAAACGTTCCCTCTCCTATCCCTAACAAGTGAGGAATTACTCATTCATTAGGAAGATAACAATAAAATTCATTTTTTTTATTTTAATAGATGAACTAAATTGCAAATAATAAAAGAACAGATGAAAAATTGCAGGAATTAAAATTCAGATAAAAAGAATGCGAGATAAAAAAAATAAAACTTACTTTATTGATGACCTCTCAACAATGCATTACAATTAGAATTAAAATTTAGATCTAAGAATTAAAAAGAGTAAAAACTAAAGAGAGGCACCCTAAAAGAGGCATCCCTAATTTGGTTTTGAGCTCTCCTATTTATAGATAGGAAAACCCTAGGTTTACATTCTGATCCACACATGAATTTACAAAACTACCCTAAGAAAACCGGGTCAAAGCACCGTCACCTCCACCGACACGTGCACCGGCACATGCACTATACGGCCGCGGTTCCGCGGCAGAAAGGCCTGTTTGGCCGCGGTTCCGCGGCCATTTGGTGGGATCTTGGGCTCAATTCTTCAGGGTTGCTTCATGTTGCTTTTACCTTCTGTTTTCTTCACTTGGTTCCTCAGAATCTCTTCTATTTTCTTCCAGATTTCCAACAGTGCAGAATGATGTGGACTTTTGCCTTGAGCTTCGTGTTGAAGTATTGAATCTTGTGCTGCCCTTGTGCTTTGTGCATTGAACTGTTTAATGATTTTCATTTGTTCCTTGAACTGGTAGGCGGTATCATACGGATTCATCTATTGTTGGTCGTAGTCTCACATTTGTAGCGACTTTTCATGTTTCACTATAATGATCTGAGAACCTGTAACCTGCAACTATTTAGCAGACATGGATCAAAAGCACCTATTTATATGTAATGTGATTAAGAATGGGTGATATAATAATGCAAAATTCTGATATGAACAAATACCCCCAAACTTATCTTTTGCTCGTCCCGAGCAGAGCTAATTTTATTCTTAAAAAACCCTAACCTCACTTTCGCAGGGAATGCGATTGCACTGAGCTCGTGCAACAAGCCGTTAAACCTCTAGGTGTCCCTCGTAGGAGGAGTGTTGTCTCCTGAGAGTTTTCAACGGATACTACCCATAAAATCCGATCAATTTGGCCGTTGACTCTAATTTTTCAATTCAGTATTCTAGCAAGAAAATCTATCATCTTCAACTTAGAAATCATCAACCCGTATTTTTCACACTTCCTTTTCATTTAACTTAAGATCATATATGTTTTGTAAGTTTATAAAGTTTTCAGCATTTCCTAAGTTTTCCTTTTAAGGTGCAATCTTAAATTAAGAATTTTTATCATCTCTACTGAAAATACAAGCCCTATCTTTTATTCCTGTCTCTCCTCCAAACTCCAATTATATACCCCTACGTGTGTGTAATTATCACCCCTACACTTGGAAATTCAATTCAAGCCATCATACTCTTGTCCATCTTCCGAAATACTTTTAGTTGGTGAATTTTAGATGAAATTGCTCACACATCCTTCATGCGACCGTTAATACTTCTTGAGATACTAAACGACTGATTACAAAATGTGCTTGCGCATTTAGGCGTAATTTCTCATCTTGCAATACCTAAGGCTTAGCAGTGACTCCCAAACTAGTTGGTCTAAGGCACTAGGTGATAAAGCACCCTCGCTATATTTTTTTTATTTATGCTGCCTTAAGCAATTACAAAACCAATGTTCATTTTTTTTATCTCTTAATTCAACACTTATACTTTTATTTTATTTTCCTTCATACTAAGGATTTTAGACAAGAGCATTTCAAGGTATCCTCTACTATCCCAAGTTTCAAGATGTGTGTGAGTGCGTAAAGTAGGGTATATATTTTCAGAATTTGGACTTAAGGTTCAGAATTATTTTTCAGACTTATATTTCAAATAGAGCTTTCATTACTCTTCCCTTATTCTGACTTAGCTCAAGAACTGAACTCAAAATTTGCCTATTTCTAAATAAACTATAAGGACGTATATTTTCTACAGTTAAACTTTAAGAAAGGTTATTTTTAGGGTTTTTAATTTACTAAGTTTAGGATCTAGTTTTTCCTAACTAGTCAACCATCATGTTGAACTTAAGTCAAATATGGCCAAAATTGAAATTTTCAAATTTTCTTTTAATTTTTATTTTAATGGATTTAAAAATAAGTATGCAAATGCAAAAAAAATATACAAATGAATGCGAAGGAAGAAAGCTTACCGTGCACACCCCCAAACTTAAACTTGACAGTGCCCTCACTGTCAGGCTACACCAAGAGGGTCAAAATTGTCGGCACTCCCCTGATTTTTATTATTATTATTATTATTAACAGAAAAAGAAAACAAAATATATATACACAAAAAGGTCCCCCCAAACTTAAGTGAAACAGTGTTTCCACCGTTTAAGCATTAAAGTTCAGAGTTGGGAGGAGAAAAACACAATATCAAGCTATACAAGGCCTTACGTAAGCCAAAAGTTAGCACCAACCATTCAAAATTTTTATCGTTATAAAGCAGCGGTTGGTGAAAGAACATGCTGTATAGAGTCAGGAAGAAATGAGGTAAAGATAAGTGGTATAATGGAAAATGTTTACGTCTCGATTTGTAGAGACGAAACAATAATGGTGAACGGAAATGATAATGTGGATGATTAGGAATGGGAAGAATGGTCACATTCTCGTATGGGATAAGAAGAAATGGTGGTGGTTTGACTTTTTCAGGTGGAGGTTGATTAATCACAAAATCCGTGTCGTTTAGGAATGCGAGTTCGTCGGTGAAAATATCTTTGAAACTTTCATCGATGGTCCGATTGAATGTTTCAATATCAATAAGTGTCGCGCCAGAATTCAACACACTTGATTTTTAAAAAATTACGGAGGTAGGAGACTCGTAAGGCTCATCTATCTTATTCTCAAAAGAGTCTAAATCAAGTTGTTTTTATAGAATTATTGAACTCAAAATATCGGATTGTGATTCATTAACACTCGCTATCATTAAAAGAAGATTAGAAGAAGAACCAGAGAAAGTGGGAGAAAGAAGTTGAATACGAAGTTGAGGGTGGAGATAGAGTGTATAAATTAGCACAATTTGTAATGACTGATGTGTAAAAAGCGATTGTGCTAATCTATCAACCCGCTGAGAAATGAGGTCAAATCTCTCAAGATTCGTGAGAAAACATGGGTACGTCGAACTTGGTAAACCAGACATTGAAAATAGAAGTGTAACGGTTTCTTGCAAGGTCAGAGCGAGGATGGAGGGAAGTAATTGAGGAAGGGTATCGGTTAAAGATTCAGGAGGGTGTGCACAGTCAATGAAAGTGATAGAATGAATTGGAAAATCCGACTCCTCAAGTAAAACTGTTTTATCCTCAATAATTTCCTTAATACTCTCCTCAAAATTTAGCTTATCCATACAATTCTCATCAAAATCAAGATGCATATGAAGTTCGGGAGAAACATTTAATGACTCGGGATGATGAATTGGAGAGAAAAATTCAGTCAAATCTGCGGGTTCATCATCCAAAATATTCCCAGCGTCAATATCCTTAATCAAGTGAAAATTAATTTTTTCAGACACCTCAACAAAAGCATGGATATCGATCAATTTAGCTTCTAGAGTGGAGGTGTAGAGGTCAAAAAGATTGGTGATGGTTTCACTTGAAAGGGACCCTTCACAATCAGGTAAATCAAACACTACAAAGTCGCACAACTCATTAAATGTTTTATCTTCAACTGGTGAATCATTTGGAACACTTGATAGACATTCAAAACCGGAGTTGTAGGATTCAATTAGGGATGGGTAGGTTTGATTTGGAAGGGTGCACAGTTCACTCTCTCCACTCAAATTCTCAATCTGTCCACCCGCCTCATCATACATTGGAAAATTTATAGCTCGTTGGAAACCAGCTACCGGGTCACTAGGTTGTATGAGGGCGGCCATGGACGCATTCAAATCCATCATCTATTAGCATGACGCTACCCTAAAGTCTTCCAACACCTGTTCCAGACTAGACATGGGTTGCGAAGGAGTTTCAGTAAAAGATTCAAATTTGTTTGGATACTGAAAACTCCCAAATGGCTGTGTAGAAGCAATGTCCAGGAAAGGTGTAAAAGTTGGGTAGGATGGATAGGAATAGAATGGTTGGACAGGAGTAGGATCAACATACGGATAAGAAGGTGAATGGAATTGTTGATCCAAAGATTTCGCAGTGGTAAAAGGAGTGAAAGATCGGTTACGAGATTGTTCAATATGTTCAGCAATAGACATGGGTTTCGGAGTTACAACGGAACTCGAAAAAGGAGTATCAACATAAGAAGGTGGCGAAGGTTGAAATGGTTGATACAATGTGGATTGCTGAGTCCAATTATTTGTCCTAGACGCGTCTATTCGATCTTTCAAAGAGATTTTTGGCATGGAGGGATAGTTCGAAGTTCGACCAAATCAAGAAGCGTAGGAAGTAATGTCTGGTTGAGGGTACCAAAGTTCGGCAAGAGTTTTGCGAGGTGGGGTACCTATGATGTATGAGAGAAAGGAGAAGAAAAAGAATGTGATTTTTTTTAAAAATTATTTTTGTAAAAAAATTGTTTGTTTTTGGAGTTTAGAAATTTTTTTTGAAAGAGTTTTGCAAGAATGTATACGGACTTATTTCAACAATCACAGTTAAAATATACACAATCAAAACTAGAGCTATGGTCTTCTAAATCCACTAGACTGCTCCTAACTGTTCCAAAGTGACAAGTTGTGAGATATCCCTCAAATCATTTCTTCACTGCCAATTGTGGCCAGGTAAGCACAAATGAAGAAAGGAGGGTTCCGCTCAAGAATCACCGTTAGACGGGCCTTTTAAAGTTACCTATCTCACTTGTCTAGCCTAGGCACCACAAAATCAAGTTTAGATAAACGATTGAATGCCCACAACCTTCCTCTGTCCTAATGAGCACGACAGTTCTTAGTTGGCCGAGTCTAGGTATTTTTTAATTTAGCTTAAGGGTGATGCCTATGCTTTTTAGTGATTTTTGGGGTCTCAGGAAGGGTAATGAAATCCCCACCCAATCTTGATTGGTGTTATAGCCCCTTAGATTCCGTATTAATTATGTAAAGCAGTTAACACACCAAAAATCTAAAACACTTGCAAATTTTTTTTTATTTGGCAGCGCAAAGAATCCTGCACAAAAACAATTTATTAGATAGGAGAAAGAGAATCTGTGCAAAGAAACCTGCAGGAAATTTTTTTCAGTGGAGTGCAGAGAAGAGGAGAGGAGAAAAGAAATACTTACAGAGAAAATTAGGTGCTGACGTCACCAGTTGACCGCGTTCCGCGGTCAAACCCTTGATTCTGCCGCGGTTCCGCGGCAGATCAGTGAGTTTAGATCTTCTGACTTTGTCTCTGTGCTGAGTTGGTTTTCCTCTACCTGTTCAGATCTCCTGTTTCTGTATTTGTTCACTGAGTTTGCTCCAAGCCTGCACACTTGCACAAAAACCTTTCAAAAATAACAAGATGATTTTTATTTTTAAAATTTCAATTTTTATAATTTTTTATAATTTTTTTTTATTAATCCGAAATTACACAAAGAAAGAGACTACCGTCTCCCCGGCAACGGTGCCATTTGATTGTCAGAGTTTTTCTGTGTTTTAAATTTACCGCAATCAAGACGGTGTCGCTTGGTAGCTAGGCGGTTGAGTACGAGTCGATCCACAGGGAGAAACAATCCTTTTCTTTATATTCTAACGAGTTAAATCCAATTAAGTTGGGTTTTGTTTTAAGATCTAAGAATGAGAATAAATTGATATAAAGGCTTGCTAGGGTTAGGATTAGGTTAGTTCGAAATAGAGATTTTTCTCACTTCTTTCAATGCCCTAGTTAAGAATATAGGTGTTAGGGTAATAGTCAACAACGGGGATTAGCACGACTGGGAATAAACTTAGTTTCTTCCTTTTGGTCCTTATCCGTCCGTTCTTGGCTCTTAACCCTAACCTCTGGTTAATTCAACCACAACCGGTCTAACTAGGGAATCACCGCTATTATGTAGGATAGGGTGCCGTAGTGAGCGGATTATGGTTGATTTAAAGAGAGTCCTTAATTAAAATTATTTGGGCAAAGAAATGAGTGAGAGAGATTCCTTCTCTCAAACCTTCCCTCTCCTATCCTTAATAAGTGAGGAATTACTCACTCATTAGGAAGATAACAATAAAATTCATTTTTTTTTATTTTAATAGATGAACTAAATTGTAGATAATAAAAGAACAGATAAAAAATTGCAGGAATTAAAACTCAGATAAAAAGAATGCGGGATAAAAAAAAAAAACTTACTTTATTGATGACCTCTCAACAATGCATTACAATTGGAATTAAAATTTAGATCTAAGAATTAAAAAGAGTAAAAATTAAAGAGAGGCATCCTCCAAAGAGAGGCACCCTAAAAGAGGCACCCCTAATTTGGTTTTGAGCTCTCCTATTTATAGATAGGAAAACCCTAGGTTTACATTCTGATCCACACATGAATTTACAAAAGTATCCTAGGAAAATCGGGTCAAAGCACCGTTACCTCCACCGACACGTGCACCAACACGTGCACCATAAAGGCCTGTTTGGACGCGGTTCCGCGGCCATTTGGTGGGATCTTGGGCTCAATTCTTCACGGTTGCTTCATGTTGTTTTTACCTTCTGTTTTCTTCACTTGGTTTCTCAGAATCTCTTCTATTTTCTTTCAGATTTCCAACAGTGCAGAATGATGTGGACTTTTGCCTTGAGCTTCGCGTTGAAACCTTGAATCTTGTGCTGCCCTTGTGCTTTGTGCATTGAACTGTCTAATGATTTTCATTTGTTCCTTGAACTAGTAGGCGGCATCATACGTATTCATCTATTGTTGGTCATAGTCTCATATTTGTAGCGACTTTTCATGAATTTCACTGTAACGATCTGAGAACCTGTAACCTGCAACTATTTAGCTGACATGGATCAAAAACACCTATTTATATGTAATGTGATTAAGAATGAGCGATATAATAATATAAAATTCTGATATGAACAACATGTTTCCTCACCTCCTCTTCATCTTCTTGAGTTGCTCATGGAGCATTTGGGATGAGAGAAAAATTATAGTGACACATTCCTACACCTTCCCTCTCCATTGTTAGCAACCTTGGAGCGTCGGTTGCCTCGCTTGGTGAGACTGAAGCTTGCGCCGTTTCCTTCAGGTGGATCATCGTAGATGGAGGAAGACCGGCAACCAAATTCGATCCGCAATCCCTAGGAGCTTGGGATGAAGGTTGAAGACCGAAGGACACGGATCAACTCGGTATAACCATCTAACTCTTAGTTTTACATATTGCTAGTATAGGGTTTAGGGTAGATCCGGGTATCGGGTCATGATAGCGCTAGTTTAGAAAAATTTTGTTCCGCATTTGGCCACGGCGTGATGGCCGGGGCGCTGCCGTAACCCAACATGATATCAGAGCCAACCCGTAAACCCTATACTAGCAGTTTTAGATAATGTTAAAGTATCGAAATCGAAACAACCCCAAAACAGTGCACTGCACATTCCGGTTTCTGTCAATTTTTTAAAGTCTTCAAAAACTTTTTTAAGCAACTGCAGAAGACTACTTGAGTGACCACTAGAACACCCTACAAAAACGAGCCCCATCCGTCGGTTTTGACTCGGCGAGATTTGCGAAAAAATGGGTGTGGCCGGTTTTTTAGTGGTGTTTGGACTTGAATTTTGTAGAGTGGTCTAGTCTCTGGAATATTGGTGCAGTGGTATTGTTTGTTTTGCCCATTTTGGATATTATGTTATCTCTTGTTCAGGGGCAATTCGGGGTGTTTCGAAGTCGATAATTTAACACTGTTTAAATGTTTACAATACATGCATTACTATCTGCGACCGTGAATTTCATTAGAGCGGTACAACTCGTCTAATTGCTCTATGTTCTTTTAGACGAGTTTGCGAACGTGACATTCACGCTGATGTTTAGTTTTGTGCTGTGTTGTGGCTAGATAGTCGTGGTGGATAGCTTGGGTGCAATGTTAGTACAGTTTAGTTTCATTTGTACATTTGATATTGCGGTGCAAGCATCCGACATGTGGACTGACGTCACTGCCAGTTTGTATATTATTTGTTTGGTGCACGACCGGGTTGAGGTCGATGTCACCCTTGTATATTATTTTCTTTTCTGTACTAGGATTACCCCGCGGTAGAGTGCATGAATAGCCGGGTTGTAGAGGGCAACGGGTCCGCATCTCATGGCATTGAGACGGAGGGGACCTTACTTTAGAATTGGCGGGCTATTCACCGCACTCGTAGGGGGTATAGGTTGACCCATGGAGGGGTGCCCAAGTTACTGGATTCCGTGAAGTGCTGGGTGGCCCATTCACGTTGTTGATTGGGGTTACCTCGCTTCTGGAATTGGTGGGTAACTTGCCGCACTCGTAAGAGTCTAGGTTTTCATTGCACAGGCTATCCACACGACAGGGAACGTCGGGTCTCATTTGCGGCTCAAATGAAACCCGGGACTCCAAGATTATCCACCATTCTGTGTTGCTTCTGAGATGTTGCTTTATATCATGTCTGGTACAAATGTTATATATATATTTATATATACTAGTAGATGTTGTATATGTTTTGCACCCGTGCTAGTCCAGTCCCCGCTCTGTCGTTAGTTAAGTAACCTAACGGGTGATGACGGGACCCAGTGGCGAATGCGGATGGCGTATACGTACATCATATATTTTTGTTCTTTTCTGGTGTGATTAATTGATGGGACTGTGTTGATTCTGATCAATGAAAGGATAAAACAAACCTATATATGATGTTGTTGGAACCAAGTATTTAAAACTGACATTACAGACGCTTTCTTTTTCTTTGCACAGTGGTATTCGATTATGAATATCCTGCACCTCATCGACGAGGCAAGGGCCGAGATCCCTTCATCAGGAGTGACCCCTTGAGCAAAAGTTTGCATCTGCGTAATAACTTCACTATAGTCATTTCTTTTGCTTTGCATTGTGGTATTCAGTTTGGAATATTTTGCACCTCATTCGACGAGGAAAGAGCCGAGATCCCTTTATAGGGAGTGACCTCTTTAGCAAAAGTTTTCGCTACAATATATATTTGTAAAACCACTCGGTTCCTTCAACGATATCAAGTTCATTATGTTAAAGGTTTTTCGCCAAAAACCAGCCGTAGCCCTCCGTCATTTCTTATAAGTACTATTTAGTATCCGTGCTATGTTTGTTGGCAAGCGTCAAGGCATAGTGTACGGTAGCTGAATAATACTTATTTGTAGCATGGATATGCGATTGATCGGTAAAGTCGTACAGCTTTGTTGGCAAGCATCAAGGGTTTGTGCGGGTGGGTTCGACTTAATCCAGAACAATGACGGGTTGAACTTGACTAGTGGCCTATAATTTGTTGGCAAGCGTCAAGGTTATAGGTCGTTAGGGGTAAAAATCACATCGGGAGTTGTTCATATCAGTTTTTTGCATTTTTATACCGCCCATTCTTGATCACATTGCATATAGGTAGGTACTCTTGATCCTTGTTTGCTAAATAATTGCAGGTTACAGGTTCTCAGCTCTAAACAGTGAAAGTCATGAAAAGTCGCAACAAATTCGAGACTACTGCCAACAACAGATAAATACGGGTCTCTGCTCACTATCCGTTAGATGCCGCCTACCAATTTGAGGGACAAAATGGCAAATTGTTGGTCATTTCATGTACAAAGCACAAGTGACAGCACAAGATCCAAGATTTCAACACGGAGCTCAAGAAAATCAAGGAAAAAGTCCACATCATTTCATCTTTTTGGATTGCTGAAAAAATGGGAGAAAAAATGAAGATATTCTGAGAAACCAATTGTACCAAACAGAGAAGAACAGCAATATGGAAAACCCCAGAAAAAATGAACCTCCAATTCAGCCAAAGGGCCGCGGATCCGCGGCCAATGTGGCACTTAGGCCGTGGATCCGCGGTCGAGCCAACTCAGTGTTGACTCGTATTTTCAGGGTAGTTTTGTAATTGTGTTTGGGCTCAGATTGTATCCCTAGGGTTTCATGTATCTGCCTATAAATAGCCCAATTCCAAGCCAAGTAAAGGGTGCTTTTTCTTGTATTAGATTTTAGAATAAGAGTTTGTATTTCCTTCTTCCTCTTCATCTTTCTCCATTGATATTGTAGTGAGCTTCATGAGTGATGATGAATAAAAGAAGAATTCTTTTTAGCATGCATGTCTTGTAATTGTGTTATTATATTTGCTTGTAATTTTATTTGTTAAAGTAGTTGTTGTTATTTATTTGTTTGCTTTCTTTTTCTCTTTTCCTTTATCCTTACAACAATGATGCTTAACTATGATCCTTACCAAAGTGAAGTCTCAAATAGCTAGTTGTGATTTTCTAACTCATTTCTTTCTATCTTCTTTCTTTGTTTTATTTTCCTTTTTAATGGGTGAGTAGTTTCTCACTTGTTAGGGTAGGATAAGAGAAGTTTGAGAGAAGGAAATCTCTCTCACTCTTTTCTTTACCCAACATCTTCATTAGAACTCCCGTTAATTGAACCACAATCCGCTCCCTACGGCACCCTATCCTACATGATAGTGGTGATATCCTAGTGAGACCGGTTGTGGTTGAATTGACCGGAGCTTATGGCTAAGCGCCAAGAACGGACGGATAAGGACCAAAAGGAAGGAACTAAGCGTTGGAAAGCCTAGCTTATACTCGCAAGTTTCCTTCCTAATCATGCTAATCCCCGTTGTTGCCGATTACCATAACATCGATATTAAAGAGTGGCAACAAAAAAAGTGAGCGACTCCTAACTCAAACTAATCTAATTCTAACCCTAACAAGCTCTCTTTATACATATTTTAGCACATAGTGAAACTAAACAAACCTGGACAAATTGGACTTAACTCGTTAAAACACTAAGAAAAAGATTCCCATCTCTCCGTGGACTGACCCGTACTCAACCGGCTAGCTACCAAGAGAAACCGTCTTGATTGCGGTAATTAAAACTAAGAACGCAAAATATCTACGGCAGTTTATTTTTTTGTGTAATTTCGGGTTAATTTGTGAATATATATATATATAGCCAAAAAGTGAACAAAAAATATATTGTAAAAATCATCTTGTTATTTTTGATTCTTTTTTGTGCAAGTGTGCAGGATAGGAAGAAGGTCAAGTTCAGTGCCAAAGTCGTGGGGAGTTAGACCCATATCTCGCGGCTACACCGCAATGGATCAAGACGGAACCACGGTTTTACTGTAAAATTCTGGACCAAATTCAGTGACCAAATCAAGATTCAGGGGCTCTAACCGAGAAAAGGAGACTTCACTTAGCATAGAGAAGACATTTGAAGTTCCCACTCAACTGTAAAGCCACGGAACCGCGGCACAAGTGCATGTTTGACCGTGGAATTGCGGTCAAACTCTGACATCAGCGACCAAAAATCCTCTGTGAGTATTCCAATCCTCTTCTCACCTTCTCTGAACTCTACTGAACTATTCTTTCTGCAGCAGTTTTTGCACAAACTCTCTTCCCTTCTCCAATAAAAATGTTTTTGTGCAGGATTCTTTGCGCCGCCGCCAAATAAATTTTGCAAATGTTTTAGATTTTTGTTTGTTACTGTTTTGCATAAATAATACGGATTTTAAGGGGCTATAACACCAATTCAGATTGGGTGGGGATTTCACCACCCTTCCGAAGACCCAAAAAATCACTAAAAGCATACGCATTACCCTTGAGCTTAATAAAAAATATCTAGACTCAGCCAACTAAGGACTGTCGTGCTCAATAGGACAGAGAAAGGTTGTGGGCATTCGATCGTTTATCTAAACTTGATTTTGTGGTGCCTAGGCTAGACAAGTGAGAAAGGTAATTTTAAAAGGCTCGTCTCACGGTGATTCGTGAGCGGAACCCTCCTTACCTTATTTGTGCTTACCTGGCCACAATTGGCAGTGAAGAGACGATTTGAGGGTTATCTCACAACTTGTCACTTTGGAACAGTTAGGAGCAGTCTAATGGACCTTGAAGACAATGTCTCTAGGTATGATTGTGCATGTTTTGACTGTGATTGTTTGAAATTGTGCCATAAGTCCGTACATATTTTTGCAAAACTCTTTCTAAAAAAAAAACAACAAAACAAAACTTTTATAAAAACTTGCCCTTTGTCACCAGAATTCCATTTCACCCACCTTTCATCCACATTTCTCCATTGACATTTTCTTACCTTCACTTTCTACGCTTTGACTATACTAAACTCGATTAGTGTATGTCCGGTTGGACTCGGGACACTAGTGCCCGCCTAGTCCGCGTTACGTTAGTCGCTACCGATTACGCGATTGACTCGGACGTCGAAACTCCCTCCATGCCTCTTTCACCCTTACCTTTGCCGCCCAACTCCGACGTTGATCGGGATTCTGTTTATACATCCTCACCATCACCATCACCAAATTCTTCTTCTGAGATGTCAGGATTTCTTCTTAACATCCCTTTACCTGCCCCAGGACTAATTCCACCTCATTTAGGTGCGAATAACCCGCAACCACCTCCTGTTGAAGCGCCACAGCGAATCGCGCTCCAGGATTGTTTCTATCCTACCCGCGCTGCACTACCTACCTGTCTTTCACTTCCACCGGCCAATGAGGATAATTTCGAAATTAAGCCCCACTTCATCAACATGTTGCCCAAATTTCACGGGCTGGAATCCGAAGATGCCTACATCTTCATCAACAAGTTCCAGAACGTTTGTTCAATGATGAAGACAACCCAACTGTCCGATGATGCTATACGGCTACGAGCCATTCCTTTCATTCTGTGTGACCTTGTTGAGAAGTGGCTGTATAGCACCGCATCGCATTCTATAACCAGTTGGGACGAGTTTGTAAAAGCGTTTCTTAAAAAATTCTACCCAAATCACAAAACCGCGAGGATCCGAAACGAAATTAACCAATTTTCCCAGCTTCCTACCGAACCTTTTTGGAAGTGCTTTGACCGATATAAAGACCTTCTTGTTCAGTGCCCTCATCACGGTATTGAGAGATGGCAACTTTTCCAAACCTTATATGAGGGCCTGAATCCAGCAACTAAGCAATTGTTGAAAACCATTTGTCAAGGACATTTCCTATCCAAATCTGACGAGGGAGCTTGGCAATTCTTCGATGATCTTACGGAACAGACGCTTCAGTGGGAAAGCACCGGACCAAACACTTCTTCTTCTTCTTCTACTTCTTTCGGTCTCTCTAGGGCAGGAGTTCATCAACTCTACATCTCAATTGCAATGAAGGCCGAGATGGCAGCAATCACACGAAAACTGGAAGCAATCGAGAGCAAATTCTCATCTCCTTCTCCTGCCCATGCTCTTCCCCCTCGTACCATCTGCGCTTGTTGTTCTGATCCATCCCATTTGACCGAAGAGTGTCCTTACAACCCACCTTCTCAAGGACAGGATCAGGTCAATGCTGCATTTCAGCAAAGACCAAGAAATGATCCATACTCTTCCACTTACAATCCCGGTTGGAGGAACCACCCCAATTTCGCTTGGAATCAGAACCAGCATAAATTCTAAGACCACAACAACTTCCAGAGGCCTCCTCCTCCTTAAAAACAAGCTCAGCAATAAACTCAACATCAATATCAGCAGCCATTCCAACCCCAACCTTTTCAAAATCCGATGCACAATTTTGCACCCAACAATTCTTTTCCTCAAAATAACTTTGTTTCGTCAAACAGCGATAAGGTTTCCTCGCTAGAACGGAGTCTGGAGGCATTTGTAAAGCAATCAACTCAATCCACCGCCAACATCCAGTCTTCTATTCAATCTTTGGTGCAACACACTGCTGCACACGGGCTAAGCATCAAGACCATCGAAGCCCAGATTGCACAGCTGAATGCGGCGTTAAGTGAGCGAGAGAAAGGGAAGCTTCCATCTCAACCACTCCCAAATCCTGGTCACCCACATAATGTACTTGTTGCTCTTGAACAACAAAACCATAATGTGAATGCCTGTAAGTCCATGCTACCTCTCCCGGTGCTTTCGGGCATGCGGAATATGGTGAAAAACAATTTTCTAGAGGCGGTAACATGGACTCAAAACCGGATCTTTGTTAAACATCTAACTAACAACCTAACTAGGAGTTGTTAACTACTCGGTTAGGAGGTTATACCTTTCTTTCTTGAACTCCTTCGTCTTCAAGCCTCGATGGTTGTCCGGATCGGCTTCACCCCGTCGTCTCCTTGCGCTGAAGATCGATCCACCTGAAAGCTTCTACCTTTAGCTTCTTCTTCGGTCTTTGAAGAAACCTAGTTCACTTGGTTTGCTAAACCTTATGAACTAGAGTGAGTAGAGAAGAGTGTGTTGGGATTTTCTCTATGGTTCTTGGTTCTCAACACATGAGACAAGTGAACCATAGACTAAAGAGAGGAAGAGCAAGAGGAAGAAGATGAGAGCTCAAGAACACAAGAGAGAGAATGAAAATGATAGAATGAGAAAGACTTTTCTTACTTGGCTCTCATAATCCAAAACCATCATCACAAAAATAGTAATCAAGTATTGTGTAAATGGTTTAAGTCAAAATGGCTATATCATTTCATGCACTCATATTGCACAGGAGAACAAGCAAGTGAAAAGTCTTTGCCATGAAATGATAGCCATTGTCATCATGATGGTCAACTAGTCCAACCTAGTCAACCGGTCAACAAAGTCAACAAGTCAACAAAGTCAACCCCTCAACAACCATATCACCACAATACTTAATTAATATTATTGTTAATCATATATCATATTCTCATTAGGGTTGAGCAAAAAGTCAATAGTCAACAGTCAACGGTCAACAACCCTAATGAGAATCCTCTGCCTCTGTCTCTCCGTCAACTGTGCATACACACCCGCATCCGCGTTCCGAGGAACACGAATACAAACTGGATAAAACCAATCCCAATACGTACACTAGGATCTGGCTTAAACCAAAACCCGCTAGTGTAAACTGTCCGGACACTAAACGTGCACAAGTGCACGGATGTGACTGAACCCTGTCGCAAAACCATACGACCTGTCGCAAAACCATGCGACCTCTACTCTTTTGCCTAAAGGCGAATAGCTTTTTGTGTGGGACTCTAAAGACTCGACACTACGCTGGCAGCGGGTTTAACCACAGACCGCAAGCGGCACTAGCTGTGCGTAACGGTCCCCAGGTAGATGCCGACAAGAAGACTGACGAGGTGAAACCCATCTGAACTCCTACTGAGCCTGAATGTGACAATCTCCGTACAGTCCGGTCTGTTCGTCTGATACATCGCATGGCGGGCCTAGGGGGGAGCAAAACTTTAGTCCCCTAATAGCGGTACAAGTCGTGTCGGAGTGAAGCCCAATACACCCTGAGATAACACTGGAAGCCTACCAGTATATCTCGCTTGCCCTGGCCAGGGACTACTCGTGTAATGGCTCTCCTAGACACAGCGCGATGTCAACCCCCAATACCGGGAGAGACGAATCCTGTCTAACCGTCACTGCCTCCAAGTGCTTCGGGACTGCACCCAACTACTACCTGTTTGCACGACTCCTTTGAGCCGTGGTAGGGTAGTAATCAAAGTACAGTGGGAACACACTCGAGGCGAAGTGATAGTGTCAAGTCAGCGGACTAAGCTGTACTCATGTCACCTGGGAACTGATAACTGACGATAGGTATAATACTAACCGGTCAGTTCCCGACGAGTCCTGTCCAGTGTACTCGTAACCCAACGAGCACCCGCATACTATCTCCAGTACGACGTACTGATGGCTGTGGGACAGACCATCTCCCACTCTGGGATGAGAAGCGCATGCGCTAGTCTACTCCGGAGTATCGATGCCCTGTCTCGATAGTCCTGCGACTAGGGACCTGCATAAGGATGTGCTTATAGATTACTTAGCCCCCACCAGTGTGACTGCCATCACAACACTGGTAATCAAGCAAAAGATCCTAAGGGCTCCACTAATGTGTATAGGCGATATACTAAAATAAACACATGTACACATTGAAGTAGAAACAAACCAAGTAGCATACTACTATTTTGAGCAAGATTGTATATACAAGGTGAATATCCCAAGCTTCCATTAAGTAATATACAAACTAGTATGATACAGTAATGGCCTCTAGGGCATATACACTAACAGTGCCGTGACTATGTTGAGATCTTGAAGGATGCTGCATAACAACATTAGCACGCGGATAGATGATGACACCCCGGCCGCTTCTTCTTTTTCTTCTTCTGAGCCTATTCTCCATTCTTCAAAAGGCTTTTCTTTTTCCGCTGCTCCGTACGGACCCACATCCCACTCCACTAAAACTCCAGCTCTGGGATCCGTTCCAACTCCACAATCTCCTCCACAAGCATTGGACTCAGCCAATTTCAAAAACGTTCCATTTCCAAACCGGTTGAGGTCCAATAAACAAAATCCATAAATGGAGAAGATTCTGGAGTTGTTTAAATAGGTTAACATCAATATTCCCCTCTTAGATGCAGTCCAACAAGTCCCTTCCTACGCAAAAATCTTGAAGGACTTGTGCACCAAGAAGAGGAAATCTCAGGTACCCAAGAATATTTTCTTAGCTAGTGCCATGAGTGATGCTCTTACCCAAGCTTCACCTAAAAAATGGAAGGACCCTGGCTGTCTTACGATTTCAATAACCATTGGGGATAAGAACATTAACCGCGCTCTTTTGGATTTTGGTGCCAGTGTTAACCTGCTTCCGTATTCTGTATATGAGCAACTAGGTGTAGGAGAGTTGAAACCCACACACTGTACTCTCCAAATGGCCGACCGATCTATCACCCATCCTAGGGGTAAGCTAGAGGATGTGTTAATAAAGGCTGGGGACTTCATATTCCCTGTTGACTTCATTATTTTAGACACACAACCTGTAGCTAACCCCCGGAATCAAATTCCGATGATACTCGGTCGCCCATTCCTTGCAACCTCAAATGCTGTGATCAATTGTTGAAATGGTTTGATGAACCTATCTTTTGGAAACATGACAATTAAACTCAAAATTTTTAGGTTAGGGAATTTTAGCCATCCAAACCTAGTGCTCATATACTCGATGTTTGGTCCATCTAGGAGATCGCCCCAGAGGTCTGTGAATTCGAGGAATTCTTGTTCCATCATAGCAATCTTGATGCCACTAGTGCGTTTCTCTTTGAACCTGCTGCTGCTTCCGCTCCTGACAATGATTATGAGTGTTTCACATTTTCGAACGATCTTGGCTTGTCGCCACCCGAGTTTGAATATTTCGAATTTTCAGATGCGTTAGTTGAACCATCCAACTCGGTCGCATACACTCGTTTTGAGCCTCTGTTAGAATCCTTTGAGTTCGAGACATTTTCGCCAATCTTTCCTTCAATCGTTTCACCTCCGACGCTCGATCTCATGCCGCTTCCGTCTCACCTAAAGTATGCTTACTTAGGTGAGAACGAGACCCTCCCTGTCATCATCTCGGCTTCTCTAGCTCCAGAGCAGGAGAAAGCCCTTCTCACGGTCTTGCAAAGCAATCGGTAAGCTTTTGGCTGGACAATGGCGGACATCAAGGGGATTAGTCCCCTGATCATTGAACATCACATTCATATGATGGATGATGCCAAACCAGCCAGGGATCCACAGAGGAGACTAAATCCAGTCATGAAGGAGGCTGTGAAAAAAGAGATCGTCAAATGTCTGGATAATGGTATCATTTACCCTATCTCAGACAGCCAGTGGGTCAGTCCTATACACGTTATCCCCAAAAAGTCGGGCATAACGGTCATCACAAACGAGGTGAATGAGTTAATTCCTACTCGCACCCAGACTGGGTGGCGAGTATGCATTGATTATAGAAAACTCAACGCTGCAACGCGGAAGGACCACTTTCCGCTACCATTCATTGACCAAATGCTCGAAAGATTGGCTGGACATGAGTACTACTATTTTCTGGACGGCTACTCAGGCTACAACCAGATTCCCATCGCCGAGAAAGACCAGGACAAAACCGCGTTTACCTGTCCTTTCGGCACGTTTGCATATTGCCGTATGCCCTTTGGGTTATGCAATGCTCTCGCTACCTTCTAGCGGTGTATGAGGGGAATTTTCTCAGACATGGCTGAGAAATTCTTGGAGATATTCATGGATGATTTCTCCATCTTTGGCGATTCTTTTGACGAGTGTTCGCAACATCTCGACGTTGTCTTTACCCGATGTAAGGATAAAAACCTCACGTTAAACTGGGAAAAATGCCACTTCATGGTACGCGAAGGTATTGTCTTAGGACATATCATTTCGCAAAACGGCATTGAGGTTGACAAAGCGAAGATTGAAGTCATTTCCAATCTCCCTCCTCCTAGATGCGTCAGAGATATCCGAGCTTTTCTTGGCCATGCCGATTTTTATAGACGGTTTATCAAGGACTTTAGCAAGATTGCTAGACCCTTGACTCTTCTGCTGGCCAAGGATACCACATTCGACTTCAACTCGAGCTGTGTGACTGCGTTCGAATCACTGAAAAGCTCACTCACCTCTGCTCCCGTTCTTTCTTCACCTGACTGGACGTATCCCTTTGAGATTATGTGCGATGCATCCGACTTTGCTATCGGTGCGGTCCTAGGACGACACATCGATAAAATGCCGCACGTAATCTACTACGCTAGCCGGACCTTGAATGATGCCCAACTGAATTACACAACAACCGAGAAGGAATTTTGGCTGTTGTGTTTGCTTTAGAAAAATTCAGGCCTTATTTGATCGGCTCTCCAGTCATTGTTTACACAGACCATTCAGCTCTGCGACATCTTTTTACAAAAAAGGATGCAAAATCTCGGTTAACACGTTGAATCCTCTTACTTCAAGAATTTGACCTTGTCATTAAGGACAAAAGAGGATGTGAAAACGTAGTGGCCGACCATCTTTCACGACTTCCTTCTTCGCCGATGCTCCCTCTCCCAATTAACGATGTTTTTCTTGATGAGCAACTTTTGACAGTATCGTGCGAACCCTGGTTCACAGATATTGTGAACTATTTGGCGACAAGACTACTACCGAACGAATGGTCTAGTCAGGACATACTTAGATTTTTATCCTAAGTAAAACACTTTTACCGAGACGAACCCTAGCTGTTCAAGTGCTATCCCGACCAGATTATTCATCGGTGTGTTCCTGATAATTAGTTCAAGAGTGAGCTGTCATTTTGCCACGATCAAGTGTGTGGCGGGCATTTTGGCCCAAGAAAGACAGCCAAGAAAGTCTTGCAGTGTGGCTTCTACTGGCCACAACTCTTCAAAGATTCTCATGATTACTGCAAGACTTTCTCCCGGTGCCAACACTTGGGTCAGATTTCCAGGAGAAACGAGATGCCGCTCCAACCAATCTTGGTTGTTGAGATTTTCGATGTTTGGGGAATTGATTTCATGGGGCCTTTTCCCAGCTCTTTTGGGAACCTGTATATTCATTTAGCTGTTGATTATGTCTCTAAATAGGTCGAGGCAATGCCAAGCCGGACGAACGACAACAAGGTTGTTGTTAGATTCCTTAAAGAAAACATCTTTTCCCGGTTCAGGCACCCCTGCGCGATCATTAGCGACAATAGGACGCATTTCTGTAATAGGACTTTCGAGGCCTTGATGCGGAAATACTCCATTAATCATAAGCTCTCCATGCCCCACCACCCCTAAACATGTGGGCAAGCCGAAGTTTCAAATCAGCAAATCAAGCAGATTTTGGAGAAAACGGTTTCCAAGAACCGTAAAGATTGGTCTTTGAAACTCACTGATGCCCTTTGGGCATTCCGCACTGCTTACAAGACTGATCTTGGAATGTCTCCCTATCGGCTTGTGTATGGAAATGCTTGCCACCTTCTTGTGGAAATCGAGCATCGCGCATTTTGGGCAATCAAAGAGCTGAACCTAACCCTTAAAGATGCGGGCAGCTATCGGAAGCTGCAACTCAACGAGCTGAACGAGCTTCGGGATGAAGCTTATAAAAACGCGGTTGTCATTAAGAACCGGACGAAGGTGTTTCATGATAAATACCTTACGCGCAAAACTTTCACGCCTGGACAACATGTACTTCTTTACGACACCCGACTCCATTTCCATCCCGGTAAGCTTCGATCTCACTGGAAAGGACCCTTTTTTGTGCGGACTGTATACCCGCACGGCGCGGTGGATTTGGAGAATCCAGAGGACGGTTCACTATTCAAAGTGTGCAGGGTTGCCTAGCATGGCAGCAAGATTTTGGGAGTCATCGTCCATGCCAAATTCAAAAATTTGCCATTCTAGCTAACCCTAACGAAGAATCGTATACTAGAAATCCGACGGAATAGAAAAGAAACACTTTGCAAGTAAAGTGAGTAAGGAATACAACCTTTGTAGACTGGTCCTTCACTTCATTAGCTCCGTGTAGTAGTCCCTTCGCCACGATCATGAACTCCGGACTCTAGAGAGGCTCCCATGAAGAAATGAACGAGCTTGCATTGAAGTCTTCGAGGCCGAAGATGATCTACGTCGAGGAGACACTAACCCAAGCTATCTCTTCACTAATTATGGAATTAGTGAAGAAAACACCCTATACTAAATGGCAAGTAGTAGAGGATGATGAAGTATGAAGTGAGCTCACTTTAGATTTGATTTTCTCACTCATTTTCTCACATCTCCATTGAAGCTAGAAAGCTTTGAGGAAGAAGAAGAAGAAGCGAAGTTGTGATGAATTCATGTTGAGGTTATAAATGCAACCAAGGGTTAAGTATGTCATGCTTAACCCTTGTAGAGAGTTAACCATGGCCATGGGTTAAAGGGTTGGGTTAATAAATATCCTAAGTTAGACAAAAGAGTGGACTTAGTCAAAGGTTTATACAAGCTTCTACAAGCTTTGAACATAAAACTAATTGTCCACTAATTTGTTTAACCTTGAATAATTATAAACCCTAATTTAACCCTAGCATGGTATAAGTCTCATACATACATGTTGCATGTGTGACCTAGCATGAAACAAACATGTACACTTGCATATATCATAAATATACAATGTGCACAATCTAGTGAGAAAAGAAATCTTAAATGAGCTAATACTAGTTAATGTAATGTAATATATCAAATATATATTTATACATTAAATTATTAAATCAACACTTGATTTAATAATCCGGCTATATCACATATAACCGACTAATATCATATGTAACAACTTATCGAATCAACACTTGATCCGATAACCCGGCTATATCACATATAACCGAACGATATCACAAATCAAGAGAATAGAATACGATATCTCATATCGTATCAATCTCGGTCCCGCACATATCACATATGTGCTCCTACTCCGTTTCGCTTGAGCCAGGAAACCCCTGTATACGACTCTAAAGACTCGTCCATACGTCGGTAGTAGGTGATGATCATATCAAACACCCACAAGCTACAAGTGGTTTGCTAAACGTAAAGGCAGCCTAGGTATTGAGCGATCAGAAGATCAACAAGAAAGCCTGCTCACACTCCTGCGAATCTAATCAGTAACACCACTGTACAGTCCGGTCTCTTCGTCTGATATGTCGTATATCTCGTCTACGGGTGGTAGACGTCAGACCCCGGTAACTCGATAAGTTGTGCCAATGTGAGGCTCATAATAGGTCGAGAAACTACTGATAACACTTACCAGTATATCTCTAAAGCAGCCCTGGCCAGGGACTTCCTGTTATAGCTAATCGAGCACAGCGTAACATCCACTCCCAATACCAGGAGAGACGAAACCCCTCCTATCGCTCATTGCCTCCATGTGATTCGGGAATGTACCCAAAAGCCACCGTTTTGCACGTTCTCTTGAACGTGGTAAGATGGAAATCAAAGCACAGTGGGAATCACACAAGACTTTATAACGATCTCGGGTCTACAGACTAACCTGTACCAGTGTCACCAGAGAACTGCCATCTGACGTTAGGTATAATACCATCTGGGAGTTCTCGGCGAGTCCGTCCAGTGTACCCAGTCTCCACTGAGCACCCATATACTATCTCTGATATCAAACACCAATGGATATGGGATCATCCATCGCCCATCTACATGGGTCGAGAAGCTATACGTTAGTCTACTCTGGTATATCGATGCCCTATCTCGATACACCCGCGATTAGGAACATTTGAAGGATGTACTTAGCGACTACTCTGTCCCCACTAGTATGATCTACATCATAGTCCTGGTAGTCAAGTACTCATCCTAAGGGCTTTATCAACATGTAATATAGAGACAATCAGCGTACATGTTAAGGTAAAGAGCAACCAGATAGCATACTATCATGTCGAGCAAGAAAGTCCTCCATATATATGTCCAAGTATCCAGTATAATATACATCGTATCTATAGTAATGGCCTCTAGGGCATACATATAACTAACAAAGTGAACGGACACAGGGTAAAACCGTTCCTCACCGCAAAACCTTCGGAGGAGCTCCTGATGTTGCAGGAGCCGGTTTATATTGATTAATCTTCCTCCGCTTACCACCAAACTTCGGTTATTCAGCTATAAACAGTGGAAACACTATTTCAAATAAGTTTGGGGGTATGTATATACCATTTTTTTGTGAGTCGAGATATTTCTTGCGTGGTGAAATTCCCATTTGTAATTTAATAAAAATAAAATAAAAAAATATAAAGGGGGGGTTGCTTTTGTAAATATTCAGAACCATAAATAAAATAAAAAAATTTATTAAATAAATAAAATTCTTTTTTTAATTATTCATTTTGGGAGGGCTTTTGTACAAATGTTTGACAACCCTATAAATACATCTCACCCCTTTTCTGCAATACTCGAGCTCTCATTCCAACTCACACAGAAAACCCTAGGCGCCGCAGAAAAATACACCAGAGATCTCCCCTTTCCGCTGCCCAATCGCCACCGATCACCCCCTTCTGCCGCGCAACCGCCGCCTCCTAGCCTCGTCTCCCTCTGAAATTTTCAGAGGAGGTTTGCGTCTCTAAACTCCTCTCTGTAAATTTACTACTTTCCGCAGTTTATTTCCATGGCCCCTACATTTCAGTTTGAACGAGATTTTTCCCAATTATTTGCCCATGATATGTATGGTAGCTATTTCGGCGACGAGATCCGAAAACGCGGATGGAATTTTCTGTTATTTAACCATCCAAACACGTTCGCGATTCCGGATCTCGTTGCGCGTTTCTTTGAACGTATGGAGGAGGGATGTTTAGCTAAACACGGGTTCATACGATTATTGTGGGGGGATCGAAAAATTATTATAGAAATTGACTTCATTCACGAAGTCACTTTGATACCTTGAATCCCCATACAAGATCAACCTCTCCGCTTTGAGGACTACATGCTATTAATGGGTGAGGATTGTTCTAGGGAGCCTAGGAAGGGCCTTCTGGCTCGAAGCCTATATGCGAACGTTTTAACTGTGTGTCGTTAGGCACAAAACAACATTTTCGGAAGTTTGCACAACACCACATTTTTTACCCCATCCCTACACATAGTGCACACATTAATGATAAGAAACCCTAGTTATGACATGTGCACTGTGTTACTACACTCGATTGGCGCCGGCAAAAGGGCTGCCAATTACTCATGCCCGATGTTAGTGACACAATTGTGTCTCTATTTCCTTCCTGTTGAGGAATTCGACGTTTACATGCATGGTGGGGTTCCCATTCGACCTCTTCTTGAGGGTGTCTCCACATCCTACACAAGACTTCATGGATTATGGTCGCGCACTGTAACGTTTTAGAAATCGTTTTGAGAATTTTCCTTTTTTAGGTTAAAATAGTCGGTGTTTTCCGTAAAAAACCTAGAAACGATCTTTTTACAGTTTAGAATGCACGGCACCTAGTTTAGCTAAAATGAAACTAGTGCGCGGGCTTTGGGGGTCAATTGGAAGTTTTGGTTCACATAGAATTTTCCCCTAATTAAATTTTATTTTAAGTTGTTAGTTATGCACTTAATTAGTGGTAATTACATTTTTGGTTTGGATTAATTGCTGCTAATGTGAATCTATGCTAAGTTAATCACTAGATTAGCACTAATCCATCTTTGATAATATCTCTTCAAAATATCTAGATATTTGTGGTTTAAATTGAAAATTTAAAGAAAAGAAAAGAAAAGGTGGCATTTGCATTAATGAAATTTAAATGATTTTTTCTAGAAATTTCCACACTTTTCCACAAAACACCCCCTCCTTCATTTTTGGTCGGCCCTCCCCCTGGCTGCCCTCACTTCCATTTCACCCCATTTCAACTCTTTTTAGCTCACAAAATTCATCAAAAATCCTTAATTTATCCAACAAACTCAAAAACAAATCATTACCTATTAATCGTTAGCCCTTAACTTGCTTAGATCTTCAAGAAAGTCTTGATTTTGGAGGCGAAAATTTGGAGTTGTGTTTGCAAGTTTCAAAATCTAATTTGAGGTATAAATCCTAACCCTAAACTCTTTTTGTTGTTTCAATACATTAAGATAGCATATATGATGTTTAATTAAAGCTTTTATTTAGATATTTAGAATTTCTAGTAAGAGTTTTGTTAATCAAGTTATAGTTTTGTTAGTTGTTATGGTTATGTGTGAATGTTTAGACAAAGAAAACTTAACCTTGTAGCAAGATTGTTATTTGATATTTTCCTAATTGTTTAATTAGCCTAATTAACAAACTAAACTTTTTCTAATCCTAATTAGGTAAGATTAAAATTCTAGTAAAGGTATGAATGGTTTAATCTTGCTATATTGTGATATTTGTAAATTCTAGTTTTGGTAAAAACTTGTAGTTTTGTGCTAAAATGATATAAGTTGCTTACTAGATTTTAGGATAATTTAGGCGTGAGATTCTTTGGACGTTGCGACGTTATTTATATTGATTCCACGCTATATCTTGTGTTGTGAATGCGTGATCGGTACGATTAGGGTCTAGGCTTGGTAGTTGTGTCGCTTTGCGTTCCTAGCTAGGGTCGTGCCGATGTCGTTCATGTCTTTGTGTAGCTTTTGCTCTTGAGTTGGTTTTGTAGTGTCGCTACGCGCGTTTGCCACTGGACGAACACTTGAGAGTATGTTTGGAGTTGGTGCATCGGTCAAACGTAGTTCGTACGTGTTATTGGTCGATTGCTAATATATACTTGTTATATTGTTATATGCTTTCAGGATCGCAGGCGGGGACTTCGGGCGCTGTGAAGAAGGGAAAGCGAGTAGTTGGATTTACTTAGCTAGGATTGTTGGTGAGTAGATTTAACATCTACAGGGGGATCGTCCGTATGGCGTTATGCGTCAGGGCTAGATCAAATGACATGACTATTAGTTAGAAGTATACGGATATTGTTTGTGCATGTGTACCTTTGTTGCATATCTCATTACCTATTTTGTATGGGCTTAGTATTAATGAGACACAACACCATTATTGACGGTTCATGTTTCCCGAGCACAAATTGTATGCTACACACACACCGTCGATAATTGCTATGACACGCACAACACCTATATATATGTGATATTGTGTTGTTTAGGGACAATGAGACATGATCCTTTTTCCTTTTGTGCATATGACATATAGAATACCGGTATACCTACGTGCTTACACATATACCCTGACATGCATACATGCTAGTTACCCATATACCTATATGGTATTGTACCATTAGTGATAGATATATACACATATGAGACATAGCTACATGTACATCTTGCATAAATACTTATGTATATACCTGGAGGGTATTACATCATTACTGATAGGTAGATACATATACCTTGCTATATCTACATATTTACACATATATCTGGCTATAGCTACATGTTCACCTTTATTTGATGTTATATGGACTTGGAGAAATTAGGAACCGCATGATATATATATATATATATATATATATATATATATATTAACTTGTTGCAGTTAAATAGCGGCTTTTTCTTTATATACTCACATAACAGTTTTATGTTGCATATATTATATTCATGGATTTTCGCATTGAGATATGGATTTTTCATGATGTTTTCTGGATTTGAGGACCGTGGTAGTTTCATGAAATTATGCATTATTTGAAAAACCCGGTTTCTCTTGATATGATATTTCAGCAGCCACCATGAGATTTATCAGTTCTGATATATATACCCCATGCGAGGAGGCATCGTGGGTCGTGTGTGGGTACATGGTGGGAACCGGAGGTACCCCGGGGCAAGAAAGGTAATTCGATTGACCACGCCGATGAGCCTGACAGGGGAACCATACCTACCGGTGACAGTACCTATGACTCGGTGCTTATCGTGTGGATACCGACCGGAGTCATGTACGTATGGATACGTCGAATTTTGAGTGTCAAAGCTGGGCCCTCAAGTTTTCAGGATAGCGTATGATACGTACCTATCAGGAGGGCCAGTCGTGGTGACAGCGTCTGATAGATCAGTATTTATGTGTCGATGTTAGACACTTGTTTTCATGATATTTTTACTCCTAAGTATATATAACAGTGGAATGGGACGCTGTTATATATGCATATATATATATATTAGTGGAATGAGATGCTAATATATATATATACATCTCTAATTTATATACATCATCATAAAAATCTTGTAAATATACTCACTCAGGATATATGAGATTCACTTGATATTGGATAGAGGATATATGAGATTCACTTGATATTGGATACATGATATATGAGATTTACTTAATATTGGATACTGGATATATAAGGTTTACTTGATATTGGACACTCAGGATCTATGAGACTTACAGGATATGAGGGCCAATTTAGGGGCTGATTTGTGGAAATTTCGGACTTAGATTGTCTTGATGGACTTTGATCCTATCACGAGGTCAGGATTCCGTGAGGATGACATGTTTTATCCCATACTCCGCATTTATTTTATATGCATTGCTTCATATTTTAGTAGTACCTGATAGAGTACCTTACATGACTGTTGCATACATATTGCCATTTATTGTTCATGTAGTAGTAGTACCTGATAGAGTACCTTACATGACTGTTGCATACATATTGCCATTTATTGTTCATGTTGTAGTAGTACTCGATAGAGTACCTTACATGACTGTTGCATACATATTGCCATTTATTGCCATCAGCTTGCATGCATTAGATTCGCGCTATACGTGCATACTTATGATTATCTGCATATGTTATTTACTATTCACGAGTTGGCAACTCACCCCCGTTGTGCCACAAGGTTTTGCAGGTTGTCCCTCAGAGTAGTCGTTGGCAGGGCTCCTCTACCTATCGTATTATCTTTTGCAGCGGATACCGCTTCGGCTGACTGTATGCAGTTTTTCTTAGGTGGGTTTTGCGGTTATCCGATTTTGCTTATTGTATATTCGTTGTATCCTGTACTCTCCATCTACCACTATCATCTATTGACTTAGAGATTGATGTGAGGACGATATTGTATATTTTTTTGTGACTTGGATGTCTTTTATGCAGTTTTACTTATATCGTCTTTTATTTCTTCGCTACGGCGTCATATATCTACTATGGTGGTTGTTTTCTGTAGGGTTCCTAGGCACACTAATGAGGTCTCACAACAGATCAAACATGCCCAATTCAAATTTTTTTCATGTGCCTACAAACCCTAATACGGATCGTTAACTAGAGGATAAGAGATGCAAGCGAATAAACAACTTTATTGCTAAAGGAAAGTGACTACAACCTTTGTAGATCCGGTGCTCCACCTTCATAGCTCCGCGTTGACGTCCCTCCGCTGCGATCATCGGATCCCAGACTCTAGCGATGGTATCGTCGAAGAAATGATCGGGCTAGGTCGTCGACTTCGATGCCAAAGATGATCTACGTCGAGGCAACTCAAGATCAAACTCCAACTTCACCAAGTCATGAAACTTATGAAGAAAACACCCTATACTACTTGGCAAGTGGTAGAGGATGAAGAAATAGGAAGTGGGATCATTTTAGAATTGGATTTCTCACTCTTTTTCTCATGTTGCCATTGATGGTAGCAAGCTCTCTTCTTGTTTAAGAAGAAGAAGAAGAAGAAAAAGAATATGATAAGTGTTTTTTTAAAAAATAGAAAATAAAATGATACTTATCATATTAGCAACCATGGTTTAGTGTAGAGAATAAACTAGGGTTAGGTGAATGGTTAGGTTTAGGAAAAGAACAAGAATGGTCAAAGTTTCTTGAAGTTTCAACAAAACAAACAAAATAAGCAACCATATCTTTTCTTTCCCTAAATAAAGAATAAATAAATAAAATAAATAATCAAGAGAAGATAATAAAACCCTAACCATTCACTTAAACATGGTTTAAGTCTTACACAAACCCAAGTTTGCATGTATCATCAAACATGATACAAACAAGTGCACAAAAAATATATCACATATACAACTTGTGCATTTCAAGTGAGAAAGTCAATCTTGAGTGAACCAATACTAGTTAATGTAAAGTAATATATCAAATATATAATTATACATTAAATCAACACTTGATTCAATGATCCGGTCATGTCGCATATAACCGACTAATATCCAATGTATCGGCTTATCGAATCAATCCTTGATTCGATAACTAGGTTATATCGCATACAACCAATCGATACATTCATTGCGAGAATAGAATACGGTATCACATACACGCATTATTCTCGGTCCCGCACATATCTCATATGCGCTCCTATTTCGTTTCGCTTGAGCCAGGAAACCTCCGTGTAGGACTCTAAAGACTCGTCAATACGCCGGCAGCAGGTGATGATCATATCAAACACCCACAAGCCGCAAGCGGTCTGCTAAACGTAACGGCCACCCGGGTATTGAGCGATCAGAAGATCGACGAGCAAGCCCGCTCACACTCCTGTGAATCCAACCAGTAACACCTACCGTATAGTCCGGTCTGTTCGTCTGATATGTCGCATATCTCGCCTAGGGGTGGTAAACGTCAGACCCCAGTAGCTTGATAAGTCATGCCGATATAAGGTCCATAACATAGCATGAAACTACTGATAACACTTACCAGTAGATCACTGCAACCCTGGCCAGGGATTTCCTGTTATGGCCAGTCGAGCATAGCGCAACATCAACCCCCAATACCGGGAGAGACGAATCCCCTCCTATCGCTCATTGCCTCCATGTGAATCGGGACTGTACCCAAAAACCACCTGTTTGCACGACTCAGTAGAGCCGTGGTAGGGTGGAAATCAAAGCACAGTGGGAGACACACAAGACTCTATGACGATCTCGGGTCAACAGACTAAGCTGTACCAGTGTCACCAGAGAACTGCCATCTGACGTGAGGTATAATACCATCTGGGAGTTCTCGGCGAGTCCGTTCAGTGTACCCAGTGTCCACTGAGCACCCGCATACCATCTCTGATGTCAAACACTAATTGATATGGGATCATCCATCGCCCATCACATGGGTCGAGAAGACATGCGCTAGTCTACTCTGGAATATCGATGCCCCGTCTCGATATTCCCACGACTAGGAATATTGAAGGATGTACTCATGGACTACCCAGGCCCCACTAGTATGATCTACATCATAGTCCTGGAATTCGAGTACTCATCCTAAGGGCTTTATCAACATGTAACAGAGAGACAGAAATTATATATGTTAAGATAAAGAGCAACCAGATAGCGTACTATCATGCCGAGCAAGAAAGTCCTATCTATATATGTCCCAGCATCCACTACAATATACATCCAATGTACAGTAATAGCCTCTAGGGCATACATATAACTAACAATCTCCCACTTGCACTAGGGCCATCTGTAGCAGTGGTTGCAGTATCACATACTCAACTATCCTATATAAGTCTCTCTTTGGGAAAAAGCCTTTGTGAGTGGATCCGCCGTGTTGTCCTCTGAGTCTACTCTCCTAACCTCGATCCCCTGGAGATCAACCATCTCGATGATCAGGTGATACTGCCTTAGAATATGTCTGGATCACTGATGGGACGGACGTTCCTTGGCATAAGCCACAACTCCATTGTCTCACAATGGGAGGAACTAAGTTCATCTCATGAACAAATATACACCCAGACAGCCTCTTTGGTAGCATCTTAAGTAGCGATGTATCCAGCCTTTATCGTCCAATATGCCACGGTATCTAGCTTGGAACTCTTCCAACATACCGTCCCTTTACTGAGGGTAAAGACAATGCCTGTGACTGACATTCAGTCGTCCTTATCACCTCGGAACCCTTCCAGTGATTCTCCCCCGGATCGATTGATACCATCTCACTACATCTAGTGAGTATCCTAACATCCAATTACATCTATCTCATAGATGAAGACTCAGGATTTAGGAGGTATCACTTTGATCCTATGGAGAATCCTTGTGATAAGCGGAGATTGACCGAGCGTAGCATAGGAAACTCCTTCCTTATCAAGAGTATGTCATCCACGTACTCTACGAGGATCACTACCATACCCCCTACTACCTTTTTGTATATACAAGGTTCATCTACCATTTTGATGATGTCAAACTCTTTGACTAACACATCAAAACAGACGTTCCAACTCCGCGATGCCTGCTTTATCACATAAAACATCTTGCTCACGTTTCCGCTGCTCCCAATGTCTATGAGACCCTCTGGCTGTGTACTTATAGACGCACTCTTCTAAAACACCATCTAGAAAAGCAGTCATGGCACCCAACCGCCAGATATCGTAGTCATGGTATGTAGCCGTGGCAAGTAGGATCTGGATGGACTTAAGCATAGCACCTTAGAAAAGGTTTCATCATTATCCACGCCTGGTCGATGACGAAAACCTTTAACAAGTCTAGCTTTGAAAGTCTCAACTTTTCCATCTACACCAAGTAATCTTCTCAAGATATACTTGCTCCTGATGGGGATTTAACCCTTCAGATATAGCAAACAAAGTCCATACTTTGTTGGTGTATATGTATTCCATCTCAGATCGCTAAGCACCCAGCCATTCTTACAGAGTCCCTACTCTTGATGGCCTGCTCGAAACTAGTTAGGCCATCATCTCATGATGCAATCCTCGCTCCCACTGTCATCGAGAAACCGAAGTATCTCTCAGGCGGATGAGAAACCCTACCAGATCCGCAGAGAGGCTGAGGTTCGTCGGGAACTATTGAATCCTTTGGTTCTGTCAAATCATCAGCTGCAGTTTGTATAGCTGGAACCTTTCCAATTCTACAGAACTGACCTTGCCTCGATCTTGTCCAGATTTTTCTTTTGACATAGGCCGGACAATCCCAAATCTTAACTTACTTAAGAGATAGGCTCTTCCCATACTATATTTTATATAGAGTGGTAGGCAGTGATCTGATTCGAACCTAATTTCAATAAGTATGCAGCTTCTCAAGTGCACAACCCCAAAAGGAAATAGGTAACTCAGTAGTACTCATCATAGAGCACACCATATCTAATATGGTGCAATTGCTCCGCCCCGATATACCATCGTGCTATGATGTATACGGAGGAGTAATGCTGAGAGAGAATCTCATTCTCCTTTAGAATAGTTCAGGAATTCTATGCACAAGTATTCTCCTCCCTGATCTTATCATAGGACATAATACTTATACCCGTATTTTGGTTCTCTACTTCTAATTTATATTATGTGAATATCTCAAAAGGTTTGGACCTATGTTTCAACAGAAACATATGGCTGAATCTTGAGAGATTATCAGAGAATGTAGTGAAGTACAAAGAACCGGCCTTGGCATGTGTAGACAGGGGACCTTACATACATCATCATGTATCAGTCCCAAGAGTTTACTAACTCTTTCTCTGTTTCCAATAAACAGAGCTATGGTCATCTTATCTTTGTGACATGACTGGCAAGTTTCACAAGATGTAAATTCAAACTAATTTAAATATGCATCTAAAATGTAATTTCAGCCAGTCGGGTCGCATTGATATGACCTAGTCTACAATGCCTCAAGAAGGATTCGTTCATATCTGAACTCTTCCTCTTGTGTGTGTTCTGTATACTAGGAACTGTAGTTTGATTTAGAAAGTCAATGCTTTTAGATAACGTGCCTGAACCGATCAACTTTTGATATAGGAAACGTTCAAAACATTATCCAACAATACAAAATTTTATAATTTCTTTAATAAATAAAGAGACTGATATGATTTTGTATATCAGGTTCGGTATCTAATAGCATTTGTTCAGAATAATTGTATTTGTAATACAGGGTGACAGTGACCAACAAACTTGGCTGCAACATTTGCCCCGTTTTCTGTCTCATGAAACTTATCACCCGTTCTCAGTTTTCTACCTTTCTGTAGCCCTATGTAACAGATTACATATCTGGGATCCTGATCCGGTATCAAATACCCAGGATGCAGAGGATACTGAGAAACAGTTCTTTGTAATGAACACACCCGAAGGAGATGCATCATATGCACTTTCTTCGTTTGGGCGGCATAGGAATTCTGGTGTTCCCCTATTTCCTGCTCGGTCTTATAACAATTATAAGTTGGAGCGGGACCAACGTTCCCCAGCTCAGTATAACAAGCGGGTTCGGTCAATACATCCGTATTATTATCTTGATTAAGGCGTGATATAGTCGCTACCTGGAGAGAGAGAGAAGAAAACACTCTGCGTGCGCTCTTGCAAGATTAGATTGGTTATATATTTTATCTAATCAGGATGGCTCCCACTGTTTTTATCAAATCTTCCTTCAAACCCTAAAAGGAAAGACTAGCCGGGATTAATTACACTCTACAAGTTCGCCAATCTTTCAGCCAGGCCAGTGTCGGTACTTTAAGGGAGGTTCCCCGTGCTTTCGCACGGACCTAATTACAGTAAACCTCGTTTTCCCAGAGGCGTAACCCCGTTGACACCTTTCTAGACACCTACTTGATCGGCTAATTGTAAAGTGCAAAACTCTCCCAGGAGTAACAATTACTCGCAGTGGGTATCGGGATCCAACTATCACATAGAAGGTATGCAATCTCATTGCAAATTTCAACACTTGAAACTCCCGATAATGGTTTTTACCCCTAGCACCTATGACCTTGGCTAAGGTCAACAAATCATAGCACCAGTCAAGTTCTACCCGTCATTTCGTGATTAGTTAGACCCACCCACATGACCCTTGGCTAAGGTCAACAAAGCCACATGACTGTCCTAACTAATTGCATCATATGCGGTGTAGGAAGACGTCACTTAGCTACCGTACACTACGCCTCGGCTATGGTCGACAAACGTAGCACGAATACTAAGTACTCTACTTCCTAAAATGACGGAGGGTTGCGGATGGTTTTTAAGAAAACCTTTAACGCTTTGAACTTGATCTCGTTGCGGAATCAAATGGTTTTAAATGGAGTGTTTTTGAGGCTTTTCTAGTTTTGCTAAAGGGGTCACTCCCGGTGAAGGGATCGTCGGCCCTTTCCTCGTCGAATGAGGTGCGGGATATATCATATATATCACTGTGCAAAGCAGAAACTATAGAAGCAATCAAAAGACAAACCGAGTGTGTAGCATCTGCCAGTTATTGCTAAAGGAGTCACTCCCGGTGAAGGGATCTCGGTCCTTTCCTCATCGAATAAGGTGCAGGATGTTCTACAATGAACACCGCGATGCAAAGCAAGAACTGTAGCTACCTGTTTTATTTTGAAATTCGATTCCACAATATCAATTAGGTTTATTTTCTTTCACTAAACTCATTAATGAATGCCCCATCAATTAAGTCCACCTAAACATCACAGATAAATATAACGTACGCTTATGTCATCCGCATTCGCCTCGATGTCCCGTCTGCACCGTTAGGTTAGGTAACTAACGCCAGAGCGAGGCAGGGCTAGCGCGGGTGTAAAACATAAGCAACGTCTATATAATATATTATATATACTATATATAATATCTATCTGAACAAATCACATGATCACATCACAGATAACGCAGCAGAAAATATCATATGAAATATTGGATATACTAGGACGTCCGTGTTTTTAATACGAGCCAGTATAAAACACGGATTCCACGGTCGTGATGAATAGCCAATCCCACACCCCTAGACCCCTACGAGAGCGGCAAGCAACCCTACCAATTCTAGGGTTAGGAGACCCGGACTCGACTCCTCGAGATGGTCTCCCACTGGACCCTAGAACCCGGTTACTTGTGCTCCCCTCCTTGGGTCTATCCTAATGCGGAAAAGTAAATAATATACAAATGGTGACAACATCCGCAACCTGGAAGTGCCCCAATAAAAGAATATTACATACAAGTTTTTACATGAATGAAAATGAAAAACACTCATCTCACATAAAAACCCCCGGCTATTCAAACACGACGATCCAATATAACATATCCAGCAACACATAACATCACATGTCATCAATGTAAGTAAACACGCGCATCCCAATTGTCGTTGACATATAGCAACGAAACCGGCGATATCACATATTACACTTACGGTCACAGAAAAGAAAGTGTAAAACTACAACAGTTGGAATCCGCAAACTCTTTAGACATCGCATGCCTAATCAAATGAATTCCTTAGACATCGCATGCCTAACAGTTATAAACCCCGCATTTTAGTCTCATTATCGAAAACTCTTTTCAATATCAAGTCGGGCAATTCAACAAGATTCCCAACATCCTGAACGAATGCTCGTCGCAAACTTTAGTAGACGGTCGCACCCCCGATACCGTCGACGAAGTGCACTAAGGCGGAACACCGCTACCGCGAGCACCCGAACGGATCCTTTCGGCGATGGGGTTCTCCTACAGTCACTTGGTCGGGGCTATGGGATGAGGCTGTCTATTAAGTTTACCCGGCGAGTATCCGCGTACGCTACGTGATTGCGACGGACTTTTGATCACATCAAAATTCCGTGGCAACCGATCAAGTGAGACTAAAGTGCTATGTTTATAACATTCATTCAGTTATCTCATAATTATGTGTGGATTCCAAATATTGTATCACATTCCAGATAAATAGAAAATGTTAAACTTTCCGATCGAACAATCGAACACCCAAGTTTTCCCGAAACAGCTCAACACATGAAATAAGTTTAAAAACATTCACTTCATGCCTCAGTACCAACGGTCCAGCCGTAGAAGGGTCAAGCCAACGCCTCACATGTGGCATGCCGTACTGCCCCAAACCCTAAGGTTCAAAGGGTAGTTGAAGACGGTCACATAATCAAGTTAAGGTTTGTTGTCTTCTAGAGGGACCATCGCGTTACTTGCACTACTTGGAACATCATTAAACTATGGAAAATCCAACAATTGGAAATTTCCCGGCAGGGGAAAAAGTGGGTATTTATATCCGGTCGAACTTTTTAACATATTCTAAAATTACCCGGAAAAACACATAGACAAAGTTTGATAATCCGATCGAATCTTCGAGTCCCAATACAACCCCAGAACACTCAACTCTTGAGTCATAATAAAAATACCCAGAAAATATAGCATTCAAATATAGGAATTACTGTGCAAAATTCAATGAAAGAGGAGACCGTACGGCCGCGGAACCGCCGCACATGCCAGGCTTGTGCCGTGGTTCCGCGGCGGTTTAATCGAATTAGCCCCGCGTTTTTTTACAGAAATTCAAATAAGACCCTGCTTATTTTTCTGCATATTTTTAATTCGAAAGAATCCCCGATTTCAAAAAATGTACAGAGAGCAATTTGAGATTAGGGTTTCGGTTCGATCGGACTTCTAACTCCGTCTACGCATCGCCTAAGGCTCTAGCTAGGCTCTGATACCACTGTAGGGTTCCTAGGCATACTAATGAGGTCTCACAACAGATCAAACATGCCCAATTCAAATTTTTTTTATGTGCCTACAAACCCTAATACGGATCGTTAACTAGAGGATAAGCGATGCAAGCGAATAAACAACTTTATTGCTAAAGGAAAGTGACTACAACCTTTGTAGATCTGGTGCTCCACCTCCATAGCTCCGCATTGACGTCCCTCCGCTGCGATCATCGGATCCCGGACTCTAGCGATGGTATCGTCGAAGAAATGATCGGGCTAGGTCGTCGACTTCGATGCCAAAGATGATCTACGTCGAGGCAACTTAAGATCAAACTCCAACTTCACCAAGTCATGAAACTTGTGAAGAAAACACCCTATACTACTTGGCAAGTGGTAGAGGATGAAGAAATAGGAAGTGGGTTCACTTTAGAATTGGATTTCTCACTCTTTTTCTCATGTTGCCATTGATGGTAGCAAGCTCTCTTCTTGTTTAAGAAGAAGAAGAAGAAGAAAAAGAATATGATAAGTGTTTTTTTTAAAATAGAAAATAAAATGATACTTATCATATTAGCAACCATGGTTTAGTGTAGAGAATAAACTAGGGTTAGGTGAATGGTTAGGTTTAGGAAAAGAACAAGAATGGTCAAAGTTTCTTGAAGTTTCAACAAAACAAACAAAATAAGCAACCATATCTTTTCTTTCCCTAAATAAAGAATAAATAAATAAAATAAATAATCAAGAGAAGATAATAAAACCCTAACCATTCACTTAAACATGGTTTAAGTCTTACACAAACCCAAGTTTGCATGTATCATCAAACATGATACAAACAAGTGCACAAAAAATATATCACATATACAACTTGTGCATTTCAAGTGAGAAAGTCAATCTTGAGTGAACCAATACTAGTTAATGTAAAGTAATATATCAAATATATAATTATACATTAAATCAACACTTGATTCAATGATCCGGTCATGTCGCATATAACCGACTAATATCCAATGTATCGGCTTATCGAATCAATCCTTGATTCGATAACTAGGTTATATCGCATACAACCAATCGATACATTCATCGGGAGAATAGAATACGGTATCACATACACGCATTATTCTCGGTCCCGCACATATCTCATATGCGCTCCTATTTCGTTTCGCTTGAGCCAGGAAACCTCTGTGTAGGACTCTAAAGACTCGTCAATACGCCGGCAGCAGGTGATGATCATATCAAACACCCACAAGCCGCAAGCGGTCTGCTAAACGTAACGGCCACCCGGGTATTGAGCGATCAGAAGATCGACGAGCAAGCCCGCTCACACTCCTGTGAATCCAACCAGTAACACCTACCGTACAGTCCGGTATGTTCGTCTGATATGTCGCATATCTCGCCTAGGGGTGGTAAACGTCAGACCCCAGTAGCTTGATAAGTCATGCCGATATAAGGTCCATAACATAGCATGAAACTACTGATAACACTTACCAGTAGATTACTGCAACCCTGGCCAGGGATTTCCTGTTATGGCCAGTCGAGCATAGCGCAACATCAACCCCCAATACTGGAAGAGACGAATCCCCTCCTATCGCTCATTGCCTCCATATGAATCGGGACTGTACCCAAAAACCACCTGTTTGCACAACTCAGTAGAGCCGTGGTAGGGTGGAAATCAAAGCACAGTGGGAGACACACAAGACTCTATGACGATCTCGGGTCAACAGACTAAGCTGTACCAGTGTCACCAGAGAACTGCCATCTGACGTGAGGTATAATACCATCTGGGAGTTCTCGGCGAGTCCGTTCAGTGTACCCAGTCTCCACTGAGCACCCGCATACCATCTCTGATGTCAAACACCAATGGATATGGGATCATCCATCGCCCATCACATGGGTCGAGAAGACATGCGCTAGTCTACTCTGGAATATCGATGCCCCGTCTCGATATTCCCACGACTAGGAACATTGAAGGATGTACTCATGGACTACCCATGCCCCACTAGTATGATCTACATCATAGTCCTGGAAGTCGAGTACTCATCCTAAGGGCTTTATCAACATGTAACAGAGTGACAGAAAGTATACATGTTAAGATAAAGAGAAACCAGATAGCGTACTATCATGTCGAGCAAGAAAGTCCTACCTATATATGTCCCAGCATCCACTACAATATGTTAGTTATATGTATGCCCTAGAGGCCATTACTGTACATAGAATGTATATTGTAGTGGATGCTGGGACATATATAGGGAGGACTTTCTTGCTCGACATGATAGTACGCTATCTGGTTGCACTTTATCTTAACATGTATACTTTCTGTCTCTCTGATTACATGTTGATAAAGCCCATAGGATGTGTACTCGACTTCCAGGACTATGATGTAGATCATACTAGTGGGGCCTGGGTAGTCCATGATACATCCTTGAAATGTTCCTAGTCGAGGGAATATCGAGACGGGGCATCGATATTCCAGAGTAGACTAGCGCATATCTTCTCGACCCATGCGATGGGCGATGGATGATCCCATATCCATTGGTGTTTGACATCGAAGATGGTATGCGGGTGCTCAGTGGAGACTGGGTACACTGAACGGACTCGCCGAGAACTCCCAGATGGTATTATACCTCACGTCAGATGGCAGTTCTCTGGTGACACTGGTACAGCTTAGTCTGTTGACCCGAGATCGTCATAGAGTCTTGTGTGTCTCCCACTGTGCTTTGATTTCCACCCTACCACGGCTCTACTGAGTTGTGCAAACAGGTGGTTTTTGGGTACAGTCCCGATTCACATGGAGGCAATGAGCGATAGGAGGGGATTTGTCTCTCCCGGTATTGGGGGTTGATGTTGTGCAATGCTCGACTGGCCATAACAGGAAATCCCTTGCTAGGGTTGCAGTGATATACTGGTAAGAGTTATCAGTAGTTTCACGAATGTTATGGACCCTACGTCGGCATGATTTATCGAGCTATTGGGGTCTGACGTTTACCACCCCTAGGCGAGATATACGACATATCAGACGAACAGACCGGACTATACGGTAGTGTTACTGGTTGGATTCACTGGAGTGTGAGCGGGCTTGCTCGTCGATCTTCAGATCGCTCAATACCCGGGTGGCCGTTACGTTTAGCAGACCGCTTGCGGCTTGTGGGTGTTTGATATGATCATCGCCTGCTGCCGGCGTATTGACGAGTCTTTAGAGTCCTACACAGAGGTTTCCTGGCTCAAGCGAAACGAAATAGGAGCGCATATGAGATATGTGCGGGACCGAGAATAATGCGTGTATGTGATACCGTATTCTATTCTCGCGATAAATGTATCGAATGGTTGTATGCGATATAACCTAGTTATCGATTCAAGCGTTGATTCGATAAGCCGATATATTGTATACTAGTCGGTTGTGTGCGACATAACCGGATCATTGAATCAAGTGTTGATTTAATGATTTAATGCATATTTATATATTTGATATATTACTTTGCATCAACTAGTATCGGTTTACTTAAGATGGATTTTCTCACTCGGATGGGCGCATTGTATATGCGATATACTTTTGTGCACTTGATTGTATCATGTTTGATGGTACATGTCATGCTAGGGTTCAAGTGTAAAGATTAAACCTTGGTTAATGAAATGGTTAGGGTTTATTATTTATTATTCATTTATCTTATTTAATTATCCTTTTTATTTTTGATAAATGAATAAAAGAAAAGAGAAAAGAATGGTGGCTAATTTTGTTCTTTAGTTGAAGCTTCATGAAGCTTTGTTCAAGTCAACCATTCTTATCTCATCCTTAACCCTAACCATTCCCACTAACCATGATTCATTCTCTACACTTGACTCTAGTTAAAATTATGATAAGAATTCATTTTCTTTTCTTATTCTTTGAACTTATCATAATACTAGCTTCTTCTTCTTCATCTTCTTCATTGAAGAAAACCATTCTTCATCAATGGTGATTGATGAAAACAAGTGAGAAATCCAATTCTAAAGTTAACCCACTTCCTATTTCTTCATCCTCTACCTCTTGCCAAGTAGTAGAGTGTGTTTCCTTCACAAATTTTCAAGGTTTAGTGAAGGTGGAGCTTGATCTAGCGATGCCTCGACGTAGATCATCTTCGGCATGGACATCGACGACCTAGCTCGCTTATTCTTCGATGAAGCCGACGCTAGAGCCCGGGAGTTCACTTGGACAGCGGAGGCACTTCGTTGCGGAGCTATGGAGGTGGACAAACGGATCTACAAAGGTTGTATTTCCGTTAACTTATAGTTTAGTTGTAAACTAGCTTGCTTGTTTCGCCTAAATATCTAGCAAACGATCCGTAGTCGGGTTTGTAGGCACCCATAAAATTTGATTTGTGCATATTTGATCACTTATGAGACTTCACTAGAGTGCCTAGGAACCCTACAGTGGTATCAGAGCCTAGCTAGAGCCTTAGGCGATGCGTAGACGGAATTTGAAGTCCGATCGAACCGAAAACCTACATCCAACTTGCTCTCTGTACTTTTTTCAAATTTGTGGATTTTTGCAAATTAAAAATATGTAGAAAAATAACCAGGGAAATCTAAGAATTACGGTGCAAAAATTAACTAATGATCCCTCAAAAGTGCGGCGGAACCGCGACATTAGCGTGCTAATGCGGCCCTTCCGCCGCCGTTTTGTCTTATTAGGCACTCAATTTTGCACAGTAACTCCTATTTTTCAGTGTTGGTTTTCCTGGAATATTTTTTTCTGAAATCAAGAGTTGAGTATTTTGGGTTGTATAGGGGGTTCGTACATTCGATCGGATTGTCAAATTTTGTCTATGTGTTTTTCCGGATAATTTTTGAATATGTTAAAAAGTTCGACCGGATATAAATACCCAATTTTTCCCCTGTCGGGAAATTTCCAAGTGTTGGATATTTCTGTAGTTTAATCACGTTCTAAGTAGTGCAAGTAACACGATGGTCCCTCTAGAAGACAACAAACCTTAACTCGATTATGTGACCGTCTTGAACTACCCTTTGAACCTTCGGGTTTGGGGCAGTACGGCGTGCCACATGTGAGGCGTTGGCTTGACCCTTCTACGGCTGGACCGTTGGTACTGAGGCACGAACTGAATGTTTTTAGACTTGTTTCATGTGTTGATCTGTATCGGGAAAACTTGGGTGTTCGATTGTTCGATCGGAAAGTTTAACATTTTCTATTTATCCGGAATGTGATACAATAATTGGAGTTCACAAGAAGTTATGAGATAACTGAATGAATGTTATAAACATAGCAGTTTAGTCTCACTTGATCGGTTGCCACGGAATTTTGATGTGATCAAAAGTCCGTCGCAATCACGTAGCGTACGCGGATACTCGCCGAGTAAACTTAATAGACAGCCTCACTCCATAGCCCCGACCAAGTGACTGTAGGAGAACCCCGTCGCCGAAAGCATCCGTTCGGGTGCTCGCGGTAGCGGTGTTCCGCCTTGGTGCACTTCGTCGACGGTATCAGGGGTGCGGCCGTCTACTGAAGTTTGTGATGAGCATTCGATCAGAATGTCGGGAATCCTGTTGAATTGCCCGACTTGATATTGAAAAGTGTTTTCGATAATGAGACTAAAATACGGGGTTTATAATTGTTAGGCATGCGATGTCTAAGTAATTCATTTGGTCAGGCATGCGATGTCTGAGGTGATTGCGGATTCCAACTGTTGTAGTTTTACACTTTCTTTTCTGTGACCGTAAGTGTAATATGTGATGTCGCCGGTTTCGTTGCTATATGCCAACGACAATTGGGATGCGCATATTTACTTACGTTGATGACATGTGATGTTATGTGTTGCTGGATATGTTATATTGGATCGTCGTGTTCGAATAGCCGGGGTTTTTTTATGTGAGATGAGTGTTTTTCATTTTCATTCATGTAAAAACTTGTATGTAATATTCTTTTATTGGGGCACTTCCAGGTTGCGGATGTTTTCACCGTTTGTATATTATTTACTTTTCTGCACTAGGATAGACCCAAGGAGGGGAGCACAAGTAACCGGGTTCTGGGGTCCAGTGGGAGACCAACTCGAGGAGTCTAGTCCGGGTCTCCTAACCCTAGAATTGGCAGGGTTGCTTGCCGCTCTCGTAGGGGTCTAGGGGTGTGGGTTTGGCTATTCATCACGACCGTGGAATCCGTGTTTTATACTGGCTCGTATTGAAAACACGGACGTCCTAGTATATCCAATATTTCATATGTTTCTTCTGCTGTGCTTTATCTGTGATGAGATCATGCGATGTTCTGTGGCAGATATTATATATAGTATATATGATATATTATATAGGCGTTACTTATGTTTTACACCCGCGCTAGCCCTGCCCCGCTCTGCCGTTAGTTACCTAACCTAACGGTGCACGAGGGGACATCGAGGCGAATGCGGATGGCATAAGTGTACGTCATATCTATCTGTGATGTTTAGGTAATTTAAATGATGGGATATTCATTAATGAGATTAATGAAAGAAAATAAACCTAATTGATGTTGTGGAATCGAATTTCAAAATAAAAACAGGTAGCTACAGTTCTTGCTTTGCATAGCGGTATATGTGATATATCCTGCACCTCATTCGACGAAGAAAGGACCGAGATCCCTTCACCGGGAGTGACTCCTTTAGCAATAACTGGCAGATGCTACAACCCTCGGTTTGTCATTTGATCGCTTCTATAGTTTCCGCTTTGCACAGTGATATATATGATATATCCCGCACCTCATTCGACGAGGAAAGGGCCGACGATCCCTTCATCGGGAGTGACCCCTTTAGCAAAACTAGAAAAGCCTCAAAATCATTCCATTTAAAAACCATTTGATTCCGCAACGAGATCAAGTTCAAAGCGTTAAAGGTTTTCACAAAAACCATTCGCAACCCTCCGTCATTTTAGGAAGTAGAGTACTTAGTATTCGTGCTGTGTTTGTTGACCATAGTCAAGGCACAGTGTACGGTAGCTAAGTGATGTCTTCCTACACCGCATATGATGCGATTAGTTAGGACAGTCGCGTGACTTTGTTGACCTTAGTTAAGGGTCATGTAGGTGGGTCTAATTAATCACGAAATGACGGGTAGAACTTGACTAGTACTTATGATTTGTTGACCATAGTTAAGGTCATAGGTGCTAGGGGTAAAAACCTTTATCGGGAGTTTCAAGTGTTGAAATTTGCAATGAGATTGCATACCTTCTATGTGATAGTTGGATCTCGATACCCACTGCGAGTAATTGTTACTCCTGGGAGAGTTTTGCACTTTACAATTAGCCGATCAAGTAGGTGTCTAGAAAGGTGTCAACGGGGTTACGCCTCTGGGAAAACGAGGTTTACAGTAATTAGGTCCGTGCGAAAGCACGGGGAACCTCCCTCAAAGTACCGATACTGGCCTGGCTGAAAGATTGGCGAACTTGTAGAGTGTAATTAATCCCGGCTAGTCTTTCCTTTTAAGGTTTGAAGGAAGATTTGATAAAAACAGTGGGAGACATCCTGATTAGATAAAATACATAACCAATCTAATCTTGCAAGAGCGCACGCAGAGTGTTTTCTTCTCTCTCTCTCCTGGCAGCGACCATATCACGCCTTAATCAAAATAATAATACGGAATTTTGACCGAACTCGCTTGTTATACTGAGCTGGGGAACGTTGGTCCCGCTCCAACTTATAATTGTTATAAGACAGCAGGAAATTGGGGAATACCAGAATTCCTATGCCGCCCAAACGAAGAAAGTGCATATGATGCATCTCCTTCGGGTATGTTCATTATAAAGAACTGTTTCTCAGTATCCTCTGAATCCTGGGTATATGATACCGGATCAGGATCCCAGATATGTAATCTGTTACATAGGGCTACAAAAAGGTAGAAAAACTGAGAACGGGTGATAAGTTTCATGAGACAGAAAACGGGGCAAGTGTTGCAGCCAAGTCTGTTGGTCACTGTCACCCTGTATTACGAATACATTGATTCTGAACAAATGCTATTAGATACCGAACCTGATATACAAAATCATATCAGTCTCTTCACTAGTAAAGAAATGATATAATTTTGTATTGTTGGAAAATGTTTTGAACATTTCCTATATCAAAAGTTGATCGGTTCAGGCACGCTATCTAAAAGCATTAACGTTCTAAATCAAACTACAGTTCCTAGTATACTGAACACACACAAGAAGAAGAGTTCAGAAATGAACGAATTCTTCTTGAAGCATTGTAGACTAGGTCATATCGATGCGACCCGACTGGCTGAAGTTACATTTAGATGTATATTTAAATCAGTTTGAATTTACATCTTGTGAAACTTGCCGGTCGTGTCACAAAGATAAGATGACCATAGCTCTGTTTATTGGAAACAGAGGAAGAGTTACTAAACTCTTGGGACTGATACATGATGATGTACGTAAGGTCTCCTGTCTGCACATGCCAGGAATGGTTCTTTATACTTCATTATATTCTCTGATAATCTCTCAAGATTCAGTCGTATGTTCCTGCTGAAACATAAGTCCGAACCTTTTGAGGTATTCACAGAATATAAGTTAGAAGTAGAGAACCAAAATACGGGTATAAGTATTATGTCCTATGATGAGATCAGGGAGGAGAATACTTGTGCATAGAATTCCTGGACTATTCTAAAGGAGAATGAGATTCTCTCTCAGTGTTACTCCTCTGAATACACCACAGCACAACGGTGTATCAGGGCGGAGCAATTGCACAATATTAGATATGGTGTGCTCTATGATGAGTATTACTGAGTTACCTATTTCCTTTTGAGGTTATGCACTTGAGAAGCTGCATACCTATTGAATTAGGTTTGATTCAAATCAGTGCCTACCATTCCATATGAGATATGGTATGGGAAGAGCCTATCTCTTAAGTAAGTTAAGATTTGGGATCGTCCGGCCTATGTCAAAAGCAAAATCCGGACAAGATCGAGGCAAGATCAGTTCTGTAAAACTGGAAAGGTTCCAGCTGTACAAAACTGCTAATGATTTGGTAGAACCAAAGGATTCAATAGTTTCCGACGAACCTCAGCCTCTCCGCCGATCTAGTAGGGTTCCTCATCCACCTGAGAGATACCTCGGTTTCTCGATGACAGTGGGAGCAAGGATTGCATCATGAGATGATGACCCAACTAGTTTCGAGCAGGCCATCGAGAGTAGAGACTCTGTAAGAATGGCTGGATGCTTAGCGATCTGAGATGGAATCCTTATACACCAACAAAGTATGGACTTTAGTTGCTATATCTGAAGGGTTAAATCCCCATCAGGAGCAAGTATATCTTGAGAAGATTACTTGGTGTAGATGGAAAAGTTGAGACTTTCAAAGCTAGACTTGTTAAAGGTTTTCGTCATTGACCAGGCGTGGATAATGATGAAACCTTTTTCCAGTAGCTATGCTTAAGTCTGTCCAGATCCTACTTACCACGGCTACATACCATGACTACGATATCTGGCGGTTGGGTGCCATGACTGCTTTTCTAAATACTGATTTAGAAGAGCACGTCTATAAGAACACAGCCAGAGGGCTTCGTAAACAGTGGGAGCAGCGGAAACGTGTGCAAGTTGCTTTACATGATGAAGCAGGCATCGCGGAGTTGGAACGTCTGTTTTGATGTGATAGTCAAAGTGTTTGACTTCATCAAAATGGTAGGCGAACCTTGTATATACAAAAGGGTAGTAGAGAGTAAGGTGGTCATCCTCGTATTGTACGAAGACAACATACTCTTGATAGGAAAAGAGTTTCCTATACTATGATCGGTCAATCTCCTATTATCACAAGGATTCTCCAAATAGGATAAAGATGATACCTCCTAAATCCTGAGATTTGGACCTATGAGATAGATCTAAAGGGATATTAGGGTTCTCACTAGGTATAGTGAGATTGTATCAATCGATCCTGGGGAGAATCACTGGAAGTGTTCCAGGGTGATAAAGACGACTGAATGTCAGTCACAGGCATTGTCTTTACCCTCAGTAAAGGGACGGTATGTTGGAAGATTTCCAAGCTAGATACCGTGACAAACTAGACGATAAAGGCTGGTAACATCGCTATTAAAGATACTACCAAAGAGGAAGTTTGGGTGTATATTGGTTCATAAGATGAACTAGGTTCCTGCCATTGTATGACAATGGAAGTGTGGCTTTGGCCCTTGGAACCCTGGTCCCATCAGTGACCCAGACGTATTCTGAGGCAGCATCACCTGATCGTGGAGATAGTTGATCTCCAGGGTGATCGAGGTAAGGAGAGTAGACTCAGAGGACAACACGGCGGATCCACTCACGAAGGCCTTTTTCCCAAAGAGAGACACTTTTATGGGATGGTTGAGTATGAGATACTACAACCACTGCTACAGATGGCCCTAGTGCAAGTGGGAGATTGTTAGTTATATGTATGCCCTAGAGGCCATTACTGTACATAGAATGTATATTGTAGTGGATGCTGGGACATATATAGGGAGGACTTTCTTGCTCGACATGATAGTACGCTATCTGGTTGCACTTTATCTTAACATGTATACTTTCTGTCTCTCTGATTACATGTTGATAAAGCCCATAGGATGTGTACTCGACTTCCAGGACTATGATGTAGATCATACTAGTGGGGCCTGGGTAGTCCATGATACATCCTTGAAATGTTCCTGGTCGAGGGAATATCGAGACGGGGCATCGATATTTCAGAGTAGACTAGCGCATATCTTCTCGACCCATGCGATGGGCGATGGATGATCCCATATCCATTGGTGTTTGACATCGAAGATGGTATGCGGGTGCTCAGTGGAGACTGGGTACACTGAACGGACTCGCCGAGAACTCCCAGATGGTATTATACCTCACGTCAGATGGCAGTTCTCTGGTGACACTGGTACAGCTTAGTCTGTTGACCCGAGATCGTCATAGAGTCTTGTGTGTCTCCCACTGTGCTTTGATTTCCACCCTACCACGGCTCTACTGAGTTGTGCAAACAGGTGGTTTTTGGGTACAGTCCCGATTCACATGGAGGCAATGAGCGATAGGAGGGGATTCGTCTCTCCCGGTATTGGGGGTTGATGTTGTGCAATGCTCGACTGGCCATAACAGGAAATCCCTGGCCAGGGTTGCAGTGATATACTGGTAAGAGTTATCAGTAGTTTCACGAATGTTATGGACCCTACGTCGGCATGATTTATCGAGCTATTGGGGTCTGACGTTTACCACCCCTAGGCGAGATATGCGACATATCAGACGAACAGACCGGACTATACGGTAGTGTTACTGGTTGGATTCACTGGAGTGTGAGCGGGCTTGCTCGTCGATCTTCAGATCGCTCAATACCCGGGTGGCCGTTACGTTTAGCAGACCGCTTGCGGCTTGTGGGTGTTTGATATGATCATCGCCTGCTGCCGGCGTATTGACGAGTCTTTAGAGTCCTACACAGAGGTTTCCTGGCTCAAGCGAAACGAAATAGGAGCGCATATGAGATATGTGCGGGACCGAGAATAATGCGTGTATGTGATACCGTATTCTATTCTCGCGATAAATGTATCGAATGGTTGTATGCGATATAACCTAGTTATCGATTCAAGCGTTGATTCGATAAGCCGATATATTGTATACTAGTCGGTTGTGTGCGACATAACCGGATCATTGAATCAAGTGTTGATTTAATGATTTAATGCATATTTATATATTTGATATATTACTTTGCATCAACTAGTATCGGTTTACTTAAGATGGATTTTCTCACTCGGATGGGCGCATTGTATATGCGATATACTTTTGTGCACTTGATTGTATCATGTTTGATGATACATGTCATGCTAGGGTTCAAGTGTAAAGATTAAACCTTGGTTAATGAAATGGTTAGGGTTTATTATTTATTATTCATTTATCTTATTTAATTATCCTTTTTATTTTTGATAAATGAATAAAAGAAAAGAGAAAAGAATGGTGGCTAATTTTGTTCTTTAGTTGAAGCTTCATGAAGCTTTGTTCAAGTCAACCATTCTTATCTCATCCTTAACCCTAACCATTCCCACTAACCATGATTCATTCTCTACACTTGACTCTAGTTAAAATTATGATAAGAATTCATTTTCTTTTCTTATTCTTTGAACTTATCATAATACTAGCTTCTTCTTCTTCATCTTCTTCATTGAAGAAAACCATTCTTCATCAATGGTGATTGATGAAAACAAGTGAGAAATCCAATTCTAAAGTTAATCCACTTCCTATTTCTTCATCCTCTACCTCTTGCCAAGTAGTAGAGTGTGTTTCCTTCACAAATTTTCAAGGTTTAGTGAAGGTGGAGCTTGATCTAGCGATGCCTCGACGTAGATCATCTTCGGCATGGACATCGACGACCTAGCTCGCTTATTCTTCGATGAAGCCGACGCTAGAGCCCGGGAGTTCACTTGGACAGCGGAGGCACTTCGTTGCGGAGCTATGGAGGTGGACAAACGGATCTACAAAGGTTGTATTTCCGTTAACTTATAGTTTAGTTGTAAACTAGCTTGCTTGTTTCGCCTAAATATCTAGCAAACGATCCGTAGTCGGGTTTGTAGGCACCCGTAAAATTTGATTTGTGCATATTTGATCACTTGTGAGACTTCACTAGAGTGCCTAGGAACCCTACACAATATACATCCAATGTACAGTAATGGCCTCTAGGGCATACATATAACTAACATTTTCCGCCTTTGGGCGTGGATTTGCTCCCGGTTGGGGATGCTTTACTTATATTTATATTGTACCCATTGTTGGGGTTAGTTTTTACAAAGGAAGTGCTGCCAAAATTTTTAAGAAACTAAAATTGGACTTTAAAGAATTTGTACTCGAGATTTTTAAAAGTTTTAACAATGTTTTTATCACTTACTACTTTTGATAGTTTAGATTTCTGGGTTTTCGGCTTACTTAAATTGCGTTATGCCTGTAGACGTTGCGTAGTTTAAGGGTCGTCACGTGCCAAATTTCGGGTCGTGACAAATTTGGTATCAGAGAGCTAGGTTTTACCTTTCGGAGTGTAGGATGACCTTGGTATGATGGAGTAGGTAGCTTAAGCAGAGTGACGTAGCGTATGTATGTCCGCGGCATACTCACGATCACGGTACTCCACCTAAAGTGACCTAAGTACTAATTGCTTGAAATTCATCCCTTGATGATACATATCCTTGTGATTCGATTTCCGTGTTCTTATCGAATCCTTTTTCCAATTATTGCCTTTGCCGCCGATGACTATGAGAACTCAGAGTGATGCAGCGAGAGCCGAGGTCAGAGTTGACTCGTGTGGGATGAGGATTGACCAGGATGGTATGCTCGCTGTACAGGAGTAGATGGATCCGCCTTCGATAGATCGTATCGCTAGGCTTGAGGCTGACATGCAGGACTTGCGCCAGACGATGAGGTCTTTGGTTGAGGCCAGTAGAGCGCGGTGACAGGAGGTTGCCACCCCTGTTATCCAGTTATTCCTTGCGATCAGCATACAATATAGTGTTACGTATACAGCACCAGTGGACGCAGCCCTTTTTGATGAGGAGCGTCTTTCCGAGACTTTAGGAGTTCGAGGATAGAGGAGGGCTTGTGCAGGTGTATCGGCCCAGAGACAGAGGTTCAGTCGCCGTGATAAGTTTCGTGCATGTCGTGGGAGTAGCAGAGGCTTGGGACGAAGAGAGTCGTGTTAGCTAGATCAGCCGTTGTTGTGTTAACTTCTGTCAGCGATTCTTTTGTTGCGCGATACGTATTTCGGTCCTGTGCCAGGATAGGAGATAGAGATTCGTCCGTCGTTTTGATCCTTCTAGAGATGTTGGATTTGATGTTTCCTGGGCACGGACTGGTTAGCTACGTGCTATGAGTCTGTGGACTGCCGCGAGAAAACAGTCAGGTTCTGTTTTCCCGGCGAGTCAGTTTCTTGTTGTGCAGGGGGACAGTGGTGCCGCCTCTCACAGCTTGAATTCATCTTTTTTCGCTAGTCGGCTTTTGAGGAAAGGATATTGAGGATTCTTGGCTTTCATTCGTGATACCGGATCCACAGTGGGTTTGTTAGACCGGGTTCCTATCGTGCGGGACTTTCCGATTTTGTTCCAGATGAGCCGGCGGAGCTTAGGGAGCTTAAGGATTAGCTGCAGAGTTGCTAGATAGGGGGAATTGTACGTCTAAGTGTTTCGCTTTGGGGAGATCCTATTCTGTTCGTCAGGGAGGCAGTTTGAGGTTGTGTGTTGATTGATCGTCATTGAACCGAGTTACGGTGCGGATAGGTATCCTTTATCTCGCATTAACAATTTGTTTGACTTGCTCCAGAGTGCGAGACATTTTCTTAGTTTGTTTAGGATTGAGTCATCATAGGTTGCGGGTTCGGAGTGATGATATTCCGAAGGCTGCTTTTGTGCGCGCTACGGGCAGTATGAGTTTTGGTGGTGTCGTTGGACTCACCAATTTCCCTAGCAGCATTCAAGGATGTGATGAACCAGGTTTCTTCAGGCCGTTCCTCGACCAGTTGATTGTTGTGTTATTGATGACATTTTGGTCCATTCCAATGTGTCATGAGGAACTTGAGCAGCACTTGAGGATTTGCTTTGCAGACATTGGGAGAGCTCCAGCAGTTTGCTAAATTCTTAGAGTGTTCTTTCAAGCTTGATTGTGTTGTCTTCCTAGGTCTTGTAGTTACGGGAGACGGTTTTCGTATGGACCCGATGAAGATCGAGGCCATACAGCTTGGCCCAGACTTGCAGCGGGGACAGTTGTCCGCGGTTTTTGTCTTAGCAGGTTTTTAACGCCGTTTTGTGCAGGATTGTTTGTGTATCGCTGCATCGTTGACTGGACTGACCGGGAAGGAGGTTCCTTTTCTTGGACTGAGGCATGTGTGTGGAGTTTTCAGCAGTTGAAGACTCGGTTGATAACTGCACCAGTTCTTTCTTTGCTTTTTGGATCGGGCGACTTTGTTGTTTACTGTGATGTTTCGCGAGTGGGGTTCGATTGTGTACTGATGTAGCATGATTGAGTTATCGATTTTGCTTCCCGATAGTTGGAGGAAGTACGAGCAGGATTATCCTACTCCTGATCTAGAGATTGCCGCGGTGGTCGTGTGTTGAAGATTTGGGGCACTACTTGTGTGGAGAGTCGTGTCGGATTTTCACGGACCACCAGAGCTTAATGTACATCTTCCTGCAGCGGGTTTTGATTGTTGAGACAACGCCGTTTGATGGAGGTTGTAAAGTATTGTTATTGTAAGATCCTTTATTACCCGTGGCAAGGCGATTGTGGTAGCTGATGCTTGAGTCGTAGGCCCGGGGTTAGCTTGTCCCGGTTGTGCGCAGTTTTGAGACAGTCTTCTACAGATTTACAGTTCTTGTGCGATCGTTGAGTACAGCTTAAGTTCGTCTCTACTGAGGGGACAACTTGCTCATGTCCACGCCCGTCCAATTTTACTTAATCGTTTTCGTGAGGCACAGCCCACCGATACTCGTTGTCTGTGATACTTGAGCATGTTCGGTAGGGTAAAGATTCGGAGTCCTTGATTTGTGACTAGGGTGTGCTACGTTTAGGGACGCGTTGTGTGTACCTGAATACTGATGGGTAGAGACGCGAAATCCTAGAGCAGGAACATTAGTCAGCTTTTTGTGTTCATTCAAGTCCACCAATATATAGCGTGACTTGTGAGATAGTTACAGGTGGGCAGGGATGAAGAGTGAAGTTTCGGATTTCTTTTTGAGGTGTCTAACTTGTTGTAAGCTAAGGTTGAGCATCTGAGACCGGCTGGAGAGTTGCAATCTTTAACCGTTCCGGAGTGGGAATGGGAGCAGTTCTCCATGAATTCGTTGTGATGTCTACCCAGGTTTAGACAGGGTGTGACTCCATTTGGGTGTTTGTTGTCCGGTTATGCTCAGTTTTCTCAGTTGTTCTTTATTAAGTTTGTGCGATTGCACGGAGTTCCTTCATGCGTTGTATCCAATAGAGGCACCCCGTTCGCTAGCCGTCGTTGGCAGAAGCTTCAGGAAGCCTTGGGTACTGGTTGAGCATTAGCTCCGCTTTTCCATCTGTAGGCCGATGGTCAGTTAGAGCGGACTATACAGACTCTGGAGGATATGCTTGTGCGTACGTACTAGTTGTTTGTTGGCAGTTGGGATCATCACTTGCCATTGATAGAGTTCTCCTTCGATAGCTGTTATTAGGAGACATTCCAATTGGAAACCTTCTAGCCTTGTATGGTTGGTTGTGTCGATCGCCAGTCTGTTTTACTGACTATACGAGAGTAGGATTTTTGGACCCCATCTAGTCATGAGACTACGGAGAAGATCCAGTTGATTCAGGTCAGGATGAGAGTAGCCCAGTGCAGACAGAAGTCTTATGCCGACCGTAGATGTCCCAGACTTGAGTTCGCAGTGGGAGATCATGTATTCATACGGATTTTTCCGATGAAATGACGTGTTGAGTTTTGGGAAGCTTAGTCCCAGAATTGTTGGTCCTTTAAGATCCTCGAGTGAGTTAGTTCCGTTGCCTATAATATGGCACATCCGCCCAGATTTTTGAGTATTCACCCCGTATTCCTTGTGTCGATACTTCACAATTACCTTCATGACCTTTCTCACATGATTCAGCATCAGACCTTTTAGCTTGGATGCGATCTTTCGTTTACCAGTAGCCGATAGTATTAGTGGATCGGCAGGTGGAGGGACTTCGGTCAAGGGTCTTGCTATCTGTGATGGTTCTTTGGCGTAGCCGTCTAGTGAGGTGATCACTTGAGTGGCTGCGAGTGAGATGCGGAAGACTTTCCCTCACCTCTTTGAAGGTACGCGTAGATGAATTTTAAATTCGGGGACCGAATTTCTTTAAGGGGGAAGATTGTAACGTTTTAGAAATCGTTTTGCGAATTTTCTGTTTTTAGGGTAAAATAGTCGGTGTTTTCCGTAAAAACCTAGAAGCGATCTTTTTGCAGTTTAGAATGCACGGCACCTAGTTTAGCTAGAATGAAGCTAGTGCGCGGGCTTTGGGGGTCAATTGGAAGTTTTGGTTCACATAGAATTTTTCCCGAATTAAATTTTATTTCAAGTTGTTAATTATGCACTTAATTAATGGTAATTACATTTTTGGTATGGGTTAATTACTGCTAATGTGAATCTATACTAAGTTAATCACTAGATTAGCACTAATCCATCTTTGATAATATCTCTTCAAAATATCTAGATATTTGTGGTTTAATTTGAAAATTTAAAGAAAAGAAAAGAAAAGGTGGCATTTGCATTAATAAGCTTTAAATGAATTTTGCTAGAAGTTTCCACACTTTTCCACAAAACACCCCCCTTCATTTTTGGCTGGCCCTCCCCCTTGCTGCCCTCACTTCCATTTCATCCCATTTCAACTCTTTTTAGATCACAAAATGTTAGTAATATGTATGTCCTAGAGGCCATTACTGTACATATGATGTATATTGTAGTGGATGCTTGGACATATATAGGGAGGACTTTCTTGCTCGACATGATAGTATGCTATCTGGTTGCCCTTTATCTAAACATATACTCTAATTGTCTCTATGTCACATGTTGATAAAGCCCTTAGGATGAGTACTTGACTACCAGGACTATGATGCAGATCATACTAGTGGGGACAGAGTAGTCGCCAAGTACATCCCTCAAATGTTCCTAGTCATAGGAGTACCGAGACAGGGCATCGATACTCCAGACACTAGTGTATGCGCTTCTTGACCCATATGATGGGCGATGGATGATCCCATATCCATTGGTGTTTGACATTAGAGAAGGTATACGGGTGCTCAGTGGAGACTGGGTATACTGGACGGACTCGCCGAGAACTCCCAGATGGTATTATACCTCACGTCAGATGGCAGTTCTCTGGTGACACTGGTACAGGTTAGTCTGTAGACCCAAGATCGTCATAGAGTCTTGTGTGATTCCCACTGTGCTTTGATTTCCATCATACCACGTCCAAGAGGGCGTGCAAAACGGTGGCTTTTGGGTACAGTCCCGAATCATATGGAGGCAATGAGCGATAGGAGGGGTTTCGTCTCTCCCGGTATAGGGAGTTGATATTGTGCTCTGTTCGATTGGCTATAACTAGAAATCCCTGGCCAGGGTTGCTGAGATTTACTGATAAGTGTTATCGGTAGTATCTTAAACTGTTATGGACCTCATATCGACACGACTTATCAAGCTACTGGGGTCTGACGTTTACCACCCCTAAGCGAGATATGCGACATATCAGACGAAGAGACCGGACTGTACGGGAGTGTTACTAGTTGGATTCACGGGAGAATGTATAGGCTTGCTTGTTGATCTTCTGATTGCTCAATACCTGGGTGGCTGTTACGTTTAGCTGACCGCTTGCAGCTTGTGGGTGTTTGATATGATCATCACCTACTGCTGGCGTATTGACGATTGTTTAGAGTCCTACACAGAGATTTCCTGGCTCAGGCAAAATGGAGTAGGAGCACATATGTGATATGTGCGGGAACGAGAACAATACGTGTATGTGATACCGTACTAGATTCTCGCGATATGTGATATCGGCCGGGTATATGTGATATAGCCGGGTCATCGGATCAAGTGTTGATTCGATGAACTGATACAGATAATATTAGTAGGTTATTTGTGAAATAGTCGGATTATCAGATCAAGTGTTGATTCGATAATTTAATGTATAATTATATATATATTTGATATATTATATTACATTAACTAATATAAGCACACTTAAAGATTCTTTTTCTCACTCGGGTAATACATTGATATATATGTGATATATGTTAATTGTATTATTTTATTTTGTTACAATAAATATTGTATATGTGATATATAATATTGTAACATGTTATGGTTATAAATGCAACATGGTTTGTAGAGTTTAAATATGGTTAGGGTTTGGATTAGGGTTAAGCTTTCATGAAGCTTTCAAGAAGCTTCTTGAAGCTTTGACTTTGACTTGGATATTTTGCATAGATATTTCCTTAACCCAACCCAACCCTTTACCCTAATTAAATCTCTACAAGGGTTAAGTTTTCTTTCTTAACCCATGGTTGCATTTCTAACCTCACACTTGATTCATTATTCATCACAAATTAATTTGCTTCTTCTTCTTCTTCCTCTTTGATGAAAAGCTTTCTAGCTTTTTCAAAAGTGATGAAAATGAGTGAGAAATTGAAAACAAATGAGAGCTAAATTCCTACTTCATCATCCTCATCTATTCTAGCCGCTTAGATTAGGGTGTTTGCTTTGCTACTACTTGATTAGCAAAGCAAGAGCTTGGGTTTGTGTTTCTTCAAGGTAGATCATCTTAGTTATCGAAGATCGGAAGCAAGTTTGCATCTTTCTCTTCATGGAGCCTCTCTAGAGTCCGGGTAGTCGATGATCGCAGCGAAGGGACCTCAACACGGAGCTTTAGAAGTGAAGGAACGGACTACAAAGATTGTAATCCCAAACTCTTAGAAGTAAAGTAGTTTACTTGCTTTGTTTCGCCTTATCTCTAGTCTAAGATCTTGGTTAGGGTTGTTCGGCACATGAAAAATTTAAATCGGGCATGGTTGATGTCTTGTAGAACCTTGTGACAGTGCCTAGTAACTCTTCAGTGGTATCAGAGCCAAGCTAGAGCTTTAGGCGAAGTCTAGACGAGATTTAAAGTCCGATCGAATTCCGAAACGTCGCATTTTACCCTCATCTCTGGAAATTTTTTAAAATGTTGATTTTTTTTTGTATTAAAAATACTCAGAAAAATAAGCAGGGAATTAAAAAAATTACTGTGAAGTAACCGCGGCCAGACCATGGGTTTGGCGGCGGTTCCGCGGCCATCCTTGGGAGTTAGGGGCCACCACTTCTGGGGTATATTCTTGGTTAATTTTTCATGCGTCTGGGAATTTTTAATTCTACTCAAGTGTTGAGTTTTCTGGAGATCTTTTGTATTCGTTGATTCGATCGGAAAGTTTAACTTCGTTTAAGTTTTTCCGGGTAATTTAGAACGTGTTAAAAAGTTCGAACGGATATCATTAACTCACTTTTTCCCCTGCCGGAAAATTTCCAAGTGTTGGATTTTTTCCTTAATTAAAGAACATTCATGGTCGTGCAAGTAACGCGGTGGACCCTCTAGAAGAACACAAACTTTAACTCGATTATGTGACCGTCTGAACTGCCTATAAACCTTAGGGTTTGGGGCAGTACGGCGTTGCCACATGTGAGGCGTTGGTTTGACCCTTCTACGGCTGGACCATTGGTACTGTGGCATGTGATGGATACTTTTTGAACTCCGCTCAAGTGTTGAGCTACTTGGGAAATCTTGGGTGTTTGTTTATTCGATCGAAAAGTTTAACATTGTCTATCTATCTGGAATGTGATACAATATTTGGAATTCACAAGTAGTTATGAGATAACTAATTCAAATGTTATAAATCTAGCAGTTTAGTATCAATTGATCGGTTGCCACGGGATTTTGATATGATCAAAAGTCCGTCGCAATCACGTAGCATACGCGGATACTCGCCGGGTAAACTTAATAGATAGCCACGCCCTATAGCCCCGACCAAGTGACTGTAGGAGAACTCCGTCGCCAAAAGCATCCGTTCGGGTGCTCGCGGCAGCGGTGTTCCGCCTTAGTGCACTTCGTCGACGGCATCAGGGGTGCGGCCGTCTACTAAAGTTTTCGACGAGCATTCGATCAGAATGTCGAGAATCTTGTTGAATTGCCCGACTAGATATTGAAAAGTGTTTTCGAGATCGAGACTAAAATACGGGGTTTATAATTGTTAGGCATGCGATGTCTAAGAAATTCATTTGGTTAGGCATGTGATGTCTAAGGAGGTTGCGGATTCCAACTGTTGTAGTTTTACACTTTCTTTTCTGCGACCGTAAGTGTAATATGTGGTGTATCGCCGGTTTCGTTGCTATACGTCAACGACAATTGGGATACGCATATTTACTTACGTTGATGATATGAGATATTATGTGTTGCCGTGATATGTTATATTGTATCGTTGTGTTCTGAATAGTCAGGGGTTTTATATGAGATGAGGGTTTTTATTTTCATTTATGTAAAATTCATTGTATATAATATTCTTTTATTGGGGCACTTCCGGGCTGAGGATGATGTCACCATTGTATATTATTTACTTTTCCGCATTAGGTAGACCCAAGGCGGGGAGCACAAGTAACCGGGTTCTACGGTCCAGTGGGAGACTATCTCGAGGAGTCGAGACTGGGTCTCCTAACCCCAGAATTGGCAGTGTTGCTTGCCGCTCTCGTAGGGGTCTAGGGATGTGGGTTTGGTTATTCATCGCGAACGTGGAATCCGCGTTTTATATAGGCTCGCATAAAACACGGAAATCCTAGTATATCCAATATTTCATATGTTATTTTCTGCTGCAATGTTCTGTGATGAGATCATATTACTTCCTGAGACGAATGTTTATATTATATATATGAGATATATGTTATATTGCTGATTTCGTTTCAAATGTGATGCTTGTGAAGCATAATAAAATGGGACTTCATTAATGAGATTAATGAAACTAAAAGAAAGCTAAAGATGTTGTAGAAACTTGTCTTAAAATCTGGTAGCTCTAGTTCTTGTTTTGCATAGCGGTATTCCTTGTAGAATATCTAGCACCTTATTCGATAAGGAAAGAGCCGAGATCCCTTCACCGGGAGTGACCTCTTTAGCGAAACTAGCAGATGCTACAAACTCGGTTTGTCTTTTAATTGTTTTTTTAGTTTTTGCTTTGCATAGTGATATTTGTGATATCCTGCACCTTATTCGATGAGGAAAGAGCCGAGATCCCTTCACCGGGAGTGACCTCTTTAGCAAAACTAGAAAAGGCCTAAAAAACATTCCATTTAAAATCACTCGATTCCACAACGATATCAAGTTCATTACGCAAAGGGTTTTCTTAAAAACCTGTCGTAGCCCTCCGTCATTTCAGATAAGTAGTATTTAGTATTCGTGCTGCGTTTGTTGGCCTTTGTCAAGTGTAGTGTGCGGTAGCTGATTACTGCTTATCTGTAAAAGCATATTATGTGATTGAGTTAGGGTAGTCGTGCGACCTTATTGGCCTTTGTCAAGGGTCGTACGGATGGGTTTAATTCAATCAGGAAATGACGGGTTGAACTTGACTAGCATCCTATGGTTTGTTGGCCTTTGTTAAGGTCATAGGAGGTTAAGGGTAAAATATTATTGGGAATTTCAAGAGTTGAAATTTGCAATGAGATTGCATACCTTCTATGAGATAGTTGGATCTCGATACACGCTGCGAGTAAGAGTTACTCCTGGGAGAGTTTTACACATTACAATTAGCCGATCAAGTATGTGTCTAGTGTTAGTTATATGTATGCCCTAGAGGCCATTACTGTACATTGGATGTATATTGTAGTGGATGCTGGGACATATATAGGGAGGACTTTCTTGCTCGACATGATAGTATGCTATCTGGTTGAACTTTACCTTAACGTGTATACTGGGTGTCTCTCTGTTACATGTTGGTAAAGCCCCTAGGATGTGTACTTGACTACCTGGACTATGATGCGGATCATACTAGTGGGGACATGGTAGTCCATAAGTACATCCTTCAAAGTCCCTAGTCGTGGGTGTATCGAGACGGGGCATCGATATACCAGAGTAGACTAGCGTATACCTTCTCGACCCATACAGATGGGCGATGGATGATCCCATATCCATTGGTGTTTGACATCAGAGATGATATACGGGTGCTCAGTGGAGACTGGGTACACTGGACGGACTCGCCGAGAACTCCCAGATGGTATTATACCTTACGTCAGATGGCAGTTCTCTGGTGACACTGGTACAGAGTAGTCTGTTGACCCGAGATCGTCATAGAGTCTTGTGTGGTTCCCACTGTGCTTTGATTTCCACCTTACAACATCCAAGAGGGCGTGCAAAACGGTGGTTTTTGGGTACAGTCCCGAGTCACATGGAGGCAATGAGCGATAGGAGGGGATTCGTCTCTCCCGGTATAGGGAGTTGATGTTGCGCTGTGTTCGATTGGCTATAACCGGAAATCCCTGGCCAGGGTTGCTGAGATTTACTGGTAAGTGTTACCAGTAGTTTCTCGAACTGTTATAGACCTCATATCGACACGACTTATCGAGCTATTGGGGTCCGACGTTTACCATCCCTAGGCGAGATATGCGACATATCAGACGACGAGACCGGACTGTACGGTAAGTGTTACTGGTTGGATTCACAGGAGTGTGAGCGGGCTTGCTCGTCGATCTTCTGATCGCTCAATACCCGGGTGGCCGGTACGTTTATCAGACCGCTTGCGGCTTGTGGGTGTTTGATATAATCATCACCTGCTGCCGGCGTATTGACGAGTCTTTAGAGTCCTACACAGAGGTTTCCTGGCTCAAGCCAAACGAAATAGGAGCGCATATCAGATATGTGCGGGACCGAGAATGATACCAGTATGTGATACTGTATTCGATTCTCGCAATTTGTAACATTGATCGGTTATATGCGTTATAGCCGGGTTATCGGATCAAGTGTTGATTCGATAAGTTGTTACTATTGATATTAGTCGGTTATATGCGATATGACCGGGTCGTTAAATCAAGTGTTGATTTAATGATTTAATGTATAATTATATATTTGATATATCACTTTACATTAACTAATATAGGTTCACTTAAATGGATTTTCTCACTAGAAGTTCACAAGTTGTATATGTGATATACTTTTGTGCACTTGATTGTATCATGTTTGATGATACATGTTAACTTGGTTAAGTATAAAGATTAAACCATGGTTAAGTTAATGATTAGGGTTTTGCTTTTCTTTCTTATTTATTTATTTATTTATTTTGGAAAGAATAAAGAGAAAATGGTGGCTTTCTTTGTTTGTAGTTGAATCTTCATGAATGTTTGACTTTGTAACCATTTTGTCTTCATGCTTAACCCTAACCATTTAAACAAACCATGGTCTATTCTCTACACTTAACTAGGGTTAGGACATGATAAGTATTCATTTTTTTTTTCTATTTTGAAAATACTTATGATATTCTTTCTTCTTCTTCTTCATCTTCTTCAATGAAGAAAGCTTGACTTCATCAATGGTGAATTGATGAAATGAGTGTGAAATCCAATTCTAAAGTGAACCCACTTCCTATTTCTTCATCCTCTACCTCTTGCCAAGTAGTATAGGGTGTTTCCTTCACAAGTTTTCATGGCTTGGTGAAGGTGGAGCTTGATCTTGTGATGCCTCGACGTAGATCATCTTCGGCACGAAGCCGACGACCTTGCCCGCCCATTTCTCCGATGAAGCCGACGCTAGAGCCCGGGTTTCCATTTGGACAGCGAGGAGACTTCATTGCGGAGCTATGGAGGTGGAGGACCGGATCTACAAAGGTTGTATTTCCGTTCTTGTAGTTAAGTTGTTAACTAGTTTCTTTTGTCGCCTAAAATTCTAGTTAACGATCCGTATTAGGGTTTCTCGGCACTTGTAAATTTTGAAATTGGCATGGTTGATGCCTTGTGAGATCTCATTAGTGTGCCTAGGAACCCTACAGTGGTATCAGAGCCTAGCTAGAGCCTTAGGCGATGCGTAGACGATGTTAGAAACCCGATCGAACCCCGAAACCCTAACTTTTAACCCTCTCTGGACTTTTTCTGAAAAAGTGGTTTTTTCCAAATTAAAAATGCTTAAAAAATTCAGCAGGAAATTCTAAGAATTACGGTGCAAAAATTACCTAATGATCTGTCTAAAGAGCGGCGGATCCGCGGCATTAGCCGCCTATTGCGGCGGTTCCGCGCCTATTTAGTCTCTTCAGTCAACCATTTTTGCACAGTAACTTCTTTATTTAAATGCTGAATTTTATGGAAATTTTTAAAATTTATTCAAGAGTTGAATTTTCTGGGGTGTATTGGGAGTTCGTAGATTCTATCGGATTATCAGATTTTATCTATGTGGCTTTCCGGATATATTGAATATGTTAAAAAGTTCGACCAGATATAAATACCCACCTTTTCCCCTGTCGGGAAATTTCCAAGTGTTGGATTTTTCCGTGGTTTAAAGACGTTCTAAGTAGTGCAAGTAATGCGATGGACCCTCTAGAAGACAACAAACCTTAACTCGATTATGTGACCGTCTTGAACTGCCCTTTGAACCTTAGGGTTTGGGGCAGTACGGTGTGCCACATGTGAGGCGTTGGCTTGACCCTTCTACGGCTGGACCGTTGGTACTGAGGCACGAACTGAATGTTTTTAGACTTATTTCATGTGTTGAGCAGTTTCGGGAAAACTTGGGTGTTTGACTGTTCGATCGGAAAGTTTAACATTTTCTATCTTATTCGGAATGTGATACAATAATTGGAATTCACAAGCAGTTATGAGATAACTGAATGAATGTTATAAACATAGCAGTTTAGTCTCACTTGATCGGTTGCCACGGAATTTTGATGTGATCAAAAGTCCGTCGCAATCACGTAGCGTACGTGGATACTCGCCGGGTAAACTTAATAGACAGCCTCGCTCCGTAGCCCCGACCAAGTGACTGTAGGAGAACCCCGTCGCCGAAAGCATCCGTTCGGGTGCTCGCGGTAGCGGTGTTCCGCCTTGGTGCACTTCGTCGACGGTATCAGGGGTGCGGCCGCCTACTAAAGTTTGCGACGAGCATTCGATCAGGATGTCGGGTATCCTGTTGAATTGCCCGACTTGATATTGAAAAGTGTTTTCGATTTTGAGACTAAAATGCGGGGTTTATAATTGTTAGGCATGTGATGTCTAAGGTATTCATTTGATTAGGCATGCGATGTCTATGGAGGTTGCGGATTCCAACTGTTGTAGTTTTACACTTTCTTTTCTGTGACCGTAAGTGTAATATGTGATATCGCCGGTTTCGTTGCTATATGTCAACGACATTTGGGATGCGCATATTTACTTACGTTGATGACATGTGATGTTATGTGTTGCTGGATATGTTATATTGGATCGTCGTGTTTGAATAGCCGGGGGTTTTTATGTGAGATGAGTGTTTTTCATTTTCATTCATGTAAAAACTTGTATGTAATATTCTTTTATTGGGGCACTTCCAGGTTGCGGAAGATGTCACCCTTTGTGTATTATTTACTTTTCCTCACTAGGATAGACCCAAGGAGGGAAGCACAAGTAACCGGGTTCTGGAGTCCAGTGGGAGACCAACTCGAGGAGTCGAGTCCGGGTCTCCTAACTCTAGAATTGGTTGGGTTGCTTGCCGCTCTCGTAGGGGTCTAGGGGTGTGGGTTTGGCTATTCATCGCGACCGTGGAATCCGTGTTTTATACTGGCTCGTATTGAAAACACGGACGTCCTAGTATATCCAATATTTCATATGTTTCTTCTGCTGCGATATCTGTGATGTGATCATGTGATGTTCAGTGATAGATACTGTATATAGTATATATGATATATTATATAGGCGTTACTTATGTTTTACACCCGCGCTAGCCCTGCCCCGCTCTACCGTTAGTTACCTAACCTAACGGTGCACGAGGGGACATCGAGGCGAATGCGGATGGCATAAGTGTACGTCGTATTTATCTGTGATATTTAGGTATTTAAATGATGGGACTTCATTAATGTGATTAATGAAATAAAAGAAACCTAAAGATGTTGTAGAATCGAATTTCAAAATAAAACAGGTAGCTACAGTTCTTTCTTTGCACAGTGGTATATATGATATATCCTGCACCTTATTCGATAAGGAAAGGACCGAGATCCCTTCGCCGGGAGTGACTCCTTTAGCAACAACTGGCAGATGCTACACACTCGGTTTGTCTTTTGATTGCTTTTAAGAGTTTTTGCTTTGCACGGAGATATATATGATATATCCCGCACCTCATTCGACGAGGAAAGGACCGACGATCCCTTCACCGGGAGTGACTCCTTTAGCAAAACTAGAAAAGCCTCAAAAACATTCCATTTTTAAAATCATTTGATTCTACAACGATATCAAGTTCATTACGCAATAGGTTTTCAGAAAAACTTGTCGTAGCCCTCCGTCATTTCAGATAAGTTGTATATAGTATTCGTGCTGCATTTGTTGGCTTGCGTCAAGGTGCAGTGTGCGGTAGCTATATGCTGCTTATCTGCTGCATACGATGCGATTGGATTAGGGTAGTCGTGCGGCTTTGTTGGCTTTCGTCAAGGGTCGTGCGGGTGGGTTTAATTCAATCAAGAAATGTACGGGTTGAACTTGACTAGCGGGCTATGGTTTGTTGGCTTTCGTCAAGGTCATAGCACGTTAGGGGCAAAATATTATCGGGAATTTCAAGTGTTGAAATTTGCAATGAGATTGCATACTTTCTATGAGATAGTTGGATCCCGATACCCACTGCGAGTAAGAGTTACTCCTGGGAGAGTTTTACACATTACAAATAGCCGATCTAGTAGGTGTCTAGAAAGGTGTCAACGGGGTTACGCCTCTGGGAAAACGAGCTTTACATTAATTAGGTTCGTGCGAAAGCACGGGGGACCTCCTTCAAAGTACCGACACTGGCCTGGCTGAAAGATTAGCGAACTTGTAGTGTGTAATTAATCCCGGCTAGTCTTTCCTTTTAGGGTTTGAAGGAAGATTTGATAAAAACAGTGGGAGCCATCTTGATTAGATAAAATAATAACCAATCTATTCTTGCAAGAGCGCACGCTGAGTGTTTTCTTCTCTCTCTCTCTCCAGGTAGAGACCATATCACGCCTTAATCAAGATAATAATACGGATTATTGACCGAACCCGCTTGTTATACTGAGCTGGGGAACGTTGGTCCCGCTCCAACTTATAATTGTTATAAGACAGAGCAGGAAATTGGGGATTACCAGAATTCCCATGCCGCCCAAACGAAGAAAGTGCATATGATGCATCATCTTCGGGTGTGTTCATTACAAAGAACTGTTTCTCAGTATCCTCCGCATCCTGTATGATACCGGATCAGGATCCCAGATATGTAATATGTTACATAGGGCTACAGAAAGATAGAGGACTGAGAACGGGTGATAAGTTTCATGAGACCGAAAACGGGACAAGTGTTTGGAAGTCTACGCTAGCACCCCGGCAGTCTACAGACGCCAAATATGGAATAAAAACTTTTTAACTGGCGCTATCGTATACTTTAACCCGGATCTTCCATTATTGCTAAACTAACAAACTGTAAAGAGTGTAGAAAGGTTATACCGAACGATCCGAGTCCTTCATTCTTTAACCATCATCCCACACTCCGTTGCGGCTGCTCCGATTTCGTCGATCTCCGATCTTCTCGTCTAGGTGGCACCACATCACCGATTCTTTAAACGGGCTCCCGCCTCTGACTTGAGGCAACTCGGTCGTCAAGTTTGCTAAAAGAGATGACCAAGAATGATGTAGAGAATGAGTAGATGACTTTGTCTCGTTCCGTCCAAAGCTATGGACGGACGGTTAATGAAGTTGCCGTGGGAATTGGGTGATGGAATGAAATGAACTGTGAAATTCCATACACCCCAAATACTATCATAATCTTTTCTACAAATGAAAACTACCAAAGTGAGTGAGTAGGAGAGAGAGGGCCGGCCTCTTATAGGAAAGGGGTGATCGTAGGAGAGGGGGGTGACCATTAGAACAAAATATCATAATGTGAACACAAAATAAATATCTTAAGCTTAACAAAAAATGGTTGAAATCAAAGCATGAGTCACAAGACACCTCACCAAATCTAGAACCTTCTAGAACCTTCTAGAAGCACGACTCACCCTCATCCAAGAAAAGATAAATCCGTCTTTAACCAAATGTTAAAAGACGGCTGATAGAAAACTGGAAACTGGCAACTTCCAAAAGTGATCCCGAAACGACTTTCAGGATAACCCCGTAACTGTATAAATATACCCGCATTTGTATTACGACCGAATACAAATGCAACTGAGACAAAGATATTATATCTACTCAATATAATACTCGGATCCGGCTTAAACCAAAGCCGACCAGTATCATCTGCCCGAAAACTGACACGTGCGTAAACGCACGTGCATTTTCCGAACCCTGCCATAAAACCATACGGCCTCTACAACGTTTCGCCCGAACTTGGGAAACTGTCTGTGGGGAACTCTAATGACTCGTCAGTATCCTGGCAGTGGGTTTAACCACAAACCGTCAGCGGTACTAGCTATGCGTAACGGCTGCCCATGGACTGACCTCAAGGGAGGCCGATGAGCGCACTCAAGGGAGGCCGATGAGTGAACTCATCCAGAAACCCTACTGAGCCTAACAGTGACAATGTATATACAGTCCGGTCCGTTCGTCAATGAGTATCGCATATCCGCCTAGGGGCTAGTAACGTCAGACCCCCAGAAGCAGTATAAGTCGTGTCGGAGTGATGCCCAATAACACCCTGAGATACTACTGGAGTACCTACCAGTAAATCTCCTGCCACGGCCGTGGGCTATGTGTAATGGCTCTCCTAGACACAGCACGATCTCGTCCCCAATACCGGGAGAGACGAATCCCCTGCCGATCCACTCACGTGCCTCCATATGGCTCGGGACTGTACCCAAAAGCTACCTGTTTGCACGACTCCTTTGAGCCGTGGTAGGGTAGAAATCAAAGCACAGTGGGAACTCACACGAGACAAATGACGACCTCAGGTCGATGAACTAATCTGTACACATGTCACCAGGGAACTGCTATCTGACGATAGGTATAGTACTAACTAGCAGATTCCCGGCGAGTCCTGTCCGGTGTACTCATAACCCAATGAGCACCTGTATACATCTTAGGTGATCCAACTGACACCAGTGGCTTGTGAGACCGGCCACCGCCCCTCGTCGGGGTCTCGACTGTATACACTAGTCTACTCCGGAGTATCGATGCCCTGTCTCGAAACTCCCACGACTAGGGACCACAATTAAGGATATGCATATAAACTACCCAACTCTCACGTATATGATCGCCATCATACTGTTGGTAGTAAAGCAAGATCCTAAGGGCTCTATCAAAGTGTAACATGCAATCAGTCACCTGAACATGTACACGACTGATAAAGGCAAACCAGATAGCATACTATCATCTCGAGTAAGACTGTTCTACCGGGATAGGTCCTCCACAATCATTGCAATCACGTACCTGCGATCCAATAATTGACTATGAGGGCACTATCTTCAACAATCTCCCACTTGCACTCAAGGCTAATATTGCGATGTCGACTACTCACAGCCTGTGTGAAACCGAACATCCAACTCCTCTACTAATCAGTTTCACAAAGCCCGTTTGTAAAACTATTGTGTTCGAGAAATAGCCTCAGTGAGTGGATCCGCCTAGATGTTTCTTTCTATATCTCTCTAAATCTCAAGTTCGCGGAGAAAGCCATCTCCCGAATTGAGTAATACCTGTCTTAGAATATGTCTGGATATCTGATGGGACCTAGTTCATAAATGAACTCCAAATCCAAACTTCTTAGACTGTATCGATCACTGAACCTAATCAGTAACCGGCACTATGCCACCCACAGTATCCTCTCAGACCACCTGTCCATAATACTGTCCCTCTTCGTCAGAGGGAAAAACTATAACTCTGACAATCACTCTGTCAACCATGTCACCTTTGAAGCCTGGAATGGTAATCGTCTCCCGAAGGAGGCTGCCGTCATCAAATCCGTAGAACATGTACTTATGTTCTAAAACTGCTTCCTTATGTTTCTCCAGGATTGGATTAATACAAACTTATTGCATCTAGTGCAAAAACAACATCTGGTGTGGTACTTGACATCTCATGATTGACTCAATTGCCTAAGCAAGTGATCTGTCAATCATGCACATCCCTCTCCCCTTTAGTCTATACGACACCTTTAGAGAGGGTGACTCCATCACCTGCAGGTACACCACCATGCTAGGAGTCAACTATTCTAAAAACCATTAGAATATCTGTCAAAGTACCCACATTGGGAAACTACCCAAATCCAGATCTAAAACCATAGATCTAGAAACCATAATGTCTGATATTATATCCATATCCTGTCTGGAGGAACAACTGTGTGACGACCACAGTACAACCGATCGTAGTATAGGAATTTTACTTCCTACTCTGTGTATGTCATTCAGATACCATGACATCACACCCTACTACCTTCTTAACAGATCCATCCCCTATTCTGATTGAAGTCAAACCCATGACTGTCACATCAAAAATAGATGATCTATCTCTGCTATAACTGCTCTAGTCTATAAATAGACATAAGCTACTTGCCCACTAAGCTTCCGCTGCTCCCACTGACTACGACAACCCTCTGGCAGAATAATATACACGTACACTTCTAAAGCTAGTTTAGAACGACGCTATACTTATCCTCCTGCCTGGTCTCATAGTCTGGAATAACAGTAGTGTCAAGTCTGGGTAGATAAGAACCTCCCTGTCACCGTCCTTGAGGCTACCGAAGTACCTCTCGGGTGTCTGAGGTTACCCACCATATCTGCGGAGTGGCTATTGGAATGTCAAACCCTGATTGAATATATAGGTCCTATTAAATTTTCCGTAATCGTTCGCGGTTCTGGAATCACTTCCAGTTCTACCATACTCCCACTACTGTTTTCTGAAAAAGATCCATTTTACTAAAACTGTGGCGAGTCAAGAACAATATCACTATTGATCTTCCAAATGGTAGAATATCAACCCTCGACGTAGCCAGGGTCAACCCACAAATAGCCATTACAGAAACGTGCCCTGAGTTATCCAGTGTCTGGTTTTAAGCATAAGCTGGACAACTCCCCGTACCTTAACATCTTTTAAGGTACGAACTACTCTATATCCAATATAGAAACTTTGGCACTTATTTAATTGGAACCATATTCAAATCATGCAGCTGTCTCCAGTGCATATCACTTTAATGGAAAGAGGCTAATCAGCATTACTCAACTTAGGAATCCATCCAATTATGAGTAACCTGAAAGAGAAACACGTTTCTCAAAACCATCACTATCATCTGAATACCAATCACAAGAATCTACATCTTCGATCTCTTTGAAGAATCCCGATACTTGTGATACCTGGTTCTCTACTTTATTCTTATACCCACAACTTCTCAAAACTTAGACCTTGTATTTCAACGAAACACTTGTCTAAATATTAGAGAAGTTATAAGTAAACAGAACATAGTACGAGGACCTACCCCTTTGTCCTGAAGGACACTGGATAATATACAATACTCTGTATAAGTCCGCTGAGTTGAACAACTCAAAACCTGTGCGTCGTAGGTTGAAAACTGTACCCTGGCTATTTCCTCAAATATCACCAATTACAACGAATTCCGATATAATGAGGATAATCACCTAATTCCCAATAACTTACTCCCACTCATCATCTGTAAAACCATACAGATATGAGAATGAAACCTGGTAAATACATACCCTTGGAGTAAGTGTCTAATCGGGAAAACAGTTTTTCTTTAACAATGCACTGAAACATGAAAATGTTTCGTAGGGGTATCCTGGTATTCATAGTAATGCCTCTTCCATAATCCAATTCATGACTTCAACCGTATATTTTATTGCCATCTCTCCAAATCCCTTTATTTGTCTTTAGTCGTTACCTTCTGCACACCATCTTTAGGCTAAATGGTTTTCTTCCTTCCCTACCGTTCGGCACCAGCCTATGGTTTGGAAGAAGACTATCCAGTAAGCATAATAGGTGTACCCTCCTAAACCAAGGAGTACTCGTATCTTGAGAGAAGGTGATGATAAAAGACAACTGAATAATACCTTATTCCTTTAAAGGTGAAATAGGAGTGGCGATGAAGTACGCGGTTTTGGTCGTGAATGATATCAGTCGCAATTTACTTTGCCCTTTTTCTAATCCCTTTATTTTGTCTTTAGTTATTGCCTTCTGCACACCCTACTTAGGCTAATTGGTTTTCTTCATTCCCTACCTTTCGGCACCTGCCTATGGTTTGGAATAAGACTATCCAATAAGCGTAATAGGTGTACTCTCCTAAACCAAGGAGCTCTCGCAACCTGAGAGAAGGTGATAATAAAAGACAACTGAATAAACCAATTCTATTTCTCCTGAACCTGGATCCATCCTCGAAGAAGTCCCTTCGAGTTCGTATATAACCATACGATGGATCTATCCAATGGAAGTGGATATCCGTAGTAATACGGGTGTTCTGAGAAATGCAAAGGGTAAAAGAAGGAGTGGCAATGACTTATGCAACATAGACAATCCAAAAGCCAGTATTTTAAGAAGGTTCGGTCAACTTGGTCACTGAGTCATAGTCTAGGGTCGGTCAAAGGTCGCTGCCAAAGAGAGAGAGAAAAGAAACACTCTGCGTGCACTCTAACCTAGATTAGAATGGTTATCACTTTATCTAATCCGGAAACCTCCCACTGTCCTGTCAAATTCTCCTCCAAACCTGAAAGAAGAATCAATCGGGATCACCCGAAGAGTAAACCAACTCATCAGTGGGAATCGGGATCCAACTCTCATCGCATGATAACGTGATGGAATGCATCCACGTTACTCATACTCCAGAAGGTATGTGCATACTTGGCAAGTTTCAGTTTCTTTAGAAACTCCCGATATGATTTTTGCCCCATGCTCTTATGATCATGACTAAGGGCCAGCCCATCATAAGTCACATGTCAAGTTCTTCCCATCATTATCTTGTTAATTTGAACCCACCCGTACTCGCCCTTGACTAAGGGCCAACAAGGCTGTACGACTGTCCCAAACCAACGCATCTATCTATACAACATGTGAATACCCCAGCAGCTACCAATCACTATGTCCTGGCTAAGGGCCAGACCAACATAGCTTGAATACTACTGACCATTCATATGAAATGACGGAGGGCTACGGCTGGTTTTTGGCGAAAAACCTTTAGCGTAGTGAACTTGATATCGCTGAAGGAACCTGATAGCTTTTTAAAATATAGTGGCGAAAACCATTTGCTAAAGAGGTCACTCCCGGTAAAGGGATCTCGGCTCTTTCCTCGTGGAATGAGGTGCAGGATATTCCACTGAATACCGCGATGCAAAGCAACTTGTAATCGACTATAGTGAAGTTATTACCCTGACGCAAACTTCTGCCCAAGGGGTCAGTCCCGGTGAAGGGATATCGGCCCTTGCCCCGTCGAATGAGGTGCAGGATATTCCACTGAATACCGCTATGCAAAACAAAAGGAAACGTCTTTGCAATAACACTCTTTAAATTTGTTCCAACAACTAAAACAGGTTTGTTTTACATTGCATTGATCAGAATCAACGCAGTCCCATCAATCAATCACACCAGAAAAGAACGAAAATAAAATGTACGTATATGCCATCCGCATTCGTCACTGGGTCCCGTCATCACCCGTTAGGTTACTTAACTAACGACAGAGCGGGGACTGGACTAGCGCGGGTGTAAAACATATACAACATCTAATAGTATATAAACCAATATACAATAATCGCTCCAGGCGTGATAATATGCAACATTACAGAAAAGTAATAAGCATCACAGAACAATACAGATAATCTGGGATCCCCGAGTTTCACAGAGCCGCTGCTGAAACTCGACGTTCCCCTGTCGTGTGGATAGCCTGTGCAATGAAACCTAGACCCCTACGGGTGCGGCAAGTTACCCGCCAAAACCTGAAGCGAGGCAGCCCCCTACAGCATAGTGAATGGACCACCCTGCACTCCACGGAATCCGGTAATCTTGGGCACCCCTCCTTGGGTCAACCTGTACCCCCTACGAGTACGGTGAATAGTCTACCAATTCTAGAGTGGGACCCCTCTGCCTCTCAAAGCCATGAGATGCGGACCCGTTGCCCCCCAGAACCCGGCTATCCGTGAACTCCGTCGCGGGGTAAAACCCAGTACAGTAATGAAAAATAGTACAACAGGTACATCGACCGCAACCTGGTCGTGCCCCAAAAGAATATTATACAACAGGCAGTGACGGCAGTCCACAAGTTGGACGCTCGCCCCGCAATATCAAATGTACAAATAAACTCAAACTGTACTACCATTGCACACTGCTATCCACCACGACAAATCCGCAACATCACAGTACAACACAGAACATCAACGCGAATGTCACGTTCGTAAACCCGTCTAAAAGAACTATAGCAATCAGACGCGGTCTACCGATCAAATGACATTCCCGGTCGGAGATATAATGTAAGCACTGTAAACTAACATGTTTAAATTTCGATCGACTAAATATCACAAAGTGGGCCCCACGACTTACTGGTGAACAGTAACAAAATCTGGGCCAAAACGATATTGACCAAAAACCACAAAATCCAACAGAGAACTCACTGTCCAAATTTGGGAGCATGAGCTCACCAAGTGGCCGCGGATGCGCGGCCAAACCATGGGTTTGGCCGCGTTTCCGCGGCGGTTTGGTGGATTCATGTCCCCAAATTTTGTCGTGGTTCTTAAAAAACCCTGCACAGTTTTCTGAGATATGTGAAATATTTTTAGGACACCGTTTAAAATCAACAGAAACTGTCAAGATGAAAAAATGTGATTTTTGATTTCCGGTTCGATCGATGTTTTAAACGCGTTAGCACAAGTTAGTATAGCAAAATGGTTAGGCTCTGATACCACTGTAAGTCTACGCTAGCGCCCCGGCAGTCTACAGACGCCAAATGCGGAATAAAAACTTTTTAACTGGCGCTATCGTATACTTTAACCCGGATCTTCCATTATTGCTAAACTAACAAACTGTAAAGAGTGTAGAAAGGTTATACCGAACGATCCGAGTCCTTCGTTCTTTAACCATCATCCCACACTCCGTTGCGGCTGCTCCGATTTCGTCGATCTCCGATCTTCTCGTCTAGGTGGCACCACATCACCGATTCTTTAAACGGGCTCCCGCCTCTGACTTGAGGCAACTCGGTCGTCAAGTTTGCTAAAAGAGACGACCAAGAATGATGTAGAGAATGAGTAGATGACTTTGTCTCGTTCCGTCCAAAGCTATGGACGGACGGTTAATGAAGTTGCCGTGGGAATTGGGTGATGGAATGAAATGAACTGTGAAATTCCATACACCCCAAATACTATCATAATCTTTTCTACAAATGAAAACTACCAAAGTGAGTGAGTAGGAGAGAGAGGGCCGGCCTCTTATAGGAGGGGGGGTGATCGTAGGAGAGGGGGGTGACCATTAGAACAAAATATCATAATGTGAACACAAAATAAATATCTTAAGCTTAACAAAAAATGGTTGAAATCAAAGCATGAGTCACAAGACACCTCACCAAATCTAGAACCTTCTAGAACCTTCTAGAAGCACGACTCACCCTCATCCAAGAAAAGATAAATCGGTCTTTAACCAAATGTTAAAAGACGGCTGATAGAAAACTGGAAACTGGCAACTTCCAAAAGTGATCCCGAAACGACTTTCAGGATAACCCCGTAACTGTATAAATATACCCGCATTTGTATTACGACCGAATACAAATGCAACTGAGACAAAGATATTATATCTACTCAATATAATACTCGGATCCGGCTTAAACCAAAGCCGACCAGTATCATCTGCCCGAAAACTGACACGTGCGTAAACGCACGTGCATTTTCCGAACCCTGCCATAAAACCATACGGCCTCTACAACGTTTCGCCCGAACTTGGGAAACTGTCTGTGGGGAACTCTAATGACTCGTCAGTACCCTGGCAGTGGGTTTAACCACAAACCGTCAGCGGCACTAGCTATGCGTAACGGCTGCCCATGGACTGACCTCAAGGGAGGCCGATGAGCGCACTCAAGGGAGGCCGATGAGTGAACTCATCCAGAAACCCTACTGAGCCTAACAGTGACAATGTATATACAGTCCGGTCCGTTCGTCAATGAGTATCGCATATCCGCCTAGGGGGCTAGTAACGTCAGACCCCCAGAAGCAGTATAAGTCGTGTCGGAGTGATGCCCAATAACACCCTGAGATACTACTGGAGTACCTACCAGTAAATCTCCTGCCACGGCCGTGGGCTATGTGTAATGGCTCTCCTAGACACAGCACGATCTCGCCCCCAATACCGGGAGAGACGAATCCCCTGCCGATCCACTCACGTGCCTCCATATGGCTCGAGACTGTACCTAAAAGCTACCTGTTTGCACGACTCCATTGAGCCGTGGTAGGGTAGAAATCAAAGCACAGTGGGAACTCACACGAGACAAATGACGACCTCAGGTCGATGAACTAACCTGTACACATGTCACCAGGGAACTGCTATCTGACGATAGGTATAGTACTAACTAGCAGATTCCCGGCGAGTCCTGTCCGATGTACTCATAACCCAATGAGCACCTGTATACATCTTAGGTGATCCAACTGACACCAGTGGCTTGTGAGACCGGTCACCGCCCCTCGTCGGGGTCTCGACTGTATACACTAGTCTACTCCGGAGTATCGATGCCCTGTCTCGAAACTCCCACGACTAGGGACCACAATTAAGGATATGCATATAAACTACCCAACTCTCACGTATATGATCGCCATCATACTGTTGGTAGTAAAGCAAGATCCTAAGGGCTCTATCAAAGTGTAACATGCAATCAGTCACCTGAACATGTACACGACTGATAAAGGCAAACCAGATAGCATACTATCATCTCGAGTAAGACTGTTCTACCGGGATAGGTCCTCCGCAATCATTGCAATCACCTACCTGCGATCCAATAATTGACTATGAGGGCACTATCTCCAACAGTGTTGCAGCCAAGTCTGTTGGTCACTGTCACCCTGTATTACCAGTACATTGATTCTGAACGAATGTTATTAGATACCGAACCTGATATACAAAATCATATCAGTCTCTTTATTAGTAAAGAAATGATAAAATTTTGTATTGTTGGATAATGTTTTGAACATTTCCTATATCAAAAGTTGATCGGTTCAGGCACGTTATCTAAAAGCGTTGATGTTCTAAATCAAACTACAGTTCTTTAGTATACTGAACACACACAAGAGGAAGAGTTCAGAAATGAACGAATCTTTCTTGAGGCGTTGTATACTAGGTCATATCAATGCGACCTGACTGGCTGAAGTTACATTTTAGATGCATATTTAAATCAGTTTGAATTTACATCTTGTGAAACTCGCCAGTCATGTCACAAAGATAAGATGACCATAGCTCCGTTTACTGGAAACAGAGAAAGAGTTAGTAAACTCTTGGGACTGATACATGTTGATTTATGTAGGTCCCCTTTCTACACATGCCAAGAACGGTTCTTTATACTTCATTACATTCTCTGATGATCTCTCAAGATTCAGACATATGTTCCTGTTGAAACACAAGTCCGAACCTTTTGAGATATTCACAGAATATGATTTAGAAGTAGAAAACCAAAACACGGGTATAAGTATTATGTCCTATGATGAGATCAGTGAGGAGAATACTTGTGCATGGAATTCCTGGACTATTCTAAAGGAGAATGAGATTCTCTCTCAGCATTACTCCTCCATATACACAATAGCACGATGGTATATCGGGGCGGAGCAATCATACCCTATATGATAAGGTGTGCTCTATGATGAGTACTACTGAGTTACCTATTTTCCTTTTGGGAGATATGCACTTGAGAAGATGTATACCTATTGAATAGGGTTCAAATCAAATCAGTTGCCTACCGCTTCATATGTGATATGGAAAGGGAAGAGCCCATATCTTAAGTTGGTTAAGATTTGGGGTTGTCCAGCCTATGTCTGAAAAACAAAATCCGGACAAGCTCGAGGCAAGATCTGTTATGTAGAACTGGAAATGTTCCAGCTATACAAACTTCAGCCGATGATTTGAAAGAACCAAAGGATTCAATAGTTACCAACGAACCTCAGCCTCTCCGCCGATCTAGTAGGGTTCCTCACCCACCTGAGAGATACTTCGGTTTCTCTATGACAGTGGGAGCGAGGATTGCATCATGAGATGATGACCCAACTAGTTTCGAGCTGGCCATCAGGAGTAAGACTCTATAAGAATGGCTGGATGCTTAGTGATCTGAGATGGAATACTTATACACCAACAAAGTATGGACTTTAGTTGCTATATCTGAAGGGTTAAATCCCCATCAGGAGCAAGTAAATCTTGAGAAGATTACTTGGTGTACATGGAAAGGTTGAGACTTTCAAAGCTAGACTTGTTAAAGGTTTTCGTCATCGACCAGGCGTGGATAATGATAAAACCTTTTCCAGTGGCTATGCTTAAGTCCATCCGGATCCTACTTGCCACGGCTACATACCATGACTACGATATCTGGTGGTTGGGTGTCATGACAGCTTTTCTAAATGATGTTTTAGAAAAGAGCGTCTATAAGTACACAGCCAGAGGGCCTCGTAGACAGTGGGAGCAGCGGAAACGTGTGCAAGATGCTTTATAGGATAAAGCAGGCATCGCGGAGTTGGAACATCTGTTTTGATGAAATAGTCAAAGAGTTTGACATCATCAAAATGGTAGATGAACCTTGTATATACAAAAAGGTAGTAGGGAGTATGGTGATGATCCTCGTAGAGTACGTGGATGACATACTCTTGATAGGGAAAGAATTTCCTATGCTACGCTCGATCAATCTCCGCCTATCACAATGATTCTCCACATAGGATCAAAGTGATACCTACTAAATCCTGGGTTTTGGACCTATGAGATAGATCTAAATGGATGTTAGAATACTCACTAGCTGTAGTGAGATGGCATAAATTGATCCAGGGAAGAATCATTGGAAGTGTTCCAGGGTGATAATGACGACTGAGTGTCAGTCACAGGCATTGTCTTTACCCTCAGTAAAGGGACGGTATGTTGGAAGAGTTCCAAGCTAGATACCGTGGCATACTAGACGATTAAGGCTGGATACATCGCTACTTAAGATGCTACCAAAGAGGCAGTCTGGGTGTATATTAGTTCATGAGATGAACTTCGTTCCTTCCATTGTGTGACAATGGAGTTGTGGCTTATGCCAAGGAATGTCTGTCCCATCAGTGATCCAGACATATTCTAAGGCAGTATCACCTGATCATGGAGATGGTTGATCTCCAGGGTGATCGAGGTTTGGAGAGTAGACTCAGAGGACAACACAGCGGATCCACTCACAAAGGCCTGTTCCCAGAGAGAGATTTTTATGGGATGGTTGAGTATGAGATACTACAACCACTGCTATCAGATGGCCCTAGTGCAAGTGGGAGATTGTTAGTTATATCTATGCCCTAGAGGCCATTACTGTACATTGGATGTATATTGTAGTGGATGCTGGGACATATATAGGGAGGACTTTCTTGCTCGACATGATAGTATGCTATCTGGTTGAACTTTACCTTAACGTGTATACTGGGTGTCTCTCTGTTACATGTTGGTAAAGCCCCTAGGATGTGTACTTGACTACCTGGACTATGATGCGGATCATACTAGTGGGGACATGGTAGTCCATAAGTACATCCTTCAAAGTCCCTAGTCGTGGGTGTATCGAGACGGGGCATTGATATACCAGAGTAGTCTAGCGTATACCTTCTCGACCCATACAGATGGGCGATGGATGATCCCATATCCATTGGTGTTTGACATCAGAGATGATATACGGGTGCTCAGTGGAGACTGGGTACACTGGACGGACTCGCCGAGAACTCCCAGATGGTATTATACCTTACGTCAGATGGCAGTTCTCTTGTGACACTGGTACAGAGTAGTCTGTTGACCCGAGATCGTCATAGAGTCTTGTGTGGTTCCCACTGTGCTTTGATTTCCACCTTACCACGTCCAAGAGGGCGTGCAAAACGGTGGTTTTTGGGTACAGTCCCGAGTCACATGGAGGCAATGAGCGATAGGAGGGGATTCGTCTCTCCCGGTATAGGGAGTTGATGTTGTGCTGTGTTCGATTGGCTATAACCGGAAATCCCTGGCCAGGGTTGCTGAGATTTACTGGTAAGTGTTACCAGTAGTTTCTCGAATTGTTATAGACCTCATATCGACACGACTTATCGAGCTATTGGGGTCTGACGTTTACCACCCCTAGGCGAGATATGCGACATATCAGACGACGAGACCAGACTGTACGGTAAGTGTTACTGGTTGGATTCACAGGAGTGTGAGCGGGCTTGCTCGTCGATCTTCTGATCGCTCAATACCCGGGTGGCCGTTACGTTTAGCAGACCGCTTGCGGCTTATGGGTGTTTGATATGATCATCACCTGCTGCCGGCGTATTGACGAGTCTTTAGAGTCCTACACAGAGGTTTCCTGGCTCAAGCGAAATGAAATAGGAGCGCATATGAGATATGTGCGGGACCGAGAATGATACCAGTATGTGATACTGTATTCGATTCTCGCGATTTGTAACATTGATCGGTTATATGCGTTATAGCCGGGTTATCGGATCAAGTGTTGATTCGATAAGTTGTTACTATTGATATTAGTCGGTTATATGCGATATGACCGGGTCGTTAAATCAAGTGTTGATTTAATGATTTAATGTATAATTATATATTTGATATATCACTTTACATTAACTAATATAGGTTCACTTAAATGGATTTTCTCACTAGAAGTTCACAAGTTGTATATGTGATATACTTTTGTGCACTTGATTGTATCATGTTTGATGATACATGTTAACTTGGTTAAGTGTAAAGATTAAACCATGGTTAAGTTAATGATTAGGGTTTTGCTTTTCTTTCTTATTTATTTATTTATTTATTTTGGAAAGAATAAAGAGAAAATGGTGGCTTTCTTTTTTTGTAGTTGAATCTTCATGAAGGTTTGACTTTGTAACCATTTTGTCTTCATGCTTAACCCTAACCATTTAAACAAACCATGGTCTATTATCTACACTTAACTAGGGTTAGGATATGATAAGTATTCATTTTTTTTTCTATTTTGAAAATACTTATGATATTCTTTCTTCTTCTTCTTCATCTTCTTCAATGAAGAAAGCTTGACTTCATCAATGGTGAATTGATGAAATGAGTGTGAAATCCAATTCTAAAGTGAACCCACTTCCTATTTCTTCATCCTCTACCTCTTGCCAAGTAGTATAGGGTGTTTCCTTCACAAGTTTTCATGGCTTGGTGAAGGTGGAGCTTGATCTTGTGATGCCTCGACGTAGATCATCTTCGGCACGAAGCCGACGACCTTGCCCGCCCATTTCTCCGATGAAGCCGACGCTAGAGCCCGGGTTTCCATTTGGACAGCGAGGAGACTTCATTGCGGAGCTATGGAGGTGGAGGACCGGATCTACAAAGGTTGTATTTCCGTTCTTGTAGTTAAGTTGTTAACTAGTTTCTTTTGTCGCCTAAAATTCTAGTTAACGATCCGTATTAGGGTTTCTCGGCACTTGTAAATTTTGAAATTGGCATGGTTGATGCCTTATGAGACCTCATTAGTGTGCCTAGGAACCCTACATCTAGAAAGGTGTCAACGGGGTTATACCTCTGGGAAAACGAGGTTTACTTTAATTAGGTCTGTACGAAAGCACGAGAAACCTCCCTCAAAGTACCAGCACTGGCCTGGTTGAAAGATTGGCGAACTTGTAGGGTGTAATTAATCCCAGCTAGTCTTTTCTTTTAGGGTTTGAAGGAAGATTTGACTAAAACAGTAGGAGACATCCTGATTAGATATATTAATAACCAATCTAATCTTGCAAGAGCATACGCTGAGAGTTTTCTTCTACCTTTCTCCAGGTAGCGACCATGTCACGCCTTAATCAAGATATAATACGGATGTATTGACCGAACCCGGTTGTTATACTGCGCTAAGGAACGTTGGTCCCGCTCAAACTTATAATTTTTATAAGACAGAGCAGGAAATAGGGGATTACCAGAATTCCCGTGCCGCCCAAACGAAGAAAGTGCATGCTGATACATCTTCTTCGGGTGTGTTCATTACTGAGAACTGTTTCTCAGTATCCTTTACGTCCTGGGTATAAGATACCGGATCAGGATCCCGCAAATGTAATTTGTTATATGGGCTACAGAGAGGTAGAGAACTGAGAACGGGTGATAAGTTTCAAGAGTTGGAAATGATGCAAGTGTTGCAGCCAAGTCTTTTGGCAGTTATCACCCTGTATTATCAGAATACATTGATTCTGAACGAATGTTATTAGATACCGAACTTGATATACAACATCATATCAGTCTCTTTATTAGTAAAGAAGGATATAATTTTGTATTGTTGGATAATGTTTTGAACATTTCCTATATCAAGAGTTGATCGGTTCAGGCACGTTATCTAAAAGCATAGACGTCCTAAATCAAACCACAGTTCTTAACGTACAGAACACACACAAGAGGAAGAGTTCAGAAATGAACGAATCCTTCTTGAGGCATTGTAGACTAGGTCATATCAATGCGACCCGACTAGCTGAAGTTACATAAAGATGCATATTTAAATTAGTTTGGATTTACATCTTGTAAAACTTGCCAGTCATGTCACAAAGATAAGATGACTGATCAGTCGAAAATATTGTATATTTTAGCCGGCAATTTCCTCATCATTTGCATTCATATAGAAGTGTTCGGTATCCGTATTTCACATATTAGCAAATCTATCACAGATTATAAGATTACATGTATTAGACCTTAAAACCGGCATTTCTAAGGAAATTGACTGCATTGCATGGCATCGCAATATTTCTATATGTCGCAACCCGTATTTCGAAGTCTGTGTAGGAAAAGGAAAGCTTGCTCGAACATTACACCGCTCAAAAGATACGCCAACTCACTAATTTCAGATCTGGTATCATTACAAAGGAGCAATCACAATTCAGCATATCAGACAAAGCCCTAAAATACAGTACAAAGCATCACCAAAAGAATCAAGGCCCAAGCCTCCAACATGGCCGCGGATCCGCGGCAGTGGCTTGCTAATGCCGCGGATCCGCAGTTGAATAAGGGAGTTACCTCCTTGGTTTTGGTGCAAAACTCCTACATCAGTGGCTACAGTTCAGAAATGCACTCCAACTTCCAGAAGACTCCAGGGACTTCTACCAGATCAGCAAACACTTTGATCTACACTAAACTAGCCTATCATTCTAGAACTTTCCTCCTAAACCCTAGCTTAAACCCTAAGCTAAGTCTAACAAACTCTCTCAACAAACTTTTGGAGGAAACTACCATTTCAAACCTAAACCTAGGGCTTGGGAAGTCTATAAATAAGACCCTAGACTCAAGGAAGAGGGATCATCTTATATCATCACATATCATACATCCAAGAGAGGGTGTGATTCATTTTAGTTCATTTTTAGCCATTCTCCTTCTTCATCTCCTTTTTCCACAAGTTTAGTGAGAGAGCTTGTAGGAAACCCTAACCCTAATTCCAATTAAAGATCAAGATCCCGAGTACCCATTAAGCAAGAAGCCTTACAACCTTTAGGAGCGGAGCCGATCTTCAACGGAGCAAGCGATCCGAGCCGATCCACGACTCATGAAGCCGAGCGACGCCCGATCAACGATTTAGATTCTTCCTCTTGTAGTTCTTGAAGCGAATGTAATCAAAATTGTTGAGATAAATAAAGGTGATATTCTTTTATCTTGTTTTCTTTAAATTCTGCATCATGATATCTTTACAATTTGTGAATCTTTTCTGTGTGGTGATGTGTGAATAAAACTCCGCTCGTCGAGGAGTCGAGACGGTTAATAGAATGATGATGTAACATAGCTTTAATCGATTCTTGAGTCCTACGAGTTTTGTAAACCCTAGCAAGTTCAAGAAACGACGACCCATTTCGTTTCGATGCTTTCTTGATTGACATCGATCGAAATTGGGGAGTCACGATCGTTTCTTGAATTTGGTAGAGGCTAGAAAAGGAATGATATTGACGAAAGAACAAGGGTTAAAAGATGAACCCTAGTTTCATCAAGAAAGCCTTAACTCTCGTCAATGATCATCGATCTAGTATCAATCCTTCGAAGGACAAGAACACGATATCTTTAGATTACATCACGTCTATTGATCCTATCGATTCCTACGAGCCTCTTTTAGATTCTTGATTGTTGATTGGAAATATCTTCGATACACCGATTCTTGACTGTTTATCTTTTTCTTGATTCTTGAATAGAATAGTGACACTTGAAAATCAATACTCTTGAATCATGTTTTCGTTTATCTTAGCTTAACTTTTCAATTCAAGCATATCAATACAACGAATCGTGCAATCCCTGTGGACGATCCGCACTCATTCATGAACTACAATTGACACCGTAGTTTGATTGCGGTCAAAAATATTTTTTTGGTTGTGAAGTTCTTTACAAATTTTCTACATACTACACAACAGGAAAATCTACCAATCAAAATGGCGCCGTTGCCGGGGATTACGCGCTAATTCGTTTACATTTTATAGTTTGAATTGAAAGAATTATTCCATTGTTGTTTTTGAGATCAAAATTCGTGCAAACCCTAAACGATTTGCTGTTGTTCATTGCAAGGAAATCTGGAGCTGTTTGGAAATTGATAGAAATTTTTGGAAAATACCAGAGAGCTGAGGGAGTTAACAGGAAGTTCCTGAAGAAATTTGGTGCATTGATTCCTTGAAAGGACCGCGGAAGGGCGGCATTAGGAGACTTACGCGGCGGAACCGCGGCCTCTTAGGGGGTTCTCTGAAAACTTTTTAGTGCAGGTAATTCCTTACTCTCTCCCCTCTCCTCTTTTAGCTCCAACTAACACTTTGCTGCAGGATTCTTTGCAAATAATCGCAGCGCCGCAAAAGCAAAATTAAAATTGTGCGTGATTTTGATTTCTTGGTTGTTTGCATTCTAATACGGAAATTTAAGGAGCACGGCCAAATCCAAATTAGGTGGGGATTTCATTACCCTTCCTAGGCCCCGAAAATCGCAAAACTTGCATCTGCATTACCCTCATTAATTAAAAAATATTTAGAGATGACTCTAAGGACCGTCGCGCTCAATTAGGACAAGAGAAGGCCGTGGGTAATTCATTGCTTATCCGCGTTTTCTTGTGGTGTCTAAGGCGAGTGTGTCTAAGGCTAGTGGTTTTTAATTAGGCCCACTACTTACGTAGTGGAGTACCTTCCCACTTACCTGGCACTTATCCGGCCACAGGGGGACAAAGAGGCAGTGGAGGATTCTATCCTGCGACTTGTCTTTTGGCAGTTAGGAGCGGTCTAGAGCCGGACCTAGGTGACCACTAGATTCTAGGGTTGTGTGCTGCATTTGTTTTGTCGCATCATTTTTTCAAAAATCCGACCCTTTTTCAAAAGCAAACACCGCATTCATTTACCCCTAATTATAAGCCAACGCTGCCACTTGTACTAACCCTTTTTAGTACAAGATAGGCTGGACACGGGATTCTAGTGCCCGTTTAGTCCGCGTACCCTTTATCGACTCCGAAGTCGATATTTCTCCATTTACCTTTTCTTTACCTACTACCACACCCACACCGATGGATCCGAATCCATCAAACTTCTTTAACCCTAATCTGCCACCGTCCGTTGATGCGCAGAATCCACCCCGCATTTCTATCCAGGAGAGATGCTATCCACATAGAGGTCCTCTTTCGACCTGCTTATCCACACCACCAGCCAATGGGGATAACTTTGAGATTAAGCCCCAGTATATCAATCTTTTACCCAAATACCACGGACTCGAGACTGAGGACGCTTACGTTTTCATTACCAAATTTGAAAACGTATGCGCAATGATGGGTACGTCACAACTTTCAGTGGATGCTATGCGTCTACGACTTCTTCCATTTACTTTGTGCGATATAGCCGAGAAGTGGCTATATAACACTACAGCACACTCTATTACGAATTGGGAAGAATTCGTCGCTGCATTCCTTAAGAAATTCTACCCACACCAAAAGACAGCTCGAATCCGTAGCGAACTGAACCAATTTGCCTAGCTCCCTGCTGAACCATTCTCTAAATACTTTGAACGTTTCAAGGATCTATTGGTTCAATGTCCTCATCATGGCATCCCGAGATGGGAGCTTTGCCGAATCATATATGAGGGCAGTAACCCTAACACTAAACAGAGCCTTGAAAATATGTGTCAAGGTACTTTTATGACTAAGGATGATGGGGAAGCTTGGCGATATTTAGAAGAGTTCGCTGAAAAATCACTACAGTGGAAGAGTGGAACCCAACCATTGAATAGGGGTAGCGTACACCAAATAGATGTGTCCATAGGTGTTCGAGCTGAAATGGCAGCAATGCAAAAGAAGCTCGACGCTATGGAACACAAATTTGCAGCGGCCTCCCTAAACCCAGTGTCACTCCCCAAAACTGTTTGTGGGTGCTGTTCTGATCCGTCACATTTAACGGAAGAATGTCCATTAAACTCTGCGTTTCAAGGTCACGAGCATTCTAATGCCGCATTTCAAAGACCTCGAAACGATCCATATTCTTCCACGTACAATCAGGGTTGGAGGAATCACCTGAATTTTGCTTGGAACCAAAACCAATCTCAAAACACGGTTCCAAACACGAATAATTTTCAAAGGGCTCTTCCTCCACCACAACAGCAACCCCTTCAACTCACTCAGCACCCCTATCAGTCACAAAATTTCCAAAACCAGGGCAACAATCCTGCACAGTCTAATCCTATGCAGTTGTCCTGTCCTGACGATTTCTCTCAATTCACTCAAACCATGAAATCACTTTTATCAAATTTCATAGAGGTTTCGGCTGAGGTTAGATCTTCCGTCGGTGAGATAAAGAAAAACTCAGCGTCCCAAGCTGAGAGTATCAGAACGATGGAAGCTGAAATCGCACGACTTAAAGCCGAAATGAGTGCGAGAGAAAAAGGGAAACTTCCCTCTCAACCCCTACAGAATCCTGGGCATTACAATGTAAATGCCATTACAACGTTGAGATCGGGAAGAGTGCTGAATAATAATGTCGGGGAAGATATTGATAATACTGAAAATCATATCAACACCCCGGCTGAGACCTTTCCACACACTTCTCCTTCTGATCCTTCTTCTTCTACCAAACCACCTTCTAGCGAGCCTATTCTCCATTTCCCATTAGGCTCAACACCTTCACCCAACCCTTATAGTTCTCCACAGACGGTCCCCACACCTCTTTTGGGACCTCGTCTACCCCCTTTTCCTTCTCCTATGATGGACCCTGCGCTTATTCCGAAAGCTCCTTACCCGAACCGGCTAAGGGCTAATAGAACGAGTCCTCATATGGAGAAAATTATAGAAATGTTCAAACAGGTTAACATCAATATCCCTCTCCTAGATGCGATTCAACAAGTCCCCGCTTATGCGAAAATTCTTAAGGACTTGTGCACTAGGAAGAGGAAGACTCAAGTGCCGAAGAAGGTCTTCATGTCTAATAATATCAGCACTGCTTTTATACCCCAGCTTCCAAAGAAACGAAAGGACCCAGGTTGTTCTACAATATCAATTTCGATTGGGGGTAAAAACATAAATTGTGCTCTTTTAGACCTTGGCGCAAGTGTTAACCTGCTCCCTTATTCTGTCTATGAGCAATTAGGGATTGGAGAGCTGAAACCTGCTCATTGCACTCTCCAGATGGCAGACCGATCTATCACTAAACCAAGGGGTGAATTAGAGGATGTGTTGATAAAGGTCGGGGAATTTGTTTTCCCTGTAGACTTCATTGTGCTCGACACACATCCTGCAGCAAACCCCCGGGGCCAAATTCCGGTGATTCTGGGTCGTCCTTTCCTTGCCACTTCCAACGCTGTTATAAACTGTAGAAATGGTTCAATGAACTTATCATTTGGAAATATGACCATTGAACTAAATATCTATAAAGTTGGAAGTCAGCCATCAGAACCCTCTGCTCATATTTTAGATGTGTGCTCTGTCCATGAGATCGCTCCCGATAGTTGTGGAGCTGAGGATCTTTGCTTTACTGATCTCGATGACATTACCACATCTCTGTTTGATTTCACACAAGATCTTAGTGAGGACACTTTACCTACACTTGAGTCCTGGACTTCTGACTTTTCTCCACCCGAGTCTGTATCTGTCACGGGCTCTGAGCTTCTTTGTAGATCCAAAAATCACTCAACGATCCCTCCTTCTATCATTTCTCCGCCTGAGTTAGATCTCAAAATTTTACCTTCTCACCTGAAATATGCATATCTAGGTGAGAATGAGTCTTTACCGGTTATCATATCTGCTTCTCTTGCATCAGAGCAAGAGAATGCCCTTTTATCGGTATTGAGATCTAACAAAGAGGCGTTTGGTTAGAGTATGGCGGACATCAAAGGGATTAGTCCCTTGATAGTTGAACATCATATACATGTGATGGATGATGCCAGACCAACCCGAGAACCACAGAGACGGTTGAATCCCGTCATGAAGGAAGCGGTCATGAAAGAGATCGTCAAATGCTTAGATAATGGTATTATATACCCCATCTCCGATAGCCAGTGGGTGAGTCCTATACATGTCGTTCCTAAGAAATCCGGCATCACAGTTATCACAAATGACGCGAATGAGTTGATTCAGACACGCGCCCAAACTGGGTGGCGTGTATGCATCGATTATAGAAAACTCAACGCTGCCACGAGGAAAGACCATTTTCCTCTACCATTCATTGATCAGATGCTGGAACGCTTAGCAGGACGAGAATATTATTGTTTTATGGACGGATACTTAGGCTACAATCAGGTCCCCATCGCCAAAAAGGATCAAGATAAAACCACTTTTACTTGTCCTTTTGGTACCTTTGCTTACAGTCGCATGCCCTTTGGGTTATGCAATGCTCCCGCTACCTTTCAGCGGTGTATGATGGGGATATTCTCTGATATGGTAGAGAATTTTCTGGAGATCTTTATGGACGATTTCTCAATTTTTGGAGACTCTTTTTCTGATTGTCTAGCGAATCTTGACGCTGTTCTTACTCGTTGCAAAGAGAAGAACTTGACATTAAACTGGGAAAAATGCCATTTTATGGTCCAAGAAGGAATAGTCCTTGGACATGTCATTTCACAGAAAGGCATTGAGGTTGACAGAGCTAAAATAGATGTCATTCAAAACCTCCCTCATCCCAAAAGCGTCAAAGATATTCGCTCCTTCCTTGGCCATGCGGGCTTTTATAGGAGATTCATTAAGGACTTTAGCAAAATTGCTAGACCTTTAACTCTTCTCCTGGCCAAGGATACGACCTTCCACTTTGACTCGGACTGCGAGACAGCTTTCGACTCACTTAAACACTCACTCACTTCAGCCCCCGTTTTATCATCACCAAACTGGGACTACCCCTTTGAGCTGATGTGTGACGCATCTGATTTTGCAGTAGGTGCAGTCTTAGGACAGCACATCGATAAGATGCCACACGTGATTTACTATGCTAGTAAGACCCTGAATGATGCGCAAATCAATTATACAACCACCGAGAAAGAGCTTTTAGCGGTTGTATTTGCATTAGAAAAATTCAGGCCTTACTTAATCGGCTCACCTATAGTTGTGTATACTGACCATTCCGCTTTGAAACATCTTCTAGCGAAGAAAGATACAAAAGGTCGACTAATACGTTGGATCCTACTGTTACAAGAATTCGATCTTGTTATCAAAGATAAGAAAGGATGTGAAAACGTAGTAGCTGACCACCTTTCACGCATCATTTCTTCCCCTGTGACCCTGCCGATCAATGATTCATTCCCTGATGAACAACTCTTGAGCATATCCACTGAACCATGGTTCAGGGATATTGTGAACTATCATGCCACGGGACTAATACCGAGCGATTGGTCAAAACAGGACAAATATCGTTTTCTTTCCCAAGTAAAACACTTTTACTGGGACGAGCCCTATTTGTTTAAATATTGTCCTGATCAGATCATACGCCGGTGTGTCCCGAATGAAGAGTTCAAGAGTGTTCTTTCATTCTGTCATGATCAGGCTTGTGGGGGTCACTTTGGTCCTAGAAAGACAGCGGAAAAGGTTTTGCAATGTGGATTTTATTGGCCGACCTTATTCAAGGACGCATTTGAGTATTGCAAAACCTGTACACAATGTCAGTATACGGGTAGAATATCCCAGAGGAATGAAATGCCTCAGCAACCCATCTTGGTTGTTGAAATATTCGATGTTTGGGGCATTGATTTTATGGGTCCTTTTCCCAACTCCTTTGGGAATTTGTACATTTTGCTGGCGGTTGATTATGTCTCCAAGTGGGTAGAAGCCATTCCATGTCGCACTAATGACAAGAAAGTTGTCATTAAGTTCTTGAAAGAGAATATCTTTTCACGATTTGGACACCCACGCGCTATTATTAGCGATAATGGGACACACTTCTGCAACAGATCTTTCGAGACTCTGATGCGAAAATACTCAATCAACCACCGACTTTCTACACCCTATCATCCCCAAACAAGCGGGCAGGCTGAAATCTCAAACAGACAAATCAAACTTATCCTGGAGAAAACTGTTGCTAAAAATAGAAAAGACTGGTCGACCAAATTGACGGATGCTCTTTGGGCATTCCGAACTGCATATAAAACCGACCTAGGAATGTCTCCATATAGGATAGTGTTTGGGAAAGTATGTCATTTACCCGTCGAGATAGAGCATAAAGTATTGTGGGCTATAAAAGAAATAAATTTTGATCTAAACCTTGCTTGCAACTTTCGGAAGCTGCAACTTAACGAGCTAAGCGAACTCCGCGATGAAGCTTATGATAATGCTGTAATCACAAAGAATAGGACTAAGGTTTTTCACGATAAAAACATTTTGAGGAAAACATTTTCACCTGGTCAACAAGTCCTTCTTTATGATTCACACCTTCACGCGGGTAAGCTCCGATCTCGATGGAAGGGACCTTTTGTTGTGCGGTCTGTATACCCGCACGGGGCAGTAGAAGTAGAAAATGTTAAAAACGACACCTTTTTCAAAGTAAATGGACATAGACTAAAGCCGTATTTTTCCACTGACCCCACGGAGGAGCTCTTGTTTTTACAAGAGCCAGTTTATTTGGATTAAAATTCCTCCGTCTCACCTTCATGTCCAGTATATCATTGCATCATTTTTTGAATGAAGGTGAGTGAAAAGAGTAAGTTTGGGGAAAGTTCTTCACTTATATATTTTGCCCCCACTAATAATTCCTCCCAGACTTACAAGTTTTGTAGATAGCTGTCGGCAACAGTGAGGACACTGTTGAAAACAAGTTTGGGGGAGGTTTGTGCTTATTTTCGCATCATTTGCATATCATCTGCCTAAGCACAAAACATTTCTTTTAAAAATCTATAAAAATTGAAAAGTTTTCAAAACCCATAAAATTTTAAAAAGTTTCAAATATAAAAATAATTTTAATATTTACACTTTTTTGTATATAAATAAGATAATGAAAGTTTAGATAGTGAAAAATTACATCCATGAGATTAGAAAAATTTAAGAAAATTAGAAGTTTTCTTATACGAACTAGTAATAAGTAGTTATGAGCCGTTGTCCCAAGGGTTAGTAAGATGAAGGACGTCACTAATCTGAGGATAAAAATAAGTCTGAAAAATAGTTTCTATTCTGGAAGCCAAACATTTTGAACGTTGCTACCCTGATATTCGCACTTACACACGTCTTGAAGCCTGGGATAGTAGAGGATACCTTGATATGCTCTTGTCTTAAAGCCAAAGTATGAAGGAAATAAAAAAAATAGAAAAGAAAAAAATGAATAAAAATATAAAGTGGTGAGAAAAATGGACACTGGTTTTGTTATCACCGAGGGCAATAAAAATGTATAGCGAGGGTGCTTCTTCACCTAGTGCCCTAAGGCCAACTGGTCTGGGAGTCACTGCTATGCCTGAGGTGGTGCAAGACGAGGAAAATACACCAAATAAGCAAGCACATGAGTAATCGGTCGGTTAGTACCTCAAGAAGTATTAACGATCGCATGAAAGTGTGTGAGCAATCTCATCTAAATATTCATCAATTAAAAAGTACTGAGGCTGATGGGCAAGAGTATGATAGCTTGAATTGAATTCTCCGGGTGTAGGGATGTCCTTTACACACACGCAGGGTTATATGATCGATGTTTTGGAAGAAAGATAGGAATGAAGAATAAGACGATGTTTTATTGAGGGAGGACGTGATTTCTAACATCTTTTCATGACCATTAAGATAGGGCTCATGACAACCGAAAAGCTAGCTTAGTTGGAAACCCTAATTTTCAAAGCTTTTCTTTTACAATTCTTTTCTTTAAATGTAAATTTCATGATCTTCCTTTTATTATTGGATTTTATGGGTGCAATCCGCTGAAAACCCTCAGGAGACAACACTCCTCCTACTAGGGACACCTAGAGGTTTAAAGGCTTGTTGCACGTGCTCAGTGCAATCGTGTTGCCTACGAAAGTGTGCTAGTTAGTTTTTATCTTTCTTTATTTTCTCCTTCTCTTTTTAATAAAACATTCGCTCGAGACGATCAAAATTAAGTTTGGGGGTATTTGATCAGTCGAAAATATTGTATATTTTAGCCGGCAATTTCCTCATCATTTGCATTCATATAGAAGTGTTCGGTATCCGTATTTCACATATTAGCAAATCTATCACAGATTATAAGATTACATGTATTAGACCTTAAAACCGGCATTTCTAAGGAAATTGACTGCATTGCATGGCATCGCAATATTTCTATATGTCGCAACGCGTGTTTCGAAGTCTGTGCAGGAAAAGGAAAGCTTGCTCGAACATTACACCGCTCAAAAGATACGTCAACTCACTAATTTCAGATCTGGTATCATTACAAAGGAGCAATCACAATTCAGCATATCAGACAAAGCCCTAAAATACAGTACAAAGCATCACCAAAAGAATCAAGGCCCAAGCCTCCAACATGGCCGCGGATCCGCGGCAGTGGCTTGCTAATGCCGCGGATCCGCGGTTGAACAAGGGAGTTACCTCCTTGGTTTTGGTGCAAAACTCCTACATCAGTGGCTACAGTTCAGAAATGCACTCCAACTTCCAGAAGACTCCAGGGACTTCTACCAGATCAGCAAACACTTTGATCTACACTAAACTAGCCTATCATTCTAGAACTTTCCTCCTAAACCCTAGCTTAAACCCTAAGCTAAGTCTAACAAACTCTCTCAAAAACTTTTGGAGGGAACTACCATTTCAAACCTAAACCTAGGGCTTGGGAAGTCTATAAATAAGACCCTAGACTCAAGGAAGAGGGATCATCTTATATCATCACATATCATACATCCAAGAGAGGGTGTGATTCATTTTAGTTCATTTTTAGCCATTCTCCTTCTTCATCTCCTTCTTCCACTAGTTTAGTGAGAGAGCTTGTAGGAAACCCTAACCCTAATTCCAATTAAAGATCAAGATCCCGAGTACCCATTAAGCAAGAAGCCTTACAACCTTTAGGAGCGGAGCCGATCTTCAACGGAGCAAGCGATCCGAGCCGATCCACGACTCACGAAGCCGAGCGACGCCCGATCAACGATTTAGATTCTTCCTCTTGTAGTTCTTGAAGCGAATGTAATCAAAATTGTTGAGATAAATAAAGGTGATATTCTTTTATCTTGTTTTCTTTAAATTCTGCATCATGATATCTTTACAATTTGTGAATCTTTTCTGTGTGGTGATGTGTGAATAAAACTCCGCTCGTCGAGGAGTCGAGACGGTTAATAGAATGATGATGTAACATAGCTTTAATCGATTCTTGAGTCCTACGAGTTTTGTAAACCCTAGCAAGTTCAAGAAACGACGACCCATTTCGTTTCGATGCTTTCTTGATTGACATCGATCGAAATTGGGGAGTCACGATCGTTTCTTGAATTTGGTAGAGGCTAGAAAAGGAATGATATCGACGAAAGAACAAGGGTTAAAAGATGAACCCTAGTTTCATCAAGAAAGCCCTAACTCTCGTCGATGATCATCGATCTAGTATCAATCCTTCGAAGGACAAGAACACGATATCTTTAGATTACATCACGTCTATTGATCCTATCGATTCCTACGAGCCTCTTTTAGATTCTTGATTGTTGATTGGAAATATCTTCGATACACCGATTCTTGACTGTTTATCTTTTTCTTGATTCTTGAATAGAATAGTGACACTTGAAAATCAATACTCTTGAATCATGTTTTCGTTTATCTTAGCTTAACTTTTCAATTCAAGCATATCAATACAACGAATCGTGCAATCCCTGTGGACGATCCGCACTCATTCATGAACTACAATTGACACCGTAGTTTGATTGCGGTCAAAAATATTTTTTTGGTTGTGAAGTTCTTTACAAATTTTCTACATACTACACAACAGGAAAATCTACCAATCAATGACCACAGCTCCGTTTATTGGAAACAGAGAAAGAGTTAGTGAACTCTTGGGATTGATACATGATGATGTATAGTAGTCCCATGTCTACATATGCCAGGACAGGTTCTTTGTACTTCATTACATTCACTGATGATCTCTCAAGATTCAGACATATGTTCCTGTTGAAACACAAGTCCGAAACTTTTGAGATAATCACAGAATATAAGTTAGAAGTAGAGAACCAAAAATGGGTATATGTATTATGTCCTTTGATGTTATCAAGGAGGAGAATACTTGAGCACGGAATTCCTGGACTATTCTAAAGGAGAATAAGATTCTCTCTCAGCATTACTCCTCCGAATACACCACAGCACGTCGGTGTATCGGGGCAGAGCAATCACACCCTATGTGATATGGTGTGCTCTCTGATGAGTACTACTGAGTAGCCTATTTTCTTTTGGGGTTATGCATTTGAGAAGTTGCATACCTATTGAATAAAGGTTCCAACCAAATCAGATGCCTACCACTCCATATGTGATATGGTCTGGGAAGAGCCCATCTCTTAAGGAAGTTAAGATTTGGGGTTGTCCGGCCTATGTCAAAAGCAAAATCTGGACAAGCTCGAGGCAAGGTCAGTTCTGTGGAAGTTTGTTGGATATCCCAAGCATTCGCAAGGGAATATCTTCTACCAAACCGAGGAACAAAAGATGTGTTGTTTTCTCAGCATGAGCATGCCACCTTTGGGAAAGGGTATTTCTTGTGAAGAAATTAGTGGTCATGAGGTAGAACTAGAAGGAGTTCCAGCTATACAAACTACAGCTGATGATTTGGTAGAACCGGAGGATTCAATAGATCCCAACGAACCTCAGCCTCTCCGCCGATCTGGTAGGGTTCCTCATCCACCTGAGAGATATTTCGGTTTCTCTATGACAGTGGGAGAGACGATTGCATCATGAGATGATGACCCAACTAGTTTCGAGCAGGCCATCAGGAGTGGGGACTCTGTAAGAATGGCTGGATGCTTAGCGATCTGAGATGGAATCCTTATACACCAACAAAGTATGGACTTTGGTTGCTTTATCTGAAGGGTTAAATCCCCATCAGGAGCAAGTATATCTTGAGAAGATTACTTGGTGTACATGGAAAAGTTGAGACTTTCAAAGCTATGCTTAAGTCCATCCAGATCCTACTTGCCACTGCTACATACCATGACTACGATATCTGGCGGTTGGGTGTCATGACTGATTTTCTAAATGATGATTTGGAAGAGAGCGTCTATAAGTACACAGCCAGAGGGCTTCGTAGACAGTGGGAGCAGCGGAAACGTGTGCAAGATGTTTTATGTGATAAATCAGGCATCACGGAGTTAGAACGTCTGTTTTGATGTAGTAGTCAAATAGTTTGACTTCATCAAAATGGTAGATGAACAAAGTATATACAAAAAGGTAGTAGGGAGTATGGTGGTGATCCTCGTATAGTACGTGGATGACATACTCTAGATAGGGAAGAAGTTTCTTATGCTACGCTCGGTCAATCTCCTCTTATCACAAAGATTCTCTATAGGATCAAGGTGATACCTCCTAAATCCTGAGTTTTGGATTTATGAGATAGATCTAATTGGATGTTAGGATTCTCACTAGTTGTAGTGAGATGGTATCAATCGATCCTGGGGAGAATCACTGGAAAGGTTCCAGGGTGATAAGGAAAATTGAATGTCAGTCGCAGGCATTGTGTTTACCCTCAGTGGAGGGACGGTATATTGGAAGAGTTCCAAGCTAGATACCGTGACATACTAGACGATTAAAGGCAAGACACATCGTTACCAAGGATGCTACCAAAGAGGCAGTCTGGATATATTTTAGTTCATGAGATGAACTTCGTTCCTGCCATTGTGTGACAATGGAGTTGTGGCATATGCCTAAGAACCCCCGTCCCATCAGAGATCCGGACATATTCATAGGCAGTATCGCCTAATCATGGAGATGGTTGATCTCCAGGGAGATCGAGGTTAGGAGAGGAGACACAGAGGACAAACAGCGCGGATCCACTCACAAAGGCCTATTTCCCAGTAGAGACTTTTATGGGATGGTTGAGTATGAGATACTTCAACCACAGGTGATTGTTGGGTATGCGATACCACAACAGATGGCCCTAGTGTAAGTGGGAGATTGTTAGTTATATGTATGCCCTAGAGGCCATTACTGTACATATGATGTATATTGTAGTGGATGCTTGGACATATATAGGTAGGACTTTCTTGCTCGACATGATAGTATGCTATCTGGTTGCCCTTTATCTTAACATGTACTCTAATTGTCTTTATATCACATGTTGATAAAGCCCTTAGGATGAGTACTTGACTACCAGGACTATGATGCAGATCATACTAGTGGGGACAAAGTAGTCGCCAAGTACATCCTTCAAATGTTACTAGTCGTAGGAGTACCGAGACAGGGCATCGATACTCCGGAGTAGACTAGCGTATGCGCTTCTTGACCCATATGATGGGCGATGGATGATCCCATATCCATTGGTGTTTGACATCAGAGAAGGTATACGGGTGCTCAGTGGAGACTGGGTATACTGGACGGACTCGCCGAGAACTCCCAGATGGTATTATACCTCACGTCAGATGGCAGTTCTCTGGTGACACTGGTACAGGTTAGTCTCTAGACCCAAGATCGTCATAGAGTCTTGTGTGATTCCCACTGTGCTTTGATTTCCATCATACCACGTCCAAGAGGGCGTGCAAAACGGTGGCTTTTGGGTACAGTCCCGAATCACATGGAGGCAATGAGCGATATGAGGGGTTTCGTCTCTCCCGGTATAGGGAGTTGATGTTGTGCTGTGTTCGATTGGCTATAACTAGAAATCCCTGGCCAGGGTTGCTGAGATTTACTGATAAGTGTTATCCGTAGTTTCTTGAACTGTTATGGACCTCATATCGACACGACTTATCAAGCTACTGGGGTCTGACGTTTACCACCCCTAGGCGAGATATGGGACATATCAGACGAAGAGACCGGACTGTACTGGAGTGTTACTGGTTGGATTCATGGAAGAATGTACAGGCTTGCTTGTTGATCTTCTGATTGCTCAATACCTGGATGGCTGTCACGTTTAGCTGACCGCTTGCAGCTTGTGGGTGTTTGATATGATCATCACCTACTACCGGCGTATTGACGATTCTTTAGAGTCCTACACAGAGGTTTCCTGGCTCAGGCAAAACGGAGTAGGAGCATATATGTGATATGTGCGGGACCGAGAACAATACGTGTATGTGATACCGTACTAGATTCTCGCGATATGTGATATCGGCCGGGTATATGTGATATAGCCGGGTCATCGGATCAAGTGTTGATTCGATGAACTGATACAAATAATATTAGTTGGTTATTTATGAAATAGCCGGATTATCGGATCAAGTGTTGATTCGATAATTTAATGTATAATTATATATATTTGATATATTATATTACATTAACTAATATAAGCTTACTTAAAGATTCTTTTTCTCACTCGGGTAATACATTGATATATATGTGATATATGTTAATTGTATTATTTTATTTTGTTACAATAAATATTGTATATGTGATATATAATATTGGAACATGTTATGGTTATAAATGCAACATGGTTTGTGGAGTTTAAATATGGTTAGGGTTTGGATTAGGGTTATGCTTTCATGAAGCTTCTTGAAGCTTTGACTTTGACTTGGATATTTTGCATAGATATTTTCTTAACCCAACCCAACCCTTTACCCTAGTTAAATCTCTACAAGGGTTAAGTTTTCTTTCTTAACCCATGGTTGCATTTCTAACCTCACACTTGATTCATTATTCATCACAAATTGATTTGCTTCTTCTTCTTCTTCCTTTTTGATGAAAAGCTTTCTAGCTTTTTCAAAAGTGATGAAAATGAGTGAGAAATCGAAAACAAATGAGAGCTAAATTCCTACTTCATCATCCTCATCTTTTCTAGCCGCTTAGATTAGGGTGTTTGCTTTGCTAATACTTGATTAGCAAAGCAAGAGCTTGGGTTTGTGTTTCTTCAAGGTAGATCATCTTGTTAGTTATATGTATGCCCTAGAGGCCATTACTGTACATAGGATGTATATTGTAGTGGATGCTGGGACGTATATAGGGAGGACTTTCTTGCTCGACATGATAGTATGCTATCTGGTTGATCTTTACCTTAACGTGTATACTAATTGTCTCTCTGTTACATGTTGGTAAAGCCCTTAGGATCTGTACTTGACTACCTGGACTATGATGCGGATCATACTAGTGGGGACATGGTAGTCCATAAGTACATCCTTCAAAGTCCCTAGTCGAGGGTGTATCGAGACGGGGCATCGATATACCAGAGTAGACTAGCGTATACCTTCTCGACCCATACAGATGGGCGATGGATGATCCCATATCCATTGGTGTTTGACATCAGAGATGATATACGGGTGCTCAGTAGAGACTGGGTACACTGGACGGACTCGCCGAGAACTCCCAGATGGTATTATACCTCACGTCAGATGGCAGTTCTCTGGTGACACTGGTACAGAGTAGTCTGTTGACCCGAGATCGTCATAGAGTCTTGTGTGGTTCCCACTGTGCTTTGATTTCCATCTTACCACGTCCAAGAGGGCATGCAAAACGGTGGTTTTTGGGTACAGTCCCGAGTCACATGGAGGCAATGAGCGATAGGAGGGGATTCGTCTCTCCCGGTATAGGGGGTTGATGTTGCGCTGTGTTCGATTGGCTATAACAGGAAATCCCTGGCCAGGGTTGCTGAGATTTACTGGTAAGTGTTACCAGTAGTTTCTCGAATAGTTATAGACCTCATATCGACACGACTTATGGAGCTATTGGGGTCTGACGTTTACCACCCCTAGGCGAGATATGCGACATATCAGACGATCAGACCGGACTGTACGGTAGTGTTACTGGTCGGATTCACTGGAGTGTGAGCGGGCTTGCTCGTCGATCTTCAGATCGCTCAATACCCGGGTGGCCGTTACGTTTAGCAGACCGCTTGCGGCTTGTGGGTGTTTGATATGATCATCATCTGCTGCCGGCGTATTGACGAGTCTTTAGAGTCCTACACAGAGGTTTCCTGGCTCAAGCGAAACGAAATAGGAGCGCATATGAGATATGTGCGGGACCGAGAATAATGCGTGTATGTGATACCGTATTCTATTCTCGCGATGATTGTATCGAATGGTTGTATGCGATATAACCTAGATATCGAATCAAGTATTGATTCGATAAGCCGATACATTGAATACTAGTCGGTCGTGTGCGACATGACCGGATCATTGAATCAAGTGTTGATTTAATGATTTAATGCATAATTATATATTTGATATATTACTTTGCACTAACTAGTATTGGTTCACTTTAATCGGATTTTCTCACTTGGTTTGTGCACATTGTATATGTGATATACTTTTGTACACTTGATTGTATCATGTTTGATGATACATGTTTAACTATAGTTAAGTGTAATGAATTAAGCCATGGTTAAACTAATGATTAGGGTTTACTTTTTATTACTTATTTATTTATTTGTTTATTTAGAATAGATAAGAAAAGAATGGTTGCTAATTTTGGAGTTTAGTTGAAGCTTCATGAAGCTTTGACTTTGTAACCATTCTTGTCTTCATCTTTAACCCTAACCATTAATCTAACCTTAGTTAATTCTCTACACTTGACCATGGTTCTAATATGATAAGTTTTGATTTTTCTTTTCATTTTTTAATTAACTTATCATAACTATTTCCTTCTTCTTCTTCATTCTTCAAGTGAAGAAAGCTTGCCCCATCAATGTCAAGTGTTGGAAATGAGTGAGAAATCCAAAACTAAAGTCTACCCACTTCCTATTTCTTCATCCTCTACCTCTTGCCAAGTAGTAGAGTGTGTTTACTTCACAAGTTTCTTGACTTGGTGAAGTTGTGAGCTTGATCTAGCGATGCCTCGACGTAGATCATCTTCGGCATGGACATCGACGACCTAGCTCCCTTTTTCTCCGACGAAGCCGACTCTAGAGCCCGGATTTGATTTGGACAGCGGAGAGGACCTAGTTGCGGAGCCGTGGAGGTGGAGCACCGGATCTACAAAGGTTGTATTTCCGTATCTTGTAGTTAAGTGTTAACTAGTTAGTTTTTTCGCCTAGAAATCTAGCAAACGATCCGTAGTCGGGTCTCTCGGCACCCGTAAAATTTTAATATGGCATGTTCGATGCATTGTGAGACCTCATTAGGGTGCCTAGGAACCCAACAGTGGTATCAGAGCCTAGCTAGAGCCTTAGGCGAAGCGTAGACGGAATTTGAAGTCCGAACGACCCAAAACCGAAACCCAAAATATGCTCTCTGTACTTTTTTGAAAACAGTGGATTTTTCCAAATTAAAAATTGCTAAAAAATTCAGCAGGTAAAAATAAGAATTACGGTGCAAAAAGTTTCTGGTGAACAGTATTTTTCGCGGTGGATCAGCGGCAGAAGCATGGCTTCTGCGGCTGATCAGCGGCCCCTTGGTGACGTCAGCCCACTTTGTTTGCACAGTAACTCCTGATAAATTCTGCTGAGTTTTCTGGGAATTTTTAATATTTATTCAAGAGTTGAATTTCCTGGGATTGTTTTGGGGATTCGGTGTTTCGATCGGGGTATCAAATTTTGTCTATTTGGCTTTCCGGATAAATTTTAGAATATGTTAAAAAGTTCGACCGGATATAAATACCCAACTTTTCCCCTGTCGGGAAATTTCCAAGTGTTGGATTTTTCCATAGTTTAACGACGTTCTAAGTAGTGCAAGTAACGCGATGGACCCTCTAGAAGACAACAAACCTTAACTCGATTATGTGACCGTCTTGAACTGCCCTTTGAACCTTCGGGTTTGGGGCAGTACGGCGTGCCACATGTGAGGCGTTGGCTTGACCCTTCTACGGCTGGACCGTTGGTACTGAGGCACGAACTGAATGTTTTTAGACTTGTTTCATGTGTTGATCTGTATCGGGAAAACTTGGGTGTTCGAATGTTCAATCGGAAAGTTTAACATTTTCTATTTATCTGGAATGGGATACAATAATTGGAATTCACAAGTAGTTATGAGATAACTAAATGAATGTTATAAACATAGCAGTTTAGTCTCACTTGATCGGTTGCCACGGAATTTTGATGTGATCAAAAGTCCGTAGCAATCACGTAGCGTACGCGGATACTCGCCGGGTAAACTTAATAGACAGCCTCACTCCATAGCCCGGACCAAGTGACTGTAGGAGAACCCCGTCGCCGAAAGCATCCGTTCGGGTGCTCGCGGTAGCGGTGTTCCGCCTTGGTGCACTTCGTCGGCGGTATCGGGGGTGCAGCCGTCTACTGAAGTTTGCGACGAGCATTCGATCATGATGTCGGGAATCTTGTTGAATTGCCCGACTTGATATTGAAAAGTGTTTTCGATAAATGAGACTAAAATGCGGGGTTTATAATTGTTAGGCATGCGATGTCTAAGTAATTCATTTGGTCAGGCATGCGATGTCTGAGGTGGTTGCGGATTCCAACTGTTGTAGTTTTACACTTTCTTTTCTGTGACCGTAAGTGTAATATGTGACATCGCCGGTTTCGTTGCTATATGTCAACGACAATTGGGATGCGCATATTTACTTACGTTGATGACATGTGTTGTTATGTGTTGCTGGATATGTTATATTGGATCGTCATGTTTGAATAGCCGGGGGTTTTTTATGTGAGATGAGTGTTTTTCATTTTCATTCATGTAAAAACTTGTATGTAATATTCTTTTATTGGGGCACTTCCAGGTTGCGGAAGTCGTCACCCGTTGTATATTATTTACTTTTCTACACTAGGATAGACCCAAGGAGGGGAGCACAAGTAACCGGGTTCTGGGGTCCAGTGGGAGACCAACTCGAGGAGTCGAGTCCGGGTCTCCTAACCCTAGAATTGGTAGGGTTGCTTGCCGCTCTCGTAGGGGTCTAGGGGTGTGGGATTGGCTGTTCATCGCGACCGTGGAATCCGTGTTTTATACTGGCTCGTATTGAAAACACGGACGTCCTAGTATATCCAATATTTCATATGTTTCTTCTGCTGCGATATCTGTGATGTGATCATGTGATGTTCTTTGATAGATAAAGCATATAGTATATATGATATATTATATAGACGTTACTTATGTTTTACACCCGCGCTAGCCCTGCCCCGCTCTGCCGTTAGTTACCTAACCTAACGGTGCACGAGGGGACATCGAGGCGAATGCGGATGGCATAAGTGTACGTCGTATTTATCTGTGATGTTTAGGTAATTAAATGATGGGACTTCATTAATATGATTAATGAATTAAAAGAAACCTAAGATGTTGTAGAATCGAATTTCAAAATAAAACAGGTAGCCACAGTTCTTGCTTTGCACAGCGGTATATGTGATATATCCTGCACCTTATTCGATGAGGAAAGGACCGAGATCCCTTCACCGGGAGTGACTCCTTTAGCAATAACTGGCAGATGCTACACACTCGGTTTGTCTTTTGATTGCTTTTAAGTGTTTTTGCTTTGCACAGCGATATATATGATATATCCCGCACCTCATTCGACGAGGAAAGGACCGACGATCCCTTCACCGGGAGTGACTCCTTTAGCAAAACTAGAAAAGCCTCAAAAGCACTCCATTTTAAAATCATTTGATTCTACAGCGATATCAAGTTCATTACGCAATAGGTTTTCAGAAAAACCTGTCGTAGCCCTCCGTCATTTCAGATACGTACTAGTTAGTATTCGTGCTGCGGTTGTTTGGCCTCCGTCAAGGCGTAGTGTACGGTAGCTAACTAGTGCTTATCTGCTAGCATATGATGCGATTGGATTAGGGTATTCGTACGGCGTTGTTTGGCCTCCGTCAAGGGTCGTGCGGGTGGGTTTAATTCAATCAGGAAATGACGGGTTGAACTTGACTAGCGGACTATGGGTTGTTTGGCCTCCGTCAAGGTCATAGCGAGCTAGGGGCAAAATATTATCGGGAATTTCAAGTGTTGAAATTTGCAATGAGATTGCATACCTTCTATGAGATAGTTGGATCCCGATACCCGCTGCGAGTAAGTGTTACTCCTGGGAGAGTTTTACGCATTACAATTAGCCGATCAAGTAGGTGTCTAGAAAGGTGTTAACGAGGTTACGCCTCTGGGAAAACGAGGTTTACATTAATTAGGTTCGTGCGAAAGCACGGGGGACCTCCCTCAAAGTACCGACACTGGCCTGGCTGAAAGATTGGCGAACTTGTAGTGTGTAATTAATCCCGGCTAGTCTTTCCTTTTAGGGTTTGAAGGAAGATTTGATAAAAAGCAGTGGGAGCCATCCTGATTAGATAAAATAATAACCAATCTATTCTTGCAAAAGCGCACGCTGAGTGTTTTCTTCTCTCTCTCTCCTGGTAGCGACTATATCACGCCTTAATCAAGATAATAATACGGATTTTTGACCGAACCCGCTTGTTATACTGAGCTAGGGAACGTTGGTCCCGCTCCAACTTATAATTGTTATAAGACAGAGCAGGAAATTGGGGATTACCAGAATTCCCGTGCCGCCCAAACGAAGAGAGTGCATGCTGATGCATTATCTTCGGGTGTGTTCGTTACAAAGAATTGTTTCTCTGTATCCTCTACGTCCTGGGTATGTGATACCAGATCAGGATCCCAGATATGTAATCTGTTACATAGGGCTACAGAAAGGTAGAGAACTGAGAACGAGTGATAAGTTTCATGAGGCAGAAAACGGGGCAAGTGTTGCAGCCAAGTCTGTTGGTCACTGTCACCCTGTATTACCAATACATTGATTCTGAACGAATGTTTTTAGATACCGAACCTGATATACAAAATCATATCCATCTCTTTATTAGTAAAGAAATGATAAAATTTTGTATAGATGGATAATGTTTTGAACATTTCCTATATCAAAAGTTGATCGGTTCAGGCACGTTATCTAAAAGCGTTGATGTTCTAAATCAAACTACAGTTCTTAGTATACGGAACACACACAAGAGGAAGAGTTCAAAAATGAATGAATCCTTCTTGAGGCATTGTAGACTAGGTCATATCAATGCGACCCGACTGGCTAGAGTTACATTTAGATGCATATTTAAATTAGTTTGAATTTACATCTTGTGAAACTCGCCAGTCATGTCATAAAGATAAGATGACCACAGCTCTGTTTATTGGAAACAGAGAAAGAGTTAGTAAACTCTTGGGATGATACATGTTGATGTATGTAAAGGTCCCCTGTCTACACATGCCAGGACTGGTTCTTTGTACTTCATTACATTCTCTGATAATCTCTCAAGATTCAGACATATGTTCCTGTTGAAACATGAGTCCGAGCCTTTTGAGATATTCACAGAATATAAGCGAGAAGTAGAGAACCAAAATACGGGTATAAGTATTATGTCCTTTGATGTGATCAAGGAGGAGATTACTTGAGCACGGAATTCCTGGATTATTCTAAAGGAGAATGAGATTCTCTCTCAGCATTACTCCTCCGTATACACCATAGCACGATGGTATATTGGGACGGAGCAACCACACCCTATATGATAAGGTGTGCTCTATGATGAGTACTACTGAGTTACCTGTTTCCTTTTTGGGAGTTATGCACTTGAGTAGCTGCATACCTATTGAATAGGGTTCGAATCAAATCGTTGCCTACCGCTCCATATGAGATATGGTATGGGAAGAGCCCATGTCTTAAGACAGTTAAGATTTGGGGTTGTCCGGCCTATGTCTAAAAGCAAAATCTGGACAAGCTCGAGGCAAAGTCTGTTATGTAGAACTGGAAAGGTTCCAGCTATAAAAAATACAGCAGATGATTTAGTACAACCAAAGGATTCAGTAGATACCAACGAACCTCAGCCTCTCCGCCGATCTAGTAGGGTTCCTCACCCACCTGAGAGATACTTTGTTTTCTCTATGACAGTGGGAGCGAGGATTGCATCATGAGATGATGATCCAACTAGCTTCGAGCTGGCCATCAGGAGTAAGACTCTGTAAGAATGGCTGGATGCTTAGCGATCTGAGATGGAATCCTTATACACCAACAAAGTATGGACTTTGGTTGCTATATCTGAAGGGTTAAATCCCCATCAGGAGCAAGTAAATCTTGAGAAGATTACTTGGTGTAGATGGAAAAGTTGAGACTTTCAAAGCTGGACTTGTTAAAGGTTTGCATAATTGACCAGATATGGATCATAATGAAACCTTTTTCTAAGGATCTATGCTTAAGTCCATCCAGATCCTACTTGCCACGGCTATATACCATGACTACGATCTCTGGTGGTTGGGTGTCTTGACTGCTTTTCTAAATGATGATTTGGAAGAGAGCGTCTATAAGTACACAGCCAGAGGGCCTCGTAGACAGTGGGAGCAGCGGAAACGTGTTCAAGATGCTTTATAGGATAAAGCAGGCATCGCGGAGTTGGAACATCTGTTTTGATGAAGCGGTCAAAGAGTTTGACATCATCAAAATGGTAGATGAACCTTGTATATACAAAAAGGTAGTAGGGAGTATGGTGACGATCCTCGTAGAGTACGTGGATGACATACTCTTGATAGGGAAGGAGTTTCCTATGCTACGCTCGATCAATCTCCGCTTATCATTATGATTCTCCATATAGGATCAAAATGATACCTCCTAAATCCTGAGTTTTGGATCTATGAGATAGATTTAATTGGATGTTAGGATTCTCACTAGTTGTAGTAAGATGGTATCAATCGATCCTGGGGAGAATCACTGGAAGGGTTCCAGGGTGATAATGACGACTGAGTGTCAGTCGCAGGCATTGTCTTTACCCTCAGTAAAGGGACGATATGTTGGACCAGTTCCAAGCTAGATACCTTGACATACTAGACGATAAAGGCAGGATACATCGCTACTTAAGATGCTACCAAAGAGGCAGTCTGGGTGTATATTGGTTCATGAGATGAACTACGTTCCAACCATTGTGAGACAATGGAGTTGTGGCTTATGCCAAGGAACGTCCGTCCCATCAGTGATCCAGACATATTCTAAGGCAGTATCACCTGATCATGGAGATGGTTGATCTCCAGGGAGATCGAGGTTAGGAGAGTAGACTCAGAGGACAACACAGCGGATCCATTCACAAAGGCCTGTTCCCCGAGAGAGACTATTATGGGATGGTTGAGTATGAGATACTACAACCACTGCTACAGATGGCCCTAGTGCAAGTGGGAGATTGTTAGTTATATGTATGTCCTAGAGGCCATTACTGTACATAGGATGTATATTGTAGTGGATGCTGGGACGTATATAGGGAGGACTTTCTTGCTCGACATGATAGTATGCTATCTGGTTGATCTTTACCTTAACGTGTATACTAATTGTCTCTCTGTTACATGTTGGTAAAGCCCTTAGGATCTGTACTTGACTACCTGGACTATGATGCGGATCATACTAGTGGGGACATGGTAGTCCATAAGTACATCCTTCAAAGTCCCTAGTCGAGGGTGTATCGAGACGGGGCATCGATATACCAGAGTAGACTAGCGTATACCTTCTCGACCCATACAGATGGGCGATGGATGATCCCATATCCATTGGTGTTTGACATCAGAGATGATATACGGGTGCTCAGTAGAGACTGGGTACACTGGACGGACTCGCCGAGAACTCCCAGATGGTATTATACCTTACGTCAGATGGCAGTTCTCTGGTGACACTGGTACAGAGTAGTCTGTTGACCCGAGATCGTCATAGAGTCTTGTGTGGTTCCCACTGTGCTTTGATTTCCATCTTACCACGTCCAAGAGGGCGTGCAAAACGGTGGTTTTTGGGTACAGTCCCGAGTCACATGGAGGCAATGAGCGATAGGAGGGGATTCGTCTCTCCCAGTATAGGGGGTTGATGTTGCGCTGTGTTCGATTGGCTATAACAGGAAATCCCTGGTCAGGGTTGCTGAGATTTACTGGTAAGTGTTACCAGTAGTTTCTCGAATAGTTATAGACCTCATATCGACACGACTTATCGAGCTATTGGGGTCTGACGTTTACCACCCCTAGGCGAGATATGCGACATATCAGACGATCAGACCGGACTGTACGGTAGTGTTACTGGTCGGATTCACTGGAGTGTGAGAGGGCTTGCTCGTCGATCTTCAGATCGCTCAATACCCGGGTGGCCGTTACGTTTAGCAGACCGCTTGCGGCTTGTGGGTGTTTGATATGATCATCATCTGCTGCCGGCGTATTGACGAGTCTTTAGAGTCCTACACAGAGGTTTCCTGGCTCAAGCGAAACGAAATAGGAGCGCATATGAGATATGTGCGGGACCGAGAATAATGCGTGTATGTGATACCGTATTCTATTCTCGCGATGATTGTATCGAATGGTTGTATGCGATATAACCTAGATATCGAATCAAGTATTGATTCGATAAGCCGATACATTGAATACTAGTCGGTCGTGTGCGACATGACCGGATCATTGAATCAAGTGTTGATTTAATGATTTAATGCATAATTATATATTTGATATATTACTTTGCACTAACTAGTATTGGTTCACTTTAAACGGATTTTCTCACTTGGTTTGTGCACATTGTATATGTGATATACTTTTGTACACTTGATTGTATCATGTTTGATGATACATGTTTAACTATAGTTAAGTGTAATGAATTAAGCCATGGTTAAACTAATGATTAGGGTTTTCTTTTTATTACTTATTTATTTATTTATTTATTTAGAATAGATAAGAAAAGAATGGTTGCTAATTTTGGAGTTTAGTTGAAGCTTCATGAAGCTTTGACTTTGTAACCATTCTTGTCTTCATCTTTAACCCTAACCATTAATCTAACCTTAGTTAATTCTCTACACTTGACCATGGTTCTAATATGATAAGTTTTGATTTTTCTTTTCATTTTTTAATTAACTTATCATAACTATTTCCTTCTTCTTCTTCATTCTTCAAGTGAAGAAAGCTTGCCCCATCAATGGCAAGTGTTGGAAATGAGTGAGAAATCCAAAACTAAAGTCTACCCACTTCCTATTTCTTCATCCTCTACCTCTTGCCAAGTAGTAGAGTGTGTTTACTTCACAAGTTTCTTGACTTGGTGAAGTTGTGAGCTTGATCTAGCGATGCCTCGACGTAGATCATCTTCGGCATGGACATCGACGACCTAGCTCCCTTTTTCTCCGACGAAGCCGACTCTAGAGCCCGGATTTGATTTGGACAGCGGAGAGGACCTAGTTGCGGAGCCGTGGAGGTGGAGCACCGGATCTACAAAGGTTGTATTTCCGTATCTTGTAGTTAAGTGTTAACTAGTTAGTTTTTTCGCCTAGAAATCTAGCAAACGATCCGTAGTCGGGTCTCTCGGCACCCGTAAAATTTTAATATGGCATGTTCGATGCATTGTGAGACCTCATTAGGGTGCCTAGGAACAAATTGATTTGCTTCTTCTTCTTCTTCCTTTTTGATGAAAAGCTTTCTAGCTTTTTCAAAAGTGATGAAAATGAGTGAGAAATCGAAAACAAATGAGAGCTAAATTCCTACTTCATCATCCTCATCTTTTCTAGCCGCTTAGATTAGGGTGTTTGCTTTGCTAATACTTGATTAGCAAAGCAAGAGCTTGGGTTTGTGTTTCTTCAAGGTAGATCATCTTAGTTATCGAAGATCGGAAGCAAGTTTGCATCTTTCTCTTCATGGAGCCTCTCTAGAGTCCGGGTACTCGATGATCGCAGTGAAGGGATCTCAATACGGAGCTTTAGAAGTGAAGGAACGAACTACAAAGGTTGTAATCCCAAACTCTTAGAAGTAAAGTTGTTTACTTGCTTTGTTTCGCCTAATCTCTAGTCTAAGATCTTGGTTAGGGTTGTTCGGCACATGAAAAATTTAAATCGGGTATGGTTGATACCTTGTAGAACCTTGTGACAGTGCCTAGTAACCCTTCAAAAAATTCATCAAAAATCCTTAATTTATCCAACAAACTCAAAAACAAATCATTACCCATTAATCGTTAGCCCTATATTTGCTTAGATCTTCAAGAAAGTCTTGATTTTGGAGGCTAAAATTTGGAGTCGTGTTTGCAAGTTTCAAAACCTAATTTGAGGTATAAATCCTAAACCTAAACTCTTTTTGTTGTTTCAATACATTAAGCTAGCATATATGATGTTTAATTAAAGCTTTTATTTAGATATTTAGAATTTCTAGTAAGAGTTTGGTTAATCAAGTTAGGGTTTTGTTAGTTGTTATCGTTATGTGTGAATGTTTAGACAAAGAAAACTTAACCTTGTAGCAAGATTGTTATTTGATATTTTCCTAATTGTCTAATTAGCCTAATTAGAAAACTAAACTTTTTCTAATCCTAATTAGGTAAGATTAAAATTCTAGTAAAGGTATGAATGGTTTAATCTTTCTATGTTGTGATGTTTGTAAATTCTAGTTTTGGTAAAAACTTGTAGTTTTTTGCTAAAATGATATAAGTTGCTTACTAGATTTTAGGATAATTTAGGCGTGAGTTTATTTGGACGTTGCGACGTTATTTATATTGATTCCGCGCTATATCTTGTGTTGTGAATGCGCGATCGGTACGATCAGGGTCTAGGCTTGGTAGTTGTGTCTCTTTGCGTTTCTAGCTAGGGTCGTGCCGATGTCGTTCGTGTCTTTGTGTAGCTTTTGCTCTTGAGTTGGTTTCGTAGTGTCGCTACGCGTGTTAGCCACTGGATGAACACTTGAGAGTATGTTTGGAGTTGGTGCATCGGTCAAACGTAGTTTGTACGTGTTATTAGTCGATTGCTAATATATACTTGTTATATTGTTATATGCTTTCAGGATCGCAGGCGGGGACTTCGGGCGTTGCAAAGAAGGGAAAACGAGTAGTTGGCTTTACTTAGCTAGGATTATTGGTGAGTAGATTTAACATCTACAGGGGGATCGTCCGTATGGTGTTATGCATCTGGGCTAGATCAAATGACATGACTATTAGTTAGAAGTATACGGATATTGTTTGTGCATGTGTACCTTTATTGCATATCTCATTACCTATTGTGTATGGGCTTAGTATTAATGAGACACAACACCATTATTGACGGTTCATATTTCACGAGCACAAATTGTATGCTACACACACATCGTCGATAATTGCTATGACACGCACAACACCTATACATATGTGATATTGTGTTGTTTAGGGACATTGAGACATGATCCTTTTTCCTTTTGTGCATATGACATATAGCATACCGGTATACTTACATGATTACACATATGCCTTGACATGCATACATGCTAGTTATCCATATACCTATATGGTATTGTACCATTAGTGACAGGTATATACACATATGAGACATAGCTACATGTACATCTTGCATACATACTTATGCATATACCTGGAGGGTATTACATCATTACTGATAGGTAGATACACATACCTTGCTATATCTACATGTTTACACATATATCTGGCTATAGCTACATGTTCACCTTTATTTGATATTGTATGGACTTGGAGAAATTAGGAACAGCATGATATATATATATATATATATATATATATATATTAACTTGTTGCAGTTAAATAGCGGCTTTTACTTTATATGCTTACATTATAGTTTTATGTTGCATATATTATATTCATGGATTTTCGCATTGAGATATGAATTTTTCATGATGTTTTCTGGATTTGAGGACCGTGGTAGTTTCATAAAATTATGTATTATTTGAAAAACCCGGTTTCTCTTGATATGATATTTCAGCAGCCACTATGAGATTTATCGGTTTTGATATATATATATATATATATATATATATACCCCATGCGAGGAGGCGTCGTGGGTCGTGTGTGGGTACATGGTGGGGCCCGGAGGTACCCCGGGGCAAGAAAGGTATTTCGATGGACCACGCCGATGAGCCTGACAGGGGAACCATACCTACCGGTGACAGTACCTATGACTCGGCGATTATCGTGGGGATACCGACCGGAGTCATGTACGTATGGATACGTCGAATTTCGAGTGTCGAAGCTGGCTATCGAGTTTTCGGGATAGCGTATGATACGTACCTATCTGGAGGGCCATTCGTGGTGACAGCGCCTGATAGATCAGTATTTATGTGTCGATATTAGACAATTATTTTCATGATATTTTTACTCCTAAGTATATATAACAGTAGAATGGGACGCTGTTATATATATATATATATATATATATATTAGTGGAATGGGACGCTAATATATATGTATACATATCTAATTTATATACATCATCATAAAAATCTTGCAAATATACTCAATCAGGATATATGAGATTTACTAGATAATGGATACAGGATATATGAGATTCACTTGATATTGGTTACAGGATATATGAGATTCACTTGATATTGGATACAAGATATATGAGACTTACTTGATATTGGATACTGGATATATGAGGTGTCACGACCCGAAATTGGCACGTGACGGCCCTTAAACTACGCAACGTCTACAGGCGTAACGCAATTTAAGTAAGCCGAAAACCCAGCAATCTAAACCATCAAAAGTAGTAAGTGATAATAGTATTTTCAAAACCTTTGAAATCTCAACCCAAATTCTTTAAATATCCAACTTTGTTTCCTTTAAAAATTTGGCAGCACCTCCTTTGTAAAAACTAGCCCTAAAAATGGATACAACAAAGATATAAGTAAAGCATGCCCAATCTGGAGCAAATACACGCCCAAAGGCATAAAACAACCACCACAACAGATATACGACGCCGTAGCGAAGAAATAAAAGATGATATAAATAAAACTTCATAAAAGACCTCCAAGTCACCAACAATATACAATATCGTCCTCACATCCAGTCTCTAAGTCAATACATAAAAATGGTAGATGGAGAGTACATGATACAACGAATATACAATAAGCAACATCGGATAACCGCAAAACCCACATATATCAAAACAGCACGTAGTCAGCCAAAGCTGTATCCGCCGCAAAAGATGATATGATAGGTAGAAGCCCTGCCTCGACTACTCTGAGGAACCACCTGCAAACCCTGTAGCACAACGGGGGTAAGTTGCCAACTCGTGAATAGTAAATAACATATGCAGGTAATCACAAGTATGCACGTACAGCGTGAAACTAATGCAAGCTGGTAGCAATAAAAGCCAATATGTATGCAACAGTCATGTAAGGTACTCTATCAGGTACTACTAATACATGAAGCAATAAATGGAAATATGTATGCAACAGTCACGTAAGGTACTCTAACAGGTGCTACTAATACATGAAGCAATGCATATAAAATAGCAGTATGCGAATGCAACAGTCATGAAAGGTACTCTATCAGGTACTACGAATACATGAAGCAATGCAAATACAATAAATGCGGAGTATGGGATAAAACTTGTCATTCCCATGGAATCCTGACCTCATGGTAGGACCAAAGTCCATCAAGACAATCTAAATCCCAAATTTCCTCAAATCAGCCCCCAAATTGGCCCTCATATCCTGTAAGTCACATATATCCTGAATGTACAATATCAAGTAAACCTCATATATCCTGAATGTACAATATCAAGTAAATCTCATATATCCTGAATGTACAATATCAAGTAAACCTAAATCTCATATATCCTGAATGTACAATATCAAGTAAACCTCATATATCTTGAATGTACAGTATCAAGTAAATCTCATATATCCAGAATGTACAATATCAAGTAAATCTCATATATCTAATATCCAGTATAGAGTAAGTTTCATATAAAGTGAGTGCCCAACATCGACACCCAAAAACATCATGAAACAAGTGTCTAGCATCGACACATAAATACTCATATCCATACGTTCCTCGAATCGTAAGTGTCCGGTATCGACACCCGTGATCAACGTATCGGTCTCTCTCATATTCATACGTTCTTCCAATCGTATGTGTCCGGTATCGACACCCGTGATCCACGTATCGGTTTTCTGATATCTATACGTTCCTCGAATCGTAAGTGTCCGGTATCGACACCTGTGATCCACATATCGGTTTTTCTCATATTCAAACGTTCCTCGAATCGTAAGTGTCCGGTATCGACACCCGTGATCCACGTATCGGTTTAAAACAAATCTCTGAGTGGATGCATACAAATATCAAGTAAAGAATAAGAATACTTGCATAATTTCATGAAACCACCACGGTCCTCAAATCCAAAAAAAATCAAGTAATGAATAAGTATAACTGCATGAATCAATACATATATATTAGCGTCCCATTCCACTAATATATATATATATATAACGTCCTATTCCACTGTTATATATACTTAGGAGTAAAAATATCAGAGAACATCATATGAAATCCATGAATGTAATATATGCAACATGAAACAGTAATATGAGCATATAAAAGAAAAATCGCTATTTAACTGCAACAAGATAATATATATATCACGCGGTTCCTAATTTCTCCAAGTCCATACAACATCAAATAAAGGTGAACATGTAGCAATAGCCAGGTATGCGTAACCATGTTGGTATAGCAAGATATGTGTATCTACCTATCCATAATGATGTAATACCTTCCAGGTATATGTGTAAGTATGTATGCGAGATGTACATATAGCTATGTCTCATATGTGTATATACCTATCACTAATGGTACAATACCATATAGGTATATAGGTAACTAGCATGTAAGCATGTCAAGGCATATGTGTAAGCATGTAGGTATGCAGGTATGCTATATGTCATATGCACAAAAAGGAATATAAGGATCAAGTCTCAATGTCCCTAACCAAACAATATCATATATGTATGTGTGTTGTGCGTGTCATGGCAATTATTGACGGTTTGAGTGGTATATAATCAGTGCTCGTGCAACATGAGCCGTTAATAATTGTGCAGTATTCTAAGGGTACAAGTCCAAGCACAACAAGTAAATATGCAATGAGGTGTATGCGCAAACTCTATATATGTAACAGAATATGCGACTAATATCATATCATTTCTAGCCCAGACGCATAACGCTATGCGGGCGATTCCCCTATAGATGTTAAATCTACTCACCAACGCTCTTGGCTAAATAAAGCCTACCACCTGTTTCCCTTTCTTCGCAGCGTCCGAAGCCCCCGCCTGCGAACCTAAAACATAAAACAATATAACAAGTATATATAAGCAATAGACCCAAAACACGTACAAACTACGTTTGACCGACGCACCAACTAAAAACATACTCTCAAGTGTTCGTATTGTGGCTAACGTGCGTAGCGACACCACGAAACCAACTCAGAGCAACAGCTGCAGAGAACACGAACCGCATCGGATAACGTAATGGGTGAAACGAAACACAGGAAAACAAGCAAGTGATCCCAGATTTTGCTATACCAACAATTTGTAAAAGTTTCACATACCACAAGAACACACACTAACCCAGAGACCCCTACACCAAAACTCACCACCAACCACCCCACTCTGGCCGCAAATTGCGGACATAACCATTAAATTTGTGGCCATAACTTGAGGGAATGGGTTCGTATTTTGAGGGTAGGTTCTAGGTCACTACACTAGGTCACTGTGATGGGATCTTTTGCAACAAATACCTGGTTTGATAGCAGATCATCCGAGACGTAAAACTACACTAAAAAAACGATATTTTCATGAAACGATACATAACGATCTAAACTGAAACTAATAATCTACACTATACAATAAACATCTACTTAATAGAAAGAGATCATTACCTACTCCCACAAGCTCAAAGATCCTAACTTTCCAAGCTCCAAGGCATCCAAGAGGCAAAACAAGTCCAAAGATGTGATTTTGTGAGATTGTGAAGGTTTTGTGATGGTTTTGTGAAGGATTGGCCAAGTGTTCAGTTGAGAGAATGAAGGAGATGAGAAATATGAGAAAGAGATAGAGTGAGAGAGAATGAGAGTGAAAGAAATGATAAAGAGAGAGAGTGAGGTAAGATTAAGGTGAGTGCACCCTTGCATTAATTCTCTCATTAATGCAAGCATGACTCACATGTGCCACCTCTTCTCACAAACAAAAACCCAAAAGATATATCTCACTCAAAATATCTAGGGTTAGGTTAAGGCAAAGCAAGGGATTAGGATTAGGTTTAAGTTGTCATGGTCACTAACCTAGATAGCACAAACACACCCTCACATAAATATGCACATGTGTGTGCATGCTATAACAAATAATAATAAGTTATTAATTAAATGTTATAAAATGTGAGGAACCCAAAATGGTAAACTTTTTACCAAAAACCCGCATTATCGTCTAAACTAACACTAATTGAAATCTAAGGCGTTAAGCTGGGCCCTCGAGTTTTCGGGATAGGATATGATACATACCTATCAGGAGGGCCAGTCGTGGTGACAGCGCCTGATAGATTAGTATTTATGTGTCGATATTAGACACTTGTTTTCATGATATTTTTACTCTTAAGTATATATAACAGTGGAATGGGATGCTGTTATATATATATATATATATATATATATATATATTAGTGGAATGGGCTGCTAATATATATGTATACATATCTAATTTATATACATCATCCTAAAAATCTTGCAAATATACTCACTCAGGATATATGAGATTCACTTAATATTGGATACTGGATATATGAGATTCACTTGATATTGGATACAGGATATATGAGATTTACTTGATATTGGATACAGGATATATGAGATTTACTTGATATTGGATACTGGATATATGAGGTTTACTTGATATTGGACATTCAGGATCTATGAGACATACAAGATATGAGGGTCAATTTGGGGTCTGATTTGTGGAAATTCGGGAGTTAGATTGTCTTAATGGACTTTAGTCCTATCACGAGGTCAGGATTCCGTGAGGATGACATGTTTTATCCCATACTCTGCATTTATTTTATATGCATTGCTTCATGTATTAGTAGTACCTGATAGAGTACCTTACATGACTGTTGCATACATATTGCCATTTATTGTTCATGTAGTAGTACCTGATAGAGTACCTTACATGACTGTTGCATACATATTGCCATTTATTGTTTATGAAGTAGTATTATCTGATAGAGTACCTTACATGACTGTTGTATACATATTACCATTTATTGCTATCAGCTTGCATACATTAGATTCGCGCTGTACGTGCATACTTGCGATTACCTGCATATGTTATTTATTATTCATGAGTTGGCAACTCACCCCCGTTGTGCCACAGGGTTTTGCAGGTTGTCCCTCAGAGTAGTCGTTGGCAGGGCTCTTCTACATATCGTATCATCTTTTGCAGTGGATACCGCTTCGGCTGACTGTGTGCAGTTTTGCTTAGGTAGGTTTTGCGGTTATCCGATGTTGCTTATTGTATATTCGTTGTATCCTGTACTCTCCATCTACCACTATCATATTTTCACTTAGAGATTGATGTGAGGACGATATTGTATATTTTTTTGTGACTTGGATGTCTTTTATGTGAGGAAGTACTCCAGTCGCTACTGTGCTAATGAGTCAGACCTGCAAGGTGATGTGGCACAACGGGGGTGAGTTGCCAATTCGTGAGTAGTAATTAAAATCTAATAAGGCTATCGTAAACATGCACGCAAATGCGTTACAACCTCCATATACCAATATGATGCGATGCACTAGTATGAATGCAACATGACAAACGGATAATCAACACGAAATCCAGATATAACCGATGTGAGAAGATCTGTGTCACGCCCCGCTTCCTAGAGTACACTAAAATGGGCACGTGACATAGCCAACCATGCTACCTGTGGGTAGGAAGTATCCATCCACAGTCACATTACGGCTGTAGAGATATCAAGAACAAAATAAAACTATCTAAAACATGTCTATAATCCAAGATAGCAGTCAAGAATAATAAAATGCGGAAGCGAAAGATCCAATACAAAATAACTGAAATGTATGTACCGTAATACGGGCTCACATTAGGAAATAAATGCAGGAAAGAAAACTAACTACTGCTGACACTCACAGCTCAGCCTGTCGGCTGAAGTACTCCTGCTCGGAATGCGACAGTGGTACAGAATCTGGGCCATGCAAAACCAAGACGTCAGCGCGTCAAGTCATCAAGTAATAACATAAAAACAGGGTAACAAGCAATGCGAATAAAAACATGAATGAAGCAAGGGTAACAATAATATAAATCAGAGTAGTACAGTAGGTAAACTAAGTTGTTCTATCAGGTTTTCTGTTCTAAGGTCTTTGAAACCAAATTGATGAATCATCGATGTAACTCAATAGTATCCCGTACATACCCGGGACTACGGCCCCAGATTCTCGGGCTGAAACCGAGGCATGCCGCTAGGCACTAAACAGGAATGTGTACAGATGAATGATGTCAGCAGCATCATTCCAAGGCTGGCCTAGCCTCTAAAACTGATCAGAACAAGTAGCGAATTGTTGAGTTACAAGTCAGGTTTCACCATTGATTTCCCCATACCCCCAAGTTATATGTGTATGTCAAGTCGGGTATCCCGTAATCAAGAACTAATGCCAACACAGGATCAGGTAAGCAGGTTTGTCTGGATAGACAACAGGAACGGTCCATTAGGACTACATGTCAGGTCTGTTGGCATTAGATACAAGATCAGGTAACGAGTCAAGTCATGGTACAACAGGTCAAGTCGAGCAGTATACGGTGCCATGTCGGGTCAAACAATATGTATGTAGCAAGTCAGGTCAAGAAGTAAACGATATCATGGGTGTGCTCATACTCAGTCACAGAATCAAGCATGGTCATCAACACATAGATTTAAGCAACAAATTTAACAATAAAGGAACTTCGATTAATTAGCAGCACAGTTATCAATTGTGTGTCCGAGGTGTTATCAACATTATGAGAATACAGCATGACAGTTAGGGCCGTTAAATCATGTTAACCAGTTTAAGAATTTTATGAATGCAATGATATATATATATAGGTTCAAGGATGAAATCACAGTTCATGCAGGTTAAATGTACATGAGTGTCCGAACGAAGTAAAACGATAGAGAAAGTGCCATAGGCTACGTCATTAGTGAAAGTGTAATCAAAACATGTAAATGTGGTTATTAGGTTCAAAACAGTAATTGCAAACGGTAGGTTTCACGTTTTGGGAAAATAAAACGATATATAACAATATTGAACACGAGAATGGGAATTATTGTGCTAAAGTTAAACTACAGGTTTAGGGTGTCATTAATGTATATGTAAATATTATTTATCATGTAGCAAGGGGTACTTGCCTCGACGGGTTGCGAATCGGGAAAACGGAACGTAAAAATGTGGGCGGGGAAACTCGCGACGGGCGCACGGTTCACGGAATGAACCCAAACGACGAACAGTGGAACCACACGGATCAGAGTACCTCGCTGGATCGTCGGGATACGTTGCCGGCACGGCCGGATTCCGGTGAGATGCAAAAACAGCGAACGATCAAGAATGCAACAAGAAAAGAAAAGAAAATAAAGAAGAAGGGAAGGAGGACAAAGAAGGGGGTGCTCACGAGGATCTGTGGAGGGGTTATGGTCGCCGATCACGTCGAGGGAGCTCCGGTGGTCGGCCTACGACGACAGCGACGGAAACCTAGATCATGAAAACATGAATCGGGGAGAAAAAGAAGAAAGAAGAAGAGAGGAGGAGAGGAGAAAGAGAGAAGACACTCACCGAGGGATGCACGAGGCCGGGGGGACGGATCGAGATCGCCGGCGGCGATCCCACGAGGTGTAGGCGGTGTGTAGGTGGCCGCGGCTGCCGGTGCAGGGTGCACGGGGAGTTGATGAAGGAGGAAGAAGGGTGCAGTGGAGATGACGAGGCGAGGAGGCGAGGAGGCCGGCGGTGAGGGTGTCGGCGTTGGGCTACGGCGGCGAAGGGAGACGGCTGTTAGTTATATGTATGCCCTAGAGGCCATTACTGTACATACGATGTATATTGTAGTGGATGCTAGGACATATATAGGGAGGACTTTCTTGCTCGACATGATAGTATGCTATCTGGTTGTACTTTATCTTAACATGTACTCTGATTGTCTCTATATTACATGTTGATAAAGCCCTTAGGATATGTACTCGACTACTGGGACTATGATGAGATCATACTAGTGGGGCCACGGTAGTCGACGAGTACATCCTATAACTGTTCCTAGTCGAGGGTGTATCGAGACAGGGCATCGATGCACCAGAGTAGACTAGCGTATACGCATCTTGACCCATATGATGGGCGATGGATGATCCCATATCCATCGGTGTTTGACATCAAGGATGGTGTACGGGTGCTCAGTGGAGACTGGGTACACTGGACAGACTCGCCGAGAACTCCCAGATGGTATTATACCATACGTCAGATGGCAGTTCTCCGGTGACACTGGTACAGAGTAGTCTGTTGACCCGAGATCGTCATACAGTCTTGTATGGTTCCCACTGTGCTTTGATTTCCATCATACCACGTCCAAGAGGGCGTGCAAAAAGGTGGCTTTTGGGTACAGTCCCGAATCACATGGAGGCAATGAGCGATAGTAGGGGATTCGTCTCTCCCGTTATAGGGAGTTGATGTTGTGCTGTGTTCGATTGGCTATAACCGGAAATCCCTGGCCAGGGTTGCTGAGATTTACTGGTAAGTGTTATCAGTAGTTTCTCGAACTGTTATAGACCTCAAATCGACACGACTTATCGAGCTACTGGGGTCTGACGTTTACCACCCCTAGGCGAGATATGCAACATATCAGACGACGAGACCGGACTGTACGGGAGTGTTACTGTTTGGATTCACAGGAGAATGTACAGGCTTGCTTGTTGATCTTCTGAGCGCTCAATACCTGGGTAGCTGTTACGTTTAGCTGACCGCTTGCAGCTTGTGGGTGTTTGATATGATCATCACCTACTGCCGGCGTATTGACGATTCTTTAGAGTCCTACACAGAGGTTTCTTGGCTCAGGCAAAACGGGGTAGGAGCACATATGTGATATGTGCGGGACCGAGGATAATACGATATGTGATACCGTATTATATTCTCGCGATATTTGATATCAGCCGGGTCATCGGATCAAGTGTTGATTCGATGAATCGGTACGGATAAATATTAGTCGGTTATATGCGATATAGCCGGATTGTCGGATCAAGTGTTGATTCGATAATTTAATGTATAATAATATATTTGATATATTAAATTACATTAACTAATATTAGCTCACTAAAAGATTCTTTTTCTCACCGGATTAATACATTGATATATATGCGATATATGTTAATTGTATTATTTTCTTTTGTTACGATAAATATTATATATGTGATATATAATATTGTAACATGATATGATAACTAATGCAACTTGTTTAGTAGAGATTAAACATGGTTAGGGTTTGATTAGGGTTAAGGTTTTCTAGAAGTTTCTAGAAGCTTTCTTTCTTTGTCTTTGTTAAGATATTATGCTAGATATTTCCTTAACCTAACCAAACCTTTAACCTTAGTCAAATCTCTACAAGGGTTAGTTTGACCATGGTTACATTATTCATCATATCATTTCTTTTCCTATTCATCACAAAAGGATTTTCTAATATTGTTCATCTTCTTCCTTCTTCTTCTTTGCTTGAAATGGTTTCTTGCTTTGATTTTTGTGATGGATAAATATGAGAAAAAGATAAATAAAGAGAGCAAAAATCCTACTTCATCATCCTCATCTTCCCTTTCCATTTAGATGAGGGTGTTCACATTATTTCATGAGTGTTAGCTTGTGTTAAAGAAACTTCAAGGTAGATCATCTTAGTATCGAAGATCGGAAGCAAAGGTTGCATCTTTCTCTTCGTGAAACCTCTCGAGAGTCCGGATCCCGATGATCGCAGCGAAGGGACCACAACACGGAGCATATGAAGTGAAGGACCGGATCTACAAAGGTTGTAATCCCTCTCACTTAGTGTTAAAATGTTTAGCATACTTGTTTTCGCCTAATCTCTAGTTTAAAGTTCCGTATTCGGGTTGTTCGGCACGGCTAAATTTTTATTCGGGCATGGTTGATACCTCGTAGACCCTTGTGCGCGTGCCTAGCAACCCTACAGTGGTATCAGAGCCAAGCTAGAGCTTTAGGCGAAGTCTAGACGAAGTTTAAAGTCCGATCGAACCCGGAAAACCCGATATAACCTAGTTTCTGGAAATTTTTTAAAACTGTGATTTTTTCCAAATTAAAAATGCTCAAAAAAATCAGCAGGGAAATACAAGAGTTACTGTGAAGCACGTGCGCCTGATTCCACCAAAGAGCCGCGGAACCGCCGCACATGCCATGCATGTGCCGCTGTTCCGCCGCGCTTTTGTCACTGTACTGTTTGAAATTTGCACAGTAATTCTTGTCTTTTAGTGTTGTATTTTCTGGGAATTTTTAATATTTATTCAACTGTTGAACATTCTGGGTTGTATTGGGGATTCGATGATTCGATCGGGAACTTTAACTGCGTCTTTTGTGTTTTGTCCGGGTAATTTATAGAAACTGTTAAAAAGTTCGAACGGATATCAATAACTCACTTTTTCCCCTGTCGGAAATTTTTTCAAAAGTTGGATTTTTCCTCGTGTTTAAGAACGTTCTAAGTCGTGCAAGTAACGCGGTGGACCCTCTAGAAGACAACAAACCTTAACTCGATTATGTGACCGTCTTGAACTGCCCTTTGAACCTTAGGGTTTGGGGCAGTACGGCGTGCCACATGTGAGGCGTTGGCTTGACCTTTCTACGGCTGGACCATTGGTACGGTGGCATGTAATGAATGTTTTTAAACTGATTTCAAGTGTTGTGATATATTGGGGAAATCTTGGGTGCTTGATGATTCGATCGGAAAGTTTAACTTTTTCTATTTATCTGGAATGTGATACAATATTTGGAATCCACAGGAAGTTATGAGATAACTAATTTGAATATTATAAACATAGCACTTTAGTCTCAGATGATCGGTTGCCACGGAATTTTGATGTGATCAAAAGTCCGTCGCAATCACGTAGTGTACGCGGATACTCGCCGGGTAAACTTAATAGACAGCCACTCCCCATAGCCCCGACCAAGTGACTGTAGGAGAACCCCGTTGCCGAAAGCATACGTTCGGGTGCTCGCGGTAGCGGTGTTCCGCCTTAGTGCACTTCGTCGACGGCATCCAGGGGTGCAGCCGTCTACTAAAGTTTGCGACGAGCATTCGATCAGGACGTCGGGAATCTTGTTGAATTGCCCGACTTGATATTGAAAAGAGTTTTCGATAAATAAGACTAAAATGCGGGGTTTATAATTGTTAGGCATGTGATGTCTAAGGAATTCATTTGGTTAGGCATGCGATGTCTAAGGAAGTTGCGGATTCCAACTGTTGTAGTTTTACACTTTCTTTTCTGTGACCGTAAGCGTAGTATGTGGTGTATCGCCGGCTTCGTTGCTATACATCAACGACAATCGGGATACGCATACTTGCTTACGTTGATGATATGAGATATTATGTGTTGTTGTGATATGTTGTATTGGATCGTCGCTTTTGAATAGCCGGGGTTTTTATGTGAGATGAGAGTTTTTTCTTTTTCATTCATGTAAAATTCATTTGTATGTAATATTCTTTTATTGGGGCACTTCCAGGTAGCGGAAGCTGTCACCGTTGTATATTATTTACTTTTCTGCATTAGGTAGACCCAAGGCGGGGAGCACAAGTAACCGGGTTCTAGGGTCCAGTGGGAGACCATCTCGAGGAGTCGAGACCGGGTCTCCTAACCCTAGAATTGGCAGTTTACTTGCTGCTCTCGTAGGGGTCTAGGGATGTGGGTTTGGCTATTCATCGCGACCGTGGAATCCGTGTTTTATACAGGCTCGAATTGAAAACACGGACGTCCTAGTATATCCAATATTTCATATATGTTCTTCTGCTGCAATGTTCTGTGATGAGATCATATTACTGCCTGTGACGAATGTTTATGTTATATATATGAGATATATGTTATATTGCAGATTTCGTTTCAAAAGAGATGCTTGTGAAGCATAATAAAATGGGACTTCATTAATGTGATTAATGAAATAAAAGAAACCTAAGATGTTGTAGAAACTTGTTTATAAAAACTGGTAGCTCTAGTTCTTGCTTTGCATAGCGGTGTTCCTTGTAGAACATCCAGCACCTTATTCGATAAGGAAAGGACCGAGATCCCTTCACCGGGAGTGACTCCTTTAGTAATAACTGGCAGATGCTACAAACTCGGTTTGTCTTTTGATTGCTTCTATAGTTCTTGCTTTGCACAGTGATATATATGATATATCCCGCACCCCATTCGACGAGGAAAGGGCCGACGATCCCTTCACCGGGAGTGACCCCTTTAGCAAAACTAGAAAAGCCTCAAAAACACTCCATTTAAAATCACTCGATTCTACAACGATATCAAGTTCATTGCGCAAAGGGTTTTCTTAAAAACCTGTCGTAGCCCTCCGTCATTTCAGATAATTACTAGTTAGTATTCGTGCTGCGTTTGTTGACCTTGTCAAGGCGTAGTGTGCGGTAGCTGATTAGTGCTTATCTGTATAAGTATATGATGCGATTGGATTAGGGTAGCCGTGTGACTTTGTTGACCTTGTCAAGGGTCGTGCGGGTGGGTTTAATTCAATCAGGAAATGACGGGTTGAACTTGACTTGCGGTCTATGGTTTGTTGACCTTGTCAAGGTCATAGATTGCTTGGGGCAAAATATTATTAGGAATTTCAAGTGTTGAAATTTGCAATGAGATTGCATACCTTCTATAAGATAGTTGGATCCCGATACCCGCTGCGAGTAAGAGTTACTCCTGGGAGAGTTTTACACATTACAATTAGCCGATCAAGTAGGTGTCTAGAAAGGTGTTAACGGGGTTACGCCTCTGGGAAAACGAGGTTTACTTTAATTAGGTTCGTGCGAAAGCACGGGGGACCTCCCTCAAAGTACCGACACTGGCCTGGCTGAAAGATTGGCGAACTTGTAGCATGTAATTAATCCCGGCTAGTCTTTCCTTTTAGGGTTTGAAGGAAGATTTGACAAAAACAGTGGGAGACATCCTGATTAGATATATTAGATAACCAATCTAATCTTGCAAGAGCATACGCTGAGTGTTTTCTTCTCTCTCTCTCCAGATAGCGACCATATCACGCCTTAATCAAGATAATAAAATGGATATATTGACCGAACCCGCTTGTTATACTGAGCTGGGGAACGTTGGTCCCGCTCCAACTTATAATTGTTATAAGACAGAGCAGGAAATTGGGGATTACCAGATTTCCCGTGCCGCCCAAACGAAGAAAGTGCATGTTGATGCATCATCTTCGGGTGTGTTCATTACACAGAACTGTTTCTCAGTATCCTTTACGTCCTGGGTATGTGATACCAGATCAGGATCCCGTATATGTAATCTGTTACATGGGCTACAGATAGGTAGAGAACTGAGAACGGGTGATAAGTTTCATGAGACAGAAAATGGTGCAAGTGTTGCAGCCAAGTCTGTTGGTCACTGTCACCCTGTATTACCGGAATACATTGATTCTGAACAAATGTTATTAGATACCGAACCTGATATACAAAATCATATCAGTCTCTTTATTAGTAAAGAAAGGATATAATTTTGTATTGTTGGATAATGTTTTGAACATTTCCTATATCAAGAGTTGATCGGTTCAGGCACGTTATCTAAAAGCATTGTCGTTCTAAATCAAACTACAGTTCTTAGTATAAAGAACACACACAAGAGGAAGAGTTCAGTTATGAACGAATCCTTCTTGAGGCATTGTAGACTAGGTCATATCTGTTAGTTATATGTATGCCCTAGAGGCCATTACTGTACATAGGATGTATATTGTAGTGGATGCTGGGACATATATAGGGAGGACTTTCTTGCTCGACATGATAGTATGCTATCTGGTTGATCTTTACCTTAACGTGTACACTGATTGTCTCCCTGTTACATGTTGGTAAAGCCCTTAGGATCTGTACTTGACTACCTGGACTATGATGCGGATCATACTAGTGGGGACATGGTAGTCCATAAGTACATCCTTCAAAGTCCCTAGTCGTGGGTGTATCGAGACGGGGCATCGATATACCAGAGTAGACTAGCGTATACCTTCTCGACCCATACAGATGGGCGATGGATGATCCCATATCCATTGGTGTTTGACATCAGAGATGATATACGGGTGCTCAGTAGAGACTGGGTACACTGGACGGACTCGCCGAGAACTCCCAGATGGTATTATACCTCACGTCAGATGGTAGTTCTCTGGTGACACTGGTACAGAGTAGTCTGTTGACCCGAGATCGTCATAGAGTCTTGTGTGGTTCCCACTGTGCTTTGATTTCCATCTTACCACGTCCAAGAGGGCATGCAAAACGGTGGTTTTTGGGTACAGTCCCGAATCACATGGAGGCAATGAGCGATAGGAGGGGATTCGTCTCTCCCGGTATAGGGAGTTGATGTTGCGCTGTGTTCGATTGGCTATAACAGGAAATCCCTGGCCAGGGTTGCTGAGATTTACTGGTAAGTGTTACCAGTAGTTTCTCGAATTGTTATAGACCTCATATCGACACGACTTATCAAGCTATTGGGGTCTGACGTTAACCACCCCTAGGCGAGATATGCGACATATCAGACGATCAGACCGGACTGTACGGTAGTGTTACTGGTTGGATTCACTGGAGTGTGAGCGGGCTTGCTCGTCGATCTTCAGATCGCTCAATACCCAGGTGGCCGTTACGTTTAGCAGACCGCTTGCGGCTTGTGGATGTTTGATATGATCATCATCCGCTGCCGGCGTATTGACGAGTCTTTAGAGTCCTACACAGAGGTTTCCTGGCTCAAGCGAAACGAAATAGGAGTGCATATGAGATATGTGCGGGACCGAGAATAATGCGTGTATGTGATACCGTATTCCATTCTCGCGATGAATGTATCGATTAGGTTATATGCGATATACCCTAGTTATCGAATCAAAGGTTGATTCGATAAGCCGATACATAGGATACTGGTCGGTTGTATGCGATATGACCGGATCGTTAAATCAAGTGTTGATTTAATGATTTAATGTATAATTATATATTTGATATATTACTTTGCATTAACTAGTATTGGTTCACTTTAAATGGATTTTCTCACTCGGATGTGCGCATTGCATATGCGATATGATTTTTTGTGCACTTGATTGTATCATGTTTGATGATACATATCTTTTTTGTTGAGTGTAATGAATTAAACCTAGGTTAAGTAAATGATTAGGGTTTTATTTTATTCATTCATTTATCTTTTCATTTGCATTTAAAAGATAAATGAGAAAAGGAAAAGAAGTGAAAAATGGTAGCTAGTTTTGTTTTCAACATGAAGCTTCATGAAGCTTTCATTAAGTCACCATTTTTGTCTCATCTCCTTAACCCTAACCATTATTTAACCTTGGTCAATTCTCTACACTTAACTTGGGTTATGTTATGATAAGAATGGATTATTCTTTTCTTTTTTAATCAACTTATCATATCATTTTCTTCTTCTTCTTCCTTGAACTCAAGAAGAAAACCTTGAGGTCATCAATGGTGATTGATGATAAAGAGTGAGAAATCCAATTCTAAATTGAACCCACTTCCTATTTCTTCATCCTCTACCACTTGCCAAGTAGTAGAGTGTGCTTTCTTCACAAGATTCTTGACTTGGTGAAGTCGGAGCTTGATTTAGCGATGCCTCGACGTAGATCATCTTCGGCATGTCGTCGATGACCTAGCCCGTCCATTCTCCGATGAAACCGACGCAAGAGCCCGGGATTCATTTTGGACAGCGGAGAGACATCATTGCGGAGCTATGGAGGTGGAGCACCGGATCTACAAAGGTTGTATTTCCGTATTCTTTTAGTTAAGTGTTAACTAGTTTACCTTTTCGCCTAGATTTCTAGCCAACGGTCCGTGTTAGGGTTTCTCGGCACCTAGAATTTTTGAAACGGGCATGGTTGATGCCTTGTGTGACCTCATTTGTGTGCCTAGGAACCCTACAGTGGTATCAGAGCTACTAGGCATTGGATGTCGACCTATGGGGGGTTCTCACTGTGTGACAGTGTGGCGAAACATAGGCTCTTACCCCCAGGGTGTCCCGAGACCGGAAGGTGTTCCGGCGGGTTGTAGTCCTCTCGAGGGGGCATGCGTAAAAAGTAGCGGCTGAGGGACCCGTTGGTGCCACGGCGACCCCATTGGATGGGGTGGCTTCCTGACCTACTGTGGTATCAGAGCCTAGCTAGAGCCTTAGGCGAAGTCTAGACGGAATTTGAAGTCCGAACGATCCGAAACCCGATCACAAACTTGCTCTCTGTCCAATTTTTAAAATCTGGTCTTTTTCCAAATTAAAAATATGCAGAAAATCAAGCAGGGTTTTCTAAGAATTACTGTAAATTTCGTAGACCTAATTCCACTTTCCCACCGCGTTTCCGCGGCATTAGCAAGGCTCAGGCGGCGGATCCGCGGCCGTACGGCCACAATATTTAAATTATTTTGTACAGTAATTCTTAGTTTCCAGTGGTGATTTTTCTGGGAATTTTTAATAATTTTTCAAGAGTTGAATTTTCTGCAGTTGTTTTGGGGATTCGGTGTTTCGATCGGATTATCAAATTTTGTCTGTGTGGCTTTCCGGATAAATTTTAGAATATGTTAAAAAGTTCGACCGGATATAAATACCCAATTTTTCCCCTGTCGGGAAATTTCCAAGTGTTGGACTTTTCCGTAGTTTAACGACGTTCTAAGTAGTGCAAGTAACGCGATGGACCCTCTAGAAGACAACAAACCTTAACTCGATTATGTGACCGTCTTGAACTGCCCTTTGAACCTTCGGGTTTGGGGCAGTACGGCGTGCCACATGTGAGGCGTTGGCTTGACCCTTCTACGGCTGGACCGTTGGTACTGAGGCACGAACTGAATGCTGTTAGACTTATTTCATGTGTTGATCTGTATCGGGAAAACTTGGGTGTTCAATTGTTCGATCGGAAAGTTTGACATTTTCTATTTATCCGGAATGGGATACAATAATTGGAATTCATAAGAAGTTATGAGATAACTGAATGAATGTTATAAACATAGCACTTTAGTCTCACTTGATCGGTTGCCACGGAATTTTGATGTGATCAAAAGTCCGTCGCAATCACGTAGCGTACGCGGATACTCGCCGGGTAAACTTAATAGACAGCCTCACTCCATAGCCCCGACCAAGTGACCGTAGGAGAACCCCGTCGCCGAAAGCATCTGTTCGGGTGCTCCCGGTAGCGGTGTTCCGCCTTGGTGCACTTCGTCGACGGTATCGGGGGTGCGGCCGCCTACTAAAGTTTGCGACGAGCATTCGATCAAAATGTCGGAAATCTTGTTGAATTACCCGACTTGGTATTGAAAAGTGTTTTCGATTTTGAGACTAAAATGCGGGGTTTATAATTGTTAGGCATGCGATGTCTAAGTAATTCATTTGGTCAGGCATGAGATGTCTGAGGTCGTTGCGGATTCCAACTGTTGTAGTTTTACACTTTCTTTTCTGTGACCGTAAGTGTAATATGTGATATCGCCGGTTTCGTTGCTATATGTCAACGACAATTGGGATGCGCATATTTACTTACGTTGATGACATGTGATGTTATGTGTTGCTGGATATGTTATATTGGATCGTCGTGTTTGAATAGCCGGGGTTTTTTATGTGAGATGAGTGTTTTTCATTTTCATTCATGTAAAAACTTGTATGTAATATTCTTTTTTTTTGGGCACTTCCAGGTTGCGGAAGTTGTCACCTGTTGTATATTATTTACTTTTCTGCACTAGGATAGACCCAAGGAGGGGAGCACAAGTAACCGGGTTCTGGAGTCCAGTGGGAGACCAACTCGAGGAGTCGAGTACAGGTCTCCTAACTCCAGAATTGGTAGGGTTGCTTGCCGCTCTCGTAGGGGTCTAGGGGTGTGGGTTTGGCTATTCATCACGACCGTGGAATCCGTGTTTTATACTGGCTCGTATTGAAAACACGGACGTCCTAGTATATCCAATATTTCATATGTTTCTTCTGCTGCGATATCTGTGATGTGATCATGTGATGTTCTGTGATAGATACAGTATATAGTATATATGATATATTATATAGACGTTACTTATGTTTTACACCCGCGCTAGCCCTGCCCCGCTCTGTCGTTAGTTACCTAACCTAACGGTGCACGAGGGGACATCGAGGCGAATGCGGATGGCATAAGTGTACGTCGTATTTATCTGTGATGTTTAGGTACTTAAATGATGGGACTTCATTAATGTGACTAATGAAATAAAAGAAACCTAAGATGTTGTAGAATCAAATTTCAAAATAAAACAGGTAGCTACAGTTCTTGCTTTGCACAGAGGTATATGTGATATATCCTGCACCTTATTCGATGAGGAAAGGACCGAGATCCCTTCACCGGGAGTGACTCCTTTAGCAATAACTGGCAGATGCTACACACTCGGTTTGTCTTTTGAAAGCTTTTAAGAGTCTGCTTTGCACAGTGATATATATGATATATCCCGCACCTCATTCGACGAGGAAAGGACCGACGATCCCTTCACCAGGAATGACTCCTTTAGCAAAACTAGAAAAGCCTCAAAAGCACTCCATTTTAAAAATCATTTGATTCTACAACGATATCAAGTTCATTACGCAATAGGTTTTCAGAAAAACCTGTCGTATCCCTCCGTCATTTCAGATAAGTCCTATTTAGTATTCGTGCTATGTTTGTTGACCTCCGTCAAGGCGTAGTGTGCGGTAGCTAACTAGTATTTATCTGTTTATGCATATGATGCAGATTGAGTTAGGGTAGTCGTGCGGCCTTGTTGACCTCCGTCAAGGGTCGTGCGGGTGGGTTTAATTCGATCAAGAAATGACGGGTTGAACTTGACTAGTAGCCTATGGTTTGTTGACCTCCGTCAAGGTCATAGGGTGCTGGGGCCAAAATATTATCGGGAATTTCAAGTGTTGAAATTTGCAATGAGATTGCATACCTTCTATGAGATAGTTGGATCCCGATACCCGCTGCGAGTAAGTGTTACTCCTGGGAGAGTTTTATACATTACAATTAGCCGATCAAGTAGGTGTCTAGAAAGGTGTCAACGGGGTTACGCCTCTGGGAAAACGAGGTTTACATTAATTAGGTTCGTGCGAAAGCACGGGGGACCTCCCTCAAAGTACCGACACTGGCCTGGCTGAAAGATTGGCGAACTTGTAGTGTGTAATTAATCTCGGCTAGTCTTTCCTGTTATGGTTTGAAGGAAGATTTGATAAAAAGCAGTGGGAGCCATCCTGATTAGATAAAATAATAACCAATCTATTCTTGACAGAGCGCACGCTGAGTGTTTTCTTCTCTCTCTCTCTCCAGGTAGCGACCATATCACGCCTTAATCAAGATAATAAAACGGATTATTGACCGAACCCGCTTGTTATACTGAGCTGGGGAACGTTGGTCCCGCTCCAACTTATAATTGTTATAAGACAGAGCAGGAAATAGGGGATTACCAGAATTCCCATGCCACCCAAACGAAGAGAGTGCATGCTGATGCATCATCTTCGGGTTTGTTCATTATACAGAACTGTTTCTCTGTATCCTCTACGTCCTGGGTATGTGATACCAGATCAGGATCCCAGATATGTAATTTGTTACATAGGGCTACAGCTAAGTAGAGAACTGAGAACGGGTGATAAGTTTCATGAGACAGAAAATGGGGCAAGAGTTGCAGCCAAGTCTGTTGGTCACTATCACCCTGTATTACAAATACATTGATTCTGAACGAATGTTATTAGATACCGAACCTGATATACAAAATCATATCAGTTTCTTTATCAGTAAAGAAATGATAAAATTTTGTATTGTTGGATAATGTTTTGAACATTTCCTAGATCAAAAGTTGATCGGTTCAGGCACGTTATCTAAAAGCATTGATGTTCTAAATCAAACTACAGTTCTTAGTATACGGATCACACACAAGAGGAAGAGTTCAGAAATGAACGAATTCTTATTGAGGTATTGTAGACTAGGTCAGATCAATGCGACCCGACTGGCTGAAGTTACATTTAGATGTATATTTAAATCAGTTTGAATTTACATCTTGTGAAACTCGCCAGTCATGTCACAAAGATAAGATGACCATAGCTCCGTTTATTGGAAACAGAGAAAGAGTTAGTAAACTCTTGGGATATGATACATGTTGATGTATGTAAGCTCCCCTGTCTACACATGCCAAGATCGGTTCTTTGTACTTCATTACATTCTCTGATAATCTCTTTCGAGTTTCAGACCTATGTTCCTGTTGAAACACAAGTCCGAACCTTTTGAGATATTCACAGAATATAAGTTAGAAGTAGAGAACCAATACGGGTATAAGTATTATGTCCTTTGATGAGATCAAGGAGGAGAATACTTGAGCACGAAATTCCTGGACTATTCTAAAGGAGAATGGGATTCTCTCTCAGCATTACTCCTCCGTATACACCATAGCACGATGGTATATCGGGGCGGAGCAATAACACCCTATATGATAAGGTGTGCTCTATGATGAGTACTACTGAGTTACCTATTTCCTTTTGGGAGTTATGCACTTGAGAAGCTGCATACCTATTGAATAGGGTTCCAATCAAATCAGTTGCCTACCGCTTCATATGTGATATGGAAAGGGAAGAGCCCATATCTTAAGTTGGTTAAGATTTGGGGTTGTCTGGCCTATGTCTAAAAGCAAAATCCGGACAAGCTCGAGGCAAGGTCTGTTATGTAGAACTGGAAAAGTTCCAGCTATACGAACTACAGCAGATGATTTGATAGAACCAAGGGATTCAGTAGATACCAACGAACCTCAGCCTCTCCGCCGATCTAGTAGGGTTCCTCACCCACCTGAGAGATACTTTGGTTTCTCTATGACAGTGGGAGCGAGGATTGCATCATGAGATGATGACCCAACTAGTTTCGAGCTGGCCATCAGGAGTAGGACTCTGTAAGAATGGCTGGATGCTTAGTGATCTGAGATGGAATCCTTATACACCAACAAAGTATGGACTTTGGTTGCTATATCTGAAGGGTTAAATCCCCATCAGGAGCAAGTATATCTTGAGAAGATTACTTGGTGTAGATGGAAAAGTTGAGACTTTCAAAGCTAGACTTGTTAAAGGTTTTCGTCATCAACCAGGCGTGGATAATGATGAAACCTTTTCCAGTACCTATGCTTAAGTCCATCCAGATACTACTTGCTACGGCTACATACCATGACTACGATATCTGGCGGTTGGGTGTCATGACAGCTTTTCTAAATGATGTTTTGGAAGAGAGCGTCTATAAGTACACAGCCAGAGGGCTTCGTAGACAGTGGGAGCAGCGGAAACGTGTGCAAGATGATTTATAGGATAAAACAGGCATCGCGGAGTTGGAACATCTGTTTTGATGTGGTAGTCAAAGAGTTTGACTTCATCAAAATGGTAGATGAACCTTGTATATACAAAAAAGGTAGTAGAGAGTATGGTGGTAATCCTCGTAGAGTACGTGGATGACATACTCTTGATAAGGAAGGAGTTTCCTATGCTACGCTCGGTCAATCTCCGCTTATCACAATGATTCTCCATATAGGATCAAAGTGATACCTCCTAAATCCTGGGTTATGGATCTATGAGATAGATCTAATGGGATGTTAGGACTCTCACTAAATGTAGTGAGATGGTATCAACCGATCCTGGGGAAAATCACTGGAAGGGTTCCAGGGTGATAAAGACGACTGAATGTCAGTCACAGGCATTGTCTTTACCCTCAGTAAAGGGACGGTATGCTGGAAGAGTTCCAAGCTAGATACCGAGACATACTAGACGATAAAGGCAGGATACATCGCTACTAAAGATGCTACCAAAGAGGCTGTTTGGGTGTATATTGGTTCATGAGATGAACTACATTCCTACCATTGTGAGACAATGGAGTTGTGGCTTATGCCAAGGAACGCCCGTCCCATCAGTGATCCAGACATATTCTAAGGCAGTGTCACCTGATCATGGAGATGCTTGATCTCCAAGGGATCGAGGTTAGGAGAGTAGACTCAGAGGACAACACAGCGGATCCACTCATAAAGGCCTGTTCCCAGAGAGAGATTTTTATGGGATGGTTGAGTATGAGATACTACAACCACTGCTACAGATGGCCCTAGTGCAAGTGGGAGATTGTTAGTTATATGTATGCCCTAGAGGCCATTACTGTACATAGGATGTATATTGTAGTGGATGCTGGGACATATATAGGGATGACTTTCTTGCTCGACATGATATTATGCTATCTGGTTGATCTTTACCTTAACGTGTACACTGATTGTCTCCCTGTTACATGTTGGTAAACCCCTTAGGATCTGTACTTGACTACCTGGACTATGATGCGGATCATACTAGTGGGGACATGGTAGTCCATAAGTACATCCTTCAAAGTCCCTAGTCGTGGGTGTATCGAGACGGGGCATCGATATACCAGAGTAGACTAGCGTATACCTTCTCGACCCATACAGATGGGCAATGGATGATCCCATATCCATTGGTGTTTGACATCATAGATGATATACGGGTGCTCAGTAGAGACTGGGTACACTGGACGGACTCGCCGAGAACTCCCAGATGGTATTATACCTCACGTCAGATGGCAGTTCTCTGGTGACACTGGTACAGAGTAGTTTGTTGACCCGAGATCGTCATAGAGTCTTGTGTGGTTCCCACTGTGCTTTGATTTCCATCTTACCACGTCCAAGAGGGCGTGCAAAACGGTGGTTTTTGGGAACAGTCCCGAATCACATGGAGGCAATGAGCGATAGGAGGGGATTCGTCTCTCCTGGTATAGGGAGTTGATGTTGCGCTGTGTTCGATTGGCTATAACAGGAAATCCCTGGCCAGGGTTGCTGAGATTTACTGGTAAGTGTTACCAGTAGTTTCTCGAATTGTTATAGACCTCATATCGACACGACTTATCAAGCTATTGGGGTCTGACGTTAACCACCCATAGGCGAGATATGCGACATATCAGACGATCAGACCGGACTGTACGGTAGTGTTACTGGTTGGATTCACTGGAGTGTGAGCGGGCTTGCTCGTCGATCTTCAGATCGCTCAATACCCGGGTGGCCGTTACGTTTAGCAGACCGCTTGCGGCTTGTGGATGTTTGATATGATCATCATCCGCTGCCGGTGTATTGACGAGTCTTTAGAGTCCTACACAGAGGTTTCCTGGCTCAAGCGAAACGAAATAGGAGTGCATATGAGATATGTGCGGGATCGAGAATAATGCGTGTATGTGATACCGTATTCCATTCTCGCGATGAATGTATCGATTAGGTTATATGCGATATACCCTAGTTATCGAATCAAAGGTTGATTTGATAAGCCGATACATAGGATACTGGTCGGTTGTATGCGATATGACCGGATCGTTAAATCAAGTGTTGATTTAATGATTTAATGTATAATTATATATTTGATATATTACTTTGCATTAACTAGTATTGGTTCACTTTAAATGGATTTTCTCACTCGGATGTGCGCATTGCATATGCGATATGATTTTTTGTGCACTTGATTGTATCATGTTTGATGATACATATCTTTTTTGTTGAGTGTAATGAATTAAACCTAGGTTAAGTAAATGATTAGGGTTTTCTTTTATTCAATCATTTATCTTTTCATTTGCATTTAAAAGATAAATGAGAAAAGGAAAAGAAGTGAAAAATGGTGGCTAGTTTTGTTTTCAACATGAAGCTTCATGAAGCTTTCATTAAGTCACCATTTTTGTCTCATCTCCTTAACCCTAACCATTCTTTAACCTTGGTCAATTCTCTACACTTAACTTGGGTTATGTTATGATAAGAATGGATTATTCTTTTCTTTTTTAATCAACTTATCATATCATTTTCTTCTTCTTCTTCCTTGAACTCAAGAAGAAAACCTTGAGGTCATCAATGGTGATTGATGATAAAGAGTGAGAAATCCAATTCTAAATTGAACCCACTTCCTATTTCTTCATCCTCTACCTCTTCCCAAGTAGTAGAGTGTGTTTTCTTCACAAGATTCTTGACTTGGTGAAGTCGGACCTTGATTTAGCGATGCCTCGACGTAGATCATCTTCGGCACGTCGTCGATGACCTAGCCCGTCCATTCTCCGATGAAACCGACGCAAGAGCCCGGGATTCATTTTGGACAGCGGAGAGTCATCATTGCGGAGCTATGGAGGTGGAGCACCGGATCTACAAAGGTTGTATTTGTAGGGTTCCTAGGCACACTAGTGAGGTCTCACAAGGCATCGAACATGCCCATTTCAAATTTTAACGTGCCTACAAACCCTAAACTACGGATCGTCGGTTAGATGTCTAGGCGAAAAGATAACTAGTTAACACTTAACTAAGGGAATACGGAAATACAACCTTTGTAGATCCGGTGCTCCACCTCCATAGCTCCGCAACGAAGTCCTCTCCGCTGTCCAAATCAAATCCGGGCTCTAGCGTCGGCTTCGTCGGAGAATGGGCAAGCTAGGTCGTCGATGTCCATGCCGAAGATGATCTACGTCGAGGCATCGCTAAATCAAGCTCCGACTTCACCAAGTCAAGAAACTTGTGAAGAAAACACACTCTACTACTTGGCAAGAGGTAGAGGATGAAGAAATAGGAAGTGGGTTAACTTTAGTTTTGGATTTCTCACTCTTTTCCAACAATCACCATTGATGGAGCTTAGGTTTTCTTCACTTGAAAATGAAGAAGAAGAAGAATGTTATTATGATAAGTTAATTAAAAACAATAGAAAAATTAAAACTTATCATAATGTTAACTAGAGTTAAGTGTAGAGAATGAATCATGGTTAGTGGGAATGGTTAGGGTTAAGGATGAGATAAGAATGGTTGACTTGATCAAAGATTCATGAAGCTTCAACTAAACTCCAAATTAAGCCACCATTCTTTTCTCCTCTTTTCCAAAATGAATAAACAAATAAATAAATGAATAAATAAAGGAAATGAAACCCTAACCATTCTTTTAACCATGATCTAATTCTTTGCACTTAACCAAGTAAACATGTATCATCAAACATGATACAATCAAATGCACAAAATCATATCGCATATGTAATGCGCACACCCGAGTGAGAAAATCCATTTAAAGTGAACCGATACTAGTTAATGAAAAGTAATATATCAAATATATAATTATGCATTAAATAATTAAATCAACACTTGATTCAATGACCCGGTCATGTCGCACACAACCGACTAGTATATAATGTATCGGCTTATCGAATCAACGCTTGAATCGATAACTAGGTTATATCGCATACAACCATTCGATACATTTATCGCGAGAATAGAATACGGTATCACATACACGCATTATTCTCGGTCCCGCACATATCTCATATGCGCTCCTATTTCGTTTCGCTTGAGCCAGGAAACCTCTGTGTAGGACTCTAAAGACTCGTCAATAAGCCGGCAGCAGGTGATGATCATATCAAACACCCACAATCCGCAAGCGGTCTGCTAAACGTAACGGCCACCCGGGTATTGAGCGATCTGAAGATCGACGAGCAAGCCCGCTCACACTCCAGTGAATCCAACCAGTAACACTACCGTACAGTCCGGTCTGATCGTCTGATCTGTCGCATATCTCGCCTAGGGGTGGTATACGTCAGACCCAATAGCTCGATAAGTCGTGTCGATATGAGGTCTATAACTGTTCGAGAAACTACTGGTAACACTTACCAGTAAATCTCAGCAACCCTGGCCAGGGATTTCCTGTTATAGCCAATCGAACACAGCGCAACATCAACCCCCTATACCGGGGGAGACGAATCCCCTCCTATCGCTCATTGCCTCCATGTGACTCGGGACTGTACCCAAAAACCACCGTTTTGCACGCCCTCTTGGACGTGGTAAGATGGAAATCAAAGCACAGTGGGAACCACACAAGACTCTATGACGATCTCGGGTCAACAGACTACTCTGTACCAGTGTCACCAGAGAACTGCCATCTGACGTGAGGTATAATACCATCTGGGAGTTCTCGGCGAGTCCGTCCAGTGTACCCAGTCTCCACTGAGCACCCGTATATCATCTCCGATGTCAAACACCAATGGATATGGGATCATCCATCGCCCATCTGTATGGGTCGAGAAGGTATACGCTAGTCTACTCTGGTATATCGATGCCCCGTCTCGATACACCCACGACTAGGGACTTTGAAGGATGTACTTATGGACTACCTTGTCCCCACTAGTATGATCCGCATCATAGTCCAGGTAGTCAAGCACACATCCTAAGGGCTTTACCAACATGTAACAGAGAGACAATCAGTATACACGTTGTTATAAAGTTCAACCAGATAGCATACTATCATGTCGAGCAAGAAAGTCCTCCCTATATATGTCCCAGCATCCACTACAATATACATCCTATGTACAGTAATGGCCTCTCGGGCATACATATAACTAGCAGTATTTCCGTATTCTTTTAGTTAAGTGTTAACTAGTTTACCTTTTCGCCTAGATTTCTAGCCAACGGTCCGTGTTAGGGTTTCTCGGCACCTAGAATTTTTGAAACGGGCATGGTTGATGCCTTGTGTGACCTCATTTGTGTGCCTAGGAACCCTACAATATCAATGCGACACGACTAGCTGAAGTTACATTAAGATGCATATTTAAATTTGTTTGAATTTACATCTTGTGAAACTTGCCGGTCATGTCACAAAGATAAGATGACTATAGCTCTGTTTATTGGAAACAGAGAAAGAGTTAGTGAACTCTTGGGATTGATACATGCTGATGTATGAAAGTCTCCTGTCTACACATGCCAAGACTGGTTCTTTGTACTTCATTACATTCTCTGATAATCTCTCAAGATTCAGACATGTGTTCCTGTTGAAACACAAGTCCGAACCTTTTGAGATATTCACAGAATATAAGTTAGAAGTAGAGAACCAAAATACGGGTATAAGTATTATGTCCTTTGATAAGATCAAGGAGGAGAATACTTGAGCACGGAATTCCTGGACTATTCTAAAGGAGAATGAGATTCTCTCTCAGCATTACTCCTTCGTATACACCACGGCACGTCGGTGTATCGGGGCGGAGCAAAAGCACCCTATTTGATATGGTGTGCTCTATGATGAGTACTACTGAGTTTCCTATTTCCTTTTGGGAGTTATGCACTTGAGAACCTGCATACCTATTGAATAGGGTTCAAATCAAATCAGTTGCCTACCACTTCATATGTGATATGGAAAGGGAAGAGCCCATATCTTAAGCTTGTTAAGATTTGGGGTTGTCCGGCCTATGTCTAAAAGAAAAATCCGGACAAGCTCGAGGCAAGGTCAGCGCTGTAAAACTGGAAAGGTTCCAGCTATATAAACTGCAGCTGATGATTTGGTAGAACCAAAGGATTCAATAGTTTCCAACGAACCTCAGCCTCTCCGCCGATCTAGTAGGGTTCCTCACCCACCTGAGAGATACTTCAGTTTCTCTATGACAGTGGGAGCGAGGATTGCATCATGAGATGATGACCCAACTAGTTTCGAGCTGGCCATCAGGAGTGGGACTCTGTAAGAATGGCTGGATGCTTATCGATCTGAGATGGAATCCTTATACACCAACAAAGTATGGACTTTGGTTGCTTTATCTGAAGGGTTAAATCCCCATCAGGAGTAAGTATATCTTGAGAAGATTACTTGGTGTACATGGAAAAGTTGAGACTTTCAAAGCTGTGCTTAAGTCCATCCAGATACTACTTGCCACGGCTACATACCATGACTACGATATCTGGTGGTTGGGTGTCATGACTGCTTTTCTAAATGATGTTTTAGAAAAGAGCGTCTATAAGTACACAGCCAGAGGGCTTCGTAGACAGTGGGAGCAGCGGAAATGCGTGCAAGATGTTTTATATGATAAAACAGGCATCGCGGAGTTGGAACATCTGTTTTGATGTGGTAGTCAAAGAGTTTGACTTCATCAAAATGGTAGATGAACCTTGTATATACAAAAAGGTAGTAGGGAGTATGGTGGTGATCCTCGTAGAGTACGTGGATGACATACTCTTGATAGGGAAGGAGTTTCCTATGCTACGCTCGGTCAATCTCCGCTTATCACAAGGATTCTCCATATAGGATCAAAGTGATACCTCCTAAATCCTGGGTTTTGGATCTATGAGATAGATCTAATTGGATGTTAGGACACTCACTAGTTGTAGTGAGATGGTATCAATCGATCCTGGGGAGAATCACTGGAAAGGTTCCAGGCTGATAAGGACGACTGAATGTCAGTAGAAGGCATTATCTTTACCCTCAGTGGAGGGACGGTATGTTGGAAGAGTTCCAAGCTAGATACCGTGACATACTAGACGATTAAAGGCAAGATACATCATTACCAAGGATGCTACCAAAGAGGCAGTCTGGATATTTATAAGTTCATAAGATGAACTTCGTTCCTACCATTGTGTGACAATGGAGTTGTGGCTTCAGCCAAGGAACTACCGTCCCATCAGAAATCCAGATATAATTCTTAGGCAGTATCACCTGATCATGGAGATGGTTGATCTCTAGGGAGATCGAGGTTAGGAGAGTAGACACAGAGGACAACAGCGCGGATCCACTCACAAAGGCCTTTTTCCCAGTAGAGACTTTTATGGGATGGTTGAGTATGAGATACTTCAACCCCAGCTAATTGTTGGGTATGCGATACCATAACAGATGGCCTTAGTGCAAGTGGGAGATTGTTAGTTATATGTATGCCCTAGAGGCCATTACTGTACATACGATGTATATTGTAGTGGATGCTAGGACATATATAGGGAGGACTTTCTTGCTCGACATGATAGTATGCTATCTGGTTGTACTTTATCTTAACATGTACTCTGATTGTCTCTATGTTACATGTTGATAAAGCCCTTAGGATATGTACTCGACTACTGGGACTATGATGAGATCATACTAGTGGGGCCACGGTAGTCGACGAGTACATCCTATAACTGTTCCTAGTCGAGGGTGTATCGAGACAGGGCATCGATGCACCAGAGTAGACTAGCGTATACGCATCTTGACCCATATGATGGGCGATGGATGATCCCATATCCATCGGTGTTTGACATCAAGGATGGTGTACGGGTGCTCAGTGGAGACTGGGTACACTGGACGGACTCGCCGAGAACTCCCAGATGGTATTATACCATACGTCAGATGGCAGTTCTCCGGTGACACTGGTACAGAGTAGTCTGTTGACCCGAGATCGTGATAGAGTCTTGTGTGGTTCCCACTGTGCTTTGATTTCCATCATACCACGTCCAAGAGGGCATGCAAAAAGGTGGCTTTTGGGTACAGTCCCGAATCACATGGAGGCAATGAGCGATAGGAGGGGATTCGTCTCTCCCGGTATAGGGAGTTGATGTTGTGCTGTGTTCGATTGGCTATAACCGGAAATCCCTGGCCAGGGTTGCTGAGATTTACTGGTAAGTGTTATCAGTAGTTTCTCGAACTGTTATAGACCTCAAATCGACACAACTTATCGAGCTACTGGGGTCTGACGTTTACCACCCCTAGGCGAGATATGCAACATATCAGACGACGAGACCGGACTGTACGGGAGTGTTACTGTTTGGATTCACAGGAGAATGTACAGGCTTGCTTGTTGATCTTCTGAGCGCTCAATACCTGGGTAGCTGTTACGTTTAGCTGACCGCTTGCAGCTTGTGGGTGTTTGATATGATCATCACCTACTGCCGGCGTATTGACGATTCTTTAGAGTCCTACACAGAGGTTTCTTGGCTCAGGCAAAACGGGGTAGGAGCACATATGTGATATGTGCGGGACCGAGGATAATGCGATATGTGATACCATATTATATTCTCGCGATATTTGATATCAGCCGGGTCATCGGATCAAGTATTGATTCGATGAATCGGTACGGATAAATATTAGTCGGTTATATGCGATATAGCCGGATTGTCGGATCAAGTGTTGATTCGATAATTTAATGTATAATAATATATTTGATATATTAAATTACATTAACTAATATTAGCTCACTAAAAGATTCTTTTTCTCACCGGATTAATACATTGATATATATGCGATATATGTTAATTGTATTATTTTCTTTTGTTACGATAAATATTATATATGTGATATATAATATTGTAACATGATATGATAACTAATGCAACTTGTTTAGTAGAGATTAAACATGGTTAGGGTTTGATTAGGGTTAAGGTTTTCTAGAAGTTTCTAGAAGCTTTCTTTCTTTGTATTTGTTAAGATATTATGCTAGATATTTCCTTAACCTAACCAAACCTTTAACCTTAGTCAAATCTCTATAAGGGTTAGTTTGACCATGGTTACATTATTCATCATATCATTTCTTTTCCTATTCATCACAAAAGGATTTTCTAATATTGTTCATCTTCTTCCTTCTTCTTCTTTGCTTGAAATGATTTCTTGCTTTGATTTTTGTGATGGATAAATATGAGAAAAAGATAGATAAAGAGAGCAAAAATCCTACTTCATCATCCTCATCTTCCCTTGCCATTTAGATGAGGGTGTTCACATCATTTCATGAGTGTTAGCTTGTGTTAAAGAAACTTTAAGGCAGATCATCTTAGTATCGAAGATCGGAAGCAAAGGTTGCATCTTTCTCTTCGTGAAACCTCTCGAGAGTCCGGATCCCGATGATCGCAGCGAAGGGACCACAACACGGAGCATATGAAGTGAAGGATCGGATCTACAAAGGTTGTAATCCCTCTCACTTAGTGTTAAAGTGTTTAGCATACTTGTTTTCGCCTAATCTCTAGTTTAAAGTTCCGTATTCGGGTTGTTCGGCACGGCTAAATTTTTATTTGGGCTTGGTTGATGCCTCATAGACCCTTGTGCGCGTGCCTAGCAACCCTACAACGGCGGCTAGGGTTACGCGAGGTTGGGTTCGCGTTTTAAAAGAAAAGGAGGAGGGAATATATATGGAGGAGAGAGAGAGATACAGGGGGAGAGAGAGAGAGATGGAGACGGGGAGAGAGAGAAACCGAGAGAGAGAGAGAGAGAAGAGGCGGGGCCCACGGGTTAAAGAAAGAAGGAGGGGATTGGTTGGGATAAAGGATTCGTGGGGTTTAATAAAAAATTTAATAAAGATTTGGAAATGGGGAAAAATATTATAGGTTATAAAATATATTCGACAGTTTTAAAATAAATTAAAAATTGGGATTTTGGCGCAAAGTAAAATATTTCCAAATTGCGCCCGGGTCGGGTCCAAAAATTTGAAATTGAAACAAGAAAATTTTAGGCGGGATCCAAAATTTAAAATGAAGTATTTTACAATCAAAAAGCATACCCCCAAAACGAACACACGTACGTGCGCGTAGCCGTCCGAACTCGCCCGTTTCACCGAACAGGACGAGAACACGATGCACGGACGCTACAACAGGGTTAGGGGTGTCAAGTAGGCCATGATGAATATTTTTAATTTTTATTTTAGATACCTTAAATTGTTATATGCAGAAATGAATTGCCGGTAAAATTTATACTAGCAACAGTCAATTAGGATCAATGAAATAAATTCCATACACCACTCATACGGCAACAGAAGCTAGTAGCATTGGGCTCGGTTGTTACATTATACCCAACTACAAAAAGAATTTCGTCCTCGAAATTCCAAGAATGTGAAGATAGACAACAAATAACTATAAGAAAAGATGAGGAAACTTCTGCCGGATTTCATCTTCTCGTTCCCAAGTGGACTCTCCATGCGAGCGATTTCCCCAAGAAACAAGCACAAGAGGGATCACCTTGTTCTTATGAACCTTTTCCCTTCGATCCATGATTTCAATCGGTCGTTTCTCAAAAGTCAAGTCTTCTCGTACTGTTAGCTCCGAATGATCCAATACGTGCGTTTCATCTCGAACATACCTACGGAGTTGAGATACGTGAAACACATTGTGCACATTCGCCAAGGACTGCGGTAACGCCAAACGATATGCTACCTCACCAATACGCTCCAAGATCTCAAAGGGTCCAACGAATCGAGGACTAAGCTTTCCTCGACTTCCAAAATGAATCACCCCTCTAGTCGGTGATATCTTTAAGAATACCAAATCACCCATGGCGAACTCTAGAGGTCTTCTCGACGTATCTTCCCAACTCTTCTGTCGGTCTTGAGCTGCCTTCATATGATTTCTGATAGTGTTAACCTTCTCAACTGTCTGCACAACCAAATCTGGTCCCAATAATCTTCGTTCACCGACATCGTGCCAAAAAACAGGTGAACGGCATTTACGACCATACAAAGCTTCAAATGGAGCCATCTGGATAGTTGCCTGAAAACTGTTGTTGTAAGAAAACTCCACCAAATGTAGATGATCCTCCCAAGAACCCTTGAAGTCCAACATGCATTCTCTCAGCATATCCTCAAGAGTTTGGATCGTTCTCTCCGACTGACCATCGGTTTGAGGATGATAAGCTATGCTAAACTTCAATCGAGTCCCCAAACTTTCCTGTAAACTCCGCCAAAAGTGTGATAAGAACCGAGTGTCCCGATCGGACACGATGCTCACCGGTACTCCATGCAATCTTACAATCTCCTACATGTACCGCTCCGCCAAAGTCTCTGTTGATTGACCAACCCGAAAAGGAATAAAGTGAGCTGCCTTGGTCAATCGATCAACAATCACCCATACAACATTGTTGCCTTTTGGACTCCGCGGTAAAGCCGTCACGAAATCCATGGTTATATGCTCCCACTTCCACCGAGGAATCGGAAGTGGTTGCAATAAACCAGCAACCCTTTGATGTTCAGCCTTAACTTGCTGACACACCAAGCACTTTGCTACAAAGCGAGCAATCTCCCGCTTCATGCCTTCCCACCAGAAGTGCTGTCGAATATCTCGGTACATCTTTGTGCCTCCTGGATGTACAAAATAAGCTGAACTGTGTGCTTCTTTCATAAGCTCTTCGCGAATATCTCCCTTTGGCACACACAAACGGCTACCATACTTCAACGAACCATCTTCATGGATCAATAAATCTGTTCGTAGTCCGGCTTCGACCTGTTCTCGAAACTTTTGCAGTCTAGGATCCTGCGATTGTGCTGCTTTAATATTCTCGATCAACGATGATTGTACTTGCAGCTGCATCAACTGTCCCGTAGAATGCGGTAGCACAACCTCCAAGTTAAATCTTCGAAAATCTTCAACGAGCTCCTTCTGCATAGTTAACATCTGAATTGCTGGTAACCGACTAAGCGCATCCGGCACGACATTAACCTTCCCCAGATGGTACTTAAGATCAAGATCGTAGTCAGCCATCAGCTCTAACCATCTACGTTGCCTCATATTAAGCTCCTTCTGCGTGAACACATACTTCAAGCTCTTATGATTAGTAAACACTTCGACCCTTTCGCCCAAAAGGTAGTGTCTCCAAATCTTCAAAGCGAAAATCACAGCCGCAAGTTCCAAGTCATGAGTTGGGTAATTCTTCTCATGGGTCTTTAACTGTCTCGATGCGTACGCTACAACCTTCCCATGCTGCATCAAAACACATCCCAATCCTTTCCCAGATGCGTCGCTGTGAATCACCAATCCTTCGGAATTGTCTGGCACGGTCAGAATAGGGGCGGTTATCAATTTCTGTTTCAACGTCTCAAAAGCTAATGCACACTTATCCGTCCATACAAAAGGTACCTCCTTGCGCGTAAGCTTGGTTAACGGCTCTGCCAGACGAGCAAAGTTCTCCACAAATCTTCTGTAATACCCGGCGAGTCCAAGGAAACTTCTTATCTCCGCAACATTCTCTGGAATTGGCCAATCTCGTACTGCTGCAATCTTTTCTGGATCGACGGCAATTCCATCGCCAGACACAACGTGCCCCAAAAACTTTACTTCCTCCAGCCAAAACTCGCACTTACTCATCTTCGCATATAACTTCTCTTGTCTCAACGTTTGCAGTGCGATCTTCAAATGCTCAGTATGCTCTTCAAAACTCTTCGAGTAAACCAGGATATCGTCAATGAATACCACAATAAACTGGTCCAAGAATGGTGAAAAGATTCGGTTCATCAAGTCCATGAATACTGCCGGCGCATTCGTTACTCCGAAGGGCATCACTAAGTATTCGTAATGTCCATACCGAGTTCGGAACGCCGTCTTGCAAATATCTTCTGCTTTCACTCGGACTTGATGATATCCGGATCGCAAATCCAGCTTCGAGAATACCCTCGCGCCACTAAGCTGCTCAAAAAGTTCGCCAATGCGAGGGATCGGGTACTTGTTCTTAATAGTCACCCGGTTTAATTCTCGATAATCGATGCATATCCTTCTTGTGCCATCCTTCTTCTTTACTAGAAGAACTGGAGCTCCCCAAGGCGAGTTACTGCTTTGAATCCAACCCTTCTCAAGTAATTCGGCAACCTGTTTCTTGACTTCTTCCAACTCTACTGGTGCCATTGGATAATACGCTTTGGATACTGGCGCTGCACCAGGAATAAGATCAATTGCGAACTCCACGTCTCACTGTGGCGGTAAACCCGATATATCTTCAAACACGTCCATAAAATCACGAACGACAGCTGGCTCTTCATTTTTATCAACTTCCATTGCTGCAAGAATATTGTTTGTCGGCCTAGCCCTAAACTCGACGGGCCCGACAGAATTGCTTCCTCCAGTGAAGCTAAACTCGGGATGTCCGGGAATCTGGAAAATTACCTTCCTTGCCCTACAATCAATGTGAGCGTGGAAAGTGCCAAGAAAATCCATTCCCAATACGATCTCGTAGCTTCCCGTATCAATCACCAAGAAATCTGCAAAAAGCTCCCGTCCGCACACAACAACTGTACAATCTTTACATTCCCTACTAGCTATGATTTTCACATTCCCAGTGTGTACGTCCCAGAAACTAGACAGGGTCATGTAGTCAATCGAGTGTGTAGTTAAAAACTTGGATGACATAAAACAATGGGATGCACCAGAATCAAATAACGCTAATGCGGGAAAACCATGAACAAGTAGAGTACCTGAAACAACTTCTCCTGACGCCTTAGCTTCTTCAGCTGTCAATGTAAAAGCTCAAGCCTGATTAGGTCCTTGAGTCAGCCGTTTCTGTCCCTGGAACGGTCTCTGCGTAGGCTTCTGAAAATCATCCCTCGTACGAAGCTTCGACGGACAAGCACTAACAGCGTGATCTGCCGCTCCACAAACCAAACAGAGTCCCAGCCTCCTTCGATAATCCTTTTGCATGTGGCCAGGTAAATTGCAGTAGTTACAAGTCATGCTCTTTCTTCGATCGACGACAACAGGCTTCTTCATGGGTGCTACACCTCGACGGTCCACTGGAATACCTCTGCGACCATGAGCTCGGTTTGGTACAAATGCTGGCTTCCTTACCGCAACTGCTGTCTGCTGCAAACTCCCCTTCATCCCAGATAAACTCTGCTACTCTCGGGCTGCCGCAAGTACTTGTGAGAAAGTGGTCAAACCCAGGGAGACAATCTGCCTCTGGATGTCCACATCCAAGCTGCGCATGAACCTCCGTGCCCTGTCTGCATCGTTGGCAACTAAAGGTCCACCGAATCTGCTGAGTCTTGTCCATTCTGCTGCATGCACATCTACGGGTGCTCCCTTCTGCTTTAGCCCGATGAACTTCTCCTCTATTTCCTCCCGTGCATTCCGCGGGAAGAACTTCTCTAGGAAACTCTTTGAAAAATCTGCCCACTTGATCGGCTTGGGCAAGCGGGTCTCTTCCACAAGCCACCATTCTCGGACGTAGTCCACTAACTGAATGCGTACCACATCAACTCTTTTCTCATCTGGAATCTGTGCCGCAATAAGCGAGTTCTCTGTGTCAACTAGCCACTGCTCCGCTGGCAACAGCTCCTCCAAACCAGTAAATGTAGACGGACCCAAACGCCTGAAATCTGCTACGGTCCCGACACGGTCAACTGGTTTAGCTCCAACATTGTTCACAGACTGCTGAACGATCTGCAAACCTTCCTGAAACGATTCAGCTTGCTGCTGGATCAGCTCGGTCTGTCTCTTTTGATTCTCCAGCATTCCTCTTATCACTCCAAGCATGGCGGCTTCATCCACACGCCTTTGGTACGTCTTCAAATTCTTATCTGCCATATTCCTGAAATCAAAACACCCTACATTAGCATGATGATAGATTCAAGCTATAGATCAAGGCTAGAACTCCGAGTTACTTAAATAGAGTGCCGCATTGTAACTATGCCGTGGTATCATAGCCACAATTACATAACTCCACCAAGTCGCCTAAGTCCTAGAGATAACAAGGAATCAGGTTTCGAGTCGACATGCAAAGGAAGTTTGCACATCGTAGAAGATATAATCAGGAACAATTTGATTCAAGAAGGGTAAAACGGCAAGGTGGCAGGACATGTTTCCTAAACACGGGTATTCTGATTCGTGTATTGGGTATAATACCCAACTACAAAAGAATCAACCCGACGAACCTATGGCTCTGATACCAAAAGAACCATGTCACGCCCCGCTTCCCAGAGTACGCTAAAATGGGCACGTGACATAGCCAACCATGCTACCTGTGGGTAGGAAGTATCCATCCACAGTCACATTACGGCTGTAGAGATATCAAGAACAAAATAAAACTATCTAAAACATGTCCATAATCCAAGATAGCATGAGTCAAGAATAATAAAATGCGGAAGCGAAAGATCCAATACAAAATAACTGGAATGTATGTCTCATAATGCGGGCTCACATTAGGAAATAAATGTAGGAAAGAAAACTAACTACTGCTGACACTCACAGCTCAGCCTGTCGGCTGAAGTACTCCTGCTCGGAATGCGACAGTGGTACAGAATCTGGGCCATGCAAAACCAAGACGTCAGCGCGTCAAGTCATCAAGTAATAACATAAAAACAGGGTAACAAGCAATGCGAATAAAAACATGAAAGAAGAAAGGGTAACAATAATATAAATCAGAGCAGTACAGTGGGTAAACTAAGTTGTTCTATCAGGTTTTCTGTTCTAAAGTCTTTGAAACCAAATTGATGAATCATCGATGTAACTCAATAGTATCCCGTACATACCCGGGACCACGGCCCCAGATTCTCGGGCTGAAACCGAGACATGCCGCTAGGCACTAAACAGGAATGTATACAGATGAACGATGTCAGCAGCATCATTCCAAGGCTGGCCTAGCCTCTAAAACTGATCAGAACAAGTAGCGAACTGTTGAGTTACAAGTCAGGTTTCACCTTTGATTTCCCCATACCCCCAAGTTATATGTGTATGTCAAGTCGGGTATCCCGTAATCAAGAACTAATACCAACACAGGATCAGGTAAGCAGGTTTGTCTGGATAGACAACAGGAACGGTCCATGAGGACTACATGTCAGGTCTGTTGGCATTAGATACCAGATCAGGTAACGAGTCAAGTCATGGTACAACAGGTCAAGTCGAGCAGTATACGGTACCATGTCGGGTCAAACAATATGTATGTAGCAAGTCAGGTCAAGAAGTAAACGATATCATAGGTGTGCTCATACTCAGTCACAGAATCAAGCATGGTCATCAACACATAGATTTAAGCAACAAATTTAACAATAAAGGAACTTCGATTAATTAGCAGCACAGTTATCAATTGTGTGTCCGAGGTGTTATCAACATTATGAGAATACAGCATGACAGTTAGGGCCGTTAAATCATGTTAACCAGTTTAAGAATTTTATGAATGCAATGATATATATATAGGTTCAAGGATGAAATCACAGTTCATGCAGGTTAAATGTACATGAGTGTCCGAACGAAGTAAAACGATAGAGAAAGTGCCATAGGCTACGTCATTAGTGAAAGTGTAATCAAAACATGTAAATGTGGTTATTAGGTTCAAAACAGTAATTGCAAACGGTAGGTTTCACGTTTTGGGAAAATAAAACGATATATAACAATATTGAACACGAGAATGGGAATTATTGTGCTAAAGTTAAACTACAGGTTTAGGGTGTCATTAATGTATATGTAAATATTATTTAGCATGTAGCAAGGGGTACTTGCCTCGACGGGTTGCGAATCGGGAAAACGGAACGTAAAAATGTGGGCGGGGAAACTCGCGACGGGCGCACGGTTCACGGAATGAACCCAAACGACGAACAGTGGAACCACACGGATCAGAGTACCTTGCTGGATCGTCGGGATACGTCGCCGGCACGGCCGGATTCCGGCGAGATGCAAAAACAGCGAACGATCAAGAATGCAACAAGAAAAGAAAAGAAAATAAAGAAGAAGGGAAGGAGGACAGAGAAGGGGGTGCTCACGAGGATCTGTAGAGGGGTTGTGGTCGCCGATCACGTCGACGGAGCTCCGGTGGTCGGCCTACGACGACAGCGACGGAAACCTAGATCATGAAAACATGAATCGGGGAGAAAAAGAAGAAAGAAGAAGAGAGGAGGAGAGGAGAAAGAGAGAAGACACTCACCGAGGGATGCACGAGGTCGGGGGGACGGATCGAGATCGCCGGCGGCGATCCTACGAGGTGCAGGCGGTGTGTAGGTGGCCGCGGCTGCCGGTGCAGGGTGCACGGGGAGTTGATGAAGGAGGAAGAAGGGTGCAGTGGAGATGACGAGGCGAGGAGGCGAGGAGGCCGGTGGTGAGGGCGTCGGCGTTAGGCTACGGCGGCGAAGGGAGACGGCGGCTAGGGTTACGCGAGGTTGGGTTCGCGTTTTAAAAGAAAAGGAGGAGGGAATATATATGGGGGAGAGAGAGAGATACGGGGGGGAGAGAGAGATAAAGACGGGGAGAGAGAGAAAGCGAGAGAGAGAGAGAGAGAGAAGAGGTGGGGCCCACGGGTTAAAGAAAGAAGGAGGGGATTGGTTTGGATAAATGATTCGTGGGGTTTAGTAAAAAATTTAATAAAGATTTGGAAATGGGGAAAAATATTATAGGTTATAAAATATATTTGACAGTTTTAAAATAAATTAGAAATTGGGATTTTGGCGCAAAGTAAAATATTTCCAAATTGCGCCCGGGTCGGATCCAAAAATTTGAAATTGAAATAAGAAACTTTTAGGCGGGATCCAAAATTTAAAATGAAGTATTTTACAATCAAAAAGCATACCCTTAAAACGGACACACGTACGTGCGCGTAGCCGTCCAAACTCGCCCGTTTCACCGAACAGGATGAGAACACGATGCACGGACGCTACAACAGGGTTAAGGGTGTTGATTGAGTGATTTAGCGTTCTTGCGCTTTCTAAAAGATAGATCAAAAATATTTGTAACCGCAATCAAGAACGGCGTCGCATGAAGCTAGCCGGTGCGTACGGGTCGGTCTATAGGGATTTTGTGAATTTCCGATTCGTTCTTACGAGTTAATTCCGAAGGGTGTTCGGTTGATTATTAAATCTAAAAATCTAATTATTCTACCTAGGGCAATTAATTGAAAGTTATAAGTAGGGCAGAGAAATAAAATCTATACTAGGGCAGGAAAATAAATTTAATCTAGGGCATGAATTGAAATTATCTAGGGCAAGAAAATAAACAAATCTACTTACTTTACAGATGCATTTCTCCAATCATCCATGCAGGGTTGTCAGATCGGAATTTCAGAATTGAAGAGAGGCACCGATGCTCTCCATAAAGAATTTTGGAATTTTTATTAAAAGGAGGCATAAAGTTTACAATGATTAGAGTTCCTATTTATAAAGAATAGGAAACCCTAGGGTTACATCTGATTCGTATGTCTACAATTACAAAAATAGCCCTTAGGAAGATCGGTCAAAGACATAAAGAATTATGGTAAAATTTTTATTCTCTAACTGCTCCACTGCACCGCGGAACCACGGCCCAAGGCCCTGTTTGGCCGCGGTTCCGCGGTCAACTAAGAAGATTGGGCTTTGAATTTTGGGCTGCAGCTTCTGGTCATTTTGGGCATCATGTATCTATATATCTTTTTCCATTTGGGCTTCTAGGTTGGTTCCAGATCTTCAGTGAACAATTTGCAATGGATTTTTAACCGTTCGCTTTGAGTCGATGTCTTGAATCTTACTTTGTGAATTGTTCTTTATGTAGGCTTGATCAAGATTCTCTGTTTGTCGGTCAAAATCCACTTTTGCATCGTCTTTTCACTGCTTCCTGTCCAAGAACCTGTAACCTGTAACATGTAGCAGACATGCGTCAAAAGCACCCGTATATTTATAAAAAGAATAAGAATGGGGAATATAATAATACAATATTATGGTGTGAACAAATACCCCCAAACTTATCTTTTGCTCGTCCTCGAGCAAACTTATTTTTATTCACTAAAATCCTAACCACACTTTCGCAGGGAAACGCGATCGCACTGAGCACGTGCAACAAGCCGTTAAACCTCTAGGTGTCCCTAGTAGGAGGAGTGTTGTCTCCTAAGGGTTTTCAGCGGATTACACCCATAAAATCCTATCAATTCGGCCCATTAACTTTTGTTCTCCATTTAGGTTTTCTAACAAGGAATTCTATTATCTTTTGACTCGCAAATTATCCACCCACATTCTTCACACTTCCTCATTATTTAACTTAAGATTATATATGTTATGTAGACCTACTTAGCTTTCGGCATCTCTTAAGTCTTCCTTCTAGGGTTTCATCTCCACTTAGGAATTTCTATCAACTCTATTAAAGATATAAGTTCTATTTTTCTTTCCTCTCTCTTATCTAAATTCCAATCACATATCCCTACGTGTGTGTATAGATCACCCCTACACTTGGAAATTCAAATCAAGCAATCATACTCTCGTCCATTGTCTAAAGCACTTATTAATTAGTGAATTTTTAAATGAAATTTGCTTACACATCCTTCATGCGACCGTTTATACTTCTTGAGGTACCAACAACCGATAACAAGATGCGTTAGCACTTTAAAACGTACTTCCTAGTTTTGCAACACCCAAGGCTTTAGCAGTGACTCCCAAACCAGTTGGTCTAAGGCACTAGGTGATGAAGCACCCTCGCTAAATATTTTTCTATTTTTGCAGCCTTAAGTAATCACAAAAACCAGTGTCCAATTTTTTTATTCTTTATTCACTTTTTTTTTCTTTATTTTCATTGTACTAAGGACTTTAGACAAGAGCACTTCAAGGTCTCTTCTACTATTCCAAGTTTCAAGGTGCGTGATTGTGCAAATTGTAGGGTATACATTTTTAGAATCTAAACTTAAGCTAGGAACTATTTTTCAAACTTATACTCTAATAAGAACATCAATACTCTTCCCTCATTTTGACTTAGCCCAAGAAGTGAACCTAAAATTTGCCTATTTCTAAATAATCTACAAAGACATATACTTTCTACCGTTAAACTTTAAGGAATGTTATTTTTAGGGTTTTTAATTCACTAAGTCTAAGATCTAGTTGTTCCTAACCAGTTGACCTATTTGTCAAACCAAAGTCAATTAGCCAAAATTGAATACAATAATTTTTAAAAATTTTGAAATTTTTCAATTTTTTTATGGGTTTTCAAATAAGTATGCAAATGCAAAAATATGTACAAATGAATGCGAAGAAAGAAGACTTACCGAGCATACCCCCAAACTTGAACTTGACAGTGTCCTCACTGTCATGCTAAACCAAAAGGGTCAAAATACCGGCACTCCCCTGTTTATTTATTTATAATTTTTATATTTTTGAATTTTTTTTAATTTTTTTTATATAGAAAAGAAAACAAAAAATATATACATATATACAAAGATTCCCCCAAACTTAAGCTTGGCCTTGCACAAGCCAAAGGTTAGCACCAACCATTCAAAAATCTTATCGTAGAAATAGTATAGTTGGTGCAAGAAAATGAGAAGCACGCGAGACCGTGTGGAAAGAAGAATGGTAGAATATGGTCTCGGTGGGGGAGAAGAATGGCGAAAAGAAGAAGGAAGTGGCGTACGATCTTGAGGGTGTAAATTGAGTGAATAAATTAGCGCAATATGTGATGACCGATATGTTATAAGCGATTGTGCTAACTTATCAACCCGTCGGGAAATGGGGTCAAATCCCTCAAGATTCGCAAGAAAACATAGGTACGCCGAACTTGGTATAGGAGATGAAAGCGTAATGGTCATTTGTTCGGTCGGTACAAGGGGAAAGACGAAAGGGAGTGAATTAGGGATAGTATCTTTCTCACCGTAGTAAACTGTTTTGAACTCGAAAGATTCCATTAATGGTTCGAAACTACTATAATCAACCGAGTCTGATGGCTCATCTGAAAATGTAAAGGAATCAAACTCGGGCGGTGAGTCATCAACATCGTCCAAAAAGGTGAAACACTCGTAGGTGTTATCGTCTGTGAGAATTGTGTCAGATTCAAAGGAAAAGGTTTCAAGCTCACAGTCTTCAAGCGGGGTCGGAACGATGGGAAGGAGGGAGGGTGATATAGCAGTCAAAGGTTCAGGAGGATGAATTGGAAAATCAGACACATCAAATAAAAATGATTCAACCTCAATATTATCCTCAAGACTCTCCTCAATACTATCCTTAATATTCAACTCATCCATGCCATTATCATCAAAATCTAGATGCATATGAGATTCGGGAGAAACATTTAATAACTCAGGATGATGATTTGAACATAAAATTTCAAGAAAATCGACAGGTTCATCATCCGAAATATTCCCGGCGTCTATATCCTCAATCAAGTGAAAATCAATTTCTTTAGACACCTCATCAAAAGCATGGATATCTATCGATTTAGGTTCTAGAGTGGAGGTGTAAAGGTCAAACGGATTAGGTGCGGTTTCACTTGAAAGGGGTTCTGCACAATCTGGCAAATCAAGTACTACAAAATCACACAACTCGTTTTTATTTTCAACTGATGAATCATTTGGGACAATCGATGGAAAACCGGAGTCGTGGGCTTCAATTGGGTAAGGGTAGGTTTGATCTGGCAATCCTCTCTCATTCTCACTCTGTCCAACCGCCTCCTTACACATTGAAAAATTTGGAGCTAGCGGGAAACTAGCTACCGGTTCACTAGGTTGCATAAGGGCGGCCATGGACGCTTCCACATTCCTAACCATTTTGTTTGTTGTTGCAATGTAAGCTTCCAACGACTCTTCCAAACTAGACTTAGGTGGTGAGGGGGTTTCGGTGAAAGATTCGAAATTGGTTGGATATGTGAAACTCCCTAATGGCTGTGTCGAAACAGTGTCTAGTGAAGGTGGAAAAGTTGGGTATGACTGGTAGGAAGTGGGTGATTGGACAGGAGTAGGGTCAACATAAGGATAAATAGGTGAATAGTCGTGCGGATCCCTAAAACTAGATGAGTGGAGAGTGGTGAAAGATCGACTGCGAGATTGAGCAATATGCTCAGCAATGGATATCGGCTTAGGGGTTACAGCTGAACTTAAAAAAATGGTGTCAACATACGAAGGTGGTGAAGGTTGACTTGGTTGACACAAAGGGGGTTGAAAAGTCAAACTGTTTCTCCTAGATGCCTCTATGTGATCTTTCAAAGATTTTTTAGGCATGGAGGGATCGTTTTTAAATTGACCGAACAAATTGACATATAACGCAAAATTAGGTTCGGGATACCAAAGTTCGGCTAAAGATTTATTATGTGGGGTACCCATGTTGTACGAAGAGGGAAAGAAGGAAAGTTTATTGTGGTGCAAGGATTTATTTGTAGCTAAAAAAACTTTGCAAGTTTCTATCAAAATTTTCCTTATTCTTTTTTTTATTCTTTTTCTCTTTATTAGGAAAAATTTGTTGCAAAAAGATTTTTAACACAAGATATGCAACAGCAAAATATTACTTGCAATCTAATTTCATTTTAAGCAAGGCACAAAAATCCTGCACAAGATCGTTATTTGGAAGGGAAAAAAATTTTGAGCGTAAAGAAATTCTGCAGGCAAATTTATAGAAGATATATCAAAATTTGCAGAGGAAGAGAGAGAAAACTCACAGAAATTTGCAGTGTCAGAACTGTTTTTTTTTCTTTTTATTTTTATTTTTATCGCGCTCTGCCTTTTTTCCAAGCCCTGAATCGACCAAGCCGCGGCTGTTCCGCGGCCGCAAGGGGGCTGGCGCGGCGGTTCCTCCGCGCGTTGGTCGGTTCGGCAAATTTTTTTTTTTTGGGAACAGATCACCACGGTTAACTTGTAGACTCGGTCCTCCAAATTTCTTCTGTTCCTCGGTTGTTGTGATCTTCTGTTGTTCCGATTTGTTTTTTCCTGTTTTGATCTCTGTAAATTTCTAGATCCGAATTTGATCCTGCAAAAATTCACAAAAAAACAAAGTATCCCTTCCAAAAATAACAATATATATATATATATATATATATTTTTGATTTTTCTGATTTTTATGATTTTTTTTTAAAATTTTGATTAACCCGAAATTGCAAAAAGGAAATAGCACGCCATCCCCGGCAACGGCGCCATTTGATTGAGTGATTTAGCGTGCTTGCGCTTTCTAAAAGATAGATCAAAAATATTTGTAACTGCAATCAAGAACGGCGTCGCATGAAGCTAGCCGGTGAGTACGGGTCGGTCCACAGGGATTTTGTGAATTTCCGATTCGTTCTTACGAGTTAATTCCGAAGGGTGTTCGGTTGATTATTAAATCTAAAAATCTAATTATTCTATCTAGGGCAATTAATTGAATGTTATAAGTAGTTCAGAGAAATAAAATCTATACTAGGGCAGGAAAATAAATTTAATCTAGGGCATGAATTGAAATTATCTAGGGCATGAAAATAAACAAATCTACTTACTTTACAGATGCATTTCTCCAATCATCCATGCAGGGTTGTCAGATCGGAATTTCAGAATTGAAGAGAGGCACCGATGCTCTCCATAAAGAATTTTGGAATTTTTATTAAAAGGAGGCATAAAGTTTACAATGATTAGAGTTCCTATTTATAAAGAATAGGAAACCCTAGGGTTACATCTGATTCGCATGTCTACAATTACAAAAATAGCCCTTAGGAAGACCGGTCAAAAACATAAAGAATTATGGTAAAAATTTTATTCTCTAACTGCTCCACTCCACCGCGGAACCGTGGCCCAAGGCCCTGTTTGGCCGCGGTTCCGCGGTCAACTAAGAAGATTGGGCTTTGAATTTTGGGCTGCAGCTTCTGGTCATTTTGGGCTTCTTGTATCTATATATCTTTTTCCATTTGGGCTTCTAGGTTGGTTCCAGATCTTCAGTGAACAATTTGCAATGGATTTTTAACCGTTCGCTTTGAGTCGATGTCTTGAATCTTGCTTTGTGAATTGTTCTTTATGTAGGCTTGATCAAGATTCTCTGTTTGTCGGTCAAAATCCACTTTTGCATTGTCTTTTCATCGTTTTCACTGCTTCCTGTCCAAGAACCTGTAACCTGTAACATGTAGCAGACATGCGTCAAAAGCACCCGTTTATTTATAAAAAAAATAAGAATGGGGAATATAATAATACAATATTATGGTGTGAACAGGTGTCAAGTAGGCCATGACGAATATTTTTAATTTTTATTTTAGATGCCTTAAATTGTTATATGCAGAAATGAATGACCGGTAAAATTTATACTAGCAACAGTCAATTATGATCAATGAAATAAATACCATACACCACTCATACGGTAACAGAAGCTAGTAGCATTGGGCTCGGTTGTTACAATCTGTATCCTTATCTCAGTAGAACTTTTATATAGTAAAAGCCGGAGTTTTTGGATATATATATGCCCTAGAGGCCATTATAACATGTTTACTTGATTGTATTATACTGTTCATTTCATATATGTTGATAAAGCCCTTAGGATATCTGCTTGACTTCCATGACTATGATGGAGATCATACTAGTGGGGCATGGGTAGTTTATAAGCATATCCTGGAATATTCCTAGTCGAGGGTATATCGAGACAGGGCATCGATATAGTGTAGACTAGCGTATACGTTTCTTGATCCATATGATGGGCGATGGATGATCCCATATCCATTGGTGTTGTGACATCGAAGATTGTATACGGGTGCTCAGTGGTGACTGGGTACACTGAACGGACTCACCGAGAACTCCTATATGGTATTATATCTATCGTCGGATAGCAGTTCTCAGGTGACACTGGTACAGGTTAGTCTGTAGACCCAATATCGTCATAGAGTCTTGTGTGTTCTCCCACTGTGCTTTGATTTCCACCCTACCACGGCTCTACTGAGTCGTGCAAACAGGTGGGTTTTGGGTACAGTCCCGAGACACATGGAGACAATGAGCGATAGGAGGGGTTTCGTCTCTCCCGGAATTGGGAGTTGATGTTGTGCAATGCGCGATTGGCTTTGACTCGAAGTCCATGGCCAGGGCTGATGAGATTTACTGATAAGTGTTATCTGTAGTTTCTCGACCGATCATAGTCCATATCGGCATGACTTATTGAGTTATTAGGGCTCGACGATTCCATCCCTATTCTTGATATGCAATATATCAGACAAAGAGACCGGACTGAGCGGTATGTGTTACCAATGGCTCTACGGGAGTTTTGACAGGTTCGCTTGTTGTTCTTCTGTTTGTACAATACCTGGGAGCCGATACGTGCAGCTAGTACCGCTGACGGTTTGTGGGTATCTGATATGATCACTACCTACTGCTAGCGTATTGACGAGTCTTAGAGTCCCACATAGGGTTTTCCGAACTCAGGTGAAACGAAGTGGGAGCGCATATGGGGATATGTGCGGGGTCTTGGTTAAATGCGAGTATATGATATCATATTTAATCTAGCGGATAAATTAGTCGGGTTATATGTGATATGACCGGGTTATTAAATCAATTGTTGATTTTATAAAATGACTAATTTCTTTTTGAGAAATCCTTTCTTTATATATATATATATAAGTATATGTATATAAATATATATATTGATATATATATATATATTGATATATATATATATATTATCATTATATATATATAAATGTATTTATAAAAGGTGTCATGGTTGATGATACATACAACATGGGTGTGCAAGACTCATATATGGAGTTTTATTTGTTTTTTTATTTAAATAATTATGTGCCATGGCTTCTACATTATTCCAAAAATATCTACTCTCATGACTCACCATTCCACTCAAGATATTTACTTAAATATCTAAAAAATATCTCCATGGCTCATAATGTGATTATTTACTTTAGTTAAGCACAAACCCTAGTTGCTTCTTCTTCCTCCTCATTTTTCACTCAGTAGGTTTTGAGAAAGAAGAAAAAGAAAGGTTTTTCCAAGAGATAAAAATCCCCACTTCACCAATCTATACTACTATAGCCCATTAGTGTAGGTTTTTTTTGCTTCATTCATCCTAGTTTTGTGAAGCAAAGAGCTTGAGCTAAGAAACTCCGGGTGGATCATCGTAGACGACGAAGAAAATTGAGCGAAGTCGATCTAAGCTTCGAGTGGAGCCGTAGGAGTCTAAAGAGAGTGAAGGAGTTGACTACAAAGGTTGTAGTTCCTTATCTTTTAGCTTAGACTTCTTTTATTATTATGCTTTACCCTAATCTCTAGTTAAATTCGGAGTTTGTTTGTATTAGCTTTCTAAAATTTTGAAAAGTTCATCAATATATGTTGTTTAAACCTAACTAGAGGTGCTACTACACACCAACAGTGGTAACTTGAGTGGATTCCATCAAGTTATCATGCGATGATAGTTGGATCCCGATTCCTACCGATGAGTAGGACTACATCTCGGGTGATTTTAGATGATCCCGACTAATTCTCCTTTTGGTTTGGAGGAGAATTCAAGGAAATAGTAGGAGCCATCCTGATTAGATAAAGTGATTAACCATTCTAATCTAGATTTGAGTGCATGCTAAGTGTTTCTTTTCTCTCTCTATCAGCGACCATAACCCGACCCTAAACTGAAACTCATGAACCAAGTTAACCGAACCTTCTTAAAACACTTTGGCTTTTGGAATGTCACGGTGTCGCATATATCATTGCCACTTCTATATCACCTTTGCATTTCTCCAGAACACCCCATATCACCACGAACATCCACTCCTATTGGATAAATCCATCGTATAGTTACATACGAACTTGAAAGAACTTGTTCCAGATTTGAGGATGGATTCTGGTTCTGGAGAGATTGAATAGGATTATTCGGTTGTCTTTTCTCTTTACCTTCTCTCAGGTTGTGAGGGCTCCTAGGATTAGGAGAAGGTACACCTATTGAGCTTATTGGATAGTCTTCCTCCAAACCATAGGCAGGTGCCGAACGGTAGGGAAGGAAGAAAACCAATTAGCCTAAGTGTGGTGTACAAAAGGTAATAAGCAAAGACAAATAAAGGGATTAGAATAACGACAAAGAAAATTGCGACTGCTATCATTCACGACAAAACCGTGTATACCCCTTGTTAGTTATATGTATGCCCTAGAGGCCATTACTGTACATATGATGTATATTGTAGTGGATGCTTGGACATATATATGGAGGAGTTTCTTGCTCGACATGATAGTATGCTATCTGGTTGCTCTTTATCTTAACATGTACATTGATTGTCTCTATGTTACATGTTGATAAAGCCCTTAGGATGAGTACTTGACTACCAGGACTATGATGCGGATCATACTAGTGGGGACAGAGTAGTCGTTAAGTACATCCTTCAAGTGTTCCTAGTCGAGGGTGTATCGAGACAGGGCATCGATATACCAGAGTAGACTAGTGTATAGCTTCTCGACCCATGTAAATGGGCGATGGATGATCCCATATCCATTGGTGTTTGACATTAGAGATAGTATACGGGTGCTCAGTGGAGACTGGGTACACTGGACGGACTCGCCGAGAACTTCCAGATGGTATTATACCTAACGTCAGATGGCAGTTCTCTGGTGACACTGGTACAGGTTAGTATGTAGACCCGAGATCGTCATAGAGTCTTGTGTGATTCCCACTATTCTCTGATTTCCAACTTACCACGTTCAAGAGAACTTGCAAAATGGTGGCTTTTGGGTACAACCCCGAATCACATGGAGGCAATGAGCGATAGGAGGGGTTTCGTCTCTCCCGGTATTAGGAGTTGATGTTGCGCTGTGCTCGATTGGATATAACAGGAAGTACCTGGCCAGGGCTGCTTCAGAGATATACTGGTAAGTGTTATCAGTAGTTTCTCGACCCGTTATGAGCCTCACATAGGCACGACTTATCGAGTTACTGGGGTCTGACGTTTACCACCCCTAGACGAGATATGCGACATATCAGACGAAGCGACCGGACTGTACGGTAGTGTTACTGATTGGATTCGCAGGAGTATGAGCAGGCTTGCTTGGTGTCCTTCTGATCGCTCAATACCCGGGTGGCCGTTACGTTTAGCAGACCGCTTGCGGCTTGTGGGTGTTTGATATGATCATCACCTACTGCCGGCGTATTGACGAGTCTTTAGAGTCCTACACAGGGGTTTCCTGGCTCAAGCGAAACAGAGTAGGTGCACATATGTGATATGTGCGGGACTGAGATTAATACGATATGTGATACCGTATTCTATTCTCGCGATTTGTGACATCGGTCGGTTATATGCGATATAGCCTGGTTATCGGATCAAGAGTTGATTCGATAAGTTATTACATATAAATATTAGTCGGTTATATGTGATATAGCCGGATTATTAAATCAAGAGTTGATTTGATAATCTAATGTATAATTATATATTTGATATATTAATTTACATTAACTGGTATTAGCTCACTAATGATTTCTTTTCACACATTTGATATACTTTATATATATGTGATATATGTATTGTTTTCTTTTTGGCACAAAATATATATGTGATATATATGAGTGTGTCATGCTAGGTTACACTTGCAACATAGTTAGTATAAGACTCAAACCATGTTAGGTTAAGTTAGGGTTTTATTTTTCTTAAGGATTTTAAACATTTAGATAATGAGTCATGGTTCAAAGCTTGTAGAAGCTTGTAGGTTTCATTGACTAAGTCTACTAGTTTGTCAACCTTAAGATATTTGTTAACCCAACCCTTAACTCAGAGCTATGGTTTATTCTCTACATGAGTTAGGCATGACACTAACTCACCATGGTTGCAATTCTAATCTCACACAATAATTCATTCATTACTTGACTTCATCTTCTTCTTCCTCTTGAGCTTGCTCTCTAGTTTGTGATAAAGTGATGATTTTGAATGAGAAAATGATTTCTAATGTGAGCAAACTTCTTACTTCATCATCCTCTACTACTTTCCATTTAGAATAGGGTGTTTGCTTCACTAATTTCGTAATTAGTGAAGAGATAGCTTGGGTTAGTGTCTCTTCGACGTAGATCGTCTTTGGCCTCGAAGTCTTCGAAGCAAGCATGTTCGTTTCTTCAAGGGAGCCTTTCTAGGGTCCGGAGTTCACGATCGCAGCGGAGGGACGACTACATAGAGCTAATGAAGTGAAGGACCGGTCTACAAAGGTTGTATTCCTTGCTCACTTTTCATATGCGAAGTTGTTTGCATAATATTCCGTCGATTTCTAGTATACGATTCTAGGGTTAGGGTTAGCTAGAACGGCAAAATTTTAATTTGGCATGGATGATGCCTCCCAAAACCTTGCTGCCATGCTAGGGAACCCTGCACTGGTATCAGGGCCATGCTAGAAATTTATACGGATTTTGTTAAGATTACGAAACCGAAATACTCCGAGACTTGCAACGCCAAAACTTGCTTGCTGTCGTTTTTAAAATGTTGTCAAAATTTTTTTAAAACAAGTACAGAGTGTTATATAGGATATATCATGAACACAGTCAATATTTTAGGGTGTTTGCTCGGTTTTGGGCCGAGATCATGGTGCTTCGGGCCAGCCACATTCAGGTGGTTTTTCCTAAAATTTTGTGTGTGTTCCAGTGACTTGGTTTTGGTGTCTCAGGTGTTGTTTGTTTTTGCTAATTTTGCATGTGATGTAATCTTACACTATACGCCATTCGGAGTGTTTCATATTCGTAGTTTTAATTTTGTTTGGGGTTATTCACATATTGTCTAGGCGAAGTTTAAAAGTTCGATCGAATATCAAAAACCCATTTTTCCAAGTTTAACATATTCGGAAAAACATGCAAGTGATTCTATGAACTCTCTAGAAGAATGAAACCCTAACTCAACTTTTTTGGATCGCGGAACCACGGTCATACCTTAGGGTTTGCCGCAGTTCCGTGGCGACATGAGTGAGGCTTGGGTTTGCCCTTCTACGGCTGGTGCATAGGTACTGTGGCATATTCTGGGTATTATTGAACTGTGCTCAAGTGTTGAGCTGTCGGGAAATTGTGGGACTTTGATGAATCGATCGAAAAGTTTAACATCGTCCAGATATTATGTGATGGGATAAAATATTTGGAATCCACAAATGTAGTTATGAGATAACTAATTTGAATGTTATAAATTTAGCTATTTAGTCTCATTTGATTGGTTGCCACGGGATTTTGATGTGATCAAAAGTCCGTCACAATCATGTAGCGTACACAGATACTCGCCGGGCAACTTATTAGATAGCCACGCCCTATAGCCTCGAACAAGTGACTATAGGAGAACCCCGTCGCCAAAAGCATCCGTTCGGGTGCTCGCGGCAGTGGTGTTCCGCCTTAGTGCACTTCACCGATGGTATCGGGGGGTGCGGCCGTCTACTAAAGTTTCCGACGAGCATTCGATCAGGATATCGGGAATCTTGTTGAATTTCCTGACTTGTGATTGGAAACTGTTTTCAATACCGAGACTAAAATGTGGGGTTTATAATTGTTAGGCATGCGATGTTTAAGGAATTCATTTGGTTAGGCATGAAATCCAAAGATGTGATACGTTGGGTTTATGATGTCTAAGGTGGTTGCGGATTCCAACTGTTGTAGTTTTTCACTTTCTTTTCTGCGACCGTAAGTGTAATATATGGTGTATCGCCGATTTCGTTGCTATATGCCAACGACAATTGGGATACGCATATTTACTTACGTTGATGACATGTGATGTTATGTGTTGCTGTGATATATTATATTGGATCGTCGTGTTTTGAATAGCTGAGGTTTTTATGTGAGATGAGAGTTTTTCATTTTTATTCATGTAAAATTGATTGTATGTAATATTCTTTTATTGGGGCACTTCCGGGTTGAGGATGATGTCACCATTGTATATTATTTACTTTTCCGCATTAGGATAGATCCAAGGCGGGGAGCATAAGTAACCGGGTTCCAGAGTCCAGTGGGAGACCATCTCGAGGAGTCGAGACCGCGTCTCCTAACTCTAGAATTGGAAGTGTTGCTTTTCGCTCTCGCAGGGGTCTAAGGATGTGGGATTGGCTATTCATCACGACCGTGGAATCCGTGTTTTATACAGGCTTAATCTAAAACACGGAAATCCTAGTATATCCAATATTTCATATGTTTTATTCTGCTGCGATATTTTGTGATGTGATCATTGATTATATTCTGAGACGAATGATATATATTATATATTGTTGCTTTCGTTTCATATGTGATGTTTAGGAAGAATAATTTGATGGGACTTCATTAATGAGATTAATGAAAGAAAATAAACCTAAAGATGTGTAATCGAATTTTTAAAAACTGGTAGCTCTAGTTCATGCTTTGCATAGCGGTATTCCTTGTAGAATATCCTGCTCCTTATTCGATAAGGAAAGAGCTGAGATCCCTTCACCGGGAGTGACCTCTTTAGCAATAACTGGCAGATACTAAAACCCTCGGTTTGTCTTTTGATTACTTTTATAGTTTTTGCTTTGCATAGTGATATTTGTGAAATATCCTGCACCTTATTCGATAAGGAAAAAGCCGAGATCCCTTCACCGGGAGTGACCTCTTTAGCAAAACTAGTAAAGGCCTAAAAAACACTCCTTTTCAAAATCACTCGATTCTACGACGATATCAAGTTCATTATGCAAAATGTTTTCTTAAAAACCTGTCATAGCCCTCCGTCATTTCAGATAAGTATTATCTAGTATTCGTGCTACGGTAGTTTGGCTTTCGTCAAGGCGTAGTGTGCGGTAGCTATTTACTGCTTATCTGGTGTATATGATGCAATTGGATTAAGGTATTCTTACGTCGTTGTTTGGCTTTCGTCAAGGGTCGTGCGGGTGGGTTTAATTCAATCAAGAAATGTACGGGTTGAACTTGACTAGCGGACTATGGGTTGTTTGGCATTCGTCAAGGTTATAGCACGTTAGGGGTAAAATATTATCGGGAATTTCAAGTGTTGAAATTTGTAATGAGATTGCATACCTCCTATGAGATAGTTGGATCCCGATACCCACTGCGAGTAAAAGTTACACCTGGGAGAGTTTTACACATCACAATTAGCTGATCACGTAGGTGTCTAGAAAGGTGTTAATGGGGTTATGCCTCTGAGAAAATGAGGTTTATTTTAATTAGGTCTGTGCGAAAGCACAGGGAACCTCTCTCAAAGTACCGACACTGGCCTGGCCGAAAGATTGGCGAACTTATAAGGTGTAATTAATCTCGGCTAGTCTTTCCTTTTAGGGTTTGAAGGAAGATTTGACTAAAACAGTGTGAGCCATCCTGATTAGATAAATTAATAACCAATCTAATCTTGCAAGAGCATACGCTGAGTGTTTTCTTCTCTCTCTCTCCAGGTAGCGACCATGTCACGCCTTAATCAAGATAATAATATGGATGTATTGACCGAACCCGCTTGTTATACTGAGCTGGGGAACGTTGGTCCCGTTCTAACTTATAATTGTTATAAGACAGAGCAGGAAATAGGGGAATACCAGGATTCTCGTGCTGCCCAAACGAAGAAAGTGCATGCTGATGCATATTCTTCGAGTATGTTCATTACCGAGAACTGTTTCTCAGTATCCTCTACGTCCTGGGTATGAGATACCGGATCAGGATCCCATATATGTAATCTGTTACATGGACTACAGACAGGTAGAGAACTGGGAATGGATGATAAGTTTTAAGAGTTGGAAACGGTGCAAGTGTTGCAGCCAAGTTTGTTGGCAGTTAACACCCTATATTACCAAATACATTGATTCTGACCGAATGTTATTAGATACCGAACCTGATATATAACATCATATCAGTCTCTTTATTTAGTAAAGAAGGATATAATTTTGTATTGTTGGATAATGTTCTGAACATTTCCTATATCAAGAGTTGATCGGTTCAGGCACGTTATCTAAAAGCATATACGTTCTAAATCAAACTACAGTTCTTAACGTACAAAACACACACAAGAGGAAGAGTTCAGAAATGAACGAATCCTTCTTGAGACATTGTAGACTAGGTCATATCAATGTGACTCGACTAGCTGAAGTTACATTTATATGCATATTTAAATTAGTTTGAATTTACATCTTGTGAAACTTGCCAGTCATGTCACAAAGATGAGATGACCACAGCTCCATTTATTGGAAATAGAGAAAGAGTTAGTGAACTCTTGGGATTGATACATGATGATGTATGTAGTCCCCTGTCTACACATGCCAGGACCGGTTCTTTATACTTCATTACATTCACTGATGATCTCTCAAGATTCAGACATATGTTCCTGTTGAAACACAAGTCTGAGCCTTTTGAGATATTCAAAGAATATAAGTTAGAAGTAGAGAACCAAAATGGGTACAAGTATTATGTCCTTTGATGTGATCGGGGAGGAGAATACTTGAGCACAGAATTCCTGGACTATTCTAAAGGAGAATGAGATTCTCTCTCAGCATTACTCCTTCGTATACACCACATCACGTTGGTATATCGGGGCGGAGCAATCACACCCTATGTGATATGGTGTGCTCTACGTTGAGTACTACTGAATTGCCTATTTCTTTTTGGGAGTTATGCACTTGAGAAGCTGCATACCTATTGAATTGGGTTCCAACCAAATCAGGTGCTTACCACTCCATATGAAGATATGGTATTGGAAGAGCCCATCTCTTAAGGATGTTAATGTAAGTCCATGCTACCTCTCCCGGTACTTACGGGCTTGCGGAATTTGGTGAAAAACGATTTTCTTAGAGGTGGTAACATGGACTCAAAAACCCGGATCTTTGTTAAACTGCTAACTAACAACCTAACAAGAGTTTACCTACTCGGTTAGGGGGCTATACCTTTCTTGAACTCCTTCATCTTCAACTCGTCCCGGAGTTCGGATCGGCCTCACCTCGTCGTCTCCTTGCGTCGAAGATGGATCCACCTGAAAGCTTCTACCTTTGGCTTGTTCTTCGGACTTTGAAGAAACTAGATCACTTGGCTTGCTAGGCCTTGTGAGTTAGAATGAGTAGAGAAGAGTATGTTGGGATTTTGCTCTATGATTCTTGCTTCTCAACACATGAGACAAGTGAACCATAGACTAAAGATAGAGAGCAAGAGGAAGAGGGTGAGAGCAAGAGCATGAGAGCTCAAAACCAAGAGAGAGAAAGGTCAAGCAAGAATGAGCCTCTCTTTTGTCTTTCACCCTCTCATAATCCAAAAGCATCATTAGCCATAATGTCAACCAAGTATTATGTGATGGTTCATATCATGACAAAGGCAATATCATTTCCATGCACTCATTTTGCAAACTACAACAAGCAAGCAAAAGTCTTTACATGAAAATGACAACCATTGTGATGATGATGGTCAACTAGTCCAACCTAGTCAACCGGTCAACAAAGTCAACAAGTCAACAAAGTCAACCCTCCAACAACCATGTCACTATAATACTTAATTAATATTATTGCTAAATATATATATATATATATATATATATATATATCATATTCTCATTAGGCTTGAGCAAAAAGTCAATAGTCAACAGTCAACGGTCAACAACCCTAATGAGAATCCTCTGCCTCTGTCTCTCCGTCAACTGTGTATACACACCCGCATCCGCGTTCCGAGGAACACGGATGCAAACTGGATAAAACCAATCCCAATACGTACACTAGGATCTTGTAACCCTTCGAAAATCGTTTAGGCAGTTTTTCGATAATCGGCTAATTTTTCGGCTTTTTCCGTAAAAAGTCAAATTAGGTATTTTTCATTGTAGACCTAATTATACAAAATTTAAATAAGATATTACTATAATTTTGTCACTAAAATGTCATTTATAATTTTCTATTTAAATAAAAAAAAATCGTAATTAATTATTTTTTTATTATTTTAAGCCTTTTTAAATACATTAAATTAGGGATAAATACAAATTTAATTAGGTAAATTTATTAATTAGGAATCTTTATAAGCTAAAATATGGTGTTAATAAAATTATAACATGGCTTGCAAACTTTTAGCTTTTTGGTGAGAAAATTATGAAAAAATGATGAAAAAAGGGTTTTTTTGTAAAAAGGTTGATATGAAAGCATGAAATGATATCATATGATGTTGTAATGACCTAGAAACTTCTCAAAAATTCCCACACCCCTCTCCCCACCTGCTGGCCGACCCCTCACCTGCAGTTTTTCCCCACTTCCTCACTTGATTTTGCTTCATTTTCTTGCAAAAAAATTCATAAAAATTCACAAATTTCTTTCTCCATTCAAACCAAAACCCTAATCCTTTCTCTCTCAACCCAAATTAGTTCAAAAACATGATGAAAGGAGGCTTCTTGGTGACTTGATCAAGCTAGGGTTCAAGCTTGAGAGGTGAAAATTCTAAACTAGTTGCTAACTTGTAGTTTATATATGCTAGAATCTAATTTTGAAGTATTGATTTAGTGTAAATCCTTGTTCATGAAAAATCAAGAATGGGTTTTGATGTTGAGTTAGGGTTTGAAACATGGTTATCAAAATTAAGTTAGGGTTTTGGTTGTCTAATTGATTAGAATGGTAAATTGTGAAATGATATGCTTGCTAAATCGACAAATTACGATGTTTGTATCGAATCGGCTAGAAAATCGCTTACTAGATTTTTGTAGAAAATAGAATGCGTTCAATTTGCGTTAGGTTAGCAATATTATTAGCTTCGTATAGGATTATTAGAATGCGCGAACGCGGGGTTTCGACTAGTCGGGTTGTAGTTTTGCCGATTTCCCCGAAATGACGATTCTAGTTAAAGGATTGCGATTTTCGTGCGTTTTTTCGCGCACCGAGTGCATGCTATGATTAATTCGAGAGCGTTGATAATTGTATGTTGTGACTTGCATTGTGTTAGGTTTTGTAATCTTATGCTTGATATTGTGCAAATATAGGATCGGTCGGGGAAACTTCGGACACGGCGCGAAAAGGAAAAGCGGTGGCCGGATCAGATTAGCGGGGATTTCTGGTGAGTAGATATATTCATCTATGGGGGAATCGTCTGGATGGCGCGAGGCGCCCCCCCTAGTTAGGATTACCCTACTTTTGCAAGATTTATATTATTAGCTAGCTTATCCATTCATGTACACTGCATACCCTTATAGTGAACAGTATATTACATTGCATGGACATTCCTCTATACTTATGCGATATCACTTCGTAGGACACGAACACCATTACCATTGGCATCTGTTGCACGCGCACTATTCATGTGACACACACGCCTTTGGTAATTGCCATTCCACGTGCACTATAGAACCTGTTTAACTTAATAACGCCATTTGCATTCATACCTGATATTAAGATCGCATCGCATGCATATACCTCGCATTTCCATCATATTTAAATAGATTTTTAGCCAAAACTCACATCATATACATTGATATCATAGACACTTATCATATATAACATGTGGACATTATGATTTTCTTGAGGATTTCAGTTTTGCTGCGATTTCTGGATTTTTGGGGAAAACCGCAAGAATTTAACAAAAGCTTATATTTATCATTTTTTAAAACAAAGTTGCGGTTTTCTCGTGATGTATGTGTCGTCCACTATGAGTTTTCATGTTTTCTGTTGGATTTCGAGACCTGATTCGAGGAGTGGATGAACCGTCTCGGGTACATGGTGGGCCCGGTATGGTACCCCGGGGCAAGAAGATCGAGTTGTAGACGATGAGCCTGGCAGGGGAAGACTACCTACCGGTGATGTCTGGCGCGGCGGATATCCGGAGGATACCGACCGTTGTCGTGAGATTTATGATATTGGCCGATCCGGACTGACGGAGCCCGATATTGAGACAGATATGATTCCTATTTGGTGTCGATGCTTGACACGGGTTTTTAGAGGATTTCTTGATGATATTTAGCTATTATGCAGACATTCATTTTCTAAAAGTTAAGAATGCAGTAACTTTAACATTTAAAACACTTAAAGAGTTAGAAAAGATATTGCATACATGTGCATGCATACTAGAGTTATTATATCACATATGGACATACATGTTGTTCCGCATTGCGTGCATTCTTACGATTGCCTTACTAGATGTTATATTCTACTCACGAGCTGGCAAATCACCCCCGTTGTGCCACAGTGTCTTGCAGGTCGGACCCGTCACTCTTGTAGCGGCGGCTATCTTATCATCAACTCCTTTTGTGCAGACTCGCGACATCTCCCGTAGGTGGGTTGCGAGCATATTTTATATCTTTTGCTTTATCATTGTATCTAGTATTCTCCATCTACCACTTTATATTGTATATGCGACATAGTGATGAGACTGAGAGATTTATATATTGGTGGTTTCTTTTGGGTCGAGCTCACTTGAGCCGGCGTTGCGTTTTCTGATATTTTGGGTTTCTTCTATGCTCTTTTCTTGGTATTGCTTATATATTGCATGTGGTTGTGATCCGCCTTGGGCGAAGAGCTAGCTCCCGCTTGGGGATGCCATTTTTATGATTACAGGTTTATTATCTTGTTGTACCCATTTTGGGGGTTAGAAAATACAGGGGAGACTCTGCCGAAATTTTCAGAAATTTTTGATGTTCTTTTTTTGGATTCTATGCAACTTAATTGATTTAAAAACCGTTTTCATTTAAGGTTTTCCTTCACTCTCTTTTGATTTTGGGTTAGATTTCTGGGCTTTGGCTGACTTAGGTTACGGTACGCCTTTAGACGTCTCGTAATCTAAGTGCCAGTCACGTTCCGTACTTTCGGGTCATGACAAAGTTGGTATCAGAGCATAGGTTTTACCTTTCCGAGTGTAGGACAACCTTGGTAGATGGAGTAGGTGACTTAAGCAGAGTGGCGTAGCGTGGGTATGATCCGCGGCATACTTACGATACGGTACTCCGCCTAAGTGACCTTAGGACATAATTGCTTGTATTTCCTTTCTTGATTCCTTGCATTCCTTGATTCAATTGCAATGATCTTATCAGTCCTTTTTCTTATTCTAGCTTCGATGCAGCCCATGACTACGAGAGCTCAGCGGGCTGCCGCTAGGGATGAGATTCGAGCGGGCTCGTCTGAGGCGAGGATCGAGCGGGAGGATACGCCTACCCCTCAGGGTCATACTGATCCACCTTATCCTGACCGTATTGCTAGATTAGAGGCCGGCATGCAAGAGTTGCGGCAGATGATGGGATCTTTAGTTGAGTCCAGCCGGGCACAGAGATCCGAGGACGTTCCTTCCACCGCACAGACCATGATCGTACCTGCTGCACAGATGGTCACTCCTGCTGCTACTACGGAGACTATCCCTGTTTCACTACAGGAGTTCATGAGATTGAGACCTCCAGCTTTTACCGGTACAGATGCGACAGAGGACCCACAGGCATTTCTTGATAGGATGGCTCGGATTTGCCGTTCGTTGAGGTGTTCTGATGATAGATTGGTGGAGTTTGCGAGTTTTCGTCTGGAGGGTCTTGCCCAGACATGGTACGACTCAGTAGAGAGAGGCCGAGTTGCAGGTCTGCCTTCTATGACCTGGGATGAGTTTACATCTGCATTTCTTGCCCGTTTTCTTCCGGAGAGTGTCCGAGATGCTCGAGCCCGTAGTTTTGAGTCTTTGCGCAAGACTCCTGGGATGACAGTGTCGGAGTATGATATACAGTTTACCCAGTTGTCTCGATATTCTCCGTACCTAGTCGACACAGAAGAGAAGAGAATAAAGAGGTTCGTGCGAGGGATTGATACACAGCTATTCCTTGCCATCGGCACCCAGCACTTTGATACATACGCTGCCGCGATGGATGCAGCCTTACTTTTGGAGGAGCGTATTTCTGAGACTCCGGTCGTTTCTGGGCCGAAGAGGATCCGTACTGATACGCCAGCTCAGCGGCAGATGGGTAGACACCGTGATAGATTAATTCCGGGAGATGGTGGCGGCAGAGGATTGAGACGAGGTAAGTTATTTGGTTTATATCCACAGACCCAGCAGTCGTCGCCAAGATGTTTTCGGTGTGGGAGTCAGTACCACCGTGTCAGAGACTGTACCATGGGACGCCAGGGCACGGCGACAGTCCCGCATGTGACCTTACCACCTTCACCACCTCCTCAGAGAGCTCTACTTCCTACTCCTGATGATGCTCCACGCCAGCTAGATGCTCCTAGAGGTCGTGGGCGTGGCGGTCCGGTTCAGAGAGGACGAGGCGACAGAGGCAGAGGCCGAGGCTGAGGTAGAGGCAGAGGACAGCCAGCTATTAGTGGTGGACAGGCCCGAGTGTTCGCGTTGACTCCTCAGGATGCACAGGCATCCAATGCCGTCGTGACAGGTACTCTACCAGTATGTTCTTTTGATGCACGGGTATTATTTGATCCAGGCTCGACACATTCCTATGTATCCACATATTTTGCACCGAGGTTGGGCCGAGAGTCTTCTCCGTTAGATCAGCCGCTTATCATTATTACACCGGTAGGCGAGTCTTTTGTTGCCCGTTTTGTGTATCGATCGTGTTCCGTTCGTATCGGGGAGAGAGATTCTTCAGTTGATTTGATTCTCCTCGATATGCTAGACTTCGACGTTCTTCTTGGTATGGACTGGCTAGCCACCTGTTATGCATCCGTGGACTGCCGTGAGAAAGCAGTCAAATTCAGTTTTCCTGGTGAGCCGGTTCTTGTTATTCAGGGAGATCGTAGCGCTACCCTTCCCAGCTTGATTTCATCTCTTCACGCTGGTCAGCTCTTAAGAAAAGGGTGTCGGGGATTCTTAGCCTATATTTGTGATACTAGCTCCACAGAGGCTCCGTTGGACCAGGTCCCTGTTGTGAGAGAGTTTCCTGATGTATTCCCTGACGAGCTGCCTGGTCTGCCACAAGAGCGCGAGATTGAGTTCTGTATTAACTTGATCCCTGGCACGGGGCCTATTTCTATACCTCCTTATCGGATGGCCCCGGCGGAGCTGAGAGAGCTAAAGGATCAGTTACAGGACTTGCTGGACAAAGGGCTTATCAGACCGAGTGTGTCACCTTGGGGTGCTCCCGTCCTGTTTGTTAAGAAGAAGGACAGAAGTATGCGTTTATGCATTGATTATCGTCAGCTGAACCGGGTTACTGTGCGGAACAGGTATCCCCTACCCCGCATTGATGACTTATTTGATCAGCTCCAGGGTGCAGGGTTTTTCTCGAAGGTTGATTTACGGTCAGGTTATCACCAGTTGCGGGTTCGGAAGGAGGATATTCCGAAGACTGCCTTCCGTACTCGATATGGTCATTACGAGTTCTTGGTGATGTCGTTCGGGCTCACCAATGCCCCGGCAGCATTTATGGATTTGATGAACCGCGTATTCAGGCTGTATCTCGATCAGTTCATCATTGTGTTCATTGACGACATCTTGGTTTATTCTCGGAGCCGGGAGGAGCATGAGCAGCACTTACGTATCACATTGCAGACCTTGAGGGAGCATCAGCTGTTCGCCAAATTCTCCAAGTGCGCATTCTGGCTAGACAGCGTCGATTTCTTGGGTCATGTGGTGACGAGAGATGGTATTTGTGTGGACCCGAAGAAGATCGAGGCAGTTCATGTTGGAGATAGTGCCTTCAGAGTCAATTATTGGATCACAGGTACGTGATTGCAATGATTGAGGGAGGACCTATCCCGGTAGGACAGTCTTACTCGAGATGATAGTATGCTATCTGGTTCATCTTTATCATCGTGTACTGTTTGAGGTGACCTTACAGGTCGCTATTACACGTTGGTAGAGCCCCTAGGATTCTTGCTTGACCACCAGCAGTATGAGGGCGATCATATAAGTGGGAGCTGGTAGTCTATAAGCAAATCCTTAATTGGTCCCTAGTCGTGTGAGTTTCGAGACAGGGCATCGATTCTCCAGAGTAGACTAGTGTATACAGTCGAGACCCCGACGAGGGGCGGTGGCCGGTCTCACAAGCCACTGGTGTCAGTTGGTTCACCTAAGATGTATACAGGTGCTCATTGGGTTATGAGTACACCGGACAGGACTCGCCGGGAACATGCTAGTTGGTCATATACCAGACGTCAGATGGCAGTTCCCTGGTGACATGTGTACAGGTTAGTTCATCGACCTGGGGTTCGTCATTTGTCTCGTGTGAGTTCCCACTGTACTTTGATTACTACCCTACCATGGCTCAAAGGAGTCGTGCAAACAGGTTTTAGTTGGGTACAGTCCAGAGCCACATGGAGGCAGTGAGCGTATCTTCAAGGGTTCGTCTCTCCCGGTATTGGGGGTGAGGTCGCGCTGTGTCTAGGAGAGCCATTACACGAAGCCCTCGGCCGAGGCAAGGAGATTTACTGGTAGGTATTCCAGTAGTATCTCAGGGTGTTCTGGGCTACACTCCGACACGACTTGTACCGCTTTTGGGGGTCTGACTTTTACCAACCCCCTAGGCCCGCCATGCGATGCTCATAGACGAACGGACCGGACTGTACGGATATTGTCACTGACAGGCTCAGTAGGGTTGTCAGGCTGAGTTCGCTCACAGACGTCCCTTTTAGTCAATACCTGGTAGCCCGTTACGTATTGGCTTATACCTCTGACGTGCTAGTGGTTAAATCCACAACCAAGGTATTGACGAGTCTTTAGAGTTCCCCACATTCTGTTACTCAGCTTTCGGGCGAAAGGTTGTAGAGGCCGTATGGAGATATGGCAAGGTCCGATCAGATACGTGCGGTATTGCACGGATCAGGATCGGACAGTTTGTACTATAGGCCGTATGGTTATATGGCAGGGTTCGATCAGATACGTGCGGTATCGCACGGATCAGGATCGAACGGATATTACTAGCCGGCTTTGGTTTAAGCCGGATCCTAGTATAGTACAGTGTAGATTTTGTCTCATTGCATTTGTATTTCGGTCGGAATACAAATGCGGGTGTGTATGCACAGTATCGGGGTTTTCCTGTAATTTATTACGGGACCAGTTTTCTGGAGTTGCCAGTTTGCTTTTCGTTTCGGCCGATTTCCTTTGTATCGTTCATTGGCCGAAGTTTGGTGGAGGAGGGCTTATTTGCATTGTTGCAAATAAGCATTTTGTGGAGGTGTTCTTTGCATATATTTGTATCATGATGGTTTCATGATGGAGCCCATCCCTTGACCTTTCTTGCTTGACTTTGTGAGGTGATGATGGTGGTGTTGGAGTGTTGTTTTATTTGCTATCATGGTTGTTGGTTGAGTGTTGGAATTATTGGAATGATGATTCTTTGAATGATAGCCTTCTCTCTCTCTCCCTTTTGGATTATGAGAGGGCTCCCATTATTTTTGTGGCTCCTCCTCATTCTCACTCTCCCTCTCCTCTAGTGATGGCCAGCCACCATGAGGGTGGGCTGTCCAAGTTTTTGTGGTGTGGGGTTTTGTTCATTTCATGTTCCAAAATCCCCAAAAGTCCCTCCACATTGTTCTTGCATCATCCCTCCACAAACGGCAATTCCTACAACCCCAAATGAGACTTCTTCACTACACATTCTACAGCAAATCTTGGGCACGTCGACTAGCAAGCTTCGTGCCCGAGTTGCCTCGGCATTGAGGTGGGAGCCCGTAAAAGAAGTAGGCGATGTGGTGCACTTCCGGCGACGAGGTGGAGACCGGAGCTTCCGCAAGAGATCGGGACGACGACGAGAAGACCGGAGGACTTGGATCAGTCGGTATATCTCTCTTCCCCATCTTGTAGTTAGCTAGGACTAATTAATGGTTCGATCCGGGTATTAGTGCGCGGCGGTTTGCCAGTTCAAAAAAAAAATTAAAGTTTATCACCGCTTCCGCATTTGGCCGTCGGATTGACGGCCGGGGCGCCGCCGTGCACTTACAGTGGTATCAGAGCCTCGCCATTAACTTAGTCTAGCTTCGTTTAATGTGTTTTGCATTTCCGATCGACCAAAATTCCAAAATCTACATTTTTGTTCACATCAGTTTTCTGTTGAAATTTTTTGGTGTCGAAATTTTTTTCAGGTTACAGAAAAGTGATGCACTGGAAACTATAAGAGCTCTGTAAAAATTCGATGAAGTGACTCCACTGTGGGAGCGCGGAACCGCCGCAAATACCCCCTTCTCGCCGCGGTTCCGCCGCACACTGTGGAGATCCCTGCACCAAATTTCTACAGTTCCTTTCTGGGGTTAAAATTGGGGTTTTGGAATATTAATTTTGGGCCCAGAATTTCTTGATGTGCTACAGTAGTACTTGGGGGGCCACTTGTTAAAGTTTGATCGATCGGATATTTTAAACACATTATTTCACAGTATTTACATTATATCTGCGACCGTGAATGTCACTTGATCGGTAAATCCAGTCTAACTGCTATAGCCCGGTTAGACGGATTTGCGAACGTGACTTTCACGTTGATGTTCTGTTTTTGCTGTGATGTTGAGGATCGGTCGTGGGGGATAGCCTGGATGCAATGCTAGTACAGTTCTGTTGTATTATGTACATTTGATATTGCGGGGCGAGCGTCCGACATGTGGACTGCCGTCACTGCCTGTTTGTATTATTATTTTGGGGCACGGCCAGGTTGCGGTTGATGTACCCGTTGTATGTATATTTTACTTTCTGTACTAGGATTGCCCCGCGGAGGGGTGCACGGACAGCCGGGTTCTAGAGGGCAACAAGCCCGCATCTCATGGCATTGAGACGGAGGGGGCTTTACTCTAGAATTGACGGGCTATTCGCCGCACTCGTAGGGGGTACAGGTTGACCCAGGAGGGGTGCCCGAGTTACCGGATTCCGTGAAGTGCTGGGTGGTCCATTCACGGTGCTGAAGGGGGCTGCCTCGCTTCAGGTTTTGGCGGGTAACTTGCCGCGCCCGTAGGGGTCTAGGATTTCATTGCACAGGCTATCCACACGACCAGGGGAACGTCGGGTTTCAGTAGTGGCTCTGTGAAACCCGGGGATCCCAGATATCTGTATTGTTTCTGTGATGCTGTACATTTTCTGTGATGTTGCATTTTATCACGCCTTGAGCGAATATAATATATTGGTATATATATTAGTAGATGTTGTATATGTTTTGCATCCGCGCTAGTCCAGTCCCCGCTCTGTCGTTAGTTAGCTAACCTAACGGGTAATGACGGGACCCAGTGGCGAATGCGGATGGCATATACGTACATCAGTATATTTTCGTTCTTTTTGGTGTGATCAATTGATGGGACTGCGTTGATTCGAATCAATGCAAGTTAAAAACAAACCTAATCTGATGTTATTGGAACACTTTTCAAAAAGCTGTTATTGCAAGGACGTTCACTTTTGTTTTGCATCGTGGTATTCAGTTGGAATATCCTGCTCCTCAGTCGATGAGGCAAGGGCCGAGATCCCTTCACCGGGAGTGACCCCTTGGACAAAAAGTTTGCGTCAGGGCAATGACTTCACTATAGCCGATTGCTTTTGCTTTGCACCGTGGTATTCAGTTAGAATATCCTGCACCTCATTCTACGGGGAAAGAGCCGACATCCCTTCACCGGGAGTGACCTCTTTAGCAACGGTTTTCGTCACTATATTTTTAAAAAGCTATCCGTTCCTTCAACGATATCAAGTTCATTACGTTAAAGGTTTTCGCCAGAAACCATTCGTAGCCCTCCGTCATTTCAGTTAAATATTCGGTAGTATTCAAGCTATGTATTTTGACCTCACGCCAAGGCATAGTGATTGGTAGCTGCCGGGTATTTATCTGTTGCATAGATAGATGCGTTGGTTTGGGACAGTCGTACTACTATTTTGGCCTACGTCAAGGGTATGTACGGGTGGATTCAAATTAACCTGGATAATGACGGGTAGAACGTGACATGTGACTTATGATATTTTGACCTCACGCCAAGGTCATAAGAGCATGGGGCAGAAATCACATCGGGAGTTTCAAAAGAACTGAAACTTGCCAGATATGCGCATACCTTCTGGAGTGTGATAGCGTGAGCGGATTCCGTCACGTTATCATGCGATGATAGTTGGATCCCGATTCCCACTGATGAGTTAGTTTACTCCTCGGGTGACCCCGACTAATTCTTTTTTCAGGTTTGGAGGAGAATTTGAGGTACAGTGGGAGGTTTCCAGATTAGATAAATTGGTAACCATTCTGATCTAGGTTAGAGTGCATGCTGAGTGTTTCTTTTCTCTCTCTCTTTGGCCGCGACCATTGACCCGACCCTAAGACTATGACTCAGTGACCAAGTTGACCGAACCTTCTTTAACACCGGCTTTTGGATTGTCAGAGTTGCGAACCTCATTACCACTCCTACTTTTACCCTTTTCTCCAGGACACCCCGTACTACTACGAACGTCCACTTCCATTGGACAAAACCATCGTATGGTTAGATACGAACTCGAAAGAATTTATTCGAGGATGGTTTCCGGTTCTAGAGGAAACGAATAGGACTATTCAGTTGTCTTTTCCTTTTACCTTCTCTCAGGTTGCGAGTACTCCTTGGTTTAGGAGATAGTACACCTATTACGCAAATTGGATAGTCTTCTTCCAAACCATAGGCAGGTGCCGACCGGTAGGGAATGAAGAAAACCAATTAGCCTAACGATGGTGTACAGAAGGTATTAAGTTAAGACAAAGCAAGGGATTAGTAAGAGGGCAAAGTAAATTGCGACTGCTATTCACGACCAAACCAAATATTCCTTCGCCAATCCTAAATCACCTTTGTATTTCTCCAGGACACTCCGTATCACTACGAAGATTCACAGTTTATTGGATATTCCATCGTATGGTTATATACGAACTCGAAAGGAACTTGTTCCAGTTCGGGGATGGATTCTGGTTCAGGAGAAATAGGAATAAGGTTTATTCAGTTGTCTTTTATCCTCACCTCCTCTCGCATTGCGAGTGTTCCTAGGATTAGGACAGTACACCTATTATGCTTATTGGATAGTCTTCTTCCAAACCATAGGCTGGTGCCGAACGGTAGGGAAGGAAGAAAACCATTTGGCCTAAAGGGGTATACAGAAGGTAATGACTAAAGACATATGAAGGGATTTGGAGAGGTGGCAAAGAATTATACGGTTACAGTCGTGAATCTGGAAGAGGCATTACTAGGAATACCAGGATACCCCATCGGAACATTTCAATGTTTCAGTCTCACTGTGTACTGTTAAAAGAAAACTGATTTCCCGATTAGATACTTACTCCAGGGTATGTATTTACCAGGTACGATTCTCACATCTGTATGGTTTTACAGATGATGAGTGGGAGTAAGTTATTGGGAATTGGGTGATCATCCTCATTATATCGGGATTCGTTGTAATCGGTGATATTTGAGGAAATCACCTGGGCTGTTTGCCGGTCGGCAAATATTTGGTTTTGAATATCCGCTGTAATGCACCAATTTCAAATTGATATATCTGTACGTCTATTTTCATAGAGTGAGATATACCTTTTTGAAATTATGTCTACGACATTTACCTATATCAGTGGATGGTTAGGTAAGGAGCATTGAACAGCGGTGTAATTCTTCTTAACCATAAGTACAGTTTTCAACCTACGACACACAGTGAATGAGTTATCAGACTCAAGGGACTTATACAGAGTATTGTATGTTGTCCAGGGTCCATCAGGACAGAGGGGTTGGTCCTCGTACTATATTCGGTTTACTTATGACTTCTCTAGTTTTTAGACAGGTGTTTCGCGGAAACACAGGGTCCGAATTTTGAGAAGTTATAGGTATTTGAATAGAGTAGAGAACCAGATGTAGCAAGTATTGGGATTCTTCAAAGAGATCGAAGATGTAGATACTTGTGTATGGTGTTCAGTTGATAGTAGTGATTAAGAGATCTTGCTTCTCTTTCAGGTTACTCATGATTGGAAGCATTCCTAAGTTGAGTAACGCTGATCGGCCTTCTTCCATTTAGTTGACATGCACTGGAGACAGTTGCATGATTTGGATCTGGTTCAATTAAATCAGTGCCTCTGGTTCTATATTGGATATAGAACAGTTCATATCTTAACGATGTTAAGGTACGGGGAGTTGTCCGGCTTATGATTAAAACCAGACACTGGACAACTCAAGGCACGTTTCTGTAATGGCTGTTTGTGGGTTGACCCAGGCTATGACAAGGGTTGATTTTCTACCATCTGGATGAACAATAGCAATATTGTTCTAGACTCGCCACAGTTTTATTAAAAATGGATTTTTTCAGAAAACAGTAGTGGGAGTATGGTAGAACTGGAAGTGATTCCAGAACCACAAACGATTACTGAAGATTTTATAGGAACCTAAAGATTCAATCTGGATTGACATTCCATTGGCCACTCCGCAGATAAGGTGGGTAACTTCAGGCACCCGAGAGGTACTACGATAGCCTCAAGGACGGTAACAGGGAAGTTCTTGTTTACCCACATTTACCATTGCTGTTGTTCCAGGCTGCGAGACCCGGCGGGAGGATGAGTATAGCGTCGTTCTAAACTAGTTTTAGAAGTGTACGTCTATATGACTCTGCCAGAGGGTTGTCGTAGTCAGTGGGAGCAGCGGAAGCATTGGTGGACAGGTAGCTTATGTCTATTTATAGACTAAAGAAGATGTAGCGGAGATAGATCATCTATTTCTGACGTGAAAGTCATGGGTTTGACTTCATCAGAATAGGGGATGGATCTGTTGAGAAGGTAGTAGGGTGTGATATCCTGGTATTTGGATGACATACACAGAGTAGGAAGTGATATTCCTATACTACGATCGGTTATACTTTGGTCGTCACACAGTGGTTTCTCCACAAAGGAAATGGATTTTATATCAGACATACTGGTTACTAGATCTATGGTTTTAGATCTAGATTTGGGTGGTTTCCCAATCAGGGTACCTAGACAGCATTCTAAGAGTATTTAGAATGGACAACTCCTGGCACGGTAGTGTACCTGCAGGTGATGGAGTCACCCTCTCTAAAGGTGTCTTATAGACTAAAGTAGAGAGGGATGTGCATGACTGACAGATCACTTGCTCAGGCAATTGAGTCAATCATGAGATGTCAAGTACCACATCAGATGTTGTTCTTGCACCAGATGCAATAAGTTGACATTAATCCAATCCTGGAGAAACAGTCGGAAGCAGTTTTAGAACATAAGTAGATGTTCTAGGGATATGATAACAACAGCCTCATTCGGGAGACAGTTATCATTCCAGGCTTCCAAGGTGACCTGGACGACAAGGAGGTTGTCAGAGTTATAGTTTTCCTTCTGACGAGGGGCAGTATTTTGGACAGGTGATCCAAGGCAATACTGAGGGTGGCATGGCGCAGGATACTGATTAAGTTCAGTTGACGATACAGTCTAAGAAGTTTGGATTTGGAGTTCATTTATGAGCTATGTCCCATCAGACATCCAGACATTCTAAGACAGGTATTGCTCATTTCGGGAGATGGGTTTTCTCCGCGAACTTGAGATATAGAGAGACATAGAAAGAAACATCAAGGCGGATCCACTCACTGAGGCTATTCCTAGATCGCAATAGTTTCGCAAACGAGCTTTGTGAGACTGACTAGTAGAGGAGTTGGGTGTTCGGTATCACACGGGCTGTGAGTATGCGACATCGCAATAATTAGCCTTGAGTGCAAGTGGGAGATTGTTGGAGATAGTGCCCTCAGAGTCAATTATTGGATCACAGGTACGTGATTGCAATGATTGAGGGAGGACCTATCCCGGTAGGACAGTCTTACTCGAGATGATAGTATGCTATCTGGTTCATCTTTATCATCGTGTACTGTTTGAGGTGACCTTACAGGTCGCTATTACACGTTGGTAGAGCCCCTAGGATTCTTGCTTGACCACCAGCAGTATGAGGGCGATCATACAAGTGGGAGCTGGTAGTCTATAAGCAAATCCTTAATTGGTCCCTAGTCGTGTGAGTTTCGAGACAGGGCATCGATTCTCCAGAGTAGACTAGTGTATACAGTCGAGACCCCGACGAGGGGCGGTGGCCGGTCTCACAAGCCACTGGTGTCAGTTGGTTCACCTAAGATGTATACAGGTGCTCATTGGGTTATGAGTACACCGGACAGGACTCGCCGGGAACATGCTAGTTGGTCATATACCAGACGTCAGATGGCAGTTCCCTGGTGACATGTGTACAGGTTAGTTCATCGACCTGGGGATCGTCATTTGTCTCGTGTGAGTTCCCACTGTACTTTGATTACTACCCTACCACGGCTCAAAGGAGTCGTGCAAACAGGTTTTAGTTGGGTACAGTCCCGAGCCACATGGAGGCAGTGAGCGTATCTTCAGGGGTTCGTCTCTCCCGGTATTGGGGGTGAGGTCGCGCTGTGTCTAGGAGAGCCATTACACGAAGCCCTCGGCCGAGGCAAGGAGATTTACTGGTAGGTATTCCAGTAGTATCTCAGGGTGTTCTGGGCTACACTCCGACACGACTTGTACCACTTTTGGGCCCCCTAGGCCCGCCATGCGATGCTCATAGACGAACGGACCGGACTGTACGGATATTGTCACTGACAGGCTCAGTAGGGTTGTCAGGCTGAGTTCGCTCACAGAAGTCCCTTTTAGTCAATACCTGGTAGCCCGTTACGTATTGGCTTATACCTCTGACGTGCTAGTGGTTAAATCCACAACCAAGGTGTTGACGAGTCTTTAGAGTTCCCCACATTCTGTTACTCAGCTTTCGGGCGAAAGGTTGTAGAGGCCGTATGGAGATATGGCAAGGTCCGATCAGATACGTGCGGTATTGCACGGATCAGGATCGGACAGTTTGTACTATAGGCCGTATGGTTATATGGCAGGGTTCGATCAGATACGTGCGGTATTGCACGGATCAGGATCGAACGGATATTACTAGCCGGATTTGGTTTAAGCCGGATCCTAGTATAGTACAGTGTAGATTTTGTCTCATTGCATTTGTATTTCGGTCGGAATACAAATGCGGGTCTGTATGCACAGTATCGGGGTTTTCCTGTAATTTATTACGGGACCAGTTTTCTGGAGTTGCCAGTTTGCTTTTCGTTTCGGCCGATTTCCTTTGTATCGTTCATTGGCCGAAGTTTGGTGGAGGAGGGCTTATTTGCATTGTTGCAAATAAGCATTTTGTGGAGGTGTTCTTTGCATATATTTGTATCATGATGGTTTCATGATGGAGCCCATCCCTTGACCTTTCTTGCTTGACTTTGTGAGGTGATGATGGTGGTGTTGGAGTGTTGTTTTATTTGCTATCATGGTTATTGGTTGAGTGTTGGAATTATTGGAATGATGATTCTTTGCATGATAGCCTTCTCTCTCTCTCCCTTTTGGATTATGAGAGGGCTCCCATTATTTTTGTGGCTCCTCCTCATTCTCACTCTCCCTCTCCTCTAGTGATGGCCGGCCACCATGAGGGTGGGCTGTCCAAGTTTTTGTGGTGTGGGGTTTTGTTCATTTCATGTTCCAAAATCCCCAAAAGTCCCTCCACATTGTTCTTGCATCATCCCTCCACAAAAGGCAATTCCTACAACCCCAAATGAGACTTCTTCACTACACATTCTACAGCAAATCTTGGGCACGTCGACTAGCCAGCTTCGTGCCCGAGTTGCCTCGGCATTGAGGTGGGAGCCCGTAAAAGAAGTAGGCGATGTGGTGAACTTCCGGCGACGAGGTGGAGACCGGAGCTTCCGCAAGAGATCGGGACGACGACGAGAAGACCGGAGGACTTGGATCAGTCGGTATATCTCTCTTCCCCATCTTGTAGTTAGCTAGGACTAATTAATGGTTCGATCCGGGTATTAGTGCGCGGCGGTTTGCCAGTTCAAAAAAAAAAATTAAAGTTTATCACCGCTTCCGCATTTGGCCGTCGGATTGACGGCCGGGGCGCCGCCGTGCACTTACAGTTCAGCGTTGGCCTAGACCAGTATCAGTTACAGAGGTTCGTAGCTTTCTAGGTCTGGCCGGCTATTATCGACGTTTCGTCCAGGATTTCTCCCGCATTGCTGCACCTTTGACCGGGTTGACCCGGAAGGGGGTTCCTTTTGATTGGACCCAGGCATGTGAGGATAGCTTCCAGCAGTTGAAGACTCGTCTGACTACTGCACCAGTGTTAGCATTTCCTTCAGGATCAGGCGGGTTCGTGGTATATTGTGATGCTTTTAGAGTGGGGCTGGGCTGTGTATTGATGCAGCACGACAGAGTTATCGCGTATGCTTCTCGGCAGCTGAGGAAACAAGAGCAGAACTACCCCACCCATGATTTAGAGATGGCTGCAGTGGTATTTGCACTCAAGATCTGGAGACATTACCTATACGGTGAGTCGTGCCAGATATTCACTGACCACAAGAGTTTGAAGTATATCTTCCAGCAGCGAGACCTGAACCTGAGACAGCGCCGTTGGATGGAGTTGGTGAAGGATTATGACTGCGAGATTCTATACCATCCGGGCAAGGCGAATGTGGTGGCAGATGCTTTGAGTAGGAGGCCCGGAGGTAGCCTATCTTGTTTGAGCGTAGTACAGATGCAATCGACGGCAGATTGGCAGGTGTTATGTGACAGCAGAGTGCAGTTCGAGTTTACTTCTTCAGGGGGACAGGTAGCCTATTTCAGAGCATGCCCACAGTTACTTGACCGTATTCACGAGGCACAGTCCGGCGATGCCCGTATTTTAGAGATTATTGAGCAGATTCGACAGGGCAGAGTTTCTGAGTTCGTGATTGATGATCAGGGGATACTTCGATTTGGGACTCGATTATGCGTGCCAGATTCAGAGGGACTGAGGCGTGATATTCTCGAGGAGGCACATAGATCAGTATACAGTGTGCATCCAGGTTCCACCAAGATGTACCGTGATTTGAGAGAAGTTTACTGGTGGGACGGGATGAAGAAGGATATTACAGACTTTGTGTCGAGATGCCTGACTTGTCAGCAAGTCAAGGCCGAGCACCAGAGGCCAGCCGGCGAGTTACAGCCTTTGCCCATCCTTGAGTGGAAGTGGGAGCAGGTCTCCATGGACTTTATTGTGGGTCTACCCAGGACCAGTCGAGGGTATGACTCTATTTGGGTGATTGTGGATCGACTGACGAAAGCGGCTCACTTTCTGCCAGTGAAGACCACTTTTGGATTTTCTCAGTACGCCCAGGTTTATATTGATGAGATAGTGCTACTGCATGGCGTTCCGACTTGCATCGTGTCCGACCGTGGCACCCAGTTTACCAGCCGATTGTGGCAGAAACTCCAGGAAGCTTTGGGCACCCGATTGAGTTTTAGCACAGCCTTTCATCCTCAGACTGACGGTCAGTCGGAGCATACGATTCAGACTCTTGAGGACATGCTCAGAGCTTGTGTTTTAGATTTCGGTGGTAGCTGGGATCGTCATTTGCCTTTGATCGAGTTTTCCTACAATAATAGCTTCCAGGAGACGATTCAGATGGCACCTTTCGAGGCTTTATATGGGAGGAGATGCCGATCGCCTGTATGTTGGACAGAGCTCAGGGAGAGCAGTATTTTGGGGCCGCAGATTGTACAGGAGACGACCGAGAAGATACAGCTGATTCGGGACAGGATGAGAGCGGCACAGAGCAGGCAGAAATCATATGCTGACAGGCGCCGTCGCCGACTCGAGTTCGCTATTGGCGATCATGTTTTCCTGAAGGTCTCTCCGATGAAAGGTGTGATGAGATTTGGACGGAAAGGAAAACTGAGTCCTAGATATGTTGGTCCTTTCGAGATCCTAGAGCGTGTTGGTCCGGTCGCTTATCGGTTAGCTCTTCCGCCCAGCTTCCCCGATGTTCACCCCGTATTCCATGTCTCGATGCTCCGCAAGTACCTTCATGATCCTTCCCAGGCGATTCAGCACCCGACGATCCAGTTAGAGCATGATCTTTCTTTCACCGAGCAGCCGGTGGTCATTTTGGATCGGCAGGTGAAGAAATTAAGGTCGAAGGTCATACCGTCTGTCAAGGTTCTTTGGCGTGGCCCGAACAGCGAGGAGGTCACCTGGGAGACCGAGGGCGAGATGAGGAAGAGATATCCCCATCTTTTTGAAGGTACGCGTAGTTAAATTCTAAATTCGGGGACCGAATTTCTTTAAGGGGGGAAGATTGTAACCCTTCGAAAATCGTTTAGGCAGTTTTTCGATAATCGGCTAATTTTTCGGCTTTTTCCGCAAAAAGTCAAATTAGGTATTTTTCATTGTAGACCTAATTATACAAAATTTAAATAAGATATTACTATAATTTTGTCACTAAAATGTCATTTATAATTTTCTAGTTAAATAAAAAAAATTTCGTAATTAATTATTTTTTTATTATTTTAAGCCTTTTTAAATACATTAAATTAGGGATAAATACAAATTTAATTAGGTAAATTTCTTAATTAGGAATCTTTATAAGCTAAAATATGGTGTTAATAAAATTATAACATGGCTTGCAAACTTTTAGCTTTTTGGTGAGAAAATTATGAAAAAAATGATGAAAAAAGGGTTTTTTTGTAAAAAGGTTGATATGAAAGCATGAAATGATATCATATGATGTTGTAATGACCTAGAAACTTCTCAAAAATTCCCACACCCCTCTCCCCACCTGCTGGCCAACCCCTCACCTGCAGTTTTTCCCCACTTCCTCACTTGATTTTGCTTCATTTTCTTGCAAAAAAATTCATAAAAAATCACAAATTTCTTTCTCCATTCAAACCAAAACCCTAATCCTTTCTCTCTCAACCCAAATTAGTTCAAAAACATGATGAAAGGAGGCTTCTTGGTGACTTGATCAAGCTAGGGTTCAAGCTTGAGAGGTGAAAATTCTAAACTAGTTGCTAACCTGTAGTTTATATATGCTAGAATCTAATTTTGAAGTATTGATTTAGTGTAAATCCTTGTTCATGAAAAATCAAGAATGGGTTTTGATGTTGAGTTAGGGTTTGAAACATGGTTATCAAAATTAAGTTAGGGTTTTGGTTGTCTAATTGATTAGAATGGTAAATTGTGAAATGATATGCTTGCTAAATCGACAAATTACGATGTTTGTATCGAATCGGCTAGAAAATCGCTTACTAGATTTTTGTAGAAAATAGAATGCGTTCAATTTGCGTTAGGTTAGCAATATTATTAGCTTCGTATAGGATTATTAGAATGCGCGAACGCGGGGTTTCGACTAGTCGGGTTGTAGTTTTGCCGATTTCCCCGAAATGACGATTCTAGTTAAAGGATTGCGATTTTCGTGCGTTTTTCCGCGCACCGAGTGCATGCTATGATTAATTCGAGAGCGTTGATAATTGTATGTTGTGACTTTCATTGTGTTAGGTTGTGTAATCTTATGCTTGATATTGTGCAAATATAGGATCGGTCGGGGAAACTTCGGACACGGCGCGAAAAGGCAAAGCGGTGGCCGGATCAGATTAGCGTGGATTTCTGGTGAGTAGATATATTCATCTATGGGGGAGTCGTCTGGATGGCGCGAGGCGCCCCCCCTAGTTAGGATTACCCTACTTTTGCAAGATTTATATTATTAGCTAGCTTATCCATTCATGTACACTGCATACCCTTATAGTGAACAGTATATTACATTGCATGGACATTCCTCTATACTTATGCGATATCACTTCGTAGGACACGAACACCATTACCATTGGCATCTGTTGCACGCGCACTATTCATGTGACACACACGCCTTTAGTAATTGCCATGCCACGTGCACTATAGAACCTGTTTAACTTAATAACGCCATTTGCATTCATACCTGATATTGAGATCGCATCGCATGCATATACCTCTCATTTCCATCATATTTAAATAGATTTTTAGCCAAAACTCACATCATATACATTGATATTATAGACACTTATCATATATAACATGTGGACATTATGATTTTCTTGAGGATTTCAGTTTTGCTGCGATTTCTGGATTTTTGGGGAAAACCGCAAGAATTTAACAAAAGCTTATATTTATCATTTTTTAAAACAAAGTTACGGTTTTCTCGTGATGTATGTGTCGTCCACCATGAGTTTTCATGTTTTCTGTTGGATTTCGAGACCCGATTCGAGGAGTGGATGAACCGTCTCGGGTACATGGTGGGCCCGGTATGGTACCCCGGGGCAAGAAGATCGAGTTGTAGACGATGAGCTTGGCAGGGGAAGACTACCTACCGGTGATGTCTGGCGCGGCGGATATCCGGAGGATACCGACCGTTGTCGTGAGATTTATGATATGGGCCGATCCGGACGGACGGAGCCCGATATTGAGACAGATATGATTCCTATTTGGTGTCGATGCTTGACACGGGTTTTCAGAGGATTTCTTGATGATATTTAGCTATTATGCAGACATTCATTTTCTAAAAGTTAAGAATGCAGTAACTTTAACATTTAAAACACTTAAAGAGTTAGAAAAGATATTGCATACATGTGCATGCATACTAGAGTTATTATATCACATATGGACATACATGTTGTTCCGCATTGCGTGCATTCTTACGATTGCCTTACTAGATGTTATATTCTACTCACGAGCTGGCAACTCACCCCCGTTGTGCCACAGTGTCTTGCAGGTCGGACCCGTCACTCTTGTAGCGGCGGCTATCTTATCATCAGCTCCTTTTGTGCAGACTCGCGACATCGCCCGTAGGTGGGTTGCGAGCATATTTTATATCTTTTGCTTTATCATTGTATCTAGTATTCTCCATCTACCACTTTATATTGTATATGCGACATAGTGATGAGACTGAGAGATTTGTATATTGGTGGTTTCTTTTGGGTCGAGCTCACTTGAGCCGGCGTTGCGTTTTCTGATATTTTGGGTTTCTTCTATGCTCTTTTCTTGGTATTGCTTATATATTGCATGTGGTTGTGATCCGCCTTGGGCGAAGAGCTAGCTCCCGCTTGGGGATGCCATTTTTATGATTACAGGTTTATTATCTTGTTGTACCCATTTTGGGGGTTAGAAAATACAGGGGAGACTCTGCCGAAATTTTCAGAAATTTTTGATGTTCTTTTTTTGGATTCTATGCAACTTAATTGATTTAAAAACCGTTTTCATTTAAGGTTTTCCTTCACTCTCTTTTGATTTTGGGTTAGATTTCTGGGCTTTGGCTGACTTAGGTTACGGTACGCCTTTAGACGTCTCGTAATCTAAGTGCCAGTCACGTTCCGTACTTTCGGGTCGTGACAGATCTGGCTTAAACCAAAGCCCGCTAGTGTAAACTGTCCGGACACTAAACGTGCATAAGTGCACGGATGTGACTGAACCCTGTCGCAAAACCATGCGACCTGTCGTAAAACCATGCGACCTCTACTCTTTTGCCTAAAGGCGAATAGCTTTCTGTGTGGGACTCTAAAGACTCGACACTACGCTGGCAGTGGGTTTAACCACAGACCGCAAGCGGCACTAGCTGTGCGTAACGATCCCCAGGTAGATGCCGACAAGAAGACTGACGAGGCGAAACCCATCTGAACTCCTACTGAGCCTGAATGTGACATTCTCCGTACAGTCCGGTCTGTTCGTCTGATACATCGCATGGCGGGCCTAGGGGCGGTAAACGTCAGTTCCTCAATAGCGGTACAAGTCGTGTCGGAGTGAAGCCCAAAACACCCTGAGATAACACTGGAAGCCTACCAGTATATCTCGTTTGCCCTGGCCAGGGACTACTCGTGTAATGGCTCTTTTAGACACAGCGCGATGTCAACCCCCAATACCGGGAGAGACGAATCCTGTCTAACCGTCACTGCCTCCAAGTGCTTCGGGACTGCACCCAACTACCACCTGTTTGCACGACTCTTTTGAGCCGTGGTAGGGTAGTAATCAAAGTATAGTGGGAACACACTCGAGGCGAAGTGACAGTGTCAAGTCAGCGGACTAAGCTGTACTCATGTCACCTGGGAACTGATAACTGACGATAGGCATAATACCAACTAGTCAGTTCCCGACGAGTCCTGTCCAGTGTACTCGTAACCCAACGAGCACCCGCATACTCTCTCAAGTACGACGTACCGACGGCTGTGGGACAGACCGTCTCCTATACTGGGATGAGAAGCGCATGCGCTAGTCTACTCCGGAGTATCGATGCCCTGTCTCGATAGTCCTGCGACCAGGGACCTGCATAAGGATGTGCTTATAGATTACCCAGCCCCACTAGTGTGACTGCCATCACAACGCTGGTAATCAAGCAAAGATCCTATGGGCTCCACTAATGTGTATAGGCGATATACTAAAATAAACACATGTACACATTGAAGTAGAAACAAACCAAGTAGCATACTACTATCTTGAGCAAGATTGTATATACAAGGTGAATATCCCAAGCTTCCATTAAGTAATATACAAACTAGTATGATACAGTAATGGCCTCTAGGGCATATACACTAACAGTTAAGATTTGGGGTTGTCCGGCCTATGTCTAAAAGCAAAATCTGGACAAGCTCGAGGCAAGGTCAGTTCTGTGGATGTTTGTTGGATATCCCAAGCATTCGTAAGGGAATATCTTCTACCACACTGAGGAGCAAAAGGTGTTTTGTTTCTCAGCATGCCACCTTTTGGAAAAGGAATTTCTTGTGAAGAAATTAGTGGTCATGAGGTAGAACTGGAAGGAGTTCCAGCTATACAAACTGCAGCTGATGATTTGGTAGAACCGGAGGATTCAATAGTTCCCGACGAACCGCAGCCTCTCCGCCGATCTAGTAGGGTTCCTCATCTACTTGAGAGATACTTCGGTTTTCTTTATGATAGTGGGACCGAGGATTGCATCATGAGATGATGACCTAACTAGTTTCGATCAGGCCATCAAGAGTGGCGACTTTGTGAGAATGGCTGTATGCTAAGCGATCTGAGATGGAATCCATATACACCAACAAAGTATGGACTTTGGTTGCTATATCTGAAGGGTTAAATCCCCATCAGGAGCAAGTATATCTTCAGATGATTCTTGGTGTACATGGAAAACTTGAGACTTTCAAAAGCTAAGGCTTGTTGTAAAAGGTTTTCGTCATCGACCAGGTGTGGATAATGATGAAACCTTTTCTAGTGCTTATGCTTAAGTCCATCCGGATCCTACTTTCCATTACTATATACCATGACTACGATATCTGGCGGTTGGGTGTCATGACTGCTTTTCTAAATAGTGATTTAGAAGAGAGCGTCTATAAGTACACAGCCAGAGGGCTTCGTACACAGTGGGAGCAGCGGAAACGTGTGCAAGTTGCTTTATGGGATAAAACATGCATCGCGGAGTTGGAACATCTGTTTTGATGTGATAGTCAAAGTGTTTGACTTCATCAAAATGGTAGATGAACCTTGTATATACAAAAAGTAGTACGGAGTATGGTGGTGTTCCTCGTATTGTATGTGGATGACATACTCTTGATAGGAAAGGAGTTTCCTATGCTACACTCGGTCAATCTCCTCTTATCATAAGGATTCTCCATATAGGATCAAGGTGATACCTCCTAAATCCTGGGTTTTGGATCTATGAGATAGATCTAAGTGGATGTTAGGATTCTCACTAGGTGTAGTGAGATGGTATCAATCGATCCTGGGGAGAATCATTGGATAGCTTCTAAGGTGGTAAGGTCGAATGAATGTCAGTCACAAGCATTGTCTTTACCCTCAGTGGAGGGACGGTATGTTGGAAGAGTTCCAAGCTAGATACCGTGGCAAACTAGATGATAAAGGCTGGATACATTGCTACCAAGGATGCTACCAAAGAGGTAGTCTGGATGTACACTAGTTTATGAGATGAACTTCGTTCCTACCATTGTGTAACAATGGAGTTGTGGCTTAGGCTTAGGAACCCCTGTCCCATTTATGATCCAGACATATTCTTCGGCAGTATCACTTGATCATGGAGATGGATGATCTCCAGGGAGATCGAGGTTAGGAGAGTATACACAGAGGAGAACAAGGCGGATCCACTCACAAAGGCCTTTTCCCAAAAGAGACTTTTATGGGATGGTTGAGTATGAGATACTTCAACCACTGCTGATTGTTGGGTATTGGATACTACAACAGAAGGCCCTAGTGTAAGTGGGAGATTGTTAGTTATATGTATGACCTAGAGGCCATTACTATATATACGATGTATATTGTAGTGGTTGCTTGGATATATATATGGAGGACTTTCTTGCTCGACATGATAGTATGCTATCTGGTTGTTCTTTATCTTAATATGTACACTGATTGTCTCTATGTTACATGTTGATAAAGCCCTTAGGATGAGTACTTGACTACCAGGACTATGATGCAGATCATACTAGTGGGGACAGAGTAGTCGTTAAGTACATCCTTCAAATGTTCCTAGTTGAGGGTGTATCGAGACAGGGCATCGATATACCAGAGTAGACTAGCGTATAGCTTCTCGACCCATGTAGATGGGCGATGGATGATCCCATATCCATTGGTGTTTGACATCAGAGACAGTTTACGGGTGCCCAGTGGAGACTGGGTACACTGGACGGACTCGCCGAGAACTCCCAGATGGTATTATACCTAACGTCAGATGGCAGTTCTTTGGTGACACTGGTACAGGTTAGTCTGTAGACCCGAGATCGTCATAGAGTCTTGTGTGATTCCCACTGTGCTTTGATTTCCACCTTACCATGTTCAAAAGAACGTGCAAAATGGTGGCTTTTGGGTACACTCCCGAATCACATGGAGGCAATGAGCGATAGGAGGGGTTTCGTCTCTCCCAGTATTGGGAGTTGATGTTGCGCTGTGCTCGATTGGTTATAACAGGCAGTCCCTAACCAGGGCTGCTTCAGAGAAATACTGGTAACTGTTATCAGTAGTTTCTTGACCCGTTATGAGCCTCACATCGGCATGAATTATCGAGTTACTGGGGTCTAACGTTTACCACTCCTAGATGAGATATGCGACATATCAGACGAAGAGACCGGACTGTACGGTAGTGTTACTGATTGGATTCGCAGGAGTACGGGCAGGCTTTCTTGTTGATCTTCTGATCGCTCAATACCCGGGTGGCCGTTACGTTTAGCAGACTGCTTGCGTCTTGTGGGTGTTTGATATGATTTTCACGACCCGAAATAGCCCATGACTGGCACTTGAATCATATGAAGTCTATAGGACCCCATCTAATTCAAGTAAGCCAAAATCCCAGAAATCTAAAACCATTTTTAATAATAAATAAAGGAAATAGTTTTAAGAAGTGAAGAAAACAAGTTTTTAAAACAAGGGTTTTAAAATAGGTAAGCCGAATATGCATTTTAAATCCTCCATATCTTTTCTAAAAATTTCGGCAGAGTTTTCTTTGTAAATACTGGCCCCGAATGGGGTACAACATGAATAATATATATAAGCACAATAAAAGGCATCCCCAAGCGGGAGCTAGCTCTTCGTCAATTGACGGTCACAACCACGCAAGCAATAATATACAACGCCAAAGGGAGATGATCAAAACTCAAAAAGAAACTCAAAATCAGCATGAAAACCATAATACTACAACGCGCGACTCTAAGGTCGAAACAATAAATAATCGGTTTTCTAAGTCTGAAACAATATACAAGTTTTGGTTGATGGAATTACTAGATACAACTGAATAAAATAATACAAGGGTTGTCACGATGCGAGTGAACCTACCTACCAATGCAATCACCCAGAAAGGAAGCAGTGTGCCAGAAAAGCCGCAATGGAACCTGTACGGCAAAACCTGCAAGAACTGTGGCACAACGGGGGTGAGTTGCCAACTCGTGAATAGAAAACATCGCAGAGTAGAAATCACATGCATGGCATAATCCTAGGTCAATACGATCAGTAATAATATAAACCTCAAGTGCATAAGTCTGAAGCATGATAAGGTGGCAATGTAACATCTATACATGAGTGTAGTGCCAAGTGCTCGTGCCAGTGCCTCAGATAGTAACATATCATAAATATGAGGTATGATCAATGTAATCAATGTCAACTATATCAGGAAGTCTATGAGTATGTGGATATCATCCTACTATGTGATCAATATATGTATGTGGAAATCGTCCACGTGTCACCCAATGACAATAAGCATCATGCATGTAAATATCATAAACATATGCATGGAAGTATGAGGATGTAAATCAACATGTGTCGCTCGCGACATATCAAAATCATGGAACCTGAGTGTTGAGCATCGACACTCGAAAACATCATGAAACCTTTGCCTAGCATCAGCAAGTAAAATCCTCATATATCGGGCTCCGTCATCTGGATCGGCCCATATCATCTCTCAACTCCGGTCGGTATCCTCCGGATATCCGCCGAGCTCAAATACAATCACCGGTAGGTAGTAGTCTCTCTGCCAGGCTCACCGTCTGTATACACAACATCTCTTTCTTTCCCTGGGGTACCATACCGGGCCCACCATGTACCCGCAATCGGCCTCACCGCCTCCTCGAATCGGGTTTCACATGTCGCTCTCAGCACCGAGAAAATACATGGTGGACGCACTGAAATAGCATATCAAGGGTAACCGGGGTTTAAAACAATTATATAATCTCTTTTGAAATATCCACGGTTCCCAAATCCAGAAATATCATGGAAACAACATATCTCAATGCGTATAATCAAAAGCATGATGTATGCGACATGTAAAAGAAATGTATGCATATCAGTATATCATGCAATATGGAATAGTAATATGCACATATTGAAGGAAGCCGCTCTTTTAAAATGAATCAGTTTTAAAGAGTATCTTGCGGTTCCCAAATCTCTAATCAAGCCAGAATCATCTATGTATGTGCAAATACTTATGTATGAAAATATGGATGTACAAGGGGTATGTACACAAGTATGCCATGCAAGAGATCATATCCTGAATGCAACAGTGCTACAGTGTAGTGACATGGCAATTATCGATGATGAAGTGTGTGAGCCGGCAAGCATGTGTACGTGGAACATATGCATCATCGATAATGGTGCTGGTGTCCTAACAGCATGAGTTTAATATAACTATAACCATTTTTATCTTGCAATGCGATGCAAACAGTAAGCATATACAGCAAATGAATAACAAACACAACAATGTAGAAGCTACATCAATGCATACATATCATACTGTTTTGCAATTTGAAATAAGACGAATCGGGGTTTTTAGGAAGATAAGGGCTACGGTGTTTTTAAGAAAAGATGCGTCTTTCGAAAATATCCGTAGAATTCCTTTTCCCGTCTTTAAAATACTCCCGATTCGTTAGTTTTTGAAATAGGTATGACATCGGCCTAGCCTAACATCTACTAGCAAATCTACATCTCTAACTAGCAAGTCAATCAGGAGGGGTATGGAAACCACCTAAACCTGAGTCGATATATAAATATAATAGTCGGTGATCCCGCCTCAATAGTATCATGTACGATACAATATATCATATGACATCCTCGGGTCATGAGTGCGGATCTATCATCAATATAAAGCTCGTACGGTAAATCATCGTACGGCATCCCAAAAGCTGGGTACGGGTCAATATCACATTCATCTCATCAATTATCTGGTATCCTTATCCTCATAGCTCATGATCTGGGGTACTGATCTAAGTCTAGTACAAATCGACACCATCTATATAAATATAAATACGTGTGGGAAATACACGTCCAAAGGCCCGCTAAAATCACATGTCGTATCCCAAATACGATTCACATCATATCACCGATCTCCGGGCACTATACCCAAACTTCTCGACTCATCTCTAAATATCACCCACTATCCTCATCATCTAGGTATATGTATAGCAATAAGCATGTGTGTGCGTGTGAGTGTAAGCCTATTCTAGGTTTCGCATCTAGGAAACTATACTAGTTTACATCTAAACCCTATTCTATCCATAGTACACCTAATCTCATCTCAATTATTTATATCGCACATAATGCTATCAAACATATATATAGTATAAATATAGTATACTAAAGCTCGAACTGCGGGGGTGCTATACGCCATCCACCCGACTTCCCCCGTAGATATAATCTACTCACCAGCATCCTGAGTGTCGGTGTCGACGTCGCCTTCATCTTCTTCATCGCATCGAATCCATATGAAGGTACGTACATAGATAACATAATCGGCATGCGTATTAAAATCAAATCGGGAATACTAAAACGTCACGCTAAGGCCTATAGGTTAGAAACTATGGAGTACGCTTTCAAAACCATCAAACAACCCTCAATATCGTCGTACGAACGTCAAGTGATCGAGGTAAAACACAAATACGAGAATCAAGAATTTAAAATACGCAAAATGGAAACACGAATCAAAACAGCAACTCAGGAAAAAGGTCCCAGATTTTACCCTAGGTCAAATCAGAAAATTTTGCATATGCCAGGGGTCTAATTTACATGAAATAAAGCTACAGAACCAACACGAACCAAATTGGTGGGACCCAGGCCACAATTTGAGGCCAATTGGATTAAATCTGCAGCCAGTTTGGGGAATTAGGGGCTAGGGTTTTGGGGTTAGCTTCCTGGGTGCCTGCATGTCTCACTGTCCTTACAAAATAATTTTTAGAGTCTCGGGGTGATAGCAGATTCCAAATAGCCCTCACAGATTCAACAATTTCCCGATATCGTGTTTTCTAAATCCGTACTCCGGGTTTCTAGTTTCTGGTTTAGTCCAATGTAACATCACAACAGGGGTTGTAGTCCCTAATTACACCTTAATCCACCTTTGTAATCAATTCAAACCCTAAACCTTAACTTGGAGTTTCCAAAGTTCACCAAAACCACACAATATCGGTTCTAAACTAACATGGATGCTAAGGGAATGGAAATTCTACATTAAAGACGGAATGATTACCTCATTTAGATCTCAAGAATCCTCTACAATGCCAAAATCAAGTTTTTCTTGGTCCATTGGATAGCTAGAGGGTTTGTGAACCTTTTTTTGTGAAATGGGCGTGAGGTTTTGGAGAGTTTTTCATGGAGTTTTATGGCTTGAAAATGGAGGAGGAAGGGGGGTAGCAGCAGCAGCAGCACAAAGGGAGAGAGGGGAGAGGAATGAGAGGAAGAATGATGAGGGATAGCATCAAGACTAGGGTTGACCCTCACCCACTCTCTCTCTCTAACCCATACCTCATATTCTATTCTTATCTTTTCTTTTCTCTTTTATATTTTCCTATAATCAACAACCATGATAAAAAGAATATGAAGGAAAGCCATGAAAATGTAACAAGTGAAAAAAAAACAATTATGGTGCATGTTTTGCACAAATATGCTAAAAATCCGATTAGCGATTTTTAATCGCGATTAGCACTAAATTAGCATATAATTAATCATAAAAACTTAAAATTTGCATAATTTGCATAAAACACCCTCTTTTAGTAATTTCTATAATTTTCAAAAAATTTCCCCAATTTATCGGTATTTAATTATACCGAAATATTAAAATATTCATTAAAATTAATATTAAATTATAAAAATTCCCAAAAATAATATTTTATTTTTTTGAAATGTTACAATCTTCCCCCCTCAAAGAAATTCGGTCCCCGAATTTAAATTTAAAACCCCTCAAATACTAAAACATTTCAGTAAAAGTCCAAGTCGTCGGGGTTCCGAAATCATCAATACATAAAACGCATCATAGCGCAATGCATGCGCTAGAACAATGAGCAGATAACTCAAAATCAAACCTTCGTCAAGCATCCCGCAATCATCGGAGTTATGGTAAAGACACAAATGTCAAATCCAAAATAAAATCAATATGATATAAATCAGAACTATACATGAAATTGCTGAAGTAAATGCATGCCAAATCTTTTTAAGTCGCTGTGCTTTGCGCATAACACTGCACAGTGGCGGACGTCTGTTATAATAAAATAACCATATACGTATATATCCTTTGTTTAATATGTACGTTCCGCCGTTTTGAAAACAATTTAGAAGGGTTTCCTTGTTTAAATGTTTCGTGCCATATCAGACACGTAGGTAAATACTGAGACTATAGCTCCCCTTTTGGAAATCCCTTCGATATCTATCAATGCATGCAAACTCTGTCCAGGTACTGTCCTCTGACTAGTCCTTCTCAGTATGAAAACAAATAGCAAATATCATAAAAGCGTACTGCTTTATAAGAATTCATTCCCAAAATGTATATAAAAATACCCTGTGCGTCTGGTGCGCCCGGAAATCAAAATCCATATATGCGCCATGCATGTGCATAGAAACATCATCTAGGTGCAACGGGTGTGCACGAAACATCTGCCATGGGCAACGGGCGTGCCTGACAGCAAATCAGGTGCATCTGACATGCACAAGGAATCCCGATTTAGTGCATCTGGTGTGCACCAAAATCGTTTCTCAAAAACATGCGCTCAACATGCGCGAAAATCCAAATCAAATGCACGGAGTGCAAGAAATCAACCTCAATATCAGAATCAAAATCGACGGTATACTATACTGCTCAATCCAAATCAGGTATACCGCGGTGTATAAGCTCACAATCATGTGCATCAGCGTGCACAAATCAAATCAAAACATTAAAAGTGTATGAAAACTATGCTGGAAGCATAAATCAAATCACTGGCATAAAATAGGCATGAAATCACAATCTATACCTCAAGCGTAATAACTATGCGCAAAATATCAATACCCAGTAGGTGCAACCATGGTGCACGAAAACAGAAATCATGGAACTCAGCTATCAAGACTAAATCATGCGAACAGATCTCCCAAAATACTAAAATCTATGGTGACAGATACGTAATAATCGAATCACAAAATCACAAATCATAAATACCATCGTCGGTATATCCTCCTTCAAAGTCGGGAAGGTACCGGTGCATCCAATGCTAGCAGCGTAAGATATCTACTTGCCTCTTGCTCACGGTCTGGCGTCCTCTGTCTCTGGGTCCTTATCTTCTCTGCGGGTTACCTATCTCACAACCAATCAGCTCATCAGCCCTGTCAGGTGTGCTAACGGGGGCGATTCCATCCTGGCACTTCTCTGGTCACCTGCGTCCTCAGCACAGTATTTCCTCGGAAACTGGTCGCATCCTAACGCCTCTGTAGACATATCCGACCTTTAATCTTAATGGGGAGTAACAACAGCTCGTCAGCATCTCGCACGAACCTCTTGTCCCACTTTGTTCCAATGTCGACTGATTCGGACTCGTCTTCTCGTGGCTGCATGGACAGCGCTCCAATGGCTGTACTCGTATCTGGAGTCTCCCAAGCAATGTATCCCATCACATGTCATCCGAAAGATGTCGAACCGTTTGATCGATTCGTCAAAACCTCATAATCCCCTAAGAGCTCAACATCTTGGGTACAGCTTAATAGTACCGAGTACATACCTCAGCATCGGTGGACCAGCCATAGAAGGGCAAACCCAAGCCTCACTAATGGCGCCGCGGAACTGCCGCAAACCCTAAGGTTCAAAGGCTTTCACACGGTTATTATGTCGAGTTAGGGTTTCATTCTTCTAGAGGGTTCATAGAATCGCTTGCATGTCTTTCCGAATACTTTAAACTTGGAATATGGGTTTCTGACATTCGATCACCTCCATCGACTACCAACGAACCTGCGTGAAGTCGTTTCTAGCTGGAATCAATCAATCTGATGACCTCGCATCGGGGTAAGCGAACGAACCACATGTCCTAGTCCTTCATCCTTGGGTGACTTGCGACCTTCCATCCTATCTCTTAGTATATACTCATGCTGCAGTAGCTCCAACATCTGGGCGATATCTCGTCATTTGCAGCAACAACTGGCTCATTCGTCTGTACGCTGAATAGCGCCTCAATCATCATGAATAAGCGATATATCAATGATCATCACATCCTGGCTGGCCTCTAGCAGTAGCCTGATCCTCTGGTACCGATCAGCACATCTGAGAAATCTCGTAACAGCGATCTGTTAAACGCTCATGGAGCGAAAACACAATAAAACGACGCCTCCCTATGCAATCGTACGTCTCTGGAATCACGCCTTGGTCAGTTCTCGTCCATGACGAGCTCAAGCTGACGCAACTCTAGCCGTAGCTCTCTCTGCCCGTGTAATCATGGCAGCAAAATCATAACCAACATCGATGAGGATAGATCATAGGAATGAATATAATACTGTGCAAGGAAATGTACATCCTAAGGTTTCTTAAGCGGAGTAGCGTATCGTAAATATGCCACGAAACATACGTACGGTACGTCACTCTACTCAAGCTACCTACTCCATCAACCAAGAGTCATCCTACGCGACGAAAGTTCGGGTATAATACCCCCTCGACTAAGTCCAAGTTCTGTAAGGTCAAGCCTAAGTTCCGTATATATGTAAACGCCCTAGGCTCCGCATAGTCAAACTTAGACTCGAACCAAAGTTAACCTAGCGCTCTGATACCAACTTTGTCACGACCCGAAATAGCCCGTGACTGGCACTTGAATCATATGAAGTCTATAGGACCCCATCTAATTCAAGTAAACCAAAAGCCCAGAAATCTAAAACCATTTTTAAGTAATAAATAAAGGAAATAGTTTTCAGAAGTGAAGAAAACAAGTTTTTAAAACAAGGGTTTTAAAATAGGTAAGCCGAATATGCATTTTAAATCCTCCATATCTTTTCTAAAAATTTCGGCAGAGTTTCCTTTGTAAATACTGGCCACGAACGGGGTAAAACATGAATAATATATATAAGCATAATAAAAGGCATCCCCAAGCGGGAGCTAGCTCTTCGTCAATTGACGGTCACAACCACGCAAGCAATAATATACAACGCCAAAGGGCGATGATCAAAACTCAAAAAGAAACTCAAAATCAGCATGAAAACCATAATACTACAACGCGCGACTCTAAGGTCGAAACAATACAGAACTGGTTTTCTAAGTCTGAAACAATATACAAGTTTTGGTTGATGGAATTACTAGATACAACTGAATAAAATAATACAAGGGTGGTCACGATGCGAGTGAACCCACCTACCAATGCAATCACCCAGAAAGGAAGCAGTGTGCCAGAAAAGCCCAAATGAAACCTGTACGACAAAACTTGCAAGAACTGTGGCACAATGTGGGTGAGTTGCCAACTCGTGAATAGAAAACCTCGTAGAGTAGAAATCGCATGTATGACATAATCCTAGGTCAATACGATCAGTAATAATATAAACCTCAAGTGCATAAGTCTGAAGCATGATAAGGTGGCAATGTAATATCTATACATGAGTGTAGTGCCAAGTGCTCGTGCCAGTGCCTCACGTAATAACATATCATAAACATATGCATGGAAGTATGAGGATGTAAATCAACATGTGTCTCTCGAGACATATCAAAATCATGGAACCTGAGTGTCAAGCATCGACACTCGAAAACATCATGAAACCTGTGCCTAGCATCGGCACGTAAAATCCTCATATATCGGGCTCCGTCAGTCTGGATCGGCCCTTATCATCTCTCAACTCCAGTTGGTATCCTTCGGATATCTGCCGAGCTCAAATACAATCACCGGTAGGTAGTAGTCCCTCTGGCAGGCTCACCGTCTGTATACACAGCATCCCTTTCTTGCCCCGGGGTACCATACCGGGCCCACCATGTACTGTAACACCTTAGGATGTGTTTAGTGGCTAATTATATTTTAATATATGGTTTTTAAAAAAAAGTTTACCAAATTGATTTTCAAATATTTTATCAAATTTAATGAATATTTTATTAGAATTTTCCAAGGCTTGCACACACTTGTGCATGTAAACTAGGGTTAAAAGGGGGTTAGACCATGATTAGCAACCATGGTGAACTAAACATTTTTCCTTAAGCTAATTTTAAATTGAATTAAGTTATTTGGGTTTTAATTATGTGTGTGTTTCTTTTTTTTTTAAAAATGAAAATGATTTAAATTTGGTTGACTTCGTGAGAGAGAGAGAGAGTGCATGATGGGCATCATGGCATGAGCCCATGCTTGCATTAAATGAGAGAGAGGGAGAGAGGGTTTGACTAGTGTGCAATCATTCTTTGCCTCTCATTTTCTTTTCTCACTTCTCCCATTCTCTCACTCTCATACACACACACACACACTCACCACTACAAGCAGCTCCATCAGCAGCAGAAGGCTCAGCAGCAGCAGTACCCAGCAGCATCAGCAGCTGAAGCAACAGCAACAGCATAAGCTTCAGCTCCAGCTGCAACAGCTTCAGCAGCATCAGCAGCAGCAACAGCAGCACCAAGTCCTCTTATTCTACTCCTTCTCCTGCTTCCTTGGGTCTTTTGGGGTATATTTCAAAAAACCCAACTCCTTTTGCTAAACTTATGTATAGAATTAGCTTCGGTTAGTGATAAAAATGAGTTTTTGTGCTAAATATGGTGAATTGTGTGGACTTTTGGTTAAGTGATGTTAGTGATGGTTAGACTAACTTAGTTTAGTGCTATTAGGGCCACTTAAACCTAGTTAAACCCCAGATTTCACAAAAATACCATAGGGTTTTAATTAGTGCTAAAATTAACGTTTTTAAGTGAATTCTTGGCTTTCTGTGATCTGATTTAGACCCGGGGGTTTCAGAGAAAAATTGAGTTAACTGGAGCATATTTGGTAGACCTAGATCACACCACTAGAGCAAGAACCCCAAACACCCAACCCAGGCCGCCAGTTTAATAGTTCTGGCAGCAAATTGCGGCCAGACAGGGGATTTAGGGGTTAGGGTTTTGGCTCGGGTAGTCTGCTGTGTTTTCCAGTGTTTTGGCATGTGCAATTTTGTAAGTTTTCACCCGAGTCAAAATCTGGGACCGTATATCGTTTTTCCAGTACGTTTTGTTTGCGCGATACGCGAGATACGTGAGTGGGTTCTGTGATCCAGCGTATCGCGGTGTGTCGGGATAGTTTAGACGCGTATACACACGATCTAGCGCATCGGACACACCCGCGGCCAGTTCGTGACGCGAGTTTCTCGCTTGATTTCGATATCGCGTTTTGCGAGATATTTGCATATGTGGATTTTCTATGTGTAAATTCTAGGTTCGCAGGTGGGTATGTCGGACGCAGCAAAGAAGGGGAAGCAGGTGGTGGGCTACACTTAGCACGCGACCAGGTGAGTAGATTTAACATCTACGGGGAAATCGCCCGTATGGCGTTAAGCGTCAGGGCGTTATAGGATATTTTAGTTGTATGTGTTCATATATATATACTGTAGTAGCATACCATCTCCTGTTGCATATAGAATGGTAATTATAGAACACTGCACTGTCACTAACAGTTTAGGCTGCACGAGCACTAAACATATGTTACACTCACACCGTTAGGGATTGCCATGACACTCGCACTATAGGATCACCGCATCATTGATGATTGTCATGACTTGTCGTATATCCACATTAGTGCATACTTTCATTGATATATCACTACCTGCGCACATGCACACTTTATATCCACATTAATGCAAACTTTCATTGATATATTACTACCTGCGCACATGCACACTTTATATCCACATTAGTTAATACTTTCATTGATATATCACTACCTGCGCACATGCACACTTTATATCCACATTAGTGCATACTTTCATTGATATATCACTACCTGCGCACATGCACACTTTATATCCACATTAGTGCATACTTTTATTGATATATCACTACCTGCGCACATGCACACTTTATATCCACATTAGTGCATACTTTCATTGATATATCACTACCTGCGCACATGCACCCTTTATATTCACATTAGTGCATATGTACCTTGATATGTCTATACTTGTGCACATATACATCGTATATCCATATTAGTGCACATGTATATTGTTACACTCACATTTGCGTATATATCCATTTGCACATCCATACCTATATACATACATATGTTACATACATGGGCGATGTTGACATGATTTAAAAACTAAGGGACCGCACGAGACATTTTCATAACTGGATCCTTTTTAAAAAGAGAAGTTTTCGTTTCTTTTACTCTTAGTGTCATACGACACATTGCATGGATTTACGCATTGAGTTTGGATTTATGTGATTTCTGGATTTGGGAACCAGGGTATTATTTTAAGAAAATATGCACTGTTTTAAAAACCCGGTTTCCCTTGATATGATATTTCAGTACGTCCACCATGCGTTTTCTCGGTTCTAAGACGTGTGACTTGTGAACCCGAATCGAGGAGCTGGACGAGACTGATTGCGGGTACATGGTGGACCCGGTATGGTACCCCGGGGGGAGAACGGATCGCTGTGCAGTAGACGGTGAGCCTTGCACAGGGACCACCACCTACCGGTGATTGGTTAGATCTGGCGGTTATCCGGAGGATACTGACCAGAGTTGAGAGATGGATATGGGACGACACGTACTGCCAGGGTCGAGGGCCGATTCTGCAGAACGAGCCCGATACTTGAGGATTTGCGTGTCGATACTTGACACGATGATTTGTGATATTTTCGAGTGCCGATGCTAGGCATTCATGATTCTATGAGCTGTACCAGATTTGAGGGCCGATCAGAGTGACGGCGCCTGAGTTTTACTGGGATTTGGGTGCATTGGTAGACACCAGTTATTCTTCCACGTTGACATTCCGTGTAGATGACATTTATTCCCATGCTCAGCATTCATTATTTTGCATCTCATCCGGTAGCTATAGTACCTGATAGAGTACTTTTGCATGATTATTGCATACCTGCTTATCCTATATAGATGTGGTTAGAATTCATTTGCTATGGACGATTATTGCATACCTGCTTATCATATATAGATGGTGTTAGAATTCATTTGCTATGCACAATTATTGCATACCTGCTTATCATATATAGATGTTGTTAGGATTCATTTGCTATGCACGATTATTGCATACCTGCTTATCTTATATAGATGTTGTTAGATTTTATTTGCTATGCACGATTATTGCATACCTGCTTATCATATATAGATGTTGTCACGATTATTGCATACCTGCTTATCATATATAGATGTTGTTAGATTTCATTTGCTATGCAGGATTATTGCATACCTGCTTATCATATATAGATGTTGTTAGATTTCATTTGCTATGCACGATTATTGCATACCTGCTTATCATATATAGATGTTGTTAGGATTCATTTGCTATGCACGATTATTGCATACCCTGCTTATCATATAGAGATGTTATTAGATCGCACTTGTTGCATGATTATTGCTCATATAGTTCATCATATAGATGTTACCTATTGGCATAGGTTAGAGTATCGCAGCACGTGCATACTTGCGATTACCTTTATATATTATCTACTATTCACGAGTTGGCAACTCACCCCCGTTGTGCCTCAGTGTTTGAAGAGTTCCCCTCAGCTTAGTCGCGGCATGCTGTTTTATCGCATCTTTTGACACAGATACCACTGCAGTTGGCGCACGAGCCCTTTTCTGATAGGTGGGTTTTGTGCGGTATCTATTTATTTTCTAGTTGTATACACTGTTGTATCTAGTACTCTCCATCTACCTTCATGTATTGACCTAGAGACCAGGTGTGAGGACGTTGTATATTATTTTGTAGTTTGGTGTCGAGCTCGTTGTGAGCCGACTCTATTTATACAGCTTTATCTTTCATGATATTTTTTTTCACTTATACTACTCATCTCTTCGCTACGGTGTCGTATATTTTTATCGTGGTGATCGTTTCCGCCGTTGGGCGTGATTGGTCCCGTTTAGGATGCTTTATTCTTATTGTATATCCTTTTACTCATATATTGCCTTGTACCCGATTTCGGGGCTTGTTTTTACCAAGGAAATGCTGCCAAAATTTTTATGATAATAACTTGAACTTTGAGGAATTTTACTAAATTACTTAAGGTTTTCTAAACGTTTTAATAAATGTTCTATTAAATGTTTTAAACACTCAATACTTTTAATGGTTTTGATTTCTGGGTTTTGGCTTACTTAGTCGCGTTACGCCTGTAGACGTTACGTGGTTAAGTGCCGGTCACGGGCCAAACTTTGGGTCGTGACAAAGTTGGTATCAAAGCGTAGGTTTTACCTTCGGAGTGTAGGATGACCCTGGTATGATGGAGTAGGTAGCTGAAGAAGAGTGGCGTAGCGTGTGTATGTTCCGCGGCATACTCACGACACGGTACTCCGCCTAAGCGACCTTAGGACTTATTGAATGAAATTCCTTCATGATTGTATATATCCTTGTGATTCGATTCTCGTATCCTCATCGAATCTTACTTTCTTTTCAGCCATTATGCCGCCAAAGACTATGAAGGCGCAGAGAGCGGCCGCGAGAGCCGAGATTCGAGTTGACTCGTACGAGACGAGGACTGATCCGGGTGGTACACCCGTTGTACCAAAGCAGTCTGTTTCACATCCGACAGACCAGATCGCTAGACTAGTGGTAGAGATGCAGGACTTGCGCCAGACGATGAGCTCATTGGTTGAGACCGTTCGAGCGCAGCGACAGGAGGTTGTCACCCATGTTACCCAGTTGTTCCTTGCGATTAGCATGCAACATTCCGTCACTTACATAGCACCAGTAGATGCAGCCCCAGTTTACAATACACGTCTTCCAGAGACTTTGAGAGTTCCGGAACAGTGGAGGAATCGTACTGGTGTACCAACCCAGAGCAGAGGCTTAGGACGAGGACCGTCGTTCAGCTCTCATCCCCAGGAGGGTCAGCAGTCAGCGCCTGGATGTTTTCGATGCGGAAGCCTTCAACATTTCATCAGACATTGATCCTTAGCATGACGTCAGGGTCATATTCTGAGACGTCATGGACGTGGAGGGTTAGCTCAGAGGGGTCAGTTTAGCAGAGGAGGAGTTCAGCCTGTTGCGGGTAGAGGGCAGACATGAGAGTTTGCTTCTACTCATCGGGACGTGAGGGCATCCAATGCAGAGTTTTCAGGTATCCTTAATTCGTATGTTCTTTTGATGTATTTGTTTGTTTTTCACACTTGTGCCGTGGTTGGGACGAGAGTCGTGTTAGGTAGATCAGCCGTTTGTTGTGTTAACTTTTATCAGCGATTCTTTTGTTGCGCGACACGTAATTCGGTCGTGTGCCAATCGGATAGGAGATAGAGATTCGTATGTCGTTTTGATCCTTCTAGAGATGTTGGATTTGGCGTTCTTCTGGGCATGGAATAGTTAGCTACGTGCTAGGCGTTTGTGGACTACCGTGAGGAAACAGTCAGGTTTTGTTTTCCCCGGCGAGTCAATTCTTGTTGTGCAGGTGGATAGTTGTGCCGCCTCTCACAGCTTGAATTCAGCCATTTTCGCTAGTCGGCTTTTGAGGAGATGTCGTGGATTCTTGGCGTTCATTCATGATACCGTAGCCACAGTTAGTTTGTTGGACCGGTTTTCTTTCGTGCGAGAGTTTTTCGACGTTGTTCCAGATGAGCTGGCGAATCTTAAGGAGCTTAAGGATCTGCTGCAGAGTTGTTTGTTGGGGGGAGTTTCATGCGTCTGAGTGTTTCGCATTAGGAAGCTCCTATTTCTGTTCGTCAAGGAGAAAGACGACAGATTGAGGTTGTGTATTGATGGATCGTCAATTGAACCGGCTTACGGTGCGGATAGGTATCCTCTACCTCGCATTGACGATTTCTTCGATCAGCTCCAGAGTGCGAGACGTTTTCTAAGTTTGTTTAGGATCAGGTCATCATTGTTGCGGGTTCGGAGTGATGGCATTTCGAAGACTGCCTTGTGCGTGCTACGGGCTTTGTGTGTATTGGTGTGTCATTGGATTCACCAATGCCCTAGCAGCATTCGTAGATATGATGAACCGGATTTCTTCAGGCCGTTCCTCGACCAGTTATTATTGTGTTATTTACGACATTCTGGTCTATTTAATGTGTCTTAAGGGACAGGAGTAGCACTTGAGGATTTGTTTTGCAGATACTGGGAGAGCCCCAGCGGTTTGCTAGATTCTCAGAGTGTTCCTTCAGGCTTGTTTGTGTTGACTCCTAGGTCTTGTAGTTACGGGAGACGGTTTTGTATGGTTCCGAGGAATATCGTGGTCGTATAACTTAGGCCCAGACTTGTGAGCAGGACGGAGGTCCGCAGATTTTTGGGTTTAGCAGGTTTTTTACCGCCGTTTCGTGCAGGATTGCTAGTGTAGTGCTGCACCGTTGACTGAATTGACCGGAATGGAGGTTTCTTTTCTTTGGACTGAGGCATGTGTGCGGAGTTTCGGTAGTTGAAGATTCGGTTAACCACTGCATCAGTTCTTTTTTTGCTTTTTGGTTCGGGCGACCTTGTGGTTTAACTGTGATGTTTCGTGAGTGGGGCCCGAGTGTGCACTGAGGTGACACTATGGAGTTATCGCTTTTGCTTCCCTACATTTGGAGGAAGTACGAGGAGGATATCCCACTCATGATCTGGAGATGGCCGCGATGGTTTTGCCTTAGAGATTTGGAGACACTACTTGTTCGAGAGTCGTGTCAGATTTTCACGGACCACCAGAGCTTAATGTACATCTTCCTGCAGCGGATTTTGATTGTTGTGATAGTCTTTTGCAGATTTACAGTTCTTGTGCGATCATTGAGTACAGCTTAAGTTCGTCTCTACTGAGGGGACAGCTTGCTCATGTCCACGCCCGACTACTTTTCTTTAATCGCTTTCGCGAGACACTGCCCGCCGACGCTCGTTCGTCAGAGATACCTCAGCCTATTCGGCTGGGTAATGATTCGGAGTCCTTGATTTGTGATAAGGGTGTGCTAAGTTTAGGGACGCGTTTGTATACCTGATATTATTGGGTAGAGACGTGAAATCCTAGAGCAGGCACATCGGTCAACTCTCTGTACTCATTCAAGTTCCACCAACATTTAACGTGACTTGTGAGATAGTTGCGGGTGGGCAGGGATGTAAAGAGAAGTCTCGGGTTTCATTTCAAGGTGTTTGTCTTGTTGTGTGCTTGGGTTGAGCAACTGAGACCGGCTGGAGAGTTGCAACCTTTAACCGTTCCGAAGTGGGAATGGGAGCAGGTCTCCACGAATTTCGTTATGGTGTCTACCCAGGTTTTGTCTGGATGTGACTCTATTTGGATGCTTGTCGTCCGGTTATACTCAGTTTGCTCAGTTGTTCTTTGTTAAGTTTGTGCGTACGTATTAATTGTTGTCGGCAGTTGGGGATCGTCACTTGCCATTGTTAGGGTTCTCCTTCAATAGTTGTTATCAGGAGACACTCCAATTGGCAACCTTTAGGTTTAGGGGTTAGGTCGTGTCGATCACCAGTCTGTTTTTCTGACTCTGCGTTGTAGGATTTTTAGACCCCAGCTAGTCTAGTGACTTCGGAGATGATCCAGTTGTTTAGGTCAGGATGAGAATTGTCCATTTCGGACAGAGGTCATGTGCCGACCGAGATGGTCGCAAATTCGAGTTCGCAGTGGCAGATCATGTATTCCTACGGATTTTTCCGATAAATGACGTGTTGAGTTTTGGGAAGCTTATCCCAGGATTGTAGGTCTTTTTAAGATCCTTAAAGCGAGTTAGTTTCGTTACCTTTAATTTGGCACTTTCGCCCAGATTATTGAGTATTCACCCGTATTTTTTTTGTGTCGATACTTTGCAATTATCTTCATGACCTTTCTTACATGATTCAGCACCAGACCATTTAGCTCGAGCACGATCTTTCGTTCACCAAGCAGCCAGTCATGATATTGGACCGGCAGGTGAAGAAGCTTCGATCGAAGGTCTTTCCATCAGTGAAGGTGCTTTGGCGCAGCCCAAATGGTGAAGAGATCACTTGGGAGGCCGAGGGCGAGATGCGGAAGAAATTCCCTCATCTCTTTGAAGGTATGCGTAGCTTTAAATTTAAAATTCGGGGACGAATTTCTTTAAGGGGGGAAGATTGTAACACCTTAGGATGTATTTAGTGGCTATTTATATTTTAATATATGGTTTTTTAATAAAAAGTTTGCCAAATTGATTTTCAAATATTTTATCAAATTTAATGAATATTTTATTAGAATTTTCCTAGGCTTGCACACACTTGTGCATGTAAACTAAGGTTAAAAGGGGGTTAGACCATGATTAGCAACCATGGTGAACTAACCATTTTTCCTTAAGCTAATTTTAAATTGAATTAAGTTATTTGGGTTTTAATTATGTGTGTGTTTCTTTTTTTTTAAAATGAAAATGATTTAAATTTGGTTGACTTGGTGAGAGAGAGAGAGAGAGTGCATGATGGGCATCATGGCATGAGCCCATGCTTGCATTAAATGAGAGAGAGGGAGAGAGGGTTTGACTAGTGTGAAATCATTCTTTGCCTCTCATTTTCTTTTCTCACTTTTCCCATTCTCTCACTCTCATACACACGCACACTCACCACTACAAGCAGCTCCAGCAGCAGCAGAAGGCTCAGCAGCAGCAGCACCCAGCAGCATCAGCAGCTGAAGCAATAGCAACAGCATCAGCTTCAGCTCTAGCAGCAACAGCTTCAGCAGCATCAGCAGCAGCTCCAGCAGCAACAGCAGCACCAAGTCCTCTTCTTCTACTCCTTCTCCTGCTTCCTAGGGTCTTTTGGGGCATATTTCAAAAAACCCAACTCCTTTTGCTAAACTTATGTATAGAATTAGCTTCGGTTAGTGATAAAAGTGAGTTTTTGTGCTAAATATGGTGAATTGTGTGGACAATTGGTTAAGTGATGTTAGTGATGGTTAGACCAACTTAGTTAAGTGCTATTAGGGCCACTTAAACCTAGTTAAACCCCAGATTTCACTAAAATACCATAGGGTTTTAATTAGTGCTAAAATTAAGGTTTTTAAGTGAATTCTTGGCTTTCTGTGATCTGCTTTAGACCCGGGGGTTTCAGAGAAAAATTGAGTTAACTGGAGCATGTTTGGTAGACCTAGATCACACTACCAGAGCAAGAACCCCAAACACCCAACCCAGGCCGCCAGTTTAATAGTTCTGGCCGCAAATTGTGGCCAGACAGGGGATTTAGGGGTTAGGATTTTGGCTAGGGTAGTCTGCTGTGTTTTCCAGTGTTTTGGCATGTGCAATTTTGTAAGTTTTTACCTGAGTCAAAATCTGGGACCGTATATCGTTTTTCCAGTACGTTTTGTTTGCGCGATACGCGCGATACGTGAGTGGGTTCTGTCATCCAGCGTATCGCGGCGTGTCGGGGTAGTTTAGACGCGTATACACACGATCTAGCGTATCGGACACACCCGCGCCTAGTTCACGATGCGAGTTTCTCGTTTGATTTCGATATCGCGTTTTGTGAGATATTTGCTTATGTGGATTTTCTATGTGTAAATTCTAGGTTCGCAGGTGGGTACGTCGGATGCAGCAAAGAAGGGGAAGCCGGTGGTCGGCTACACTTAGCACGCGACCAGGTGAGTAGATTTAACATCTACGGGGAAATCGCCCATATGGCGTTAAGCGCCAGGGCGTTATAGGATATTTTAGTTGTATGTGTTCATATATATATACTGTAGTAGCATACCATCTCCTGTTGCATATAGAATGGTAATTATAGAACACTGCACTGTCACTAACGGTTTAGGCTGCACGAGCACTAAATGTATGTTACACTCACGCCATTAGTGATTGCCATGACACTCGCACTATAGGATCACCGCATCATTGATGATTGTCATGACTTGTCATATATTCACATTAGTGCATACTTTTATTGATATATCACTACCTGCGCACATATGTTAGTTATATGTATGCCCTAGAGGCCATTACTGTATATTGGATGTATATTGTAGTGGATGCTGGGACATATATAGGTAGGACTTCTTGCTCGACATGATAGTACGCTATCTGGTTGCTCTTTATCTTAACGTGTATACTTTCTGTCTTTCTGTTACATGTTGATAAAGCCCTTAGGATGTGTACTCGACTTCCAGAACTGTGATGCAGATCATACTAGTGGGTCCTGGATAGTCCATGAGTACATCCTTCAATGTTCCTAGTCGAGGGAATATCGAGACGGGGCATCGATATTCCAGAGTAGACTAGCGTATATCTTCTCGACCCATGCGATGGGCGATGGATGATCCCATATCCATTGGTGTTTGACATCAGAGATGGTATACGGGTGCTCAGTGGAGACTGGGTACACTGAACGGACTCGCTGAGAACTCCCAGATGGTATTATACCTCATGTCAGATGGCAGTTCTCTGGTGACACTGGTAAAGCTTAGTCTGTTGACCCGAGATCGTCATAGAGTCTTGTGTGTCTCCCACTGTGCTTTGATTTCCACCCTACCACGGCTCTACTGAGTCGTGCAAACAGGTGGTTTTTGGGTACAGTCCCGATTCACATGGAGGCAATAAGCGATAGGAGGGGATTCGTCTCTCCCGGTATTAGGGGTTGATGTTGCGCTATGCTCGACTGGCCATAACAAGAAATCCCTGGCCAGGGTTGCTGTGACCTACTGGTAAGTGTTATCAGTAGTTTCACACATGTCATGGACTTCACGTCGGCATGACTTATCGAGCTACTGGGGTCTGACGTTTACCACCCCTAGGCGAGATATGCGACATATCAGACGAACAGACCGGACTGTACGGTAAGTGTTACTGGTTGGATTCACAGGAGTGTGAGCGAGCTTGCTCGTCGATCTTCTGATCGCTCAATACCCAGGTGGCCGTTACGTTTAGCAGACCGCTTGCGGCTTGTGGGTGTTTGATATGATCATCATCTGCTGCCGGCGTATTGACGAGTCTTTAGAGTCCTACACAGAGGTTTCCTGGCTCAAGCGAAACGAAATAGGAGCGCATATGAGATATGTGCAGGACCGAGAATAATGCGTGTATGTGATACCGTATGACATTCTCGTGATGAATGTATCGATTGGTTGTATGCGATATAACCTAGTTATCGAATCGAAGATTGATTCGATAAGCCGATACATTGGATACTAGTCGGTTATATGCGATATGACCGGATCGTTAAATCAAGTATTGATTTAATGATTTAATGTATAATTATATATTTGATATATTACTTTGCATTAACTAGTATTGGTTCACTTAAATTGGATTTTCTCACTTGATGTACACAAGTTGTATATGTGATATACTTTTGTGCACAAGATTGTATCATGTTTGATGATACATGAATGTTAGGGTGTATGTTTAGATTAAACCATGGTTATGTGATGGTTAGAGTTTTGATTTTATTTACTTATTCATTTATTTATTTATTCATTTTAGAAAGATAATGAGAAATGGTGGCTTGTTTTGTTTTCTAGTTGAAGCTTCATGAAGCTTTGAACAAGTCCACCATATTTGTCTCATGCTTAACCCTAACCATTCCAACTAACCATGGTCTATTATCTACACCTAATCACTGTTGCCATATGATAAGTATTGTTATTTATTTTCTATTTTAATAATAACTTATCATATTCTTTCATCATCATCTTCTTCTTCTTCAAGAAGAAAGCTTGCCTCCATCAATGGCAACTTGTGAAAATGAGTGAGAAATCCAATTCTAAAGTGAACCCACTTCCTATTTCTTCATCCTCTACCTCTTGCCAAGTAGTATAGGGTGTTTTTTTCACAAGTTTCATGACTTGGTGAAGTTGGAGTTTGATCTTGAGTTGCCTCGACGTAGATCATCTTCGGCATCGAAGCCGACGACCAAGTCCGCCCATTTCTCCGATGAAGCCGATGCTAGAGTCATGGATTCAATTTGGACAGCGGAGGGACGTCATCACGGAGCCATGGAGATCGAGGACCGGATCTACAAAGGTTGTAGCCCCTTTACTTTAGCGTTAAATTCGTTTACTCGCATTGCATCGCCTCATTATCTAGTTAACGATCCGTATTAGAGTTTGTAGGCACATGAAATTTTATAATTGGGCATGTTTAATCACTTGTGAGACCTCATGGCTGTGCCTAGGAACCCTACAGTGGTATCAGAGCCTAGCTAGAGCCTTAGGCGATGCGTAGACGGAGTTAGAAATCCGATCGAACCGAAACCCCATTGCAAAATCGCTCTCTGTACATTTTTCATAACTGTTGAATTTTATGAATTAAAAATATGCAGAAAAGTAAGCAGGAAAAGCTAAAAATTACTGTGAAGTTTGGGCCCCTAATTCCATAATTCGACCGCGGAACCGCGGCCAAACCAGGGGTTTGGCGGCGCTTCCGCGGCCTAAATTTGACTTAGTCCCTCAAATTTCATATATTTATTCTCAGGTCCTTTCTTGGCAATTTTTTATGCGAATTTTTTAATTCCACTCAAGTGTTGAGTTTTCTAGGGTTTTATTGGGGATTCGTTAATTTGATCGGATAATTTAACTTCGTTTATGTTTTTCCGGATATTTTAGAAACTGTTAAAAAGTTCGACCGGATATAAATACCCATTTTTTCCCCTGCCGGGAAATTTCCAAGTGTTGGATTTTTCCATGGTTTAAAGACGTTCTAAGTAGTGCAAGTAAAGCGACGGTCCCTCTAGAAGACAACAAACCTTAACTCGATTATGTGACCGTCTTGAACCGCCCTTTGAAACTTAGGGTTTGGGGCAGTACGGCGTGCCACATGTGAGGCGTTGGCTTGACCCTTCTACGGCTGGACCGTTGGTACCGAGGCACGAAGTGAATGTTTTTAAACTTATTTCATGTGTTGATCTGTTTCGGAAAACTTGGGTGTTTGAATGTTCGATCGGAAAGTTTAACATTTTCTATTTATCTGGAATGTGATACAATAATTGGAATTCACAAGTAGTTATGAGATAACTGAATGAATGTTATAAATCAAGCACTTTAGTCTCACTTGATCGGTTGCCACGGAATTTTGATGTGATCAAAAGTCCGTCGCAATCACGTAGCATACGCGGATACTCGCCGGGTAAACTTATTAGACAGCTACATCCCTTAACCCCGACCAAGTGACTGTAGGAGAACCCCGTCGCCGAAAGCATCCGTTCGGGTGCTTGCGGTAGCGGTGTTCCGCCTTGGTGCACTTCGTCGACGGTATCGGGGGTGTGGCCGTCTACTGAAGTTTGCGACGAGCATTCGATCAGGATGTCGGGAATCTTGTTGAATTGCCCGACTCGATATTGAAAAGAGTTTTCGATAATGAGACTAAAATGCGGGGTTTATAATTGTTAGGCATGCGATGTCTATGTAGGTTGCGGATTCCAACTGTTGTAGTTTTACACTTTCTTTTCTGTGACCGTAAGTGTAATATGTGATATCGCCGGTTTCGTTGCTATATGTCAACGACAATTGGGATGCGCATATTTACTTACGTTGATGACATGTGGTGTTATGTGTTGCTGGATATGTTATATTGGATCGTCGTGTTTGAATAGCCGGGGGTTTTTATGTGAGATGAGTGTTTTTCATTTTCATTCATGTAAAAATTTATATGTAATATTCTTTTATTGGGGCACTTCCAGGTTGCGGATGATGTCACATTTTGTATATTATTTACTTTTCCGCATTAGGATGGACCTAAGGAGGGGAGCACAAGTAACCGGGTTCTAGGGTCCAGTGGGAGACCATCTCGAGGAGTCGAGTCCGGGTCTCCTAACCCTAGAATTGGTAGGGTTGCTTGCCGCTCTCGTAGGGGTCTAGGGGTGTGGGTTTGGCTATTCATCATGACCGTGGAATCCGTATTTTATACTGGCTCGTATTAAAAACACGGACGTCCTAGTATATCCAATGTTTCATATGATTCTTCTGCTGTGTTATCTGTGATGTGATCATGGGATTTGTTCAGATAGATATTATATATAGTATATATGATATTTTATATAGACGTTGCTTATGTTTTACACCCGCGCTAGCCCTGCCTCGTTCTGGCGTTAGTTACCTAACCTAACGGTGCAGACGGGACATCGAGGCGAATGCGGATGACATAAGCGCACGTTATATTTATCTGTGATGTTTAGGTGGACTTATTTGATGGGACATTCATTAATGAGATTAATGAAAGAAAATAAACCTAATTGATGTTGTGGAATCGAATTTCAAAAATAAAACAGGTAGCTACAGTTCTTGCTTTGCATCGCGGTGTTCCTTATAGAACATCCTGCACCTTATTCGATGAGGAAAGGACCGAGATCCTTTCACCGGGAGAGACTCCTTTAGCAATAACTGGAAGATGCTACAACCCTCGGTTTGTCTTTTGATCGCCTCTATAGTTTCCGCTTTGCACAGTGATATATATGATATATCCCGCACCTCATTTGACGAGGAAAGGGCCGACGATCCCTTCACCGGGAGTGACCCATTTAGCAAAACTAGAAAAGCCTCAAAAACATTCCATTTAAAAACCATTTGATTCCGCAACGAGATCAAGTTCAAAGCGTTAAAGGTTTTCTTAAAAACTATTCGCAACCCTCCGTCATTTTAGGAAGTAGAGTACTTAGTATTCGTGCTACGTTTGTCGACCATAGCCGAGGCGTAGTGTGCGGTAGCTAAGTGATGTCTTCCTACACAGCATATGATGCGATTAGTTAGGACAGTCATGTGGCTTTGTTGACCTTAGCCAAGGGTCATGTGGGTGGGTCTAATTAATCACGAAATGACGGGTAGAACTTAACTAGTACCTATGATTTGTTGACCTTAGCCAAGGTCATAGGTGCTAGGGGTAAAAACCATTATCGGGAGTTTCAAGTGTTGAAACTTGCAATGAGATTGCATACCTTCTATATGATAGTTGGATCCTGATACCCACTGCGAGTAATTGTTACTCCTGGGAGAGTTTTGCACTTTGCAATTAGCCGATCAAGTAGGTGTCTAGAAAGGTGTCAACGGGGTTACGCCTCTGGGAAAACGAGGTTTACTGTAATTAGGTCCGTGCGAAAGCACGGGTAACCTCCCTCAAAGTACCGACACTGGCCTGGCTGAAAGATTGGCGAACTTGTAGAGTGTAATTAATCCCGGCTAGTTTTTCCTTTTAAGGTTTGAAGGAAGATTTGATAAAAACAGTGGGAGCCATCCTGATTAGATAAAATATATAACCAATCTGATCTTGCAAGAGCGCACGCTGAGTGTTTTTTTCTCTCTCTCTCCAGGTAGCGACCATATCACGCCTTAATCAAGATAATAATATGGATCTTATTGACCGAACCTGCTTGTTATACTGAGCTGGGGATCGTTGGTCCCGCTCCCACTTATAATTGTTATCAGACAGAGCAGGAAATAGGGAAATACCAGAATTCCTATGCCGCCCAAACGAAGAAAGTGCATGAGATGCATCTCCTTCGGGTGTGTTCATTATAAAGAACTGTTTCTCAGTATCCTCTGCATCCTGGGTATTTGATACCGGATCAGGATCCCAGATATGTAATCTGTTACATAGGGCTACAAAAAGGTAGAAAAACTGAGAACGGGTGATAAGTTTCATGAGACAGAAAACGGGGCAAGTGTTGCAGCCAAGTCTGTTGGTCACTGTCACCCTGTATTACCAATACATTGATTCTGAACAAATGCTATTAGATACCGAACTTGATATACAAAATCATATCAGTCACTTTATGAGTAAAGAAATGATAAAATTTTGTATTGATGGAAAATGTTTTGAACATTTCCTATATCAAAAGTTGATCGGTTCAGGCACGTTATCTAAAAGCATTGACGTTCTAAATCAAACTACAGTTCCTAGTATACGGAACACACACTAGAAGAAGAGTTCAGAATTGAACGATTCCTTCTTGAGGTATTGTAGACTAGGTCAGATCAATGCAACCCGACTGGCTGAAGTTACATTTTAGATGCATATTTAAATCAGTTTGAATTTACATCTTGTGAAACTTGCCAGTCATGTCACAAAAATTAGATGACCATAGCTCTGTTTATTGGAAGCAGAGAAAGAGTTAGTAAACTCTTGGGACTGATGCGTGATGATGTATGTAAGCTCCCCTGTCTACACATGCCAGGACCGGTTCCTTGTACTTCATTACATTCTCTGATGATCTCTCAAGATTCAGACCTATGTTCCTGTTGAAACACAAGTCCGAACCTTTTGAGATATTCACAGAATATAAGTTAGAAGTAGAGAACCAAAACGGGTATAAGTATTATGTCCTTTGATGTGATCAGGGAGGAGAATACTTGAGCACGGAATTCCTGGACTATTCTAAAGGAAAATGAGATTCTCTCTCCGTACTACTCCTCTGAATACACCACAGCACAACGGTGTATCGGGGCGGAGCAATCGCACAATATTAGATATCGTGTGCTCTATGATGAGTATTACTGAGTTACCTATTTCCTTTTTGGAAGTTATGCACTTGAGAAGCTGCATACCTATTGAATTAGGTTCGAATCAAATCAATTGCCTACCACTTCATATGTGATATGGTGTGGGAAGAGCCTAGTTGAGATCTGGGGTTGTCCAGCCTATGTCTAAATGCAAAATCCGGACAAGCTCGAGGCAAGGTCAGTTATGTAGATCTGGAAATGTTCCAGCTATACAAACTGCAGCTGATGATTTGACAGAACCAAAGGATTCAATAGTTCCCGACGAACCTCAGCCTCTCCGCCGATCTAGCAGGGTTCCTCACCTGCTTGAGAGATACTTCGGTTTCTCGATGACAGTGGGAGCAAGGATTGCATCATGAGATGATGACCCAACTAGTTTCGAGCAGGCCATCAAGAGTAGGGACTCTGTAAGAATGGCTGGATGATTAGCGATCTGAGATGGAATCCATATACACCAACAAAGTATGGACTTTGGTTGCGATATCTGAAGGGTTAAATCCCCATCAGGAGCAAGTATATCTTGAGAAGATTACTTGGTGTAGATGGAAAAGTTGAGACTTTCAAAGCTAGACTTGTTAAAGGTTTTAGTCATCAACCAGGTGTGGATAATGATGAAACCTTTTCTAAGGACTATGCTTAAGTCCATCTAGATCCTACTTGCCATTGCTACATACCATGACTACTATATCTGGTGGTTGGGTGCCATGACTACTTTTCTAAATAATGATTTAGAAGAGAACGTCTATAAGAACACAGCCAGAGGGCTACGTAAACAGTGGGAGCAGCGGAAACGTGTGCAAGATGTTTTATGTGATGAAGCAGGCATCGCGGAGTTGGAACATCTGTTTTGATGAGTCAGTCAAACAGTTTGACATCATCAAAATGGTAGATGAACCTTGTATATACAAAACGGTAGTAGAGAGTAAGGTGGTCATCCTCTATTGTACGTGGACAACATACTCTTGATAGGAAAAGAGTTTCTTATACTACGATCGGTCGATCTCCTCTTATTACATGGATTCTCCATATAGGATCAAAGTGATACCTCCTAAATCCTGAGTTTTCATCTATGAGATAGATGTAATTGGATGCTAGGATTCTCACTAGATGTGGTGAGATGGTATCAATCGATCCTGGGGAGAATCACTGGAAGGGTTCCAGGGTGATAAAGACGACTGCATGTCAGTCACAGGCATTGTCTTTACCCTCAGTAAAGGGACGGTATGTTGGAAGAGTTCCAAGTTAGATACTGTGGCAAACTAGACGATAAAGGCTGGTAACATCGCTATTAAGGATACTACCAAAGAGGAAGTTTGGGTGTATATTGGTTCATAAGATGAACTAGGTTCCTACCATTGTATGACAATGGAACTGTGGCTTTGGCCTAGGAACCCTGATCCCATCAGTGACCCAGACATATTCTGAGGCAGCATCACCTGATCATGGAGATAGATGATCTCCGGGGTGATCGAGGTTAGGAGAGTAGACTAAGAGGACAACACGGCAGATCCACTCACGAAGGCTTTTTCCCAGAGAGAGACTTATATGGGATGGTTGAGTATGTGATACTGCAACCACTGCTACAGATGACCCTAGTGCAAGTGGGAGATTGTTAGTTATATGTATGCCCTAGAGGCCATTACTGTACATTGGATGTATATTGTAGTGGATGCTGGGACATATATAGGTAGGACTTTCTTGCTCGACATGATAGTACCTATCTGGTTGCTCTTTATCTTAACGTGTATACTTTCTGTCTCTCTGTTACATGTTGATAAAGCCCTTAGGATGTGTACTCGACTTCCAGGATTGTGATGCAGATCATACTAGTGGGTCCTGGATAGTCCATGAGTACATCCTTCAATGTTCCTAGTCGAGGGAATATCGAGACGGGGCATCGATATTCCAGAGTAGACTAGCGTATATCTTCTCGACCCATGCGATGGGCGATGGATGATCCCATATCCATTGGTGTTTGACATCAGAGATGGTATACGGGTGCTCAGTGGAGACTGGGTACACTGAACGGACTCGCCGAGAACTCCCAGATGGTATTATACCTCACGTCAGATGACAGTTCTCTGGTGACACTGGTACAGCTTAGTCTGTTGACCCGAGATCGTCATAGAGACTTGTGTGTCTCCCACCGTGCTTTGATTTCCACCCTACCACGGCTCTACTGAGTCGTGCAAACAGGTGGTTTTTGGGTACAGTCCCGATTCACATGGAGGCAATGAGCGATAGGAGGGGATTCGTCTCTCCCGGTATTGGGGGTTGATGTTGCGCTATGCTCGACTGGCCATAACAGGAAATCCCTGGGCAGGGTTGCAGTGACCTACTGGTAAGTGTTATCAGTAGTTTCACACATGTCATGGACTTCACGTCGGCATGACTTATCGAGCTACTGGGGTCTGACGTTTACCACCCCTAGGCGAGATATGCGACATATCAGACGAACAGACCGGACTGTACGGTAAGTGTTACTGGTTGGATTCACAGGAGTGTGAGCGGGCTTGCTCGTCGATCTTCTGATCGCTCAATACCCAGGTGGTCGTTATGTTTAGCAGACCGCTTGCGGCTTGTGGGTGTTTGATATGATCATCATCTGCTGCCGGCGTATTGACGAGTCTTTAGAGTCCTACACAGAGGTTTCCTGGCTCAAGCGAAACGAAATAGGAGCGCATATGAGATATGTGCAGGACCGAGAATAATGCGTGTATGTGATACCGTATGACATTCTCGTGATGAATGTATCGATTGGTTGTATGCGATATAACCTAGTTATCGAATCGAAGATTGATTCGATAAGCCGATACATTGGATACTAGTCGGTTATATGCGATATGACCGGATCGTTAAATCAAGTATTGATTTAATGATTTAATGTATAATTATATATTTGATATATTACTTTGCATTAACTAGTATAGGTTCACTTAAATTGGATTTTCTCACTTGATGTACACAAGTTGTATATGTGATATACTTTTGTGCACAAGATTGTATCATGTTTGATGATACATGAATGTTAGGGTGTATGTTTAGATTAAACCATGGTTATGTGATGGTTAGAGTTTTGATTTTATTTACTTATTCATTTATTTATTTATTCATTTTGGAAAGATAATGAGAAATGGTGGCTTGTTTTGTTTTCTAGTTGAAGCTTCATGAAGCTTTGAACAAGTCCACCATATTTGTCTCATGCTTAACCCTAACCATTCCAACTAACCATGGTCTATTCTCTACACCTAATCATGGTTGCCATATGATAAGTATTGTTATTTATTTTCTATTTTAATAATAACTTATCATATTCTTTCATCATCTTCTTCTTCTTCTTCAAGAAGAAAGCTTGCCTCCATCAATGGCAACTTGTGAAAATGAGTGAGAAATCCAATTCTAAAGTGAACCCACTTCCTATTTCTTCATCCTCTACCTCTTGCCAAGTAGTATAGGGTGTTTTTTTCACAAGTTTCATGACTTGGTGAAGTTGGAGTTTGATCTTGAGTTGCCTCGACGTAGATCATCTTCGGCATCGAAGCCGACGACCAAGTCCGCCCATTTCTCTGATGAAGCCGATGCTAGAGTCATGGATTCAATTTGGACAGCGGAGGGACGTCATCACGGAGCCATGGAGATGGAGGACCGGATCTACAAAGGTTGTAGCCCCTTTACTTTAGCATTAAATTCGTTTACTCGCATTGCATCGCCTCATTATCTAGTTAACGATCCGTATTAGGGTTTGTAGGCACATGAAATTTTATAATTGGGCATGTTTGATCACTTGTGAGACCTTATGGGTGTGCCTATTGTATACTATTGTATACTGATCTTGACCCCGACGAGGGGCGGTGGTCTGGTCTCACAAGACATTGGTGTTAGTTTGTTCAACTAAGATAGTATACAGGTTATCATTCGGTTATGGGTACACTGGACGGACTTAGTAGGGTGTCAGGATGAGTTCACTCATCGACGTCCCTTTAGGTCAATACCTGGTAGCCCGTTACGTATAGGCTAATACCTCTGCGTGCTAGTGGTTAAATCCACAACCAAAGTATTGACGAGTCTTTAGAGTCCCCCACAGACCGTTTTCTCAAGTTTCGGGCGAAACGCTGTAGAGGCCGTATGGAGATATGGCAGGGTTCGATCATGTACGTGCGGTATTGCACGAATCATGATTGGACGGAATATACTAGCGGGCTTTGGTTTAAGCCAAATCCTAGTATAGTACAGTGTAGATTTTGTCTAATTGCATTTGTATTCGGTCGGAATACAAATGCGAGTATGTATATACAGTAGCGGGGTTTTCCTGTAATTTATTACGGGATCAGTTTTTGGAGTTGCCAGTTTGCTTTCCGTTCCGGCCATATTTCTTTGTATCTTTCATTGGCCGAAGATTGGTGGAGGAGGGCTTATTTGCATTTGTGCAAATAAGCATTTTGGAGGGTGGTCTTTGCATACTGTTGCTTCATGATGGTTGCACCATCATTTGACTTCTTCACTTGATGATTGTTTGACTTTGGATTTAACCACAAGAACGTCAGATGGTAGGACTTGGTTTGGTGATCATGATTCATTATGATAACCATTTTTCCTTTGGCTTGCATGATTGCTTCTCACCCCCTTGGCATTTTGCTTCACTCTCTCATTCTTAGAAAAGCCTGGGCCGGCCACTTCTTATGGGGGCTGTCCCATTTTTTTTGTAGTGGGGAATTGATCTCTTTTTGCTTAGAAAAATCCTATACCTCCATCTCAAAAAGGTTCACTTCATCCCTCCACCAAATGACAATTTCCTTTAACCCCCAAGAGACATAGAGGACTACACTGATTCTACAGCAAACCTTGGGCACGTCGGCTCGCCAACTTCGTGCTCGAGTTGCCTCGGTCCTGAGGTGGGAGCCCGTAAAAGAAGCCGGCGACGTGGTGCCCTTCCGGCGAGGAGGTGGAGACCGGACATTCCGCGGGAGATCGGGACGACGACGAGAAGACCAGAGGACACGGATCGCTCGGTATATCTCTCTACCCCTTATCTTGTTAGCTAGAATTAGTTTAATGGCCCGATCCGGGATTTTTGTGCGCGGTAGTGCCGGTTCAAAAGTTAAAGTAAAACATCGCTTCCGCATTTTGGCCTCGTTCAGACGGCCGGGGCGCCGCCGTGCACTTACACTGGTATCAGAGCCACGCCATTAACCTAGTCTAGCTTTTTCTAATGTGTTTACATTTCCGATCGAACAAAATTCCAAAAACCGTGTTTTCATGTGCATCAGTTTCTGTCGAATTTTTTTTGGTTCCAAAATTTTTTCAGGTAGTTGTAGAATGATGTGCAGGGAAGTATAAGAACTCTGGTAAAATTTGGTCGCCTGAACCCATTACCCCACCGCGGAACCGCGGCCAAACCTATTCTTGGGCCGCGGTTCCGCCGCCATTTTCACTGTTCAGCGTATCAAAATTTTACAGAGGCTCTTGGACTTGAAAATAAGGGTTTTGGAATATTCTTTTTGGGCCCAGAATTTCTTTAAGTGCTACAATAGTGCTTGGGGGCCCACTTAGGTAAATTTGATCGATCGAAAATTTTAAACATATTTGTTCACAGTATTTACATTATATCTGCGACCGTGAATGTCACTTGATCGGTAAATCCTGTCTAACTGCTATAGCCCGGTTAGACGGATTTGCGAACGTGACATTCACGTTGATGTTCTGTGATTGTGCTGTGATGTTGCGGATTGGTCGTGGAGGATAGCCTGGATGCAATGCTAGTACAGATTTGGTTGTTTTATGTACATTTGATATTGCGGGGCGAGCGTCCGACATGTGGACTGCCGTCACTGCCTGTTTGTATTATTCTTTTGGGGCACAACCGGGTCGAGGTCGATGTACCCGTTGTATGTATATTTTACTTTCTATACTAGGATTACCCCGCGGAGGGGTGCACGGATAGCCGGATTCTAGAGGGCAACGAGCCCGCATCTCATGGCATTGAGACGGAGGGGGCTTCACTCTAGAATTGGCGGGCTATTCGCCGCACCCGTAGGGGGTGCAGGTTGACCCAGGAGGGGTTCCCAAGTTACCGGATTCCGTGAAGTGCTGGGTGGTCCATTCATGTTGCTGAAGGGGGCTGGCTCGCTTCAGGTTTTGGCGGGTAACTTGCCGCGCCCGTAGGGGTCTAGGATTTCATTGCACTGGCTATCCACACGACCAGGGGAACGTCGGGTTTCAGTAGCGGCTCTGTGAAACCCGGGGATCCCAGATATCTGTATTGTTCTGTGATGCTTATTACATTTCTGTGACGTTGCATTTTATCACGCCTTGAGCGAAATATTATATATTGATATATATACTAGTAGATGTTGTATATGTTTTGCATCCGCGCTAGTCCAGTCCCCGTTCTGTCGTTAGTTAACTAACCTAACGGGTAATGACGGGACCTAGTGGCGAATGCGGATGGCATATACGTACGTCATTATTTTCGTTCTTTATTGGTATGATCAATTGATGGGACTGCATTGATTCGGATCAATACAAGTTAAAACAAACCTGATCTGATGTTGTTGGAACAATTTTTCAAAAAGCTGTTAGCAAGGACGTTCATTTTTGTTTTGCACAGTGGTATTCAGTTGGAATATCCTGCTCCTCAGTCGATGAGGCAAGGCCGAGATCCCTTCACTGGGAGTGACCCCTTGGACAAAAGTTTGCGTCAGGGAAATAACTTTACTATAGCCGATTACTTTTGCTTTGCATCGTGGTATTCAGTTGGAATATCTTGCACCTCATTCTACGGGGAAAGAGCCGAGATCCCTTCACCGGGAGTGACCTCTTTAGCAAAGGTTTTCGTTACTATATTTTTATAAAGCTATCCGGTTCCTTCAACGATATCAAGTTCATTACGTTAAAGGTTTTCTCCAGAAACCATTCGTAGCCCTCCGTCGTTTCATATGAATAGTCAATAAGTATTCAAGCTGTGTATGTTGGCCAAAGTCAAGGCACAGTGATTGGTAGCTATTGGGTATTCATATGCGGCATAAATAGATGCGTTGGTTTGGAGCAGTCGTACTACTATTTTGGCCAAAGTCATGGGTATGTACGGGTGGGTTCAAATTAACCTGGAGAATGACGGGTAGAACTTGACATGTGACTTATGATATGTTGGCCAAAGTCAAGGTCATAAGAGCATGGGGCAAAAATCCACATCGGGAGCTTCTAAAGAAACTGAAACTTGCCAGATATGCGCATACCTTCTGGAGTGTGATAACGTGAACAGATACCGTCACGTTATCATGCGATGATAGTTGGATCCCGATTCCCACTGATGAGTTGGTTTACTCCTCGGGTGATCCTGACTAATTCTTCTTTTAGGTTTGGAGAAGAATTTGACGTTACAGTGGGAGGTTTCCAGATTAGATAAATTGGTAACCATTCTGATCTAGGTTAGAGTGCACGCTGAGTGTTTCTTTTCTCTCTCTCTTTGGCAGCGACCATTGACCCGACCCTAGACTATGACTCAGTGACCAAGTTAACCGAAACTTCTTAAACACTGGCTTTTGGATTGTCAGAGTTGTAAACCTCATTGCCACTCCTACTTTTACCCTTTTCTCCAGGACACCCCGTATTACTTCGAACGTCCACTTCCATTGGACAAAACCATCGTATGGTTATATACGAACTCGAAGGAATTTATTCGATGATGGTTTCCGGTTCTGGAGAAAACGAATAGGACTATTCAGTTGTCTTTTCCTTCTACCTTCTCTCAGGTTACGAGTGTTCCTTGGATTAGGACAGTACACCTCTTATGCAAATTGGATAGTCTTCTTCCAAACCATAGGCAGGTACCGACCGGTAGGGAATGAAGAAAACCAATTAGCCTAAACGGTGTACAGAAGGTATTAAGTTAAGACAAAGAAAGGGATTAGAAGGAGGGCAAAGTAAATTGCGACTGATATTCACGACCAAACCAGGTATTTCATTACCACTCCCACTTCACCTTTGTATTTCTCCAGGACACTCCGTATCACTACGAAGATCCACAGTTATTTGGATACTCCATCGTATGGATATATACGAACTCGAAAGGAACTTGTTCCAGTTCGGGGATGGATTCTGGTTCAGGAGAAATAGGTATAAGGTTTATTCAGGTGTCTTTTATCTTCACCCTCTCTCGCATTGCGAGTGCTCCTAGCATTAGGACAGTACACCCATTATGCTTATTGGATAGTCTTCTTCCAAACTATAGGCTGGTGCCGAACGGTAGGGAAGGAAGAAAACCATTTGGCCTAAGAGGGTTGATTAGTCGAAAATATTGCATATTTTAGCCGGCAATTTCCTCATCATTTTCATTCATATAGAAGTGTTCGGCATTCATAATTCACATATTAGCAAAACTGTCGCAAAATATCAGATTGCATGTGTTAGACTTTAAAACCGGCACTATAAAGGAAATTGACTGCATTTCATGGTATCGCATTATCTCTATATTGCGCAACACTTGTTTTGAGATCTATGCAGGAAAATCCAGCAGAAAGGCCAAAACTTACAGGGTACAGCTAAAACGTTACGCCAACTCAATGATTTCAAATCTGGTACCAATACAAAGGGACAAATACAAATCAACATATCAGATAAAGGCCCAAGTATCAACCCAAGACCACACCAGAAGTTTGAAGCCATCAAGCCACCACTTGGCCGCGGAACCGCGGCCGGAGCCGGCTTGAGCCGCGGTTCCGCGGCGGCCCTGCCACGTCATCAATCCAATTTTGCTGCACAACTCTTACCTCACTTCCAGAAGCTCAGAAAGACATGACAAATTCCAGAAGACTCCAGAGAGTTCTGCCAGATCAGCAAACTAGGGTTTCTAATGCTTAATTAATCCTAGCTTAAACCCTAAGCTAGCTCCTAACAAACTCTTTCTAGAAGTCTTTCAACAAACTTTTGGAGGGAACTCAAAGGCTTAGGGTTTGGGAGATCTATAAATAAGACCCTAAGCTCACTTGTAAAGGAGATACAAAATACTTGATACTTGGATCCATTATCCAAACTTAGATACTTCTTCATTTTACCCCCTTCATCATCTTCTTCCACAAATCTAGTGAGAGGATTTGTGTGAAACCCTAACCCTAATTCCAATCAAAAGCCAAGATCCCGAGTACCCATTCAAGCAAGAAGCCTTGCAACCTTTTAGGAGCCGAGCCGGTCTTCAACAGAGCAAGTAGTCCAAGCCGATTCGCGACTCACGGAGCCGAGCAAAGCCAAGTCGACAATTTAATTCTTCCTCTTGTAGTTCTTGAGCGACTGTAATCAAATTGTTGATATAAATAAAAGGTGATATTCTTTTATCTTGTTCTCTTTAAATTCTTGCATCATGAGTCAATCTAAATTTCTAGTTATAATTCTTGTTGTGATGTCTGAGTAAAACTCCGCTCGTCGAGAAGTTGTGACGATCAATAGAATGATGATGTAATATACTGTAAATCGATTCTTGAATCCCACGAGTTTTGTAAACCCTAGCAATATCAAGAATCGACAACCCAATTCATTGCGATGCTTTCTTGATTGATATCGCATCGAGATTGGGGAGTTACAATTGTTTCTTGAAATTACTAGAGGCTAGAATGTGAATGATAATCGATGAAAGAATAAGGGTTAAAGGGTGAAACCCCAGTTTCATCAAGAAAGCCCTAACTCTCATCGACCATCATCGATCTAGTATCAATCCTTCGAAGGACGAGAACATGAAATCTTGATATTACATCACGTGTATAGATCCGATCAATTCCTACGAGCCTCAATTAGATTCTTGGCATTTTGGTTGGAAATATTATCGAAACCCAATTCTTGATTGTTTATCAGTTTCTTGATTCTTGATTAAACATCGTGACACCTGAATCAATTGATAAATTCTTGAATCATGTTTTCTTTTCTTTTCAATTAACTTTTCGATTCAAACAAATTAAACATTGAAACGAATCGCACAATCCCTGTGGACGATCCGCATTCGCTTACGATCTACAACTGACACCGTAGTTGATTGCGGTCAAATATAATTCTTTGATTGTGAATTTTATTCATTTTCTTAAACACACACAAAGAAATGACAATCAAAATAGCGCGCGATCCCCGGCAACGGCGCCATTTTGATTGTCATTTCTTTGTGTGTGTTTAAGAAAATGAATAAAATTCACAATCAAAGAATTATATTTGACCGCAATCAACTACGGTGTCAGTTGTAGATCGTAAGCGAGTGCGGATCGTCCACAGGGATTGTGCGATTCGTTTCAATGTTTAATTTGTTTGAATCGAAAAGTTAATTGAAAAGAAAAGAAAAGAAAACATGATTCAAGAATTTATCAATTGATTCAGGTGTCACGATGTTTAATCAAGAATCAAGAAACTGATAAACAATCAAGAATTGGGTTTCGATAATATTTCCAACCAAAATGCCAAGAATCTAAATGAGGCTCGTAGGAATTGATCGGATCTATAGACGTGATGTAATATCAAGATTTCGTGTTCTCGTCGAGAACACGAAATCTTGATATTACATCACGTCTATAGATCCGATCAATTCCTACGAGCCTCATTTAGATTCTTGGCATTTTGGTTGGAAATATTATCGAAACCCAATTCTTGATTGTTTATCAGTTTCTTGATTCTTGATTAAACATCGTGACACCTGAATCAATTGATAAATTCTTGAATCATGTTTTCTTTTCTTTTCTTTTCAATTAACTTTTCGATTCAAACAAATTAAACATTGAAACGAATCGCACAATCCCTGTGGACGATCCGCACTCGCTTACGATCTACAACTGACACCGTAGTTGATTGCGGTCAAATATAATTCTTTGATTGTGAATTTTATTCATTTTCTTAAACACACACAAAGAAATGACAATCAAAATGGCGCCGTTGCCGGGGATCGCGCGCTAATTCGTTTCATATTATAGTTTGAATTGAAAGAATTATTCCATTGTTGTTTTTGAGATCAAAATTCGTGCAAACCCTAAACGATTTTCTGTTGTTCATTGCAAGGAAATCTGGAGCTGTTTGGAAATTGAAGAAAATTTTTGGAATATACCAGAAAGCGGAAGGAGTCTACAGAAGCTCCCTGAAAAATTTTGGTGCTGTGTTCCCATACTTTGACCGCGGAAGGGCGGCATGAGCAAGTATATGCGGCAGAACCGCGGCTTGGATGAGGGTTCTCTGTGAAATTTTTGCTTCAGGTGATTTCTTACCTCCTTCTCTCTCCTCTTTTAGCTCCAACTAACACTTTGCTGCAGGATTCTTTGCAAATAATCGCAGCGCCGCCAAAGCAAAATTAAATTTGTGCGTGATTTTGATTTCTTGGTTGTTTGCATTATAATACGGATATTAAAGGGCACGGCCAAATCCAAATTAGGTGGGGATTTCATTACCCTTCCTAGGCCCCGAAAATCGCAAAACTTGCATCCGCATTGACCCACATTAACTAAAAGAAATCTAGAGAAGACTCTAAGGACTGTCGCGCTCAATTAGGACAAGAGAAGGCCGTGGGTAATTCATTGCTTATCCGCGTTTTCTTGTCGTGCCTAAGGCGAGTGTGTCTAAGGCTAGTGGTTTTTAATTAGGCCCACTACTTACGTAGTGGAGTACCTTCCCACTTACCTGGCACTTATCCGGCCACAGGGGGACAAAGAGGCAGTGGAGGATTCTATCCTGCGACTTGTCTTTTGGCAGTTAGGAGCGGTCTAGAGCCGGACCTAGGTGACCACTAGATTCTAGGTTTGTGTGCTGCATTTGTTTTGTCGCATCATTTTTTCAAAAATCCGTCCCTTTTTCAAAAGCAAACACCGCATTCATTACCCCTAATTATAAGTCAACGCTGCCACTTGTACTAACCCATTTTAGTACAAGATAGGCTGGACACGGGATTCTAGTGCCCGTTTAGTCCGCGTACTCTTTATCGACTCCGAAATCGATATTTCTCCATTTACCTTTTCTTTACCCACTACCACACCCACACCGATGGATCCGAATCCATCAAACTTCTTTAACCCTAATCTGCCACTGTCCGTTGGTGCGCAGAATCCACCCCGCATCTCTCTCCAGGAGAGATGCTACCCTATTCGAGGTCCTCTTTTGACCTGCTTATCCACACCACCAGCCAATGGGGATAACTTTGAGATTAAGCCCCAGTATATCAATCTTTTACCCAAATTCCACGGACTCGAGACTGAGGACGCTTACGTTTTCATTACCAAATTTGAAAACGTATGCGCAATGATGGGTACGTCACAACTTTCAGTGGATGCTATGCGTCTACGACTTCTTCCATTTACTTTGTGCGATATAGCCGAGAAGTGGCTATATAACACTACAGCACACTCTATTACGAATTGGGAAGAATTCGTCGCTGCATTCCTTAAGAAATTTTACCCAATACAAAAGACAGCTCGAATCCGTAGCGAACTGAATCAATTTGCCCAGCTCCCTGCTGAACCATTTTCAAAATGCTTTGAACGTTTCAAGGATCTATTAGTTCAGTGTCCTCATCACGGCATCCCGAGATGGGAATTGTACCGAATCATTTATGAGGGCATTAACCCAAACACTAAACAGAGCCTTGAAAACATGTGTCAAGGTACTTTTATGACCAAAGATGATGGGGAAGCTTGGAAGTACTTAAAAGAGTTTGCTGAAAAATCACTACAGTGGGAGAGTGGAACCCAACCATTGAATAGGGGTGGCGTACACCAAATAGATGTGTCCATAGGTGTTCGAGCTGAAATGGCAGCAATGCAAAAGAAGCTCGACGCTATGGAACACAAATTTGCAGCAGCCTCCCTGAACCCAGTGTCACTCCCCAAAACTGTTTGTGGGTGCTGTTCTGATCCGTCTCATTTAACGGAAGAATGTCCATTAAACTCTGCGTTTCAAGGTCACGAGCATTCTAATGCCGCATTTCAAAGACCTCGAAACGATCCATATTCTTCCACGTACAATCAGGGTTGGAGGAATCACCCGAATTTTGCTTGGAACCAAAACCAATCTCAAAACACGGTTCCAAACACGAATCAATTTCAAAGGGTTCTTCCTCCACCACAACAGCAACCCCTTCAACTCACTTAGCACCCCTATCAGTCACAAAATTTCCAAAACCAGGGCAACACTCCTGCACAGTCTAATCCTATGCAGTCCTGTTCTGACGAGTTCTCTCAATTCACTCAAACCATGAAATCACTTTTGTCAAATTTCATAGAGGTTTCGACTGAGGTTAGATCTTCCGTCAGTGAGATAAAGAAAAACTCAGCGTCCCAAGCTGAGAGTATCAAATCGATGGAAGCTGAAATCGCACGCCTAAAAGCCGAAATGAGTGCGAGAGAAAAAGGGAAACTTCCCTCTCAACCCCTACAGAATCCGGGGCATTACAATGTAAATGCCGTCACAACATTGAGATCGGGAAGAGTGCTGAACAATCATGTCGGGGAAGGTATTGATGATACTGAAAATCATATCAACACCCCGGCTGAGACCTTTCCACACACACACACTTCTCCTTCTGATCCTTCTTCTTCTACCACACCACTTTCTCGTGAGCCTATTCTCCATTTCCTACTAGGCTCGACACCTTCTCCCAACCCTTATAGTTCTCCACAGACGTCCCCACACCTCTTTTGGGACCACGTCTACCCCCTCTTCCTTCTCCTATGATGGACCCTGCGCTTATTGCGAAAGCTCCTTACCCGAACCGGTTAAGGGCTAATAGAACGAGTCCTCATATGGAGAAAATAATGGAAATGTTCAAACAGGTTAACATCAATATCCCTCTCCTAGATGCTATTCAGCAAGTCCCCGCTTATGCGAAAATTCTTAAGGACTTGTGCACTAGGAAAAGGAAGACTCAAGTGCCGAAGAAGGTCTTTATGTCTAATAATATCAGCACTGCTTTTATTCCCCAGCTTCCAAAGAAAAGAAAGGACCCAGGATGTCCTACAATATCGATTTCGATTGGGGGTAAAATCATAAATCGTGCTCTTTTAGACCTTGGCGCAAGTGTTAACCTACTCCCTTATTCTGTCTATGAGCAATTAGGGATTGGAGAGCTGAAACCTGCTCATTGCACTCTCCAGATGGCAGACCGATCTATCACCAAACCAAGGGGTGAATTAGAGGATGTATTGATAAAGGTTGGGGAATTTGTTTTCCCTGTAGACTTCATTGTGCTCGACACACATCCTGTAGCAAACCCCTGGGGCCAAATTCCGGTGATTCTGGGTCGTCCTTTCCTTGCCACTTCCAACGCTGTTATAAACTGTAGAAATGGTTCAATGAACTTATCATTTGGAAATATGACCATTGAACTAAATATCTACAAAGTTGGAAGTCAGCCATCAGAACCCTCTGCTCATATTTTAGATGTGTGCTCTGTCCATGAGATCGCTCCCGATAGTTGTGGAGCCGAGAAACTTTGCTTTACTGATCTCGATGACATTACCACATCTCTGTTTGATTTCACACATGATCTTAGTAAGGACACTTTCTCTACATTTGAGTCCTGCACTTCTGACTTTTCTCCACCCGAGTCTGTATCTTTCACAGGCTCTGAGCTTCTTTGTAAATCCAAAAATCACTCAATGATCCCTCCTTCTATCATTTCTCCGCCCGAATTAGATCTCAAAATTTTACCTTCTCACCTGAAATATGCATATCTAGGTGAGAATGAGTCCTTACCGGTTATCATATCCGCTTCTCTTGCATCAGAGCAAGAGAATGCCCTTTTATCGGTATTGAGATCTAACAAAGAGGCGTTTGGTTGGAGTATGGCGGACATCAAAGGGATTAGTCTCTTGATAGTTGAACATCATATACATGTGATGGATGATGCCAGACCAACCCGAGAACCACAGAGACGGTTGAATCCCGTCATGAAGGAAGCGGTCATGAAAGAGATCGTCAAATGCTTAGATAATGGTATTATATACCCGATCTCCGATAGCCAGTGGGTGAGTCCTATACATGTCGTTCCTAAAAAATCCGGCATCACAGTTATAACCAATGAGGCAAATGAGTTGATTCAGACACGCGCCTAAACTGGGTGGCGTGTATGTATTGATTATAGAAAATCAATGCTGCCACGAGGAAAGACCACTTTCCTCTACCATTCATTGATCAGATGCTGGAACGCTTAGCGGGACGAGAGTATTATTGTTTTATGGACGGATACTCAGGCTACAATCAGGTCCCCATCGCCAAAAAGGATCAAGATAAAACCACTTTTACTTGTCCTTTTGGTACCTTTGCTTACAGTCGCATGCCCTTTGGGCTATGCAATGCTCCCGCTACCTTTCAGCGGTGTATGATGGGGATATTCTCTGATATGGTAGAGAATTTTTTGGAGATCTTTATGGACGATTTCTCGATTTTTGGAGACTCTTTTTCCGATTGCCTAGCGAATCTTGACGCTGTTCTTACTCGTTGCAAAGAGAAGAACTTGACTTTGAACTGGGAAAAATGCCATTTTATGGTCCAAGAAGGAATAGTACTTGGACATGTCATTTCACAGAAAGGCATTGAGGTTGACAGAGCTAAGATAGATGTCATTCAAAACCTACCTCATCCCAAAAGCGTCAAAGATATTCGATCTTTCCTTGGCCATGCGGGCTTTTATAGGAGATTCATTAAGGACTTTAGCAAAATTGCTAGACCTTTAACTCTTCTCCTGGCCAAGGATACGACCTTCCATTTTGACTCGGACTGCGAGACAGCTTTCGACTCACTTAAACACTCACTCACTTCAGCCCCCGTTTTATCATCACCAAACTGGGACTACCCCTTTGAGCTGATGTGTGACGCATCTGATTTTGCAGTAGGTGCAGTCTTAGGACAGCACATCGAAAAGATGCCACACGTGATTTACTATGCTAGTAAGAACCTGAATGAAGCGCAAATCAATTATACAACCACAGAAAAAGAACTTTTAGCGGTTGTATTTGCATTAGAAAAATTCAGGCCTTACTTAATTGGCTCTCCTATAGTTGTGTATACTGACCATTCCGCTTTAAAACATCTTCTGGCGAAGAAAGATGCAAAAGGTCGACTAATACGTTGGATCCTACTGTTACAAGAATTTGATCTTGTTATCAAAGATAAGAAAGGATGTGAAAACGTAGTAGCTGACCATCTTTCACGCATCATTTCTTCCCCTGTGACCCTGCCGATTAATGACTCGTTCCCTGACGAACAACTCTTGAGCATATCAGCTGAACCATGGTTCAGGGATATTGTGAACTATCATGCCACGGGACTAATACCGAGCGATTGGTCAAAACAGGACAAATATCGTTTTCTTTCCCAAGTAAAACACTTTTACTGGGACGAGCCCTATTTGTTTAAATATTGTCCTGATCAGATCATTCGCCGGTGTGTCCCGAATGAAGAGTTCAAGAGTGTTCTTTCATTTTGTCATGATCAGGCCTGTGGGGGTCACTTTGGTCCTAGAAAGACAGCGGAAAAGGTTTTGCAATGTGGATTTTATTGGCCGACCTTATTCAAGGACGCATTTGAGTATTGCAAAACCTGTACACAATGTCAGTATACGGGTAGAATATCCCAGAGGAATGAAATGCCTCAGCAACCCATCATGGTTGTTGAAATATTCGATGTTTGGGGCATTGATTTTATGGGTCCTTTTCCCAACTCTTTTGGGAATTTGTACATATTGCTGGCGGTTGATTATGTCTCAAAGTGGGTAGAAGCCATTCCATGTCGCACTAATGACAAGAAAGTTGTCATTAAGTTCTTGAAAGAGAATATCTTTTCGCGATTTGGACACCCACGCGCTATCATTAGCGATAATGGGACACATTTCTGCAACAGATCTTTCGAGACTCTGATGCGAAAATACTCAATCAACCACCGACTTTCTACACCCTATCATCCCCAAACAAGCGGGCAGGCTGAAATCTCAAACAGACAAATCAAACTTATCCTGGAGAAAACTGTTGCTAAAAATAGAAAAGACCGGTCGACCAAATTGACGGATGCTCTTTGGGCATTCCGAACTGCATATAAAACCGACCTAGGAATGTCTCCATACAGGATAGTATTTGGGAAAGCATGTCATTTACTCGTCGAGATAGAGCATAAAGCATTGTGGGCCATAAAAGAAATAAATTTTGATCTAAACCTTGCTTGCAACTTTCGGAAGCTGCAACTTAATGAGCTAAGCGAACTCCGCGAAGAAGCTTTTGATAACGCTGTAATCACAAAGAATAGGACTAAGGTTTTCACGATAAAAACATTTTGAGGAAAACATTTTCACTTGGTCAACAAGTCCTTCTTTATGATTCACGATTACACCTTCACGCGGGTAAGCTCCGATCTCGATGGAAGGGACCTTTTGTTGTGCGGTCTGTATACCCGCACGGGGCAGTGGAACTAGAAAATGTTAAAAACGGCACCTTTTTCAAAGTAAATGGACATAGACTAAAGCCGTATTTTTCCACTGACCCCACGGAGGAGCTTTTGTTCTTACAAGAGCCAGTTTATTTGGATTAAAATTCCTCCGTCTCACCTTCATGTCCAGTATATCATTGCATCATTTTTTGAATGAAGGTGAGTGAAAAGAGTAAGTTTGGGGGAAGTTCTTCACTTATATATTTTGCCCCCACTAATAATCCCCCCAGGCTTACAGTTTTGTAGGTATAGCGTTTGGCAACAGTGAGGACACTGTTGAAAACAAGTTTGGGAGAGGTTTGTGCTTATTTTCGCATCATTTGCATATCATCTGCATAAGCACAAAACATTTCTTTAAAAATCTATAAAAAAAAATTGAAAATTTTTCAAAACCCATAAAAATTTAAAAAATTTCAAAGTATAAAAATAATTTTAATATTTACACTTTTTTGTACATAAATAAGATAATAAAAGTTTAGATAGTGAAAAATTACATCCATGAGATTAGAAAATTTTTAGAAAACTAAGAAAATTAGAAGTTTTCTTATACGAACTAGTAATAAGTAGTTATGAGCTGTTGTCCCAAGGGTTAGTAAGATGAAGGACGTCACTAATCTGAGGATAAAAATAAGTCTGAAAAATAGTTTCTATTCTGGAAGCCAAACATTTTGAACGTTGATACCCTGCTATTCGCCCTTACACACGTCTTAAAGCCTGGGATAGTAGAGGATACCTTGAAATGCTCTTGTCTTTAAGCCGATGTATGAAGGAAATAAAAAGAAAAAAAAATGATGAATAAAGAAAATATAAGTGGTGAGAAAAATGAACACTGGTTTTGTTATCACCAAGGGCAATAAAAAATATATAGCGAGGGTGCTTCTTCACCTAGTGCCCTAAGGCCAACTGGTCTGGGAGTCACTACTATGCCTGAGGTGGTGCAAGACGAGGAAAATACACCAAGTAAGCAAGCACAGGAGTAATCGGTCGGTTAGTACCTCAAGAAGTATTAACGGTCGCATGAAAGTGTGTGAGCAATCTCATCTAAATATTCATTAATTAAAAAGTACTGAGGCTGATGGGCAAGAGTATGATAGCTTGAATTGAATTCTCCGGGTGTAGGGATGTCTTTACACACACGCAGGGTGATATGATCGATATTTGGAATAAAGATAGGAATGAAAAATAAGACGATGTTTTATTGAGGGAGGACGTGTTCATGACCATTAAGATAGGGCTCGTGACAACCGAAAAGCTAGCTTAGTTGGAAACCCTAATTTTCAAAGATTTTCTTTTACAATTCTTGTCTTTAAATGTAATATTCATGATCTTTCTTTTATTATTGGATTTTGTGGGTGCAATCCGCTGAAAACCCTCAGGAGACAACACTCCTCCTACTAGGGACACCTAGAGGTTTAAAGGCTTGTTGCACGTGCTCAGTGCAATCGTGTTGCCTACGAAAGTGTGCTAGATAGTTTTTCCCTTTCTTTATTTTCTCCTTCTCTTTTTAATAAAACAGTTCGCTCGAGACGATCGAAATTAAGTTTGGAGGAATTTGATTAGTCGAAAATATTGCATATTTTAGCCGGCAATTTCCTCATCATTTGCATTCATATAGAAGTGTTCGGCATTCATAATTCACATATTAGCAAAACTGTCGCAAAATATCAGATTGCATGTGTTAGACTCTAAAACCGGCACTATAAAGGAAATTGACTGCATTTCATGGCATCGCATTATCTCTATATTGCGCAACACTTGTTTTGAGATCTATGCAGGAAAATCCAGCAGAAAGGCCAAAACTTATAGGGTACAGCTAAAACGTTACGCCAACTCAATGATTTCAAATCTGGTACCAATACAAAGGGACAAATACAAATCAATATATCAGATAAAGGCCCAAGTATCAACCCAAGACCACACCAGAAGTTTGAAGCCATCAAGCCACCACTTGGCCGCGGAACCGCGGCCGGAGACGGCTTGCGCCGCGGTTCCGCGGCGGCCCTGCCACGTCATCAATCCAATTTTGCTGCACAACTCTTACCTCACTTCCAGAAGATCAGAAAGACATGACAAATTCCAGAAGACTCCAGAGAGTTCTGCCAGATCAGCAAACTAGGGTTTCTAATGCTTAATTAATCCTAGCTTAAACCCTAAGCTAGCTCCTAACAAACTCTTTCTAGAAGTCTTTCAAAAAACTTTTGGAGGGAACTCAAAGGCTTAGGGTTTGGGAGATCTATAAATAAGACCCTAGGCTCACTTGTAAAGGAGATACAAAATACTTGATACTTGGATCCATTATCCAAACTTAGATACTTCTTCATTTTACCCCCTTCATCATCTTCTTCCACAAATCTAGTGAGAGGATTTGTGTGAAACCCTAACCCTAATTCCAATCAAAAGCCAAGATCCCGAGTACCCATTCAAGCAAGAAGCCTTGCAACCTTTTAGGAGCCGAGCCGGTCTTCAACAGAGCAAGTGGTCCAAGCCGATTCGCGACTCACGGAGCCGAGCAAAGCCAAGTCGACAATTTAATTCTTCCTCTTGTAGTTCTTGAGCGACTGTAATCAAATTGTTGATATAAATAAAAGGTGATATTCTTTTATCTTGTTCTCTTTAAATTCTTGCATCATGAGTCAATCTAAATTTCAAGTTATAATTCTTGTTGTGATGTCTGAGTAAAACTCCGCTCGTCGAGGAGTTGTGACGATCAATAGAATGATGATGTAATATACTGTAAATCAATTCTTGAATCCCACGAGTTTTGTAAACCCTAGCAAGATCAAGAATCGACAACCCAATTCATTGCGATGCTTTCTTGATTGATATCGCATCAAGATTGGGGAGTTACGATTGTTTCTTGAAATTACTAGAGGCTAGAATGTGAATGATAATCGATGAAAGAATAAGGGTTAAACGATGAAACCCTAGTTTCATCAAGAAAGCCCTAACTCTCATCGACCATCATCGATCTAGTATCAATCCTTCGAAGGACGAGAACACGAAATCTTGATATTACATCACGTCTATAGATTCGATCAATTCCTACGAGCCTCATTTAGATTCTTGGCATTTTGGTTAGAAATATTATCAAAACCCAATTCGTGATTGTTTATCAGTTTCTTGATTCTTGATTAAACATCGTGACACCTGAATCAATTGATAAATTCTTGAATCATGTTTTCTTTTCTTTTCTTTTCAATTAACTTTTCGATTCAAACAAATTAAACATTGAAACGAATCGCACAATCCCTGTGGACGATCCGCACTCGCTTACGATCTACAACTGACACCGTAGTTGATTGCGGTCAAATATAATTCTTTGATTGTGAATTTTATTCATTTTCTTAAACACACACAAAGAAATGACAATCAAGGGTGTACAGAAGGTAATGACTAAAGACATATAAAGGGATTTGGAGAGATGGCAAAGAAATATACGGTTACAGTTGTGAATATGATAATGGAAGAGGCATTACTAGGAATACCAGGATACCCCATCGAAACATTTCAATGTTTCAGTTTCACTGTGTACTGTTAACAGAAAACTGATTTCCCAATTAGTCCTTACTCCAGGGTATGTATTTACCAGGTATGATTCTCACATCTGTATAGTTTTACAGATGATGAGTGGGAGTAAGTTATTGGAAATTAGGTGATTATCCTCATTATATCGGAATTCGTTGTAATTGGTGATATTTGAGGAAATCGCCTGGGTTGTTTGCCGGTAGGCAAATATTTGGTTTTGAATATCCGTTGCTATGCACCAATTTCAAATTGATATATCTGTACGTCTATTTTCATAGAGTGAGATATACCTTTTTGAAATTATGTCTATGACATTTACCTATATCAGTGGATGGTTAGGTAAGGAGTATTAAACAGCGGTGTAATTCTTCATAACCATAGTACAGTTTTCAACCTACGACACACAGGGAATGAGTTATTAGACTCAAGGGACTTATACAGAGTATTGTATGTTGTCCAGCGTCCATGAGGACAGAGGGGTTGGTTCTCGTACTATATTCGGTTTACTTATGACTTCTCTAGTTTTTAGACAGGTGTTTCGTAGAAACACAGGGTCCGAATTTTGAGAAGTTATAGATATATGAATAAAGTAGAGAACCAGGTATTGTAAGTATCGGGATTCTTCAAGGTGATCGAAGATGTAGATACTTGTGTGTGGTATTCAGTTGATAGTAATGGTTAAGAGAACTTGCTTCTCTTTCAGGTTACTCATAATTGGAAGCACTCCTAAGTTGAGTAACGCTGATCGGCCTCCTTCCATTTAGTTGACATGCACTGGAGACAGCTGCATGATTTGAATCTGGTTCAATTAAATCAGTGTCTCTGTTTCTATATTGGAATAGAACAGTTTGTATCTTAACGATGTTAAGGTATGGGGAGTTGTCCGGCTTATGCTTAAAACCAGACTCTGGATAACTCAAGGCGCGTTTCTGTAATGGCTGTTTGCGGGTTGACCCAGGCTATGACGAGGGTTGACTTTCTACCATCTGGAAGATCAATAGTGATATTGTTCTTAACTCGCCACAGTTTTAATAAAAATGGATTTTTTCAGAAAACAGTAGTGGGAGTATGGTAGAACTGGAAGTGATTCTAGAACTGCAAACGATTACTGAAGATTTGATAAAGAACCTAAAGATTCAATCTGGTTTGACATTCCATTAGCCACTCCGCAGATATGGTGGGTAACCTCAGGCGCTCGAGAAGTACTTCGGTATGCTCAAGAACGGTGACAGGGTGGTTCTTGTTTACCTAGACTTGCCATTGCTGTTGTTCCAGACTGTGAGACCCAGCAGGAGGATGAGTATAGCGTCGTTCTAAACTAGCTTTAGAAATGTACGTCTATATGACTCTGCCAGAGGGTTGTCGTAGTCAGTGGGAGCAGCGGAAGCATAGGTGGCTTATGTCTATTTATAGACTAAAGCAGATGTAGCGGAGATAGATCATCTATTTCTGATGCGACAGTCATAGGTTTGACTTCATCAGAATAGGGGATGGATCTGTTAAGAAGGCAGTAGGGTGTGATGTCCTGGTATTTGGATGACATACACAGAGTAGGAAGTGAAATTCCTATACTACGATCGGTAATACTTTGGTTGTCACACAGTGGTTTCTCCACATAGGACTTGGATATTATATCAGACATTTTGGATTACTGGATCTATATTTTCAGATCTAGATTTGGGCAGTTTCCCAATCTGGGTACTTAGACAGCATTCTACAGGTGTTTTAGAATGGACGACTCCATGCACGGTAGTGTACCTGCAGGTGATGGAGTCACCCTCTCTAAAGGTGTCATACAGACTAAAGTGGAGAGGGATGTGCATGATTGGCAGATCACTTGCTTAGGCAATTGAGTCAATCATGAGATGTCAAGTACCATACCAGATGTTGTTCTTGTAGTAGATGCAATAAGTTGATATTGATCCAATCTTGGAGAAACAATCGGAAGCAGCTTTAGAACATAAGTGGATGTTCTAGGGATATGATAATGACAGCCTCGTTCAGGAGACAGTTATCATTCCAGGCTTCCAAGGTGACCTGGACGACAGGATGGCCATCAGAGTTATAGTTTTCCCTCTAACGAGGGGCAGTGTTTTGGACAGGTGATCCAAGCGGACACAGAGGGAGGCATTACGCTGGATACTGATTAAGTTCAGTTGTCGATACAGTCTAAGAAGTTTGGATTTGGAGTTCATTTGTGAGCTAGGTCCCATCAGACATCCAGACACATTCTAAGACAGGTATTGCTCATTTCGGGAGATGGGTTTCTCCGCGAACTTGAGATATAGAGAGACATAGAAAGAAACATCAAAGCGGATCCACTCACTAAGGCTATTCCTCTAACGCAATAGTTTCGCAAACGGGTTTTGTGAGACTGATTAGTAGAGGAGTTGGGTGTTCGGTATCACACGGGCTGTGAGTATGCGACATCGCAATAATTAGCCTTGAGTGCAAGTGGGAGATTGTTGGAGATAGTGCCCTCAGAGTCAATTATTGGATCACAGAGCACGTGATTGCAATGATTGAGGGAGGACCTATCCCGGTAGGACAGTCTTACTCAAGATGATAGTATGCTATCTGGTTTACCTTTATCATCGTGTACTGCTTTAGGTGACTTTACTGATCACTATTGCACGTTGATAGAGCCCCTAGGATTCTTGCTTGACTACCAGCAGTATGAGGGCGATCATATACGTGGGAGCTGGGGTCTATAAGCACATCCTTAAAAGGTCCCTAGTCGAGGGAGTTTCGAGACAGGGCATCGATACTCCAGAGAAGACTAGTGTATACAGTCGAGACCCCGACGAGGGGCGGTGGCCGGTCTTACAAGCCACTGGTGTCAGTTGGTTCACCTAAGATGTATACAGGTGCTCATTGGGTTATGAGTACACCGGACAGGACTCGCCGGGAACATGCTAGTTGGTCTTATACCTGACGTCAGATAGCAGTTCCCTGGTGACATGTGGACAGGTTAGTTCATCGACCTGAGATCGTCATTTGTCTCGTGTGAGTTCCCACTGTACTTTGATTACTACCCTACTACGCTCAAAGGAGACGTGCAAACAGGTTTTAGTTGGGTACAGTCCCGAGCCATATGGAGGCAGTGAGCGGATCTGCAGGGGTTCGTCTCTCCCTGTATTGGGGGTGAGGTCGCGCTGTTTCTAGGAGAGCCATTACACAAAGCTCTCGGCCGAGGCAGGAGATTTACTGGTAGGTATTCCAGTAGTATCTCAGGGTGTTCTGGGCTACACTCCGACACGACTTGTACCGCTTTTGGGGGTCTAACTTTTACCAACCCCCTAGGCCCGCCATGCGATGCTCATAGACGAACGTTCCGGACTGTACGGATATTGTCACTGACAGGCTTAGTAGGGTGTCAGGATGAGTTCGCTCATCGACGTCCCTTTTGGTCAATACCTGGTAGCCCGTTACGTATAGGCTAATATCTCTGACGTGCTAGTGGTTAAATCCACAACCAAAGTATTGACGAGTCTTTAGAGTCCCCCACAGACCGTTTTCTCAAGTTTCGGGCGAAACGCTGTAGAGGCCGTATGGAGATATGGCAGGGTTCGATCATGTACGTGCGGTATTGCACGGATCATGATCGGACGGAATATACTAGCGGGCTTTGGTTTAAGCCAGATCCTAGTATAGTACAGTGTAGATTTTGTCTCATTGCATTTGTATTCGGTCGGAATACAAATGCGAGTATGTATATACAGTAGCGGGGTTTTCCTGTAATTTATTACGGGATCAGTTTTTGGAGTTGCCAGTTTGCTTTCCGTTTCAGCCATATTTCTTTGTATCTTTCATTGGCCGAAGATTGGTGGAGGAGGGCTTATTTGCATTTGTGCAAATAAGCATTTTGGAGGGTGGACTTTGCATATTGTTGCTTCATGATGGTTGCACCATCATTTGACTTCTTCACTTCATGATTGTTTGACTTTGTGATGAGATGGTAGGTGATTGAGTGTTGGACTTGGTTTGGTGATCATGATTCATTATGATAACCATTTTTCCTTTGGTTTGCATGATTGCTTCTCACCCCCTTGGCATTTTGCTTCACTCTCTCATTCTTGGAAAAGCCTTGGCCGGCTACTTCTTATGGGGGCTGTCCCATTTTTTTTTGTAGTGGGGAATTGATCTCTTTTTGCTTAGAAAAATCCTATACCTCCATCTCAAAAAGGTTCACTTCATCCCTCCACCAAATGGCAATTTCCTTTAACCCCCAAGAGACATATAGGACTACACTAATTCTACAACAAACCTTGGGCACGTCGGCTCGCTAACTTCGTGCCCGAGTTGTCTCGGTCCAGAGGTGGGAGCCCGTAAAAGAAGCCGGCGACGTGGTGCCCTTCTGGCAAGGAGGTGGAGACCGGACATTCCGCGGGAGATCGGGACGACGACGAGAAGACCGGAGGACACGGATCGCTCGGTATATTTCTCTACCCCTTCTCTTGTTAGCTAGAATTAGTTTAATGGCCCGATCCGGGATTTTTGTGCGCGGTGGTGCCGGTTCAAAAGTTAAAGTAAAACATCGGTTCCGCATTTTGGCCTCGTTCAGACGGCCGGGCCGCCTCCGTGCACTTACAGTTTCGTACAGCTACCCACTGCCAGCGTATTGACGAGACTTTAGAGTCTCACACAGAGGGTTTTCAAGGTTCAGGCGATATGGTGTAGTGTAGGACTACGGTTGCGCCCCGGCCGTCTATCCGAGGCCAAAATGCGGAAACGAAAAATTTTCTTGACTTTAAACCGGCACTACCGCATCTTAAAAACCCGGATAGTAACCATTAACCTAATACTAGCTATTAAGAGAATGGGATAGAGAGCTATACCGAGCGATCCATGTCCTTCGGTCTTCTGCTTCCACTCCGATCTCCTCACGGAATCTCCGGTCTTCATCTCCTCGTCGGAACGGGCACCACACCGCCGGGTTCTTTTACGGGCTCCCACCTCTGGACCAAGGCAACTTGAGCACGAAGTTGGCGAGTCGACGTGCCCAAGGATGCTATAGGTTAAGTGTAGTAATGTTTGTCTCATGGGGTTGTGAAGTTGCCTTTTGATGGAAGAAATGAACTATGGAATTTTTTGTGGCAAGCAAAGAATATGAGATGAACTAATTTTCCCCACACCAAATGAATCCTCATCTCCCTCTCTCTCTCAAAATGGCCGGCCCCTACAAGAATGAGGAGGGAAAATATACAAGGGGGTGAGCAAAAGAGGAGTAAGTAGGTAACCATAAGAAATGTGAAGATAATGATGTTATAATGTCACATCCAATTCTAATCAAATCTTATCTCATTAATGCAAACCAAGTGATGGAAAGAGAATCTCATGATGCAAAGAACCATCATGAAGCCACAAATCACAAAAGCCCCCTCCACAATTGCTAATTTGCAAATATGCAAATTAGCCCCTCCCAACAGAAAAATCCGGCCATGAAGGAACAAAGGAAATATGGCCGAAACGGAATGCAAACTGGCAACTTCAAAAAACTGATCCCGTAATAAATTACAGGAAAACCCCGCGACCGTATATACATACCCGCATTTGTATTCCGACCGAATACAAATGCAGAGAGACAAAATCTACACTGTACAATACTAGGATCCGGCTTAAACCAAAGCCCGCTAGTATTATCCGTCCGATCATGATCCGTGCAATACTGCACGTATCTGATCGAACCCTGCCATATCTCCATACGGCCTCTACAGCGTTTCGCCCGAAACTTGAGAAACTGTCTGTGAGGGACTCTAAAGACTCGTCAATCCCTTGGCTGTGGATTTAACCACTAGCACGTCAGAGGTATTAGCCATACGTAACGGGCTACCAGGTATTGACCAAAAGGGACGTCGATGAGCGAACTCATCCTGATACCCTACTGAGCCTGTCAGTGACAATATCCGTACAGTCCGGTCCGTTCGTCTATGAGCATCGCATGGCGGGCCTAGGGGGTTGGTAAAAGTCAGACCCCTAAAGCGGTACAAGTCGTGTCGGAGTGTAGCCCAGAACACCCTGAGATATTACTGGAATACCTACCAGTAAATCTCCTTCCTTGGCCAAGGACTTCATGTAATGGCTCTCCTAGACACAGCACGACCTCACCCCCAATACCCGGAGAGACGGACCCCTGCAGATCCGCTCACTGCCTCCATGTGGCTCGGGACTGTACCCAACTAAAACCTGTTTGCACGACTCCTTTGAGCCGTGGTAGGGTAGTAATCAAAGTACAGTGGGAACTCACACGAGACAAATGACGTGTTGGAGATAGTGCCCTCAGAGTCAATTATTGGATCACAGGCACGTGATTGCAATGATTGAGGGAGGACCTATCCCGGTAGGACAGTCTTACTCGAGATGATAGTATGCTATCTGGTTTATCTTTATCATCGTGTACTGCTTTAGGTGACCTGACATGTCGCTATTACACGTTGATAGAGCCCCTAGGATTCTTGCTTGACTGCCAGCAGTATGATGGCGATCATATACGTGGGAGCTGGTGGTCTATAAGCACATCCTTAAAAGGTCCCTAGTCGTAGGAGTTTCGAGACAGGGCATCGATACTCCGCTAGTAGACTAGTGTATACAGTCGAGACCCCGACGAGGGGCGGTGGCCGGTCTCACAAGCCACTGGTGTCAGTTGGTTCACCTAAGATGTATACAGGTGCTCATTGGGTTATGAGTACACCGGACAGGACTCGCCGGGAACCTGCTAGTTGGTCTTATACCAGACGTCAGATAGCAGTTCCCAGGTGACATGTGTACAGGTTAGTTCATCGACCTGAGATCGTCATTTGTCTCGTGTGAGTTCCCACTGTGCTTTGATTACTACCCTACCACGGCTCAAAGGAGTCGTGCAAACAGGTTTTAGTTGGGTACAGTCCCGAGCCACATGGAGGCAGTGAGCGGATCTGCAGGGGTTCGTCTCTCCCGGTATTGGGGGTGAGGTCGCGCTGTGTCTAGGAGAGCCATTACACAAAGCCCTCGGCCGAGGCAGGAGATTTACTGGTAGGTATTCCAGTAGTATCTCAGGGTGTTCTGGGCTACGCTCCGACACGACTTGTACCGCTTTTGGGGGTCTGACTTTTACCAACCCCCTAGGCCCGCCATGCGATACTCATAGACGAACGGACCGGACTGTACGGATATTGTCACTGACAGGCTCAGTTGGGTGTCGGGGTGAGCTTCCTCATCGACGTCCCATTTGGTCAATACCTGGTGGCCCGTCACGTATTGGCTTATACCTCTGACGTGCTAGTGGTTAAATCCACAGCCAAGGTATTGACGAGTCTTTAGAGTCCACCACACTCAGTTTCAGTTACTCAAGTTTCGGGCGAAACGCTGTAGAGGCCGTATGGAGATATGGCAGGGTCCGATCAGATACGCGCGGTATTGCACGGATCAGGATCGGACAGTTTTGTACTAGTGGCCGTATAGTAATATGGCAGGGTTTGATCTGATACGTGCGGTATTGCACAGATCAGGATCGAACGGATTTAACTAGCCGGCTTTGGCTTAAGCCGGTCCTAGTCTAGTACAGTGTAGATTTTGTCTCTTTGCATTTGTGTTCAGTGGGAATACAAATGCGGGCATGTATTTGCAGCAGTGGGGTTTTCCTGTAATTTATTACGGGATCGGTTTTCTGAAGTTGCCAGTTTGCATTCCGTTCCGGCCGGTTTTCCTTCATTCCTTCTCGGTCGGACTTTCTTGGTGGAGGGTGTTAATTGCACGTTTGCAATTAACAATTTGTGAGGGGTTTCTTTGCATATTTGTGGCATCATGATTGTTATTTCATGATGAGATTCCTTTTTAATCTCATCACTTGCTTTTCATTTGATGGATGGTGGAAAGGATTTGGATTAGAATGAGAGTGACCATTTTCTATTTTGTTGATATATTCTTTCTTGATTTTCTTTTTCTCTCTCTAATCTATTTTTGAGATAGAGAGGGGCCGGCCATTTTCAAGAGAGAGAGGGAGAGGTATTATTTTAGTGTGTGCCATTTTCCATCTCATTCCATGGTTGCAAAAGACTAGCTTAAAAGCTCATTTCTTTCCCTCCTTCTCTTCTCTATTCCTTCACAACAAGGCAACCTCATAACCCCAAGAGACAAGTTCACTACACTATTCTATAGCAAGCCTTGGACGCGTCGGCTAGCCAACTTCGCGCCCGAGTTGCCTCGGTCAAGAGGCGAGAGCCCGTAAAAGATTCCGGCTACGTGGTGCCCCTTTCCGACGAGCGAGGAGGTGACGGAGATTCCGCAAGAGATCGGAGTGGAGATGAAGACCGAAGGACACGGATCGCTTGGTATAACTTCTCACCCCATCTCTTTAGTTAGCTAGTATAGGTTAATGGTTTCGATCCGGGTAATTGTCCGCGGTAGCGCCGGTTTCCGAGTAAGGAAAAATTTTGATTCCGCAATTTGGCCTCGAGTAAGACGGCCGGGGCGCTCCCGTGGCGCAACATGGTATCAGAGCCACGCCATTAACCTTACCTAGCTTGTTCTAATGCGTTTTACTTCTCCGATCGACCAAAATCTCAAAAAAACCGTATTTTGTTCACATCAGTTTTCTGTTGGAATTTTTTGGTGTCTAAAAATTTTTCAGGTTACAGAAAAATAATGTGCACGAAATTCTAAGACCACTGTAAAAATTCGACAGTGTCAGTCGTACAGTTGACCGCGGAAGCGCGGCCAAACCCCACTTTGGGCCGCGCTTCCGCCGCAGTCTACTGTGCTCACACTGTGGAAATTTTACAGTGGGCTTTTGGGCTAATTTTGAGGGTTTTGGAATATTAATTTAGGGCCCAGGTTTTCTGTGACTGCTACAGTATTGGTTTGGGGCCCGCTTGTTAATTGTTTGATCGATCGGATATTTGAAACACATTATTTCACAGTATTTACATTATATCTGCGACCGTGAATGTCACTCGATCGGTAAATCCGGTCTAACTGCTATAGCCCGGTTAGACGGATTTGCGAACGTGACTTTCACGTTGATGTTCTATGTTTATGCTGTGATGTTGCGGATCGGTCGTGGGGGATAGCCTGGATGCAATGCTAGTACAGTTTTGTTGTATTTTGTACTTTTGATATTGCGGGGCGAGCGTCCGACATGTGGACTGCCGTCACTGCCTGATTGTATTATTCTTTTGGGGCACGACCTGGTTGCGGTCGATGTACCCGGTGTATGTATATTTTACTTTCTGTACTAGGGTTACCCCGCGGAGGGGTGCACGGATAGCCGGGTTCTAGAGGGCAACGGGCCTGCATCTCAGGGCATTGAGACGGAGGGGGCTTCACTCTAGGATTGGCGGGCTATTCGCCGCACTCGTAGGGGGTACAGGTTGACCCAGGAGGGGTGCCCAAGTTGCCGGATTCCGTGGAGTGCTGGGTGGTCCATTCACGGAGCTGAAGGGGGCTGCCTCGCTTCAGGTTTTGGCGGGTGACTTGCCGCGCCCGTAGGGGTCTAGGATCTCATTGCACAGGCTATCCACACGACCAGGGGAACGTCGGGTTTCAGCAGCGGCTCTGTGAAACCCGGGGTTTCCAGATATCTGTATTGTTCTGTGTTGCTATACATTTTTGTGTTGCATTTTATTCACGCCTTGAGCGAAATACTATATATTGGTATATATATATTAGTAGATGTTGTATATGTTTTACATCCGCGCTAGTCCAGTCCCCGCTCTGCCGTTAGTTAGCTAACCTAACGGGTGATGACGGGACCCAGTGGCGAATGCGGATGGCATATACGTACGTCAGTATATTTTCGTTCTTTGTGGTGTGATCAATTGATGGGACTGCATTGATTCGGATCAATGCAAGATAAACAAACCTAATCTGATGTTGTTGGAACACTTTTTCAAAAAGCTGTTATTGCAAGGACGTTCTCTTTTGTTTTGCATAGTGGTATTCATTTGGAATATCCTGCTCCTCAGTCGACGAGGCAAGGGCCGAGATCCCTTCACCGGGAGTGACCCCTTGGACAGAAGTTTGCGTCAGGGCATTAACTTCACTATAGCCGATTACTTTTGCTTTGCATCGTGGTATTCAGTTGGAATATCCTGCACCTCATTCTACGGGGAAAGAGCCGAGATCCCTTCACCGGGAGTGACCTCTTTAGTAAAGGTTTTCGTCACTATATTTTATAAAAGGCTATGCAGTTCCTTCAACGATATCAAGTTCATTACGTTAAAGGTTTTTCGCCAAAAACCATTCGTAGCCCTCCGTCATTTCCTACAGGTATTATTTGGTATTCGTGCTGCGTTTGTTGACCTAGTCAAGACGTAGTGTTCGGTAGCTAAGTGGTACTTGTTTGTTGCATAAGTGGGATTGGTTAGGACAGTCGTGCGGCCTTGTTGACCTAGTCAAGGGCACGTACGGGTGGGTTTAATGCGATCCAGAACAATGACGGGTTGAACTTGACTGGCGGTTTATGGTTTGTTGACCTAGTCAAGGTCATAAACCGCTTGGGGTAAAAACACACATCGGGAGTTTCAAAAGAACTGAAACTTGCCAGGCATGCGCATACCTTCTGGAGTGTGGTAACTTGAGTGGATTCCGTCAAGTTATCATGCGATGATAGTTGGATCCCGATTCCCACTGATGAGTTGGTTTACTCCTCGGGTGACCCCGACTAATTCTTCTTTCAGGTTTGGAGGAGAATTTGAGATACAGTGGGAGGTTTCCAGATTAGTTAAAGTGATAACCATTCTGATCTAGGTTAGAGTGCACGCTGAGTGTTTCTTTTCTCTCTCTCTTTGGCAGCGACCATTGACCCGACCCTGGACTTTGACTCAGTGACCAAGTTGACCGAACCTTCTTAACACTGGCTTTTGGATTGTCTGAGTTGCAGACCTCATTGCCACTCCTACTTTTACCCTTTTCTCCAGGACACCCCGTATTACTACGAACGTCCACTTCCATTGGACAAAACCATCGTATGGTTATATACGAACTCGAAGGACTTCGAGGATGGTTTCTGGTTCTGGAGAAAACGGATAGGATTATTCAGTTGTCTTTTCTTTTCACCTTCTCTCAGGTTGCGAGTACTCCTTGGTTTAGGAGTAGTACACCTATTACGCAAATTGGATAGTCTTCTTCCAAACCATAGGCTGGTGCCGACCGGTAGGGAATGAAGAAAACCAGTTAGCCTAAAACGGTGTACAGAAGGTATTAAGTTAAGACAAAGCAAGGGATTAGTAAGAGGGCAAAGTAAGTTGCGACTGCTATTCACGACCAAACCAAGTATTTCTTCGCCAATCCTAAATCACCTTTGTATTTCTCCAGGACACTCCGTATCACTACGAAGATCCCATTTTATTGGATAATCCATCGTATGGTTATATACGAACTCGAAAGGAACTTGTTCCAGTTCGGGGATGGATCCTGGTTCAGGAGAAATAGGAATAAAGTACATTCAGGTGTCTTTTATCTTCACCTTCTCTCGCTTTGCGAGTGTTCCTAGGATTAGGACAGTACACCCTTTATGCCTTTTGGATAGTCTTCTTCCAAACCATAGGCTGGTGCCGAACGGTAGGGAAGGAAGAAAACCATTTGGCCTAAAGGGGTGTACAGAAGGTAATGACTAAAGACATATGAAGGGATTTGAAGAGGTGGCAAAGAATTATACGGTTATAGTTGTGAATCTGGATAATGGAAGAGGCATTACTAGGAATACCAGGATACCCCGACGAAACATTTCAATGTTTCAGTTTCACTGTGTACTGTTAATAGAAAACTGATTTCCCGATTAGACACTTACTCCAGGGTATGTATTTGCCAGGTATGATTCTCACATCTGTATGGTTTTACAGATGATGAGTGGGAGTAAGTTATTGGGAATTGGGTGATCATCCTCATTATATCGGGATTCGTTGTAATCGGTGATATTTGAGGAAGTCACCTGGGTTGTTTGCCGGTCGGCAAATATTTGGTTTTGAATATCCGCTGTTGTGCACCAATTTCAAATTGATATATCTGTACGTCTATTTTCATAGAGTGAGATATGCCTTTTGATATTATGTCGATGACATTTACCTATATCAGTGGATGGTTAGGTAAGGAGCATTAAACAGCGGTGTAATTCTTCTTAACCATAAGTACAGTTTTCAACCTACGACACACAGTGAAAGAGTTGTTAGACTCAGCGGACTTATACAGAGTATTGTATGCTGTCCAGTGTCCATTAGGACAGAGGGGTTGGTTCTCATACTATATTCTGTTTACTTTTAACTTCTCTAGTTCTTAGACATGTGTTTCATGGAAACACAGGGTCTAAGTTTTGAGGAGTTATAGGTATTTGAATAAAGTAGAGAACCAGGTATACCAAGTATCGGGATTCTTCAAAGTGATCGAAGATGTAGATACTTGCGTATGGTATTCAGTTGATAGTGATGATAAAGAGAACTTGCTTCTCTTTCAGGTTACTCATAATTGGATGCATTCCTAAGTTGAGTAACGCTGATCGGCCTCCTTCCATTTAGTTGACATGCACTGGAGACAGCTGCATGATTTGAATCTGGTTCAATTAAATCAGTGCCTCTGGTTCTATATTGGATATAGAACAGTTCATATCTTAACGATGTTAAGGTACGGGGAGTTGTCCGGCTTATGCTTAAAACCAGACTCCGGATAACTCAAGGCACGTTTCTGTAATGGCTGTTTGTGGGTTGACCCAGGCTATGACGAGGGTTGACTTTCTACCATCTGGCAGATCAATAGAAATATTGTTCTAGACTCGCCACAGTTTTATTAAAAATGGATTTTTTCAAAACCAGCAGTGGGAGTATGGTAGAACTGGAAGTGATCCCAGAACCGCAAACGATTACTGAAGATTTAATAAGGAACCTAAAGATTCAATCTGATTTGACATTCCATTGGCCACTCCGCAGATAAGGTGGGTAACTTCAGGCACCCGAGAGGTACTCCGGTAGCCTCAAGGACGGTGACAGGGAAGTTCTTGTTTACCCACACTTGCCATTGTTGTTGTTCCAGGCTGCGAGACCCGGCAGGAGGATGAGTATAGCGTCGTTCTAAACTAGCTTTAGAAGTGCACGTCTATATGACTCTGGCAGAAGGTTGTCGTAGTCAGTGGGAGCAGCAGAAGCAATGGTGGACATCTGGCTTATGTCTATTTATAGACTAAAGCAGATATAGCGGAGTTAGATCATCTGTTTCTGATGTGACAGTCATGGGTTTGACGTCACCAGAATAGGGGATGGATCTGTTGAGAAGGTAGTAGGAAGTGATATTCCTATACTACGATCGGTTATACTTTGGTCGTCACACAGTGTTTTCTCCACATGGGACTTGGACATTACATCAGACATACTGGTCACTAGATCTATGGTTTTAGATCTAGATTTGGGTGGTTTCCCAATCTGGGTAACTTGACAGCATTCTATGAGTATTTAGAATGGACGACTCCTGGCACGGTAGTATACCTGCAGGTAATGGAGTCACCCTCTCTAAAGGTGTCTTACAGACTAAAGGGGAGAGGGATACGCATGATTGACAGATCACTTGCTTAGGCAATTGAGTCAATCATGAGATGTCAAGTACCACACCAGATGTTGTTCTTGCACTAGATGCAATAAGTTGATATTGATCCAATCCTGGAGGAACAGTCGGAAGCAGTTTTAGAACATAAGTGAATGTTCTAGGGATATGATAACGGCTGCCTCTTTTAGGAGACGGTTATCACTCCAGGCTTCCAAGGTGACATGGACGACAAGGAGGTTGTCAGAGTTATAGTTCTCCCTCTGACGAGGGGCAGTATTTTGGACAGGTGGTCCAAGGCAATACTGAGGGAGGCATGGCGCAGGATACTGATTAAGTTCGGTTGATGATACAGTCTAAGAAGTTTGGATTTGGAGTTCATTTATGAGCTAGGTCCCATCAGACATCCAGACATTCTAAGACAGGTATTGCTCATTTCGGGAGATGGCTTTGTCCGCGAACTTGAGATATAGAGAGACATAGAAAGAAACTTCACAGCGGATCCACTCACTGAGGCTATTCCTCGAACGCAATAGTTTCGCAAACGGGTTTTGTGAGACTGACTAGTAGAGGAGTTGGGTGTTCGGTATCACACGGGCTGTGAGTATGCGGCATCGCAATAATTAGCCTTGAGTGCAAGTGGGAGATTGTTGGAGATAGTGCCCTCAGAGTCAATTATTGGATCACAGGCACGTGATTGCAATGATTGAGGGAGGACCTATCCCGGTAGGACAGTCTTACTCGAGATGATAGTATGCTATCTGGTTTATCTTTATCATCGTGTACTGCTTTAGGTGACCTGACATGTCGCTATTACACGTTGATAGAGCCCCTAGGATTCTTGCTTGACTGCCAGCAGTATGATGGCGATCATATACGTGGGAGCTGGTGGTCTATAAGCGCATCCTTAAAAGGTCCCTAGTCGTAGGAGTTTCGAGACAGGGCATCGATACTCCGCTAGTAGACTAGTGTATACAGTCGAGACCCCGACGAGGGGCGGTGGCCGGTCTCACAAGCCACTGGTGTCAGTTGGTTCACCTAAGATGTATACAGGTGCTCATTGGGTTATGAGTACACCGGACAGGACTCGCCGGGAACCTGCTAGTTGGTCTTATACCAGACGTCAGATAGCAGTTCCCAGGTGACATGTGTACAGGTTAGTTCATCGACCTGAGATCGTCATTTGTCTCGTGTGAGTTCCCACTGTGCTTTGATTACTACCCTACCACGGCTCAAAGGAGTCGTGCAAACAGGTTTTAGTTGGGTACAGTCCCGAGCCACATGGAGGCAGTGAGCGGATCTGCAGGGGTTCGTCTCTCCCGGTATTGGGGGTGAGGTCGCGCTGTGTCTAGGAGAGCCATTACACAAAGCCCTCGGCCGAGGCAGGAGATTTACTGGTAGGTATTCCAGTAGTATCTCAGGGTGTTCTGGGCTACGCTCCGACACGACTTGTACCGCTTTTGGGGGTCTGACTTTTACCAACCCCCTAGGCCCGCCATGCGATACTCATAGACGAACGGACCGGACTGTACGGATATTGTCACTGACAGGCTCAGTTGGGTGTCGGGGTGAGCTTCCTCATCGACGTCCCATTTGGTCAATACCTGGTGGCCCGTCACGTATTGGCTTATACCTCTGACGTGCTAGTGGTTAAATCCACAGCCAAGGTATTGACGAGTCTTTAGAGTCCACCACACTCAGTTTCAGTTACTCAAGTTTCGGGCGAAACGCTGTAGAGGCCGTATGGAGATATGGCAGGGTCCGATCAGATACGCGCGGTATTGCACGGATCAGGATCGGACAGTTTTGTACTAGTGGCCGTATAGTAATATGGCAGGGTTTGATCTGATACGTGCGGTATTGCACAGATCAGGATCGAACGGATTTAACTAGCCGGCTTTGGCTTAAGCCGGTCCTAGTCTAGTACAGTGTAGATTTTGTCTCTTTGCATTTGTGTTCAGTGGGAATACAAATGCGGGCATGTATTTGCAGCAGTGGGGTTTTCCTGTAATTTATTACGGGATCGGTTTTCTGAAGTTGCCAGTTTGCATTCCGTTCCGGCCGGTTTTCCTTCATTCCTTCTCGGTCGGACTTTCTTGGTGGAGGGTGTTAATTGCACGTTTGCAATTAACAATTTGTGAGGGGTTTCTTTGCATATTTGTGGCATCATGATTGTTATTTCATGATGAGATTCCTTTTTAATCTCATCACTTGCTTTTCATTTGATGGATGGTGGAAAGGATTTGGATTAGAATGAGAGTGACCATTTTCTATTTTGTTGATATATTCTTTCTTGATTTTCTTTTTCTCTCTCCAATCTATTTTTGAGATAGAGAGGGGCCAGCCATTTTCAAGAGAGAGAGGGAGAGGTATTATTTTGGTGTGTGCCATTTTCCATCTCATTCCATGGTTGCAAAAGACTAGCTTAAAAGCTCATTTCTTTCCCTCCTTCTCTTCTCTATTCCTTCACAACAAGGCAACCTCATAACCCCAAGAGACAAGTTCACTACACTATTCTATAGCAAGCCTTGGACGCGTCGGCTAGCCAACTTCGCGCCCGAGTTGCCTCGGTCAAGAGGCGAGAGCCCGTAAAAGATTCCGGCTACGTGGTGCCCCTTTCCGACGAGCGAGGAGGTGACGGAGATTCCGCAAGAGATCGGAGTGGAGATGAAGACCGAAGGACACGGATCGCTTGGTATAACTTCTCACCCCATCTCTTTAGTTAGCTAGTATAGGTTAATGGTTTCGATCCGGGTAATTGTCCGCGGTAGCGCCGGTTTCCGAGTAAGGAAAAATTTTGATTCCGCAATTTGGCCTCGAGTAAGACGGCCGGGGCGCTCCCGTGGCGCAACATGACGATCCCTGGTCGATGAACTAACCTGTACACATGTCACCAGGGAACTGCTATCTGACGTCAGGTATAAGACCAACTAGCATGTTCCCGGCGAGTCCTGTCCGGTGTACTCATAACCCAATGAGTACCTGTATACATCTTAGGTGAACCAACTGACACCAGTGGCTTGTGAGACCGGCCACCGCCCCTCGTCGGGGTCTCGACTGTATACACTAGTCTACTCTGGAGTATCGATGCCCTGTCTCGAAAACTCCCACGACTAGGGACCTTTTAAGGATGTGCTTATAGACCCCAGCTCCTACGTATATGATCACCATCATACTGCTGGCCGTCAAGCAAGAATGCTAAGGGCTCTATCAACGTGCAATAGTGACCTGTAAGGTCACCTGAAACAGTGCACGATGATGAAGATAAACCAGATAGCATAATATCATCTTGAGTAAGACTGTCCTACCGGCATAGGTCCTCCCTCAATCATTGCAATCATGTGCCTGTGATCCAATAATTGACTCTGAGGGCACTATATCCAACAATCTCCCACTTGCACTCAAGGCTAATTATTGCAATGTCGCATACTCACAGCCCGTGTGATACCGAACACCCAACTCCTCTACTAATCAGTTTCACAAAACCCGTTTGCGAAACTATTGCGTACGAGAAATAGCCTCAGTGAGTGGATCCGCTCTAATGTTTCTTTCTATGTCTCTCTTTTTCTCAAGTTCACGGAGAAAACCATCTCCCGAAATGAGTAATACCTGTCTTAGAGTATGTTTGGATATCTGATGGGACCTAGCTCATAAATGAACTCCAAATCCAAACTTCTTAGACTGTATCGTCATCTGAACTCAATCAGTATCCTGCGCTATGCCTCCCTCAGTATCCCCTTGGACCATCTGTCCAAAATACTGCCCCTCGTAAGAGGGAAAACTATAACTCTGACAGTCACTCTGTCATCCAGGTCACCTTGGAAGCCTGGAATGATAACCGTCCTGTGAAAGAGGCTGATGTTATCATATCCCTAGAACATCCACTTATGTTCTAAAACTGCTTCCGACCGTTTCTCCAGGATTGGATAAATATCACCTTATTGCATCTACTGCAAAAACAACATCTGGTGTGGTACTTGACATCTCATGATTGACTCAATTGCCTAAGTAAGTGATCTGCCAATCATGCACGTCCCTCTCCTCTTTAGTCTATAAGACATCTTTAGAGAGGGTGACTCCATCATCTGCAGGTATACTACCATGCCAGGAGTCGTCCATTCTAAAACACCTTTAGAATGCTGTCTAAGTACCCTGATTTTGACACTTCCCAAATCTAGATCTAACACCATAGATCTAGTAACCGGAATGTATGATATAATATCCAATTCCTATATGGAGAAACTACTGTGTGACAACCAAAGTATAACCGACCGTAGTATAGGAATTTCACTTCCTACTCTGTGTATGTCATCCAAATACTAGGACATCACACCCTACTACCTTCTTAACAGATCCATCCCCTATTCTGATTAAGTCAAACCTATGACAGTCACATCAGAAATAGATGATCTATCTCCGCTATATCTGCTTTAGTCTATAAATAGACATAAGCCACTTGTCCACTATGCTTCCGCTGCTCCCGCTGACTACGGCAACCCTCTGGCAGAGTCATATACACGTATACTTCTAAAGCTAGTCTAGAACGACGCTATACTCATCCTCCTACCGGGTCTCACAATATGGAACAACAGCAATGGCAAGTCTGGGTAAACAAGAACCTCCCTATCACCGTCTTTGAGGCTACCGGAGTACCTCTCGGGTGCCTGAGATTACCCACCATATCTGCGGAGTGGCCAATGGAATGTCAAACCAAATTGAATCTTTAGGTTCTTATCAAATTTTCAGTAATCGTTTGCGGTTCTGGAATCACTTCCAGTTCTACCATACTCCCATTACTGTTTTCTGAAAAATCCATTTTTTTTATTAAAACTGTGGCGAGTCAAGAACAATATCACTATTGATCTTCCAGATGGTAGAAAGTCAACCCTCGTCATAGCCCGGGTCAACCCACAAACAGCCATTACAGAAACGTGCCTTGAGTCATCCAGAGTCTGGTTTTAGGCATAAGCTGGACAACTCCCCGTACCTTAACATCGTTAAGATATGAACTGTTCTATATCCAATATGGAAACAGAGGCACTGATTTAATTGAACCAGATTCAAATCATGCAGCTGTTTCCAGTGCATGTCCACTAAATGGAGAGAGGCCGATCAGCATTACTCAACTTAGGAGAGCTTCTAATTATGAGTAACCTGAAAGAGAAACAAGTTCTCAAAACTATTACTATCAACTGAATACCATACACAAGTATCTACATCTTCGATTACCTTGAAGAATCCTGATACTTACAATACCTGGTTCTCTACTTTACTCATATACCTATAACTTCTCAAAACTTGGACTTTGCATTTCTACGAAACTCATGTCTAAGAACTAGAGAAGTCACAAGTAAACAGAATACAGCACGAGTACCAACCCCTCTGTCCTAATGGACACTGGACAACATACAATACTCTGTATAAGTCCCCTGAGTCTAATAACTCAATCCCTGTGTGTCGTAGGTTGAAAACTGTACTTATGGTTAAGAAGAATTACACCGTTGTTTTAATACTCCTTACCTAACCATCCACTGATATAGGTAAATGTCATAGACATAATTTCAAAAATTTATATCTCACTTTATGAAAATAAACATACAGATATATCAATTTGAAATTGGTGCATTACAACGGATATTCAAAACCAATCATTTGCCGTCCGGCAAACAACCCAGGCGATTTTCTCTAATATCACCAATTACAACGAATCCCAATATAATGAGGATAATCACCCAATTCCCAATAACTTACTCCCACTCATCATCTGTAAAACTATACAGATGTGAGAATCAAACCTGGTAAATACATACCCTGGAGTAAGGACTAATTGGGAAATCAGTTTTCTGTTAACAGTACACAGTGAAACTGAAACATTGAAATGTTTCGATGGGGTATCCTGGTATTCCTAGTAATGCCTCTTCAATTATCCAGATTCACAACTGTAACCATATATTTCTTTGCCATCTCTCCAAATCCCTTTATATGTCTTTAGTCATTACCTTCTGTACACCCCTTTAGGCCAAATGGTTTTCTTCCTTCCCTACCGTTCGGCACCAGCCTACGGTTTGGAAGAAGACTATCCAATAAGCATAATGGGTGTACTGTCCTAATCCTAGAAGCACTCGTAATGCGAGAGAAGGTAAAGATAAAAGACAACTGAATAAAACCTTATTCCTATTTCTCTTGAACCAGAATCCATCCCCGAACTGGAACAAGTTCCTTTCGAGTTCGTATATAACCATACGATGGAGTATCCAAATAACTGTGGATCTTTGTAGTGATACGGAGTGTTCTGGAGAAATACAAAGGTGATGTAGGATTGGTGAAGAAATACTTGGTTTGGTCGTGAATAGCAGTCGCAATTTACTTTGCCCTCCTTCTAATCCCTTTATTTGTCTTTACTTAATACCTTCTGTACACCTTTGTTAGGCTAATTGGTTTTCTTCTTTCCCTGCAGGTCGGCACCTGCCTATGGTTTGGAAGAAGACTATCCAATTTGCGTAATAGGTGTACTGTCTTAATCCAAGGAGCACTCGCGACCTGAGAGAAGGTAAAAGGAAAAGACAACCGAATAGTCCTATTCGTTTTCTCCAGAACCGGAAACCGTCCTCGAATAAATTCCTTCGAGTTCGTATATAACCATACGATGGTTTTATCCAATGGAAGTGGACGTTCGTAGTAATATGGGGTGTTCTGGAGAAAAGGGTAAAAGTAAGAGCAGCAATGAGGTGTGCAACTCTGACAATCCAAAAGTCAGTGTTTTAAGAACGTTCGGTTAACTTGGTCACTGAGTTATAGTCAAGGGTCGGGTCATGGTCGCTGCCAAAGAGCGAGAGAGAAAAGAAACACTCAGCGTGCACTCTAACCTAGATCGGAATGGTTATCAATTTATCTAATGAGGAAACCTCCCACTGTAACCTCAAACTCTCCTCCAAACTTGAAAGAAGAATTAGTCGGGATCACCCGAGGAGTAAACCAACTCATCAGTGGGAATCGGGATCCAACTATCATCGCATGATAACGTGACGGAATCCACTCACGTTATCACACTCCAGATAGTATGCGCATGCCTGGCAAGTTTCAGTTTCTTTAGAAACTCCCGATGTATGTTTTTTACCCCTAGGACCCAAGTGACCTTGACTGAGCCAACATATTAAACGATCCTAGCCAAGTTCAACCCGTCATTATCTTGATTGCATTAGACCCACCCGCACGAGTCCTTGACTGAACCAAAATGACCATACGACTGTCCTAACCAATCACATATCCATAAGACAGAAAAGCATTACAGAGCTACCACACACTACGCCTCGGCTGAGCACGACATACGTAGCACGAATACTAAGCAATACTAATCTGAAATGACGGAGGGCTACGATTGGTTTTTGGCGAAAAACCTTTAACGTAATGAACTTGGTATCGTTGAAGGAACCGGATAGCTTTTTATAAAAAATATAGTGGCGAAAACCTTTGCTGAAGAGGTCACTCCCGGTGAAGGGATCTCGGCTCTTTACCCGTAGAATGAGGTGCAGGATATTCCAACTGAATACCACGATGGAAAGCAAAAGGAAATCGGCTATAGTGAAGTTATTACCCTGACGCAAACTTCTGTCCAAGGGGTCACTCCAGGTGAAGGGATCTCGGCCCTTGCCTCGTCGACTGAGGTGCTGGATATTCATAACCGAATACCACTATGTAAAACAAAAGAGAACGTCCTTGCAATAACAGCTTTTTGAAAAATTGTTCCAACAACATCAGAATAGGTTTGTTTAGCTTGCATTGATCCGAATCAACGCAGTCCCATCAATTGATCACACCAATAAAGAACGAAAATAATGATGTACGTATATGCCATCCGCATTCGCCACTGGGTCCCGTCATCACCCGTTAGGTTACTTAACTAATGACAGAGCGGGGACTGGACTAGCGTGGGTGCAAAATATATACAACATCTTCTAGTATATATAACAATATATAATATTCGCTCAAGGCGTGATAAAATGCAACATCACAGAAATATAATAAGCATCACAGAACAATAAAGATATCTGGGATCCCCGGGTTTCATAGAGCCGCTATTGAAACTCGACGTTCCCTGGTCGTGTGGATAGCCTGTGCAATGAAATCCTAGACCCCTACGGGCGCGGCAAGTTACCCGCCAAAATCTTAAGCGAGGCAGCCCCCTTCAACAACGTGAATGGACCACCCAGCACTTCACGGAATCCGGTAACTTGGGCACCCCTCCTTGGGTCAACCTGTTCCCCCTACGAGTGCGGCGAATAGCCCGCCAATTCTAGAGTGAAGCCCCCTCCGTCTCAAAGCCATGAGATGCGGGCCCGTTGCCCTCTAGAACCCATCTATCCGTGGACCCCACCGCGGGGTAATCCTAGTACAAAAAGTAAAATATACATGTACAACGGGTACATCGACCTCAGCCCGGTCGTGCCCCAAAAGAATAATATACAAACAGGCAGTGACGGCAGTCCACATGTCGGACACTCGCCCCGTAATATCAAATGTACAAATACAACCAAACTGTACTACCATTGCATCCAGGCTATCCCCCATGACAAATCCGCAACATCACAGCACAACACAGAACATCAACGTGAATGTCACGTTCGCAAATCCTTCTAAAAGGGATATAGCAGTTAGACAGGATTTACTGATCAAATGACATTCACGGTCGCAGATATAATGTAAATACTGTGAACTAATCATGTTTAAAATTTTCGATCGACTAAATTTACCGAAGTGGGCCCCAAGCGCAACTGTAGCACTCAAAATAAATCTGGGCCCAAATAGAGTATACCAAAAACCACATTTTCAACTCAGGAATCACTGCAAGAAATTTGGTACAGTGACTTCACTGTTCTGTGGCGGAACCGCGGCCAAAAGGGGGTTAGGGCCGCGGTTCCGCGGTGATACAGTGACGTCATGTGACCAAATTTCAACAGTGTTCTCCAAAAACCCTGCACGATTTTTTGACATGCCCAGAAAAATTTTTGGAGCACAAAATAGAATCGACAGAAACTGTTACTTTGAAAATGCAGTTTTGGGACATTTGTTCAATTGAAGTTTTAAACACACTAGAGTAAGCTAGACTAGGTTAATGGCGTGGCTCTGATACCATGTAGGACTACGGTAGCGCCCCGGCCGTCTATCCGAAGCCGAAATGCGGAAACGAAAAATTTTCTTGACTTTAAACCGGCACTACCGCATCCTAAAAACCCGGATCGTAACCATTAACCTAATACTAGCTATCAAGAGAATGGGGTAGAGAGATATACCGAGCGGTCCGTGTCCTTTGGTCTTCGGCCTCCACTCCGATCTCCTCGCGGAATCTCCGGTCTTCATCTCCTCGTCGGAACGGGCACCACACCGCAGGGTTCTTTTACGGGCTCCCACCTCTGGACCGAGGCAACTCGAGCACGAAGTTGGCGAGTCGACCTGCCCAAGGATGCTGTAGGCTAAGTGTAGGAATGTTTATCTCATGGGGTTGTGAAGTTGCCTTTTGATGGAGGAAATGAACTATGGAATTTTTTGTGGCAAGCAAAGAATATGAGATGAACTAATTTTCCCCACACCAAATGAATCCCCATCTCCCTCTCTCTCTCAAAGTGGCCGGCCACTACAAGAATGAGGAGGGAAAATATACAAGGGGGGTGAGCATAAGAGGAGTGAGTAGGTAACCATAAGAAATGTGAAGATAATGAGGTTATAATGTCACATCCAATTCTAATCAAATATTATCTCATTAATGCAAACCAAGTGATGCAAAAAGAATCTCATGATGCAAAGAACCATCATGAAGCCACAAATCACATAAGCCACAAATCACAATTGCTAATTTGCAAATATGCAAATTAGCCCCTCCCAACAGAAAAATCCGGCCATGAAGGAACAAAGGAAATATGGCCGAAACGGAATGCAAACTGGCAACTTCAAAAAATTGATCCCGTAATAAATTACAGGAAAACCCCGCGACCGTATATACATACCCGCATTTGTATTCCGACCGAATACAAATGCAAAGAGACAAAATCTACACTGTACAGTACTAGGATCCGTCTTAAACCAATGCCCGCTAGTATTATCCGTTCGATCATGATCCGTGCAATACCGCACGTATCTGATCGATCCCTGCCATATCTCTATATGGCCTCTACAGCGTTTCGCCCGAAACTTGAGAAACTGTCCGTGGGGGACTCTAAAGACTCGTTAATATTTTGGCTGTGGATTTAACCACTAGCACGTCAGAGGTATTAGCTATACGTAACGGGCTACCAGGTATTGACCAAAAGGGACGTCGATGAGCGAACTCATCCTGACACCCTACTGATCCTGTCAGTGACAATATCCGTACAGTCCGGTCCGTTCGTCTATGAGTATCTCATGGCGGGCCTAGGGGTTGGTAAAAGTCAGACCCCCAAAAGCGGTACAAGTCGTGTCGGAGTGTAGCCCAGAACACCCTGAGATACTACTGGAATACTTACCAGTAAATCTCCAGCCTCGGCCGAGGGCTTTGTGTAATGGCTCTCCTAGACACAGCGCGACCTCACCCCCAAAACCGGGAGAGACGAACCCCTGCAGATCCGCTCACTACCTCCATGTGGCTCGGGGCTGTACCCAACTAAAACCTGTTTTCACGACTCCTTTGAGCCGTGGTAGGGTAGTAATCAAAGTACAGTGGGAACTCACACGAGACAAATGACGATCCCAGGTCGATGAACTAACCTGTACACATGTCACCAGGGAACTGCTATATGACGTCAGGTATAAGACTAACTAGCATGTTCCCGGCGAGTCCTGTCCGGTGTACTTATAACCCAATGAGCACCTGTATACATCTTAGGTGAACCAACTGACACCAGTAGCTTGTGAGACCGGCCACCGCCCCTCGTCGGGGTTTCGACTGTATACACTAGTCTACTCTGGAGTATCGATGCCCTGTCTCGAAAACTCCGATGACTAGGGACCTTTTAAGGATGCGCTTATAGACCCCAGCTCCCACGTATATGATCATAGACCCCAGCTCCCACATATATGATCGCCATCATACTGCTGGCCATCAAGAAAGAATCCTAAGGGCTCTATCAACGTGCAATAGTGACCTGTAAGATTACCTGAAACAGTGCATGATGATAAAGATAAACCAGATAGCATACTATCATCTTGAGTAAGACTGTCCTACCGGCATAGGTCCTCCCTCAATCATTGCAATCACGTGCCTGTGATCCAATAATTGACTCTGAGGGCACTATATCCAACCTGTAGATGACGTATGTTGGTACATACAGGTGTCCGATTAAATATGTGTACAGGCTGCACAGACTTTAATCGGACGGTTGATAATACTAGCGGCTTAGTATTAAGCCGGATTATTAAATCAGGTTTTGATTTAATAGTTTATATATGTATTTATATATATGTATTCTAGTATTATTGTTCACTATTCATTTTCTCTTTTTGCTATTCCTATTTTTTTACGAATACACGTATATGTATTTCGATACATATACCGGGTTGTATTCCGTATTTATACGGAATTGTTTATAGAAGATGGCCACCTCATTAATTGATTTCCTTTTTAGAAAATGAATTTGGAAATGAGGTGGAAGGTGAGTTGGCATGAGCATGGGTTTTGGCACGTAGATAGGTATGGTTTGCATTTGTTTATTAATTAAATGAAAAGAGATATTTTGGGTGTGTATGATTGAGAGAGGGGGGGGGCAGCCACATTCTTTACATGCCTTGCTCATTTCTTTTTCTTTGCTTGCATTCTCTTCTCACTTGGAGAGTTATCCATTTTCTTTAGTTGCTCATGCCACATGTTTCCTCACCTCCTCTTCATCTTCTTTAGTTGCTCATGGAGCATTTGGGATGTGAGAAAAATTATAGTGACACATTCCTACACCTCCACTTTCCATTGCTAGCAACCTTGGAGCGTCGGTTGCCTCGCTTGGCAAGGCTGAAGCTTGCTCCGTTTCCCTCAGGTGGATCATCGTAGATGGAGGAAGACCGGCAACCAAACTCGATCTGCAACCTCTATAAGATTGGGATGAAGGTTGAAGACCGAAGGACACGGATCAACTCTGTATAACCATCTAACTCCTAGTTTTACATATTGCTAGTATAGGGTTTAGGGTAGATCCGGGTATTGGGTCATTGTAGCGCCAGTTTAGAAATTTTTTGTTCTGCATTTGGCCACGACGTGATGGCCGGGGCGCTGCCGTAACCCAACATAGGGGGCGGTAATCGTCAGACCCCTAATTGCGCAATAAGTCATGCCGGAGTGTAGCCCAAAACACCCTGAGAAAGTACTAGAATACCTACCAGTAAATCTTGCTTGCCCTGGCCAGTGACTTTGTGTAATGGCTCTCCAAACACAGCGCGATATCAACCCCCAATACCGGGAGAGACGAATCCTATCTAACCGCCACTACCTCCAAGTGCTTCGGGACCGCACCCAACTACTACCTGTTTGCACGACTCCTTTGAGCCATGGTAGGGTAGTAATAAAAGTACAGTAGGAACACACTCGAGGCGAAGTAGCAGTGTCAAGTCGACGGACTAAGCTGTACTCATGTCACCTGGGAACTGCTACCCGACGATAGGTATAATACCCACCAACAGTTCCTGACGAGTTCTGTCCAGTGTACTCATAACCTAATGAGCACCTGCATACTATCTCCAGTACGACGTACTAATGGCTGTGGGACAGACCATCTCCCTTGCTGGGATGAGACGCATATACACTAGTCTACTCCGAATTATCGATGCCCCGTCTCGATAATCCTACGACTAGGGACCTGTATAAGGATGTGCTTGTAGATTACCCCACTAGTGTGACTGCCATCACAATGCTGGTAATCAAGAAAAGATCCTAAGGGCTCTACCAATATGTATAAGCGATATGCTAAAAGAAACACATACACATATTGAAGTAGAAACAAACCAAGTAGCATACTACCATTTTGAGCATGACTTTCAATACAACTGTGAATATCCCAAGCTTCCATTAAGTAATATACAAACCAGTATGATACAATAATGGCCTCTATGGCATACATCACTAACAGATGACTCGGTGCTTCTTTGGCCAGACGACCGGCATTAGCATTTGCATTGCTGCTTTCTCCCTGTTGGAAGGTTATAGGCGAATCGTGTCTCGATTGAGGCTCTGGTTCATCTTCGTCTGTGATTTGATGATTTATCCAACAACATATATGAATAACATCTGTAAAACGTGAAGAGGTATTTTGCCATCTAATATTCTGTGGGACGTTCAAGACCTTATTATGTATAGAATCTTATATCATCTCCTTGAACGTGTGGCAACGTCTTAAAGAATGTTGTGCTCGCTGATGCAATATGCAAAAGCTTAGGGATGCAGCCAGTTCGGATTCACTAGGCATTCTAGGATATATGAGTTCCATGCTCAGATTTCTGAGTAAACGGAATGCTCCGTACAAATCTCGACCGGTCATTAACTCAATTGCATGTCCCTCCTATTCTCTCAAAGGTGGGGGCCGTAGACATCGAGGGGGTAATATTGCCTCCATGCAGATTGCTCTCCCCATGTTTCAGGACGTCTAGAGCACTTTGATTTCTTGAGCCCTTCTATGACTGGCCCTTGGGGTAGCCTCTTCGACCCGGTTACATTGGAATTTCGAGATCTAACACTGCATATTCCCAATCAATATTTGTGATTCACGAGCCTGTTGTCGTAAGAAGCCGACATCCCTACGTATTAACGCATTTTCTATTCAGGGTCTTCTATATTCCTCCAAGACTTCTAAGAGTGTGCCATTTGCGGCTTCTATAAAGTCATTGTGCCTCTCCGCCATTATGGTCAAGTGAGTGATGGTCTCAGTTATGGTTCGCAATCTCTCTATGTGGCCGTGGGACATATATTCCGTCGGGCTGTTCGTCCGAGTGTAGGGTTGTGGATGGTGAATATCAACATTTTGCTGAGGGTGCAATGCTGGCGACGCAGCCTCAACTGGATCCCGGTTTCAGACTTGCCCGGTTTCATCGGCTGATTCTTTCCAGGCAATGGTTGAAGCATGATACGAGTTGGATGCGCAAGGCAATGCCCCAATCACCTTCTCAGCTGGGTACTCCTTGTTAGATATAGGTTCCATGAAGGCAATTATTGTGATTGTACATAGACCTATATGATAACCTTGGATGTACTAGGTTTTACCTTTCGGAGTGTAGGATGACCTTGGTATGATGGAGTAGGTAACTTAAGCAGAGTGGCATAGCGTGTGTATGTTCCGCGGCATACTTACGACACGGTACTCCGCCTAAGTGACCTTAGGACTTGTTGGTTGTGTAAGTCCATGTCACGCACCCTACTTACTTGCGGGGAGGAGGAATATATGAAAAACGATTATCAAAGCTTCGTAACACGGACTTGAGCGCATGAATCCTGTCTAAACCGTTACTAGCAAACTACGAGAGGTTTAACTACTCGGATTCGAAGTTATACCTTACGTTACATGTCCTTCGGGTCTTCATCGCTGTCCTCCACTCCTTGTAGGCTCCTTGGAATATCGGCACCTCAACGACCTCCTCGAGTCAAAAATGATCCACCCGAGAGCTCCTACGCCAAGCTTGATCTCTAACTTGAGATAACTAGGTTGCTCAAAGTGCTAATCTAAGCTACCTAGGAGATATAGAGTGAGGTTATGGATGTATTAGTCTAGCTAATCCTTGATCTTAACACATGAGAGGTTAGGGTTAGGGTTTGAAGAGAGAGAGCTTGAGGAGAGAGAAGGTGATGATGAGAATGAATGAAAAAGCTTCTCACTTCTAAAATATAATGAAGCATAAGAAAATCAAAATGAATAAATCAAAATGCATTATCATCATGCTTCATTAAATAGATACAATGAATCATCAAGTGAGTCATTAAGCAATAAATGCTTCATTAACTCACTTGAATGATTCATCTAAGTGAGTCACAAATTCATTAGATGCTAATGCTACCTTACCCTCCATGTCATCATCCTTCTAGAAGCTTCCCGACAAATTACGAGAACGCCCCTCCTATCCGTGAAAATACGGAAAAACTTTAGACTATATAAATCCAATAACCTGATACTAGAATCTGGCTTAAACTAAAGCCGGCTAGTAAAAACTGTCCGAACGTCGTACGTGCGTTTAAACACGTATGCGTCTAAACCCTTGTCGTAAAACCATACAACTTCTATATCGTTTCGCCTGAAGCAGGGAAACACTCTGTATGGGACTCTAAAGACTCGACACTACGCTGGCAGTGGGTTTAACCACAGACCGCAAGCGGCACTAGTTGTACGTAACGGTCCCCAGGTAGATATCGATAAGAAGGCCGATGAGGAAACCCATCCGAACTCCTACCGAGCCTGATGTGACAATCTCCGTACAGTCCGGTCAGTTCGTCTAAGACTATCGCATATCGAGCCTAGGGGCGGCAAGTGTCAGTCCCCTAATAGAGGTATAAGTCGTGTCGGAGCGTAGCCTATTACACCCTGAGAAACTACTGGAACCTACCAGTAAATCTCGCTTGCCTTGGCCAGGGACTTTGCGTAATGGCTCTCTGACACAGCGTGATATCATCTCCCAATACCGGGAGAGATGAATCCTGTCTAACCACTACTGCCTCCAAGTGCTCGGGACTGCACCCAACTGCTACCTGTTTGCACGACACCTTTGAGCCGTGGTAGGGTAGCAATCTAAGAACAGTGGGACACACTCAAGGCGAAGTAGCAGTGTCAAGTCTGCGGACTATGCTGTACTGTAACCCTTCGAAAATCGTTTAGGCAGTTTTTCGGTAATCGGCAAATTTTTCGGCTTTTTCCGTAAAAAGTCAAAATTGATATTTTTCATTGTAGACCTAATTATACAAAATTTAGGTAAGATATTACTATAATTTTGTCACTAAAATGTCACTTATAATTTTCTAGTTAAATAAAAAAAAATTCGTAATTAATTAATTTTTTTATTATTTTAAGCCTTTTTAAATACATTTAATTAGGGATAAATACAAATTTAATTAGGTAAATTTCTTAATTAGGAGTCTTTATAAGCTAAAATATGGTGTTAATAAAATTGTATCATGTCTTGCAAACTTTTGGTTTAAAAGGGGGAAAATTATGAAAAAAAATGATGAAAAAAGGGTTTTTTTGTAAAAAGGTTGATATGAAAGCATGAAATGATATCATATGATGTTGTAATGACCTAGAAACTTCCCCAAAATTTCCTCACTTCCTCCTCTACCTGCTGGCCGACCCTCACCTGCAGTTTTTCCCCATTTTCCCACTTCATTTTGCTTCATTTTCTTGCAAAAAATTCATAAAAATTCACAAATTTCTTTCTCCATTCAAACCAAAACCCTAATCCTTTCTCTCTCAACCCAAATTGGTTCAAAAACATGATGAAAGGAGGCTTCTTGGTGACTTGATCATGCTAGGATTCAATTGGTGAGGTAAAAATTCTAAACTAGTTTGCTAACTTGTAGTTTATTTGTGCTAAAATCTAATTTTTAAGTATTAATTTAGTGTAAATCTTTATTCATGAAAAATCAAGAGAAGGTTTTGATTTTTAAAAATTAGGGTTTGTAGCATAATGGTTGGATTATGTTAGGTATGGTTATCTAATTGATTAGAATGGTTAATGGTGTAATTATATGCTTGCTAAATCGACAAATTTCGATGTTTGTATCAAATCGGCTAGAAATTCGCTTACTAGATTTTTGTAGAAATTAGAATGCGACCGAAATGCGTTATGTTAGCGATATAATTAGCTTCGTATAGGACTATTAGAATGCGCGAACGCGGGGTTTCGTCTAGTCGGGTTGTAGTTTTGTCGATTTCCCCGAAATGACGATTTTAGTTAAAGGATTGCGATTTTCGTGCGTTTTTCCACGCACCGAGTGCATGCTATGATTATTTCGAGAGCGTGGATAATTGTATGTTGTGACTTGCATTTTGTTAGGTTTGGTAATCTTATGCTTGGTATTGTGCAAATATAGGATCGGTCGGGGAAACTTCGGATACGGCGCGAAAAGGCAAGGCGGTGGCCGGATCGGATTAGCGGGGATTTCAGGTGAGTAGATGTATTCATCTATGGGGGAATCGTCTGGATGGAGCGAGGCGCCCCCCTAGTTAGGATTACCCTACTTTTTGTAAGATTATATTGTTAGCTAGCTTATCCATTCATGTACACTGCATACCCTTATAGCGAACAGTATGTTAAATTGCATGGACATTCATCTCTACCTATGCGATATCACTTTGTAGGGCACGAACACCATTACCATTGGCATCTGTAGCACGCGCACTATTCATGTGACACACACGCCTTTGGTAATTTCCATGCCACGTGCACGATAGAACCTGTTTATCTTAGTATCGTCACCTGCATTCATTCTTGATATATGAAACTGCATCGCATGCACATATCTTGCATCATCATCATATTTACATAGAACTCTAGCCAAAATTCACATCATACACATTGATATCATAGACATTTATCATATATAACATGTGGACATTATGATTTTCTTGAGGATTTCAGTATTTCTGCGATTTCTGGATTTTTGGGGAAAACCGCAAGAATTTAACAAAACCTTATATTTATCGTTTTCAAAACAAGTTGCGGTTTTCTCGTGATGTATGTGTCGTCCACCATGAGTTTTCATGTTTTCTGTTGGATTTCGAGACCCGATTCGAGGAGTGGATGAACCGTCTCGGGTACATGGTGGGCCCGGTATGGTACCCCGGGGCAAGAAGATCGAGTTGTAGACGATGAGCCTGGCAGGGGAAGACTACCTACCGGTGATGTCTGGCACGGCGGATATCTGGAGGATACCGACCGTTGTCGTGAGATTTATGATATGGGCCGATCCGGACTGACGGAGCCCGATATTGAGACAGATATGATTCCTTTTTGGTGTCGATGCTTGACACGGGTTTTCAGATGATTTCTTGATGATATTTAGCTATTATACAGATATTCATGTTCTAAAATTAAGAATTCAATAACCTTAGCAGTTAAAACACTTAAAGACTTAATAATGACATTGCATACCTGTGCATGCATACTAGAGATATTATAGCACATATGGACATGCATGTTGTGGTGCATTGCGTGCATTCTTACGATTGCCTTATTAGATGTTATATTTACTCACGAGCTGGCAACTCACCCCCGTTGTGCCACAGTGTCTTGCAGGTCGGACCCGTCAGTCTTGTAGCGGCGGGCTATCTTGTCATCAGTTCCTTTTGCTCAGACTCGCGACATCGCCCGTAGGTGGGTTGCGAGTATACTTTATTTCTTTTTGCTTTATCATTGTATCTAGTATTCTCCATCTACCACTTGTATTGTATATGCGACCTAGTGACGGGACTGAGAGGTTTGTATATTTGTGGTTTCTTTTGGGTCGAGCTCACTTGAGCCGACGTGTGTTTTCTGGTATTTTGCATTTCTTTTATGCTCTTTTTCTTGATATTACTATTATATTGCATGTGGTGGTGATCCGCCTTGGGCGAAGAGCTAGCTCCCGCTTGGGGATGCCATTTTTATGTTTACAGGTTTATTATCTTGTTGTACCCATTTTGGGGGATAGAAAATACAGGGGAGACTCTGCCGAAATTTTCAGAAATTTATGATGTTTTTAAAAAGGGATTCTATGCAACCTAAATGATTTTAAAAACCATTTTCAATTAAGGTTTTCCTTCACTCTCTTTTGACTTCGGTTTAGATTCTTCTGGGCTTTGGCTGACTTAGGTTACGGTACACCTTTAGACGTCTCGTAATCTAAGTGCCAGTCGTGTTCCGTACTTTCGGGTCGTGACAAAGTTGGTATCAGAGCGTAGGTTTTACCTTTATGTGTGTAGGACGACCTTGGTAGATGGAGTAGGTGACTTAAGCAGAGTGGCGTAGCGTGGGTATGATCCGCGGCATACTTACGATACGGTACTCCACCTAAGTAACCTTAGGACATAATTGCTTGTATTTCCTTTCTTGATTCCTTGCATTCCTTGATCCAATTGCAATGTCCTTATCGGTCCTGTTTCTTATTCCAGCTTCGATGCCGCCAAAGACTATGAGAGCTCAGCGGGCTGCCGCTAGGGATGAGATTCGAGCGGGCTCGTCTGAGGCGAGGATCGAGCGGGAGGATACGCCTACCCCTCAGGGTCCCACTGATCCGCCTTATCCTGACCGTATTGCCAGATTAGAGGCCGGCATGCAAGAGTTGCGGCAGATGATGGGATCTTTAGTTGAGTCCAGCCGGGCACAGAGATCCGAGGACGTTCCTTCCACCGCACAGACCACGATCGTACCTGCTGCACAGATGGTCACTCCTGCTGCTACTACGGAGACTATCCCTGTTTCACTACAGGAGTTCATGAGATTGAGACCTCCAGCTTTTACCGGTACAGATGCGACAGAGGACCCACAAGCATTTCTTGATAGGATGGCTCGGATTTGCCGTTCGTTGAGGTGTTCTGATGATAGATTGGTAGAGTTTGCGAGTTTTCGTCTGGAGGGTCTTGCCCAGACATGGTACGATTCAGTAGAGAGAGGCCGAGCTGCAGGTCTGCCTTCTATGACCTGGGATGAGTTTACATCTGCATTTCTTGCTCGTTTTCTTCCGGAGAGTGTCCGAGATGCTCGCGCCCGTAGTTTTGAGTCTTTGCGCAAGGCTCCTGGGATGACACTGTCGGAGTATGATATACAGTTTACCCAGTTGTCTCGATATGCTCCGTACCTAGTCGACACAGAAGAGAAGAGAATAAAGAGGTTTGTACGAGGGCTTGATACACAGCTATTCCTTGCCATCGGCACCCAGCACTTTGATACATACGCAGCCGCGATGGATGCATCCTTACTTTTGGAGGAGCGTATTTCGGAGACTCCGGTCGTTTCTGGGCCGAAGAGGATCCGTACTGATACGCCAGCTCAACGGCAGATGGGAAGACATCGTGATAGATTATTTCCGGGAGATGGCGGAGGCAGAAGATTGAGACGAGGCCAGTTATTTGGTTCATATCCACAGACCCAGCAGTCGTCTCCAGGATGTTTTCGGTGTGGGAGTCAGTACCACCGTGTCAGAGACTGTACCATGGGACTCCAGGGCACGGCGACAGTCCCGCATGTGACTTTACCACCCTCACCACCTTCGCAGAGAGCTTTACTTCCTACTCCTGATGATGCTTCACGCCAGCCAGATGCTTCTAGAGGCCGTGGGCGTGGCGGTCCGGTTCAGAGAGGACGAGGCGACAGAGGCAGAGGCAGAGGCCGAGGTAGAGGCAGAGCACAGCCAGCTGTTAGTGGTGGACAGGCCCGAGTGTTCGCGTTGACTCCTCAGGATGCACAGGAATCCAATGCCGTCGTGACAGGTACTCTGCCAGTATGTTCTTTTGATGCACGGGTATTATTTGATCCAGGCTCCACACATTCCTATGTATCCACGTATTTTGCACCGAGGTTGGGCCGAGAGTCATCTCCGTTAGATCAGCCGCTTGTCGTTATTACCCCGGTAGGCGAGTCTTTTGTTGCCCGTTTTGTGTACCGATCGTGTTCCGTTCGTATTGGGGAGAGAGATTCTTCAGTTGATTTGATTCTCCTCGATATGCTAGACTTTGACGTTCTTCTTGGTATGGACTGGCTAGCCACCTGTTATGCATCCCTGGACTGCCGAGAGAAAGCAGTCAAATTCGGTTTTCCTGGTGAGCCGGTTCTTATTATTCAGGGAGATCGTAGCGCTACCCTTCCCAGCTTGATTTCATCTCTTCGCGCTGGTCAGCTCTTAAGGAAAGGGTGTCAGGGATTCTTAGCCTATGTTTGTGATACTAGCTCCACAGAGGTTCCGTTGGACCAGGTCCCTGTTGTGAGAGAGTTTCCTGATGTATTTCCTGACGAGCTGCCTGGTCTGCCACCAGAGCGCGAGATTGAGTTCTGTATTGACTTGATCCCTGGCACGGGGCCTATTTCTATACCTCCTTATCGGATGGCCCCGGCGGAGCTGAGAGAGCTAAAGGATCAGTTACAGGACTTGCTGGACAAAGGGCTTATCCGACCGAGTGTGTCACCTTGGGGCGCTCCCGTCCTGTTTGTTAAGAAGAAGGACGGAAGTATGCGTTTATGCATTGATTATCGTCAGCTGAACCAGGTTACTGTACGGAACAGGTATCCCCTACCCCGCATTGATGACTTATTTGATCAGCTCCAGGGTGCAGGGTTTTTCTCGAAGGTTGATTTACGGTCAGGTTATCACCAGTTGCGGGTTCGGAAGGAGGATATTCCGAAGACCGCCTTCCGTACTCATTATGGTCATTACGAGTTCTTGGTGATGTCGTTCGGGCTCACCAATGCCCCGGCAGCTTTTATGGATTTGATGAACCGCGTATTCAGGCCGTATCTCGATCAGTTCATCATTGTGTTCATTGACGACATCTTGGTTTATTCTCGGAGCCGGGAGGAGCATGAGCAGCACTTACGTATCACATTGCAAACTTTGAGGGAGAATCAGCTGTTCGCCAAATTCTCCAAGTGCGCATTCTGGCTAGACAGTGTCGACTTCTTGGGTCATGTGGTGACGAGAGATGGTATTTGCGTGGACCCGAAGAAGATCGAGGCAGTTCAGCGTTGGCCTAGACCGGTATCAGTCACAGAGGTTCGCAGTTTTCTAGGTCTGGCCGGCTATTATCGACGTTTTGTCCAGGATTTCTCCCGCATTGCTGCACCGTTGACCGGGTTGACCCGGAAGGGGGTTCCTTTTGATTGGACCCAGGCATGTGAGGATAGCTTCCAGCAGTTGAAGACTCGTCTGACTACTGCTCCAGTGTTAGCATTGCCTTCAGGATCAGGCGGGTTCATGGTATATTGTGATGCTTCTAGAGTGGGGCTGGGCTGTGTATTGATGCAGCACGACAGAGTTATCGCGTATGCTTCTCGGCAGCTGAGGAAACACGAGCAGAACTACCCCACCCATGATTTAGAGATGGCTGCAGTGGTATTTGCACTTAAGATCTGGAGACATTACCTATACGGTGAGTCGTGCCAGATATTCACTGACCACAAGAGTTTGAAGTATATCTTCCAGCAGCGAGACCTGAACCTGAGACAGCGCCGTTGGATGGAGTTGGTGAAGGATTATGACTGGGAGATTCTATACCATCCGGGCAAGGCGAATGTGGTGGCAGATGCTTTGAGTAGGAGGCCCGGAGGTAGCTTATCTTGTTTGAGCGCAGTGCAGATGCAGTCGACGGCGGATTGGCAGGTTTTATGTGATAGCAGAGTGCAGTTCGAGTTTACTCCTACAGGGGGTCAGCTGGCCCATTTCAGAGCACGCCCACAGTTACTTGACCGTATCCGCGAGGCACAGTCCGGCGATGCCCGTATCTTAGGGATTATTGAGCAGATTCGGCAGGGCAGAGTTTCTGAGTTCGTGATTGATGATCAGGGGATACTTCGATTTGGGACTCGACTGTGCGTGCCAGATTCAGAGGGACTGAGGCGTGATATCCTCGAGGAGGCACATAGATCAGTATACAGTGTGCATCCAGGTTCCACCAAGATGTACCGTGATTTGAGAGAGGTTTACTGGTGGGACGGGATGAAGAAGGATATTACAGACTTTGTGTCGAGATGCCTGACTTCAGCAAGTCAAGGCTGAGCACCAGAGGCCAGCCGGCGAGTTACAGCCTTTGCCCATCCCTGAGTGGAAGTGGGAGCAGGTCTCCATGGACTTCGTTGTGGGTCTACCCAGGACCAGTCGAGGGTATGACTCTATTTGGGTGATTGTGGATCGACTGACGAAAGCGGCTCACTTCCTGCCAGTGAAGACCACTTTTAGATTTTCTCAGTACGCCCAGGTTTATATTGATGAGATAGTGCGACTGCATGGTGTTCCAACTTGCATCGTGTCCGACCGTGGCACTAAGTTTACCAGCCGATTGTGGCAGAAACTCCAGGAAGCTTTGGGCACCCGATTGAGTTTTAGCACAGCCTTTCATCCGCAGACTGACGGTCAGTCGGAGCGTACTATTCAGACTCTCGAGGACATGCTCAGAGCTTGTGTTTTAGATTTCGGTGGTAGCTGGGATCGTCATTTGCCTTTGATCGAGTTTTCCTACAATAATAGCTTCCAGGAGACGATTCAGATGGCACCTTTCGAGGCTTTATATGGGAGGAGATGTCGATCGCCTGTATGTTGGACAGAGCTTAGGGAGAGCAGTATTTTGGGGCCTCAGATCGTACAGGAGACGACCGAGAAGATACAGCTGATTAGGGACAGGATGAGAGCAACACAGAGCAGGCAGAAATCTTATGCTGACAGGCGCCGTCGCCGACTCGAGTTCGCTGTTGGCGATCATGTTTTCCTGAAGGTCTCTCCGATAAAGGGTGTGATGAGATTTGGGCGGAAAGGGAAACTGAGTCCTAGATATGTTGGTCCTTTCGAGATCCTAGAGCGTGTTGGTCCAGTCGCTTATCGGTTAGCTCTTCCGCCCAGCTTCCCTGATGTTCACCCCGTATTCCATGTCTCGATGCTCCGCAAGTACCTTCATGATCCTTCCCAGGCGATTCAGCACCAGACGATCCAGTTAGAGCGTGATCTTTCTTTCACCGAGCAGCCGGTTGTCATCTTGGATCGGCAGGTGAAGAAATTGAGGTCGAAGGTCATACCGTCTGTCAAGGTTCTTTGGCGTGGCCCGAACAGCGAGGAGGTCACCTGGGAGACCGAGGTCGAGATGAGGAAGAGATATCCCCATCTTTTTGAAGGTACGCGTAGTTAAATTCTAAATTCGGGGACCGAATTTCTTTAAGGGGGGAAGATTGTAACCCTTCGAAAATCGTTTAGGCAGTTTTTCGGTAATCGGCAAATTTTTCGGCTTTTTCCGTAAAAAGTCAAAATTGATATTTTTCATTGTAGACCTAATTATACAAAATTTAGGTAAGATATTACTATAATTTTGTCACTAAAATGTCACTTATAATTTTCTAGTTAAATAAAAAAAATTCGTAATTAATTAATTTTTTATTATTTTAAGCCTTTTTAAATACATTTAATTAGGGATAAATACAAATTTAATTAGGTAAATTTATTAATTAGGAGTCTTTATAAGCTAAAATATGGTGTTAATAAAATTGTATCATGTCTTGCAAACTTTTGGTTTAAATGGGGAAAATTATGAAAAAAAATGATGAAAAAAGGGTTTTTTTTGTAAAAAGGTTGATATGAAAGCATGAAATGATATCATATGATGTTGTAATGACCTAGAAACTTCCCCAAAATTTCCCCACTTCCTCCTCTACCTGCTGGCCGACCCTCACCTGCAGTTTTTCCCCATTTTCCCACTTCATTTTGCTTCATTTTCTTGCAAAAAATTCATAAAAATTCACAAATTTCTTTCTCCATTCAAACCAAAACCCTAATCCTTTCTCTCTCAACCCAAATTGGTTCAAAAACATGATGAAAGGAGGCTTCTTGGTGACTTGATCATGCTAGGATTCAATTGGTGAGGTAAAAATTCTAAACTAGTTTGCTAACTTGTAGTTTATTTGTGCTAAAATCTAATTTTTAAGTATTAATTTAGTGTAAATCTTTGTTCATGAAAAATCAAGAGAAGGTTTTGATTTTTAAAAATTAGGGTTTGTAGCATAATGGTTGGATTATGTTAGGGATGGTTATCTAATTGATTAGAATGGTTAATGGTGTAATTATATGCTTGCTAAATCGATAAATTTCGATGTTTGTATTAAATCGGCTAGAAATTCGCTTACTAGATTTTTGTAGAAATTAGAATGCGACCGAAATGCGTTATGTTAGCGATATAATTAGCTTCGTATAGGACTATTAGAATGCGCGAACGCGGGGTTTCGTCTAGTCGGGTTGTAGTTTTGTCGATTTCCCCGAAATGACGATTTTAGTTAAAGGATTGCGATTTTCGTGCGTTTTTCCGCGCACCGAGTGCATGCTATGATTATTTCGAGAGAGTGGATAATTGTATGTTGTGACTTCCATTTTGTTAGGTTTGGTAATCTTATGCTTGGTATTGTGCAAATATAGGATCGGTCGGGGAAACTTCGGATACGGCGCGAAAAGGCAAGGCGGTGGCCGGATCGGATTAGCGGGGATTTCAGGTGAGTAGATGTATTCATCTATGGGGGAATCGTCTGGATGGCGTGAGGTGCCCCCCCTAGTTAGGATTACCCTACTTTTTGCAAGATTATATTGTTAGCTAGCTTATCCATTCATGTACACTGCATACCCTTATAGCGAACAGTATGTTAAATTGCATGGACATTCATCTCTACCTATGCGATATCACTTTGTAGAGCACGAACACCATTACCATTGGCATCTGTAGCACGCGCACTATTCATATGACACACTCGCCTTTGGTAATTGCCATGCCACGTGCACGATAGAACCTGTTTATCTTAGTATCGTCACCTGCATTCATTCTTGATATATGAAACTGCATCGCATGCACATATCTTGCATCATCATCATATTTACATAGAACTCTAGCCAAAATTCACATCATACACATTGATATCATAGACATTTATCATATATAACATGTGGACATTATGATTTTCTTGAGGATTTCAGTATTTCTGCGATTTCTGGATTTTTGGGGAAAACCGCAAGAATTTAACAAAACCTTATATTTATCATTTTCAAAACAAGTTGCGGTTTTCTCGTGATGTATGTGTCGTCCACCATGAGTTTTCATGTTTTCTGTTGGATTTCGAGACCCGATTCGAGGAGTGGATGAACCGTCTCGGGTACATGGTGGGCCCGGTATGGTACCCCGGGGCAAGAAGATCGAGTTGTAGACGATGAGCCTGGCAGGGGAAGACTACCTACCGGTGATGTCTGGCGTGGCGGATATCTGGAGGATACCGACCGTTGTCGTGAGATTTATGATATGGGCCGATCCGGACTGACGGAGCCCGATATTGAGACAGATATGATTCCTTTTTGGTGTCGATGCTTGACACGGGTTTTCAGATGATTTCTTGATGATATTTAGCTATTATACAGATATTCATGTTCTAAAGTTAAGAATTCAATAACCTTAGCAGTTAAAACACTTAAAGACTTAATAATGACATTGCATACCTGTGCATGCATACTAGAGATATTATAGCACATATGGGCATGCATTTTGTGGTGCATTGCGTGCATTCTTACGATTGCCTTATTAGATGTTATATTTACTCACGAGCTGCCAACTCACCCCCGTTGTGCCACAGTGTCTTGCAGGTCGGACCCGTCAGTCTTGTAGCGGTGGGCTATCTTGTCATCAGTTCCTTTTGCTCAGACTCGCGACATCGCCCGTAGGTGGGTTGCGAGTATACTTTATTTCTGTTTGCTTTATCATTGTATCTAGTATTCTCCATCTACCACTTGTATTGTATATGCGACCTAGTGACGGGACTGAGAGGTTTGTATATTTGTGGTTTCTTTTGGGTCGAGCTCACTTGAGCCGACGTGTGTTTTCTGGTATTTTGCATTTCTTTTATGCTCTTTTTCTTGATATTACTATTATATTGCATGTGGTGGTGATCCGCCTTGAGCGAAGAGCTAGCTCCCGCTTGGGGATGCCATTTTTATGTTTACAGGTTTATTATCTTGTTGTACCCATTTTGGGGGATAGAAAATACAGGGGAGACTCTGCCGAAATTTTCAGAAATTTATGATGTTTTTAAAAAGGGATTCTATGCAACCTAAATGATTTTAAAAACCATTTTCAATTAAGGTTTTCCTTCACTCTCTTTTGACTTCGGTTTAGATTCTTCTGGGCTTTGGCTGACTTAGGTTACGGTACGCCTTTAGACGTCTCGTAATCTAAGTGCCAGTCGCGTTCCGTACTTTCGGGTCGTGACATGTACTCATGTCACCTGGGAACTGTTAACTGACGACGGGTATAATACCAACCAACAGTTCCCCTGCGAGTCCTGTCTGGTGTACCCGTAACCTAACGAGCACCTGTATACTATCTCCAGTACGACGTACTGATGGCTGTGGGACAGACCATCTCCCCAACTGGGATGAGAAGCGTACACACTAGTCTACTCTAGAGTATCGATGCCCTGTCTTGATAATCCTACGACTAGGGACTATTATAGGATGTTGCTTATAGACTACCCAGCCCCCACTAGTGTGACTGCCATCACAACACTGGTAATCAAGCAAAGATCCTATGGGCTCTACTAATATGTATAAGTGATACGTTACAAGAAACATATTCACATATTAAAGTAGACACAAACCAAGTAGCATACTACCATTTTTAGCAAGACTGTATATACAACTGTGAATATCCTAAGCTTCCATTAAGTAATATACAACCTAGTATGATACAATAATGGCCCCTAAGGCATATATACAAACAATCTCCCACTTGCACTAGGGCCATGAGCTGGCATATCGTAGACCTATCATCTCGAATAGCCTCTCGAACTGCGTCTGAGGAATGGCCTTTGTGAATGGATCAGCAATGTTATTCTCCATCTCTACTCTTTTCACCTCGATCTCCTGGCGATCGACGATCTCCCTGATTAGGTGATACCGCCTTAAGATGTGTCTGGACTTCTGATGGGACCTGGGTTCCTTCGCTAAAGCTATAGCGCCGTTGTTGTCACAATACAGAGGTATTGGATCAACACTGGTAGGAACCACCTGAAGTTCTATGAGGAACTTCTTCATCCAGACAGCTTCTTTTGCGGCATCGCAAGCAGCTATGTACTCCGCTTCCATTGTTGAGTCAGCAACAGTCTCCTGCTTGGAACTTTTCCAACAGACCGCTCCTCCATTGAGGGTAAAGACATAACCCGACATGGACTTGGAGTCATCCTTGTCACTCTGGAAGCCGGAGTCGGCAAAGGCCTCCATCTGGAGGGCTTTCCCGCCATACACCAAGAACATCTCCTTAGTCCTCTTTAGGTACTTGAGAATGTTCTTTACTGCTATCCAGTGATTCTCCCCTTGGTTTGCCTAATACCGGCTTACAATGCTCAATGCGTATGCTACATCTGGTCTGGTACATAATATCGCATACATTATAGAGCCTACCGCAAAAGCGTAGGGTATAATCGACATGTGATCCCTTTCCAAATCATTCTTGGGAGACATCTCTTTGGAGAGGTGATTTCGTGACAAGCCGGTAGGTTACCGTGCTTAGAATCATCCATTTTGAATCTCTTCACTATGGTGTCTATGTACCTGGACTGTGAAAGTCTCAACATCCTTTTTGATCTATCACGATAGATCCGGATCCCCAGAATGTAGGTGGCATCACCCAGGTCTTTCATGGAGAATTTCTGTGATAAGAATCTTTTGACTGACTGTAACATAGGAATATCATTTCCTATTAGGAGAATGTCATCCACGTACAAGACGAGGAATACTACAGCTCTCCCTACAATCTTACTGTATATGCATGGTTCATCTGGATTTTTGATAAAGTCAAATTCTTTGACAGCATCATCAAAACAGATGTTCCAACTCCGAGATGCCTGCATTAGTCCATAAATGGACTTAAGCAGTTTGCATACTTTACCGCTGCTCCCACTCTGAATGAATCCCTCTGGCTGATCCATATAGATGCTCTCTTCCAAATTTCCATTTAGAAAGGCCGTCTTTACGTCCATCTGCTAGATCTCATAATTGTGGAAGGCAACAATAGCAAGAAGGACCCGAATGGATTTGAGCATAGCCACTGGAGAAAAGGTTTCGTCATAGTCTAAACCAGGTCTTTGACGGAAACCCTTTGCAACAAGTCTAGCCTTATAGGTTTCAACCTGTCTATCTACACCAATTTTCTTTTTGAATATCCATTTGCATCCTACGGGTTTTACCCCATCTGTAGCAATGTCCAAAGTCCATACTTTGTTAGTGTACATGGACTCCATTTCGGTCCGCATTGCATCCAGCCATTTTACCTAGTCGCCGCTCTGAATGGCTTGCTGGAAGGTAGTAGGATCATCATCATCAATGACGCAATCCTCTCTATCCCCATCTATGAGAAAACCGTAGTATCTCTCAGGCGGATGAGACTGCCTACTACTTCTGCGGATAGGCGCTGGTATGTCCTGTTCTTCTTGAACTACTGGTTCTACCAAACTTTCAGTAGTAGTTTGTGGTTCTGGAATTTCTTCCAGTTCTATTGCGCTCCCACTTATCTGATTTTCTAAAAATTCAGTTTCCAAGAAGCAGGCATGACGAGAAACAAAAACCTTTTGTTCCTCTACGTAATAGAAATAATATCCCTTGGAGTTCTTTGGATATCCCACAAACTTGCACTTTACTGAGCGTGCCTCGAGCTTGTCCGCATGCTGCCTTTTTACAAAAGCTGGACATCCCCATGTCTTAAAATGTTTTAGACAGGGTTTCTTCCCACTCCACATCTGATATGGTGTGGTAGGCACAGTTTTGGTAGGAACCTGGTTTAAAAGATATGCAACTGATTCTAGTGCATATCCCGAGAATGATCGTGGTAACTCAGCGTTACTCAACATAGAACGAACCATATCCAATAGGGTTCGGTTCCGTCTCTCCGATACACCGTTATGTTGTGGGGTGTATGGAGGAGTAAGCTGAGAGAGAATTCCATTCTCTTTTAGGTAATCCAGGAACTTGGCACACAAGTATTCACCACCTCGATCAGATCTCAGTGTCTTTATACTCTTGCCTATTTATTTTTCTACTTCATTCTTATATTCTTGGAATTTCTCAAAAGCCTCGGATTTATGCTTCATTAAGAAGACATATCCATACCTAGAGAAATCATCCATAAAAGTAATGAAGTAGGAATAACCACCTCGCGCATGTGTAGACATTGGACCGCACACGTCACTGTGTACGAGTCCCAAGAGCTCGCTTGCTCCTTCTCCGTGTCCAGTGAACGGAGTCTTTGTCATCTTTCCCATGAGACAGGATTGACAAGTTGCATATGTTTGATATTCGAACGGATCCAAATATCCTTCTTTATGTAACTTAGTCAACCTTCTCTCATTGATGTGACCTAGTCTACAATGCCATAAGAAAGCCTGATTTAATTCCGGAGACTTTCTTTTAAGTGTGTTCTGGACACTGAAAATCTGAGCTTGATTTAATACGTATATTCCATTTTGTAATGTACCTGACCCAATCAGAACTTGATTTAGGTGGATGTGAGCCACATCTCTTACAAAAGTAAAATCATATCCTTCTTTAGAAAGTAAGGATACAGATATGATATTACAAGTCGTACCTGGTACATAAAAACAGTTACGCAGAATCAATATCTGCCCAGTTGTCAGTCCAAGATGATATTCCCCTACGGATTCAGCGTTCATGCTCATTCCGTTAGCAACCGTGAGGGTCATATCACCTATTCCGATAACCCTACGGTTTCTCAGAGCCTGTAATGAATCACAGATGTGAGATCCTGACCCGGTATCCAATACCCAGGAAGTAGGGTTAACTGACATACAGTTCTCTATCATAAACACACACGAAGTCGAAGCCACAACATGCTTCGAATCCTAGCTACTGGCTTTGCTAGCCCTGCAATCATTCTGCCAATGCCCAATCCCATGACAATAGGAATGTTTCTCTTTTACTATATTCAGTCCCGAAACTTTTGCCCTTCTCTTTCCTTCTACTTCCCTGGTTTCCTTCAGGGTAGAAGGTAGAGACTGTAGAATCAAGTTAGTACCTGACTTGTTCTCCAACGTGGTCTCCAGGTCCTGGAGCTCATCAATATAGCTAGTCATTGTAAGGACGTTGACCCTACAGATGTCCCGACAGCCATCCTCGCTTGAATTATATCGGTCGAGGTCTTATATCTTGCGATATGAGATCGCTCTCCATATAAATCTTTGTTATGGAGAAAGATGGAAACTAAGTCCATTTTCTCGTGCTGCTTCTGGTATACACCATCGACTGAAGCCAACATGAGGCACTTGGCTTTCGCTTTATCCTTTTCCTTTGTCGACGGATATCCATATCCGCGACAGTGGAAACTGGACCTGGGACGGCGGGATCTTGAATAGTAATAGGGTGGTCCATCTTGTCATAGGCAATGGATATCTGGACAGGCCTTTGCCAGTCATATAAGTCAGATACAGTCAATTTGTTATCTAGATGTCACCTATGTGTGATCACAAGGTCGCTGCAATTAAGAGAGAGAGAAGAAAACATTTTAGCATGATGCTGTTGAAAATTTAGATTGGTTTTTAGTTTATCTAAACTGGATGGCTCCCACTGTTTCTCGAATCCTTCCTCAAACCATAAAAGAAGAATTAGCCAGGACAATTCTCACCGTACAATACTTGCTTAACCGTTCAGCCAGGCCGGTGTCGGTACTTCGAGGGAGGTTTTCCAACGCTTTCGTGAAGTTCCTTAATCAAATAACCTCTTTTCTCTGGGGGCGTAGCCCCGCTGACACCTTTCTAGGCACCTACTTGGTTTATATCATTGATCGTTAAGTGACGAATCTCCTGATAAGTAGCATGTACTCACAGTAGGATCGGGATCCAAAATATCATCATATGATAATGTTGAAGGAATCCTACCAACATTCATCAAACTCCAAAATGGTATGCTTTCTCTGCAAATTTAAGTTTCTTTAGAAATTCGATATGGATTTTTGCCCCATGCTCTTATGACCTTGACTAAGGGCCAACAAATCATAAATCACATGTCAAGTTCTACCCATCATTATCCAGGTTAATTTGAACCCACCCGTACATACTCTTGACTAAGGGCCAACAAAGTAATACGACTGTCCCAAACCAAAGCATCTATCTATGCAACAAATGAATACCCCAGCAGCTACCAAACACTATGTCTTGACTAAGGGCCAACAAACATATCTTGAATACTACTGACCATCCATAAGAAATGACGGAGGGCTACGAATGGTTTTGGCAAAACCGTGAACGTAGTGAACTTGATATAATCGAAGGAACCTGATACTTTTTAAAAGGAGTGGTTAAAGCTCCGCAATTTAAAAATTCTGATCTTTTAAAATAACCGAGTGGTTTCTTTTAAATTTGTTCCAACGATTCAACTTTGGTTTATTTTCTTTGCATTATAATAATGCGTCCCATCTTTTATCCTATCATTGCAGAAAACAACAAAAATACCACGTCCTCTTATGCCATCCGCATTCGCCACTGGGTCCCGTCATCACCCATTAGGTTACTTAACTAACGACAGAGCGGGGGCTGGGCTAGCGCGGGTGTAGAACATAAGTGACGTCTAATAGCTATCATATATAGATATTGTACATTCGTCAGACGCAATAATAAGCATTCCAGATCACTGATGAACTTTATTGGATATACTAGCAATCCGCATTTGCTTTGTGCCTGCAATAAAAGACGGATTACACAGTTGTGATGAATAACCATTACCCTACCCTAGACCCCTATGGGTACGGCAAACTACCCGTCAAGTACCCGAAGTGAAGCGGTCTCCCTCAGCAACATGAGTAGGCCACTAAACACTTCAACGTACCCGATAGTTTGTGCACCCCACCTTGGGTCTATCCTAGGAGCAAAAACAGTAAAAATGAAATCATACAACGGTGGCTACAACTGCAACCTGGATGCACCCCGCAAAAGAATATTACATCATATTACATTTACATCAAATGAATGAATATAAAACAAATCTGAAAACCCCGGCTAATCATCACAACAGTCCAATACAGTTCATATACACAAACAGTAAACATTTCAGAAATGTGCAACCCCCTGCCAACCAACATACTAGCAGTTAGGGAAGATTTACGAAGACATTAAACATTACAGATAAAAACCCAATTAGCAAATATCTTAGAACATCGATCGATCACCATTTTCTGTGTTAACCCCAAAAGCAAGCCTGTACTGAAGTAACCTGGGTAGAAACATAACATACAGGAAAACAAAACACACTAAAATATGAATTACAGTGAAAATCCGAGTCAACTCGGAGTTGACTCGGCAGCGGATCCGTGGCCAAAAGCACTTTTTTGCTGCGGATCCGCGGCCGTCTTGCCGAGTTAGGAGCTCGTATTTTCCCCGTTTTCTTATATTTCCCTGCTGTGAATTTTAAGGCATATCAAATAATTTTTTCGACACGTCTAAAATTTACAGAAATTGTTAGGGTTCGGGGTGTTGTTTTCGTGTTTTTCCGTCGATCAAACTTCTAATTTGTTGCTAACAAGCTAGTAATAGTTTAGTTGGCTCTGATACCACTGTAAGTCCATGTCACGCACCCCACTTACTTGCGGGGAGGCGGAATATATGAAAAACGATTATCAAAGCTTCATAACACGGACTTGAGTGCATGAATCGTGTCTAAACCGTTACTAGCAAGTTACGAGAGGTTTAACTACTCGGATTCGAAGTTATACCTCACGTTACATGTCCTTCGGGTTTTCATCACTGTCCTCCACTCCTCGTAGGCTCTTTAGAACATCGGCACCTCAAAGGCCTCCTCGAGTCAAAGACGATCCACCCGAAAGCTCCTACGCCAAGCTTGATCTCTAACTTGAGATAACTAGGTTGCTCAAAGTGCTAATCTAAGCTACCTAGGAGATATAGAGTGAGGTTATGGATGTATTAGTCTAGCTAACCCTTGATCTCAACACATGAGAGGTTAGGGTTAGGGTTTGAAGAGAGAGAACTTGAGGAGAGAGAAGGTGATGATGAGAATGAATGAAAAAGCTTCTCACTTCTCATATATAATAAAGCATAAGAAAATCAAAATGAATAAATCAAAATGCATTATCATCATGCTTCATTAAATAGATACAATGAATCATCAAGTGAGTCATTAAGCAATAAATGCCTCATTAACTCACCTGAATGATTCATCTAAGTGAGTCACAAATTCATTAAATGCTAATGCCACCTTACCCTCCATGTCATCATTCTTCTAGAAGCTTCCCGACAAATTACGAGAACGCCCCTCCTATCCGTGAAAACACGGAAAAATTTTAGACTGTATAAATCCAATAACCCGATACTAGAATCTGGCTTAAACCAAAGCCGGCTAGTAAAAACTGTCCGAACGTCGTGCGTGCGTTTAAACACGTATGCGTCCGAACCCTTGTCGTAAAACCATACGACCTCTATATCGTTTCGCCTGGAGCAGGGAAACCCTCTGTGTGGGACTCTAAAGACTCGACACTACGCTGGCAGTGGGTTTAACCACATACCGCAAGCGGCACTAGCTGTACGTAACGGTCTCCAGGTAGATGTCGATAAGAAGGCCGATGAGGAAACCCATCCGAACTCCTACTGAGCCTGATGTGACAATCTCCATACAGTCCGGTCTGTTCGTCTAAGAAAGATCGCATATCGAGCCTAGGGGGCGGCAAGCGTCAGTCCCCTAATAGCGGTATAAGTCGTGTCGGAGCGTAGCCCATTACACTTTAAGAAACTACTGGAGCCTACCAGTAAATATCGCTTGCCCTAGCCAGGGACTTTGCATAATGGCTCTCTGACACAGTGCGATACCAACTCCTAATACCAGGAGAGATGAATTCTATCTAACCGCCACTGCCTCCAAATGCTCGGGACTGCACCCAACTGCTACCTGTTTGCACGACTCCTTTGAGCCGTGGTAGTGTAGCAATCTAAGAACAGTGGGACACACTCGAGGAGAAGTAGCAGTGTCAAGTCTGTGGACTATGCTGTACTCATGTCACCTGGGAACTGTTAACTGACGACGGGTATAATACCAACCAACAGTTCCCCTACGAGTCCTGTCCGGTGTACCCGTAACCTAACGAGCACCTGTATACTATCTCCAGTACGACGTACTGATGGCTGTGGGACAGACCATCTCCCCAACTGGGATGAGAAGCGTACACACTAGTCTACTCTGGAGTATCGATGCCCTGTCTCGATAATCCTACGACTAGGGACTATTATAGGATGTTGCTTATAGACTACCCAGCCCCCACTAGTGTGACTTCCATCACAACGCTGGTAAGCAAGCAAAGATCCTATGGGCTCTACTAATATGTATAAGTGATACGTTACAAGAAACATATTCACATATTAAAGTAGAACAAACCAAGTAGCATACTACCATTTTTAGCAAGACTGTATATACAACTGTGAATATCCTAAGCTTCCATTAAGTAATATACAACCTAGTATGATACAATAATGGCCCCTAGGGCATATACACTAACAGGTTGAAATTCCTTCCATGATTATATACATCCTTGTGATTTGATTTCTGTATTCTTATCGAATCCTATTTTCGTTTCCAGTCATTATGCCGCCGAAGACTATGAGGGCACAGAGAGCGGCCGCGAGAGCCGAGGTCAGAGTTGGCTCGTCTGAGACGATGACTGACCAGGGCGGTACGCCCGTTGTACAGGAGCAGATTGATCCACCTTCGCTTGATCGTATTATTAGGCTAGAGGCCGGCATGCAGGATTTACGCCAGATGATTGGGTCATTAATCGAGGCCAGTAGAGCGTAGCGACAGAATGTTGTCCCACCCGCTATAGGGACCGCAATGGTGCCTACTTTTCAGGAAGTTGTACCTACAGTTACGGAGGTTATTACAGTATCGTTATCTGAGTTCATGAGGCTGAAGCTTCCGGTTTTCACAGGCACTGATGCAGCGGAGGACCCACAGTCATTTATTGATCGGATGGCCAGGATATGTCGTTCGCTAAGATGCTCTGATGCGAGATAGGTAGAGTTCACGAGTTTTCGTCTGGAAGGTCTTGCTCAGAAGTGGTGTGAGTCTCTAGAGAAGGGCAGAGCCGCAGGTCTTTCTCCTATGACCTAGGCTGAGTTCGTGACGGTGTTTCTTGCTCGTTTTCTTCCGCAGAGCATCAGGGATGCTCGAGCGCACAGTTTTGAGTCGTTACGCCAGACTCCGGGTATGACGGTGGCAGAGTACGATATGCAGTTTACCGAGCTATCTGTGTATGCTCCATATTTGGTGGACACTGAGGAGATGCGGGTCAAGTGGTTTTTCCGAGGTTTGCTTACCCAGTTGTTCCTCGCTATCAGCGCACAGCATTGTGATACATATGCAGCAGCAGTGGACACAGCCCTACTAGTTGAGGAGCGTCTTTCCGAGACGTCAGTCGTTCCGGAACCGAAGAGGGTTCGTACTAGTGTATCAGCACGGAGACAGCCATTTAGGCGCCGTGACAGATTTCATGTAGGTAGTAGAGGCTCGGGACAAGGCCGGTTGTTTAGCTCTTATCCCCAGGAGGGTCAGCATGCGTCATCTGGATGTTTCCGGTACGGGAGTTTCTATCATCGTGTTCGAGATTGTACTGAGCCACGTGAGGACGGGGCAGCCGTACCATATGTTACCTTACCACCTTCTCCAACTCAGAGTGCGTTGCTTCTTGCTCCTGTTGTAGCTCCGCGTCAGACTTATGCTCAGAGAGGTCGTGGTCGCGGAGGGTTTGTTCAGAGAGGATGGGGTAACAGAGGCGGAGGACAGCCAGTTGCAGGTAGGGGGCAGGAACGGGTATTTTCGTTGACTCATCAGGACGCGCAGGCGTCCAATTCAGTGGTTTCAGGTATTCTTTTAGTATACTCTTTTGATGCACACGTGTTGTTTGATCCGGAATCTACGCACTCGTATGTTTCTATACACTTCGTACCGAGATTGGGCAGAGAGTCGTGTTTGCTAGATCAGCCGCTTGTTGTGACCACTCCTGTTGGCGAGTCGTTTGTTGCGCGACACGTGTTTCGGTCGTGTGTTGTCCATATAGAGGATAGAGAGTCGTCCGTCGACTTGATCCTTCTTGAGATGTTGGACTTAGATGTTCTCCTGAGCATGGACTGGTTAGCTACGTGCTATGCATCCGTGGACTGCCTCGAGAAGACAATTAGGTTTTGTTTTCCCAGCGAGTCAGTTCTTGTTGTGCAGGGGGACCGTAGTGCAGCCCCTCACAGTTTGATTTCAGCCCTTTGCGCTAGTCGGCTTTTGAGGAAGGGATGTCGGGTATTCTTAGCTTTCATTCGTGATACCGGAGCCGCAATAGATTCGTTGGACCGGGTTCCTATCATGCGAGAGTTTCCCGACGTATTTCCTGATGAGTTGCCTGGATTGCCGCCGGAGCGTGAGATAGAGTTTTGCATTGATCTGATTCCCGGCACAGGGCCTATTTCTATACCACCTTACCGGATGGCCCCGGCGGAGGTTAAGGAGCTTAAGGATCAACTGCAAGAGTTGCTTGATAGGGGACTTATACGTCCGAGTGTTTCTCCCTGGGGAGCTCCTGTTCTATTCGTCAAGAAGAAGGACGCCAGTTTGAGGTTGTGCATTGATTATCGTCAATTGAACAGAGTGACGATGCGGAATAGGTATCCTTTATCTCACATTGACGATTTGTTTGATCAGCTCCAGGGTGCGGTACATTTTTCTAAGATTGATTTGAGATCAAGTTATCATCAGTTGCGGGTTCGGGATGATGACATTCTGAAGACTGCTTTTCGTACGCGCTACGGGAATTATGAGTTTTTGGTGATGTCGTTCGGACTCACCAATGCCCCAGCAACGTTCATGGATTTGATGAACCAGATTTTTAGGCTGTTTCTCGACCAGTTTATTATTGTGTTTATTGATGACATTCTGGTTTATTCCAAGAGTCGTCAGGAGCATGAGTAGCACTTGAGGATTGCCTTGCAGACATTGAGAGAGCACCAGCTGTTTGCTAAATTCTCGAAGTGTGCCTTCTGGCTTGATAGTGTTGACTTCCTTGGTCATGTGGTTACGGGAGATGGTATTCGTGTGGACCTTGGAAAGATAGAGGCCGTGCAGCTTTGGCCCAGACCTGTATCAGTGACAGAGATCCGCAGCTTTTTGGGCTTAGCCGGTTATTATCGACGTTTTGTTCAGGATTTCTCCCGTATCGCTGCATCGTTGACCGGATTGACCGGAAGGGGGTTCCTTTTCTTTGGACTGAGGCATGCGAGCAGAGTTTTCAGCAGTTGAATACTCGGTTGACGACTGCACCAGTTTTATCTTTGCCTTCTGGATTGGGCGGTTTTGTCGTTTACTGTGATGCTTCGCGAGTGAGGCTCGGTTGTGTTTTGATGCAGCATGATAGAGTTATCGCTTATGCTTCCCGGAAGTTAAAGAAACACGAGCAGAATTATCCCACTCACGATCTTGAGATGGCCGCGATGGTCTTTGCGCTTAAGATTTGGAGACACTACTTGTACGGAGAGTCGTGTCAGATTTTCACAGACCACCAGAGCTTAAAGTACATCTTCCTACAACGAGACCTGAATTTGAGACAGCGCCATTGCATAGAGCTTGTGAAGGATTATGATTGTGAGATCCTTTATTACCCGGGCAAGGTGAATGTGGTAGCCGATGCTTTGAGCCGTAGGCCCAAGGGTAGCTCGTCCCGGTTGAGCACAGTTCAGATACAGTCTTTTGCAGATTGGCAGGTCTTGTGTGACAGCAGAGTACAGTTTGAGTTCACTTCCACTGGGGGCCAGCTTGCTCATGTCTGCCCCCGTCCACTTCTACTAGATCGTATTCGTGAGGCACAGCCCGCCGATGCCCGTTTGTCAGAGATTCGTGAGCATGTTCGGCAGGGTAGAGATTCGGAGTTCTTGATTGATGACCAGGGTGTGCTACATTTTGGGACTCATTTGTGTGTACCTAATACCGATGGGTTGATGCACGAGATCCTAGAGCAGGCACATCATTCAGCTTTTAGTGTTCACCCGGGTTCCACCAAGATGTACCGTAACTTGAGAGATATCTACTGGTGGGCCGGAATGAAGATCGATGTTTCAGATTTTGTTTCGAGGTGCTCGACTTGTCAGCAAGTCAAGGCTGAGCATCAGAGACCGGCCGGAGAGTTGCAGCCTTTACCCGTTCCGGAGTGGAAATGGGAGCAGATTTCCATGGACTTCGTTGTAGGTCTACCCAGGTATAGTCGAGGGTATGACTCTATTTGGGTTATTGTAGACCGGTTGATGAAAGCGGCTCACTTCTTTCCAGTGAAGACCACTTTCGGTTATGCTCAGTTGTACATTGATGAGATTGTGTGTTTGCACGGAGTTCTTTCATGCATTGTATCCGATAGGGGCACCCAGTTCACTAGCCGTCTTTGGCAGAAGCTTCGGGAAGCCTTGGGTACTCGTTTAAGCTTTAGCACCGCTTTCCATCCGTAGACCGATGGTCAGTACGAGCGGACTATACAGACTCTGGAGGATATACTTCGTATGTGCGTGCTTGATTTTGGGGGCAGTTGGGATCACTACTTGCCATTGATAGAGTTCTCCTACAATAACAGTTATCAGGAGACGATCCAAATGGCACCTTTTGAAGCTTTGTATGGTAGGAAGTGTTGATCGCCAGTCTGTTGGACAGAACTCAGCGTGTAACACCTGAGTTTAGGGTTAGCAGTAATTGTGTGTTAATGTGGGGTTTTTGGTAAAGAGTTTACCAAAATGGGTTTCTAGTAATTTATCTGGTTTTATAGTTATTTTTGTAGGAATTTATCTCGACCGCACATACGTATGCACGATAGCTAGGGTTAGACTTAGGGTGACCTAGTTTGGGTGTGCATGGTGGGTTAACCATGTTTAGCCCACCATGGTAGGATTAGGGCCTTGCTTAAGGTAATTGAGTTGATTTTGGAGCAAATGAGTTTAACTAGGATGGTTGGCTTTGACCAAGGGTGCTTAGGATGTTTCAAGTTGACTTGCTAGAGAAAGAGAGAGAGAGAGAGATGTGATGGTTGCCATGATGGTTTAAGGTTGTGTCACACCAAACCTTTTTAGCATGTCTCTTCACACAAATCCCTCTCACTCACACCCTCACATCAGCCCCATTTCCAGCATTTTCAGCACCTAAACACATCAGAACAGCCACCAAAATAACCCCATCAGCTCCTGAAACCAACATCAGCACACATCAGCATGATAAAACCAGTTTCAGCCACCCATTTTTGCTCCAGAACAGCACTCAACTGCTGCACAAACAGCCCCTATCATCATTGCAACAGCCCACTTCTTAAACAACACACACCGTTACACCTTTAGCCTCCAATCCAACATTATAACCTCAGTTCCAGCTCCTTTCTTCAGCACTGCAACAGCAGCAGCTAGTTTCAGCAAGCAATGAAGCAGATCAGCACCTCTTGGTTGGAATTTCAGCTCTTGGGACAGTAGGAACATCACTCCAGCAGCACACCACTCCTTCCTTCTTCTTTCCTCCTTCAACTAGGATCTGTAGAGGTATAATTCCCTTAACCCAACTTCTCTTTGCTCATATTATGGTTTAGTATAGTTTAGTGTTTATATTTGGTAGTTTAGTGTTTGAATTGTGTAGTTTAGTGCTAGTTGTAGAGATTGTTGGATATATATGCCCTAGACGCCTACATTGTATAGGATGCTTGGGATATGTATGTACATGATAGTCTTGCTTGATATGATAGTACGCTATTTGGTTTGACTTTGTCTTAACGTATGATATATTTTACTTGATATTTATATATATATGTTGATAAAGTCCATAGGGTGTTTCTCTGACTACCGGCGTTGTGATGGCAGTCATACTAGTGGGAGCTGGATAGTCAATAGGCACACCCTTAGATGTCCCTGGTCGCAGGAGTATCGAGATTGGGCATCGATACTCCGGAGTAGACTAGTGTATACATATCTAGACCTTGACGAGGGGCGATGGATTGGTCCCGCAACCATTGGTGGTGTTCACCTAAGATTGTATACAGATGCTCACTGGGTGTGAGTACACCGGACAAGACTCGCCGAGAACTGACTGGATGGCATTATACCTAACGTCAGATAGCAGTTCTCAGGTGACATGTGTGCAGATAGTCCGTTGACTTAAGGTCATCATTTGTCTCGTGTGAGTTCCCACTGTGCTTTGATTATTACCCTACAACGGCTCAAAGGAGTCGTGCAAACAGGTTTCAGTTGGGCATGGTCCCGAGCCACGTGGAGGCAGTGAGCGACTGTTAGGGATTCGTCTCTCCCGGTATAGGGAGTTGATATCGAACTATGGTCGGTTGGTCATTACCATAAGTCCCTGGCCAGGGCTGATTGAGAATTACTGATGGAATGATCAGTAGATTCTCGGGCGGTCTTGAACCATACCGACACGACTTGTACGGTTACTAGGGGTCTGATGTCCACCACCTCCCTAGATCATAAATGCGATACTCTTAGACGAACAGACCGGATTCCGCGGATATTGTCACAGACAGGCTCAGTAGGATTTCAGATGGGTTACCTCATCAGCTTTCTTATCGACAACTACCTGGGGACCGTTACGTACAGCTAGTGCCGCTTGCGGTCTGTGGTTAAACCCACTGCCAGCGTAGTAGTTGAGTCTTTAGAGTCCCACACAGAGATTTCCCAAACCCAGGCGAAAGGATATAGAGGTCGTATGGTTTTACGATAAAGGTTCGAACGCGTACGTGTTTAAACGCACGTACGACATTCGGACAGGTTTTACTAGCAGGCTTTGGTTTAAGCCAGATTCTAGTATCAGGTTATTGGATTAATACAGTCTAAAGTTTTTCCGTGTTTTCACGGATGAGAGGGGCGTTCTCGTAATTTTCCGAGAAGCTTCTAGAAGGATGTGACATGGAGGGAGAGGTGGCATTTTCATTTAATGATTTAGTGACTCATTGTGAGTGATTCATCATGTCATTAATGCATTATTAAATGCTTAATGACTCACATAATGAATCACCCACTTGCATTAATGAAACATGATGAATAATCTCATATTATTCATTTCTTTTTATTCGTTATGTTTCATATATCAAGTGAGAAGCTATTTCATTATTATTATTATTATCATTATCATCTTCTCACTCTCTCTCTTCAAGTTCTCTCTCCTTCACCAAACCTAATCCTACCCTCATGAGTTGAGAACAAGGATTAGGAAAGACTAATTACTCCATAACCTATCTCTACATCATCTTAGCTACTCTATTTAGCAACTAGAGAAACTAAGTAACCTCAAGTTTAGAGGTTATAGCTTGGATTAGGGTTCTCGGGTGGATCGTCTATCATGGAAGAAAGCCAAAGAGGACGTGGAGATCCAAAGAGGCCGTAGATAACATTAAGACGAAGGACTAGAACCGTTTGGTATAATCTCTTAACATAGTAGTTTAGAACTCTATAGCTTTTGTTAAAACTTGTTTAGCAAACGATTCATACGGTTATTCGATGTTTAATCATAGAACAAGATTGTTATTCATATTTCCGCCTCCCCATAAGTATTGGGGTGTTGAACATCGACTTACAGTGGTATCAGAGCCTAGCCAAACAGTATTTAACACACTTGCAAATTTGTATGAATTTCGAACGGAAAAACAAACCGGAAAAACCCCGATATCATGTACTTTCTGTCGAATTTTAAATGAGGTCCAAAAATTTTTCAGGGACCTTCAGAATGACCTAAATGAATGTATTAGAACACCCAAGAAAATTGGGCTCATGAATCGGCCATAGCGCCGCGGAACCGCGGCTGATCCTACCGATCCGCCGCGATTCCGCCGCGCTTTGGATGATTCATCATCCCAAGTTTCTTGTGTTGTTTCTCTGTGATATTTGGTGTTTTCTGGTATTTTTTATTTTTTCTCAGGTTTCAGATTTACAGAGAAGTATTGGAGCAAAATTAAATGTGTTTAATCGATCGAAATTATACGGTATTTGCTTGTTTGATTATATCTGTGAAATGTTTTATTTGTTCGTAAACCTCCCCTAACTGCTAGTATGTCGGTTGGCAGGGGGTTGCACATATCTGTGTTGTTATATATAACTGTTTGTGTATATAAACTGTATTGGACTGTTGTGGTGATTAGCCGGGTTTTGTGATGGGTTATTGTATTAATTCATTTGATGTAAATGTAATAAGTTGTAATATTATTTTGCGGAGCACATCCAGGTTGCGGTTGTAGCCACCGTTGTATTATTTCTTTTTACTGTTTTTTGCTCCTAGGATAGACCCAAGGTGGGGTGCACAAACTACCGGGTATTTTGAAGTGTTGGGGCAGACCGCTTCACTTCTGGTACTTGGCGGGTAGTTTGCCGTACCCATAGGGTCTGGGGTGGGAAAATGGCTATTCATCACAACTGTGTAATCCGTCTTTCATTGTAGGCTCAAAAGAAATGCGGATTGCTTGCAAATCCAATATTGTTTATCTGTGATCTGGAATGCCTATTATTGCGTCTGACGAATGTACAATATCTATATATGATAGCTATTTAGACGTCGCTTATGTTTTACACCCGCACTAGCCCAGCCCCCGCTCTGTCGTTAGTTAAGTAACCTAACGGGTGATGACGGGACCCCGTGGCGAATGCAGATGGCATAAGAGGACGTTGTATTTTCGTTGTTATCTGTAATGATAGGTTAAAGATGGGACGCATTATTATTAATGCAAAGAAAATAAAACCTAAACTGAATCGTTGGAACAATTTCTAAAAACCACTCGGTTTTCTTGAAAAAGCAAATTTTAAATGCGGAGCTTAAACCACTCCTTTTAATAAAAGCTATCTTAGTTCCTTCGATCAAATCAAGTTCACTACGTTAACGGTTTTTTGCCAAAAACCAGCCGTAACCCTCAGTCTTTTCAGATAGACAGCACATCGTATTCATGCTATGCTTGTTGGCCTACGTCAAGGCATAGTGTATGGTAGCAGTGTGTGTGCCTATTTGTTGCATAGATAGATGCATTAGTTTAATACAGACATACACCTTGTTGGCCTACGTCAAGGGCTTGTACGATGTATTTAAATTGATCAGGACAACGACGGGTAGAACTTGACTTGCGTCTTATGACTTGTTGGCCTACGTCAAGGTCTATAAGAGCTTGGGGGTAAAAATCACATCGGGAGTTTCAAACATAAAGGAAACTTGCAGATTTAGCTTACCTTCTGGAGTGTGGTGACTAGAGTGGCTTCCATCTAGGGCATCATGCAATGATAGTTGGATCCCGATCTCACTGATGAGTAGGATTACTCTCGGGAATTTCTCTCACTTAACAATCAATGCTATAAACTAAGAAGGTGCCTAGAAAGGTGTTAGAGGGGCTACGCCTCCAGGGAAAAGAGATTCTTTAATTTAGGAACTTCGCGAAAGCGTTGGAAAACCTCCCTCGAAGTACCAACACCAGCCTGGCTGAAAGGTTAAGCAAGAATTGTGACGTGTGATTAAATCCTGACTAGTTCTTCTTTTAGGTTTTGAAGAAGGATTTGAGGAAACAGTGGGAGCCATCCTGTTTAGATAAATTAATAACCAATCTAAACTTGCAAGAGCGTATGCTGAGTGTTTCTTTTCTCTCTCTCTGGCAGCTACCATGACTGGACTAAAACTATTACTTGAAAAGAATATACTGACCGGGCAGAACTATAAAGATTGGCTAAGAAACGTCAATATTGCGCTGACTTATGACAAAGTTGCATATGTTACCTCCGCTGTTCCTCCCCTTATCCCAGGACTAGATTCCTCAGTTGCGGACAAGGAAGTTCGCAAAACCTGGGATCTAGACTGTGAGCGAGCTAAGTGTATCGTGCTGGCGTACATGAACAATGAACTCCAGAAACAGCACGAGAGTATGGATATTATATCCATATTCCTCCATTGCAAGGAATTGTATGGCGAACACTCCCGTATCGCGAGGTACGAAACCTCAAGGAAACTCTTCCAGATGAGGCTAGCTCCAGGATCGCCTGTTGGAGAGCACGTCCTCAAAATGATCACCCTCATTGAGGAACTCGCAAACCTGGGATGCGTGCTAGAGAATGATTTGTATATCGACTTGATTTTGCAGTCCCTTCCCCACACCTTCTCTCAGTTCGTGCTGAACTTCAACATGCACGAAATGGAAGCGGATCTTCCAAAACACCTCAATATGTTGAAGGTAGCAGAGACCTCCTTGAAAAAGGAGAAGACCCCCGTTCTATATGTTGGCCAATCATCTTCTTCTAAATCTAAAGCGAAAGCTAAAGGGAAGAAGAAGATGAAAGCCACCAAACCGAAGGGTGGGGTCAAGAAGGTGCAGGGAACGAACAAGGCAGGAAGGGTGAAGGCAGAAAAGAACGAATGCTTCTATTGTCACAAGCAAGGGCACTGGAAGAAGGATTGTCAGGCCTTCAAAGCCAAGGACATGAAGCAAGCTGTTGCTTCTGTTTCAGGTGTGTTCGTAATCGAAAATTGTCTTTCAGTAAACTCTACTTCATGGGTACTTGATACCGGTTCTGGTTCTCATATCTGTAATTCTTTGCAGGATATGAGAAATAGTAGAGTACTGGGGGCAGGTGATATGACTCTCCGGATGGGCAATGGAATGCATGTAGATGCAGTTGCAATAGGGGAATATCACCTAGGGTTGAATAGTGGACACATTTTGGTATTGTACAACTGTTTTTGTATTCCCAGTATGTTGTGTAATATTATATCAGTATCTTTGTTGTCTAATAAAGGATATAATTTTGCGCTTGAAAGAAATGTCATGAACATTCTCCTAAATCAAGAACTGATTGGGTTTGGCACACTGGAAAACGGCATATACATACTTAATCAACCTCAAATTTTCAATATTCAAAACACGCGTAAACGAAAGGCTCCAGATTCGAATCAAGCCTTCCTATGGCATTGTAGACTTGGTCATATAAATGAAACAAGGTTGTCTAAGTTACATAAAGATGGATATCTAGATCCGTTTGAATATTCATCATATGCAACTTGTCAATCATGTATCAAAGGAAAAATGACCAAATCTCCATTCACCGGACACGGAGAAAGAGCCACTGAACTCTTGGGTCTAGTACACAGTGATGTATGTGGTCCGATGTCTACGCATGCACGAAGCGGTCACTCCTACTTCATAACTTTTACTGATGACTTCTCTAGGTATGGACATATATTCTTAATGAAACATAAATCCGAGGCCTTTGAGAAGTTTAAGGAGTATAAAAATGAAGTAGAGAAACAGACTGGTAAAAGCATCAAGACACTTCGATCTGATCGAGGTGGAGAATACTTAAGTACCAGTTTCCTTTAATACTTAAAAGAGAATGGAATTCTCTCTCAGCTTACTCCGCCTTATACACCTCAGCATAATGGTGTATCAGAAAGGAGGAATCGCACGCTATTAGATATGGTGCGTTCAATGATGAGTAGTGCTGAGTTGCCACTTTCCTTCTGGGGATTTGCTCTAGAATCAGCCGCATACCTATTGAATAGAGTTCCAACTAAGTCTGTACCTACCACTCCATATGAAATGTGGTGTGGGAAGAGACCATATCTCAAGTATATCAAGATATGGGGGTGTCCGGTATATGTTAAGAAGCATAATCCGGACAAGCTCGAGGCACGATCGGTTTTGTGCAAGTTTGTAGGATACCACAAGCATTCAAGGGGGTATATGGTCTACCACACTGAAGAACAAAAGGTGTTTGTCACTCGCCACATTGTCTTCTTAGAAAGCGAATTTCTTGCAAAAGAAATTAGTGGGAGTGCGGTAGAACAGGAAGAAATTCCAGAACCTCAAACTGCAACCGAGGACTTAGAAGAATCTCAGATTTCAATAGAACATGAAGAACCAACGCCACTCCGCAGATCTAGTAGGCTTTCTCATCCTCCTGAAAGATACTATGGTTTTCTTCTTGATGGGGATCGAGAGGATTGCATCATCGATGATGATGAGCCTACTAGTTTTCAGCAGGCTATCACGAGTAGCGACTCAGTGAAGTGGCTGGATGCTATGAGATCCGAAATGGAATCCATGTACACCAATAAAGTATGGACTTTAGAAGTTGCTCCTCCTGGGGTAAAACCAGTTGGGTGCAAATGGATCTTCAAAAATAAGATTGGTACATTTGAACAAGTGGAAACCTACAAAGCTAGACTAGTAGCAAAAGGTTTTCGTCAAAGACCAGGATTGGACTATGATGAAACTTTTTCACCAGTAGCTATGCTTAAATCCATTCGGATCATGCTTGCCATTGCTACCTTCCATGACTATGAAATCTGGCAAATGGATGTAAAAACAGCTTTTCTAAATGGACATCTAGAAGAGAGTGTTTACATGGATCAACCAGAAGGTTTCTTAGACAGTGGGAGCAGCGGAAGAGTGTGCAAATTGCTTAAATCCATTTATGGGTTAAAGCAAGCATCGCGGAGTTGGAACATCTGCTTTGATAAAACAGTCAAGGAATTTGACTTTATCAAAAATGTAGATGAACCATGTATTTATAGGAAGATTGTAGAAGGAGCAGTAGTCTTCCTCGTTTTATACGTCGACGACATACTACTGATAGGGAATGATATCCCTATACTACAATCAGTAAAGCTCTTCTTATCACAAAAATTCTCCATGAAAGACTTGGGAGATGCATCATACATTCTGGGCATTAAGATCTATCGTGATAGATCTAATAGAACATTGGGACTTTCACAGTCCAGGTATATAGACACTATACTAAAAAGATTTAGTATGGAAGATTCCAAGCGCGGCAATATGCCCTCTTGTCACGAAATCACCCTCTCTAAAGAGATGTCTCCAAAGACTGATGAAGAGAGGGCTCGCATGGGCATTATACCCTACGCTTCGGCGGTAGGATCAATAATGTATGCGATGTTATGTACCAGACCGGATGTAGCTTATGCACTTAGTGTAGTAAGCAGGTATCAGTCTGACCCAGGTGAGAAACATTGGATAGCGGTGAAGAACATTCTCAAGTACCTGAGAAGGACTAAGGAGATGTTCTTGATTTACGGTAATGGGGACCTCTAGGTAGAGGCTTTTACCGACTCCGTCTTCCAAAGTGACAAAGATGATTGTAAATCCATTTCGGGTTTTGTGTTTACCCTCAATGGTGGGGCGGTATGTTGGAAAAGTTCCAAACAAGATACCGTCGCAGACTCAACTATGGAGGCTGAGTATATAGCTGCTAGTGAAGCCGCAAAAGAGGCCGTCTGGATGAGGAAGTTCATTTCTGAACTTCAGGTGGTTCCGTCCATTGCCAATCCAATACCTTTGTATTGCGATAACAATGGCGCTGTAGCTTTAGCGAAAGAACCAAGGTCCCATCAGAAATCCAGGCATATCTTAAAGCGGTTTCACCTGATCAGGGAGATCGTGGATCGTCGGGAGATCGAGATACGGAGAGTGGACACAAAAGACAACACGGCAGATCCATTCACCAAGGCCATTCCTCAAGTACAGTTCGAGAGGTTATTTGAGATGTTGGGCATGCGGTACGCCAGCAACTGGATCTGGTAGAGACAGTGGGTACTCATTGCAGCAATTATAGGCCTTAGTGCAAGTGGGAGATTGTTGGATATATATGCCCTAGCCTACATTGTATAGGATGCTTGGGATATGTATGTACATGACAGTCTTGCTTGATATGATAGTACGCTATTTGGTTTGACTTTGTCTTAACGTATGATATATTTTACATAGTATTTATAGATATATGTTGATAAAGCCCATAGGGTGTTTGTCTGACAACCGACGTTGTGATAGCAGTCATACTAGTGGGAGATGGATAGTTAATAGGCACACCCTTACATGTCCCTGGTCGCAGGAGTATCGAGATTGGGCATCGATACTCCGGAGTAGACTAGTGTATACATATCTAGACCCTGACGAGGGGCGATGGATTGGTCACGCAACCATTGGTGGTGTTCACCTAAGATTGTATACAGATCCTCACTGGGTGTGAGTACACCGGACAGGACTCACCGAGAACTGACTGGATGGTATTATACCTAACGTCAGATAGCAGTTCTCAGGTGACATGTGTGCAGATAGTCCATTGACTTAAGGTCATCATTTGTCTCGTGTGTGTTCCCACTGTGCTTTGATTATTACCCTACCACGGCTCAAAGGAGTCGTGCAAACAGGTTTCAGTTGGGCACAGTCCCGAGCCACGTGGAGGCAGTGAGCGACTGTTAGGGATTCGTCTCTCCCGGTATAGGGAGTTGATATCGCACTATGGTCGGTTGGTCATTACCATAAGTCCCTGACAAGGGCTGATTGAGAATTACTGATGGAATGATCAGTAGATTCTCGGGTGGTCTTGAACCATACCGACACGACTTGTACGGTTATTAGGGGTCTGACGTCCACCACCTCCCTAGACCATAAATGCGATACTCTTAGACGAACCGACCGGACTGCGCGGATATTGTCACAGACAGGCTCAGTAGGATTTCAGATGGGTTACCTCATCAGCTTTCTTATCGACAACTACCTGGGGACCGTTACGTACAGCTAGTGCCGCTTGCGGTCTGTGGTTAAACCCACTGCCAGCGTAGTAGTTGAGTCTTTAGAGTCCCACATAGAGAATTCCCAAACCCAGGCGAAAAGATATAGAGGTCGTATGGTTTTACGACAAAGGTTCGAACGCGTACGTGTTTAAACGCACGTACGGCATTCGGACAGTTTTTACTAGCAGGCTTTGGTTTAAGCCAGATTCTAGTATCAGGTTATTGGATTAATACAGTCTAAAGTTTTTCCGTATTTTCATGGATGAGAGGGGCGTTCTCGTAATTTTCCGAGAAGCTTCTAGAAGGATGTGACATGGAGGGAGAGGTGGCATTTTCATTTAATGATTTAGTGACTCATTGTGAGTGATTCATCATGTCATTAATGCATTATTAAATGCTTAATGACTCACATAATGAATCACCCACTTGCATTAATGAAACATGATGAATAATCTCATATTATTCATTTCTTTTTATTCATTATGTTTAATATATCAAGTGAGAAGCTATTTCATTATTATTATTATTATCATTATCATCTTCTCACTCTCTCTCTTCAAGTTCTCTCTCCTTCACCAAACCTAATCCTACCCTCATGAGTTGAGAACAAGGATTAGGAAAGACTAATTACTCCATAACCTATCTCTACATCACCTTAGCTACTCTATTTAGCAACTAGAGAAACTAAGTAACCTCAAGTTTAGAGGTTATAGCTTGGATTAGGGTTCTCGGGTGGATCGTCTATCACGGAAGAAAGCCGAAGAGGACGTGGAGATCCAAAGAGGCCGTAGATAACATTAAGATGAAGGACTAGAACCGTTTGGTATAATCTCTTAACATAGTAGTTTAGAACTCTATAGCTTTTGTTAAAACTTGTTTAGCAAACGATTCATACGGTTATTCGATGTTTAATCATAGAACAAGATTGTTATTCATATTTCCGCCTCCCCATAAGTATTGGGGTGTTGAACATCGACTTACAGAGATTTGGGTGGGATTGAGTCAAGTAATGGTTTTAATGGTTAGTATAACCTTAGTAAGTGCTGTTAAGGCTATTGGAACCAAGATTTATCCAAGATTACACCGGAGTAACCAATTTGCCCGACTTGGCGTAAATTGGCGATTTTAGGGACTTTTGAGCCTCTGTGGGATCTGCTGTTGACCCGAACCTCAAATCATAAATTTGTGAAGACTGTAGCACAGTGACCTTAGCAGACACACACACACACAGAGTACGGGGACCCACCTACAAATTGAGGCCGCCGGTTTATTCCTTCTGGCCGCAAATTGCGGCCAGAACAGGGGCTAGGATGTTGGGTTTTTGGCTGTAGGGTATTTCTGGGTAGCTTAGGCTTTTGGTATCTGTAACTTTTGCAGTTTGGCTCAGAGGCAAAATATGGAGCTATAAACGCATTTTCGATGTTTTAAACCTTGTGCGACACGCGCATGATCCACGTGGTTCTGTGGCGCGCTGCACGCCACAGCGCATCGAAGATGGTTCTGGTGAGTTCACGCGCGTCGCGATGTGTCGTATGCACACGCATTTAGGTTCACACACACATATCCTTTCTGCGATAATTATACGATTTTGGTGATTCTTGTGGGTTGGTGTTAGGGAATGTTAGTAATAGTTAGTGTTAGTTATATGTATGCCCTAGAGGCCATTACTATACATAGGATGTATATTGTAGTGGATGCTGGGACATATATAGGGAGGACTTTCTTGCTCGACATGATAGTATGCTATCTGGTTGCTCTTTACCTTAACGTGTACACTGATTGTCTCCCTGTTACATGTTGGTAAAGCCCTTAGGATCTGTACTTGACTACCTAGACTATGATGCGGATCATACTAGTGGGGACATGGTAGTCCATAAGTACATCCTTCAAAGTCCCTAGTCGTGGGTGTATCGAGACGGGGCATCGATATACCAGAGTAGACTAGCGTATACCTTCTCGACCCATACAGATGGGCGATGGATGATCCCATATCCATTGGTGTTTGACATCAGAGATGATATACGGGTGCTCAGTAGAGACTGGGTACACTGGACGGACTCGCCGAGAACTCCCAGATGGTATTATACCTCACGTCAGATGGCAGTTCTCTGGTGACACTGGTACAGAGTAGTCTGTTGACCCGAGATCGTCATAGAGTCTTGTATGGTTCCCACTGTGCTTTGATTTCCATCTTACCACGTCCAAGAGGGCGTGCAAAACGGTGGTTTTTGGGTACAGTCCCGAGTCACATGGAGGCAATGAGCGATAGGAGGGGATTCGTCTCTCCCGGTATAGGGAGTTGATATTGCGCTGTGTTCGATTGGCTATAACAGGAAATCCCTGGCCAGGGTTGTTGAGATTTACTGGTAAGTGTTACCAGTAGTTTCTCGAAAAGTTATAGACCTCATATCGACACGACTTATCGAGCTATTGGGGTCTGACGTTTACCACCCCTAGGCGAGATATGCGACATATCAGACGATCAGACCGGACTGTACGGTAGTGTTACTGGTCGGATTCACTGGAGTGTGAGCGGGCTTGCTCGTCGATCTTCAGATCGCTCAATACCCGGGTGGCCGTTACGTTTAGCAGACCGCTTGCGGCTTGTGGATGCTTGATATGATCATCATCTGCTGCCGGCGTATTGACGAGTCTTTAGAGTCCTACACAGAGGTTTCCTGGCTCAAGCGAAACGAAATAGGAGCGCATATGAGATATGTGCGGGACCGAGAATAATGCGTGTATGTGATACCGTATTTCATTCTCGCGATGAATGTGTCGAATGGTTATATGCGATATAACCTAGTTATCGAATCGAGGGTTGATTCGATAAGCCGATACATTGGATACTAGTCGGTTATATGCGATATGACCGGATCGCTAAATCAAGTGTTGATTTAATGATTTAATGCATAATTATATATTTGATATATTACTTTGCGTTAACTAGTATTGGTTCACTTAAGATGGATTTTCTCACTCGGATGTGCGCATTGTATATGCGATATACTTTTGTGCACTTGATTGTATCATGATTGATGATACATGTTATGCTAGGGTTTTTGTGTAAAGATCAAACCATGGTTACATGATTATGGTTAGGGTTTTGTTTTATTCACTTATTTATTTATCCATTTCATTTTGGAAAATAAATGAGAAGAGAAAAGAATGGTGGCTTTATTTGTTATTTAGTTGAAGCTTCATGAAGCTTTGACTTTGTCCACCATTCTTATCTCATCCTTAACCCTAACCATTCCTTTAACCCTTGGTTAATTCTCTACACATAACCATAGTTAGGATTATGATAAGTTTGGATATTCTTTTCTTTTTTAAATAACTTATCATAATTTCTTTCTTCTTCTTCTTCATCTTCTTCCATGAAGAAACCTCCACTTCATCAATGGTGATTGATGAAGATGAGTGAGAAATTCAATTCTAAAGTCTACCCACTTCCTATTTCTTCATCGTCTACCTCTTGCCAAGTAGTAGAGTGTGTTTCCTTCACAAGTTTTTAGGGCTTGGTGAAGGTGGAGCTTGATTTAGCGATGCCTCGACGTAGATCATCTTCGGCATGGACATCGACGACCTAGCTCGCTCTTTCTCCGACGAAGCCGACGTTTGAGCCCGGATTTGATTTGGACAGCGGAGAGGACCTCATTGCGGAGCTATGGAGGTGGAGCACCGGATCTACAAAGGTTGTATTTCCGTATCTTGTAGTTAAGTGTTAACTAGTTAGCTTTTTCGCCTAGTTTTCTAGCAAACGATCCGTAGTCGGGTCTCTCGGCACCTAGAATTTTTGAAATTGCCATGGTCGATGGCTTGTGAGACCTCACTAGTGTGCCTAGGACCCCTACAGTGGTATCAGAGCCTAGCTAGAGCCTTAGGCGATGCGTAGACGGAGTTAGAAGTCCGATCGACCCGAAACCCCGACTTTAAAATGCTCTCTGGACTTTTTTGTAAAATGTGGATTTTTGCAAATTAAAAATATGCAGAAAAATCAGCAGGAAAATCTAAGAATTACGATGCAAAAATTACCTAATGATCTTTCTAAAGTGCGGCGGAACCGCGGCATTAGCGTGCTAATGCGGCCCTTCCGCGGCCCTTTTGTCTTATCTTCCATTGGATTTTGCACAGTAACTCCTATTTTTCAGTGTTGGTTTTCCTGGGAATTTTTAATATGCAGTAAACAGTTGAGCATTTTTGGGTTGTATTGGGAATCAAAGATTCGATCGGGGTTTCAAATTTTGTCTGTGTGGCTTTCCGGATAAATTTTAGAATATGTTAAAAAAGTTCGACCGGATATAAATACCCAATTTTTCCCCTGTCGGGAAATTTCCAAGTGTTGGATTTTTTCGTAGTTTAACGACGTTCTAAGTAGTGCAAGTAACGCGATGGTCCCTCTAGAAGACAACAAACCTTAACTCGATTATGTGACCGTCTTGAACTGCCCTTTGAACCTTCGGGTTTGGGGCAGTACGGCGTGCCACATGTGAGGCGTTGGCTTGACCCTTCTACGGCTGGACCGTTGGTACTGAGGCACGAACTGAATGTTGTTAGACTTGTTTCATGTGTTGATCTGTATCGGGAAAACTTGGGTGTTCGATTGTTCGATCGGAAAGTTTAACATTTTCTGTTTATCTGGAATGTGATACAATAATTGGAATTCACAAATAGTTATGAGATAACTGAATGAATGTTATAAACATAGCAGTTTAGTCTCACTTGATCGGTTGCCACGGAATTTTGATGTGATCAAAAGTCCGTCGCAATCACGTAGCGTACGCGGATACTCGCCGGATAAACTTAATAGACAGCTTCATTCCATAGCCCCGACCAAGTGACTGTAGGAGAACCCCGTCGCCGAAAGCATCCGTTCGGGTGCTCCCGGTAACGGTGTTCCGCCTTGGTGCACTTCGTCGACGGTATCGGGGGTGCGACTGTCTACTGAAGTTTGCGACGAGCATTCGATCAGGATGTCGGGAATCTTGTTGAATTACCCGACTTGATATTGAAAAGTGTTTTCGATAATGAGACTAAAATGCGGGGTTTGTAATTGTTAGGCATGCGATGTCTAAGTAATTCATTTGGTCAGGCATGCGATGTCTGAGGTGGTTGCGGATTCCAACTGTTGTAGTTTTACACTTTCTTTTCTGTGATCGTAAGTGTAATATGTTCATATCGCCGGTTTCGTTGCTATACGTCAACGACAATTGGGGTATGCATACTTACTTACGTTGATGACATGTGATGTTATGTGTTGCTGGATATGTTTTATTGGATCGTCGTGTTTGAATAGCCGGGGGTTTTTATGTGAGATGAGTGTTTTTCATTTTCATTCATGTAAAAACTTGTATGTAATATTCTTTTTATTGGGGCACTTCCAGGTTGCGGAAGTTGTCACCGTTTGTATATTATTTACTTTTCCGCACTAGGATAGACCCAAGGAGGGGAGCACAAGTAACCGGGTTCTGGAGTCCAGTGGGAGACCAACTCGAGGAGTCGAGTCCGGGTCTCCTAACTCTAGAATTGGCAGGGTTGCTTGCCGCTCTCGTAGGGGTCTAGGGGTGTGGGTTTGGCTATTCATCACGACCGTGTAATCCGTGTTTTATACTGGCTCGTATTGAAAACACGGACGTCCTAGTATATCCAATATTTCATATGTTTCTTCTGCTGCGATATCTGTGATGTGATCATGTGATGTTCTATGATAGATACAGTATATAATATATATGATATATTATATAGGCGTTACTTATGTTTTACACCCGCGCTAGCCCTGCCCCGCTCTGCCGTTAGTTACCTAACCTAACGGTGCACGAGGGGACATCGAGGCGAATGCGGATGGCATAAGTGTACGTCGTATTTATCTGTGATGTTTAGGTACATAATAGATGGGACTTCATTAATGTGATTAATGAAATAAAAGAAACCTAAGATGTTGTAGAATCGAATTTCAAAATAAAACAGGTAGCTACAGTTCTTGCTTTGCACAGCGGTATATGCGATATATCCTGCACCTTATTCGATGAGGAAAGGACCGAGATCCCTTCACCGGGAGTGACTCCTTTAGCAATAACTGGCAGATGCTACACCCTCGGTTTGTCTTTTGATTGCTTTTAAGAGTTTTTGCTTTGCACAGTGATATATATGATATATCCCGCACCTCATTCGACGAGGAAAGGACCGACGATCCCTTCACCGGGAGTGACTCTTTTAGCAAAACTAGAAAAGCCTCAAAAACACTCCATTTTAAAATCATTTGATTCTACAACGATATCAAGTTCATTACGCAATAGGTTTTCAGAAAAACCTGTCGTAGCCCTCCGTCATTTCAGATAAGTGCTGTTTAGTATTCGTGCTGCGTTTGTTGGCCTCCGTCAAGGCGCAGTGTGCGGTAGCTAACCAGTATTTATCTGCTTATGCATATGATGCAGATTGAGTTAGGGTAGTCGTGCGGCCTTGTTGACCTCTGTCAAGGGTCGTGCGGGTGGGTTTAATTCGATCAGGAAATGACGGGTTGAACTTGACTAGTAGCCTATGGTTTGTTGACCTCCGTCAAGGTCATAGGGTGCTAGGGGCAAAATATTATCGGGAATTTCAAGTGTTGAAATTTGCAATGAGATTGCATACCTTCTATGAGATAGTTGGATCCCGATACCCGCTGCGAGTAAGAGTTACTCCTGGGAGAGTTTTACACATTGCAATTAGCCGATCAAGTAGGTGTCTAGAAAGGTGTTAACGAGGTTACGCCTCTGGGAAAACGAGGTTTACATTAATTAGGTTCGTGCGAAAGCACGGGGGACCTCCCTCAAAGTACCGACACTGGCCTGGCTGAAAGATTGGCGAACTTGTAGTGTGTAATTAATCCCGGCTAGTCTTTCCTTTTAGGGTTTGAAGGAAGATTTGATAAAAAGCAGTGGGAGCCATCCTGATTAGATAAAATAATAACCAATCTATTCTTGCAAGAGCGAACGCTGAGTGTTTTCTTCTCTCTCTCTCCTGGTAGCGACCATATCACGCCTTAATCAAGATGAAAATACGGATTATTGACCGAACCTGCTTGTTATACTGAGCTGGGGAACGTTGGTCCCGCTCCAACTTATAATAGTTATAAGACAGAGCAGGAAATTGGGGATTACCAGAATTCCCGTGCCGCCCAAACGAAGAGAGTGCATGATGATGCATCATCTTCGGGTGTGTTCATTACAAAGAACTGTTTCTCTGTATCCTCTACGTCCTGGGTATGTGATACCATATCAGGATCCCAGATATGTAATCAGTTACATAGGGCTACAGAAAGGTAGAGAACTGAGAACGGGTGATAAGTTTCATGAGGCAGAAAACGGGGCAAGAGTTGCAGCCAAGTCTGTTGGTCACTGTCACCCTGTATTACAATACATTGATTCTGAACGAATATTATTAGATACCGAACCTGATATACAAAATCATATCTGTCTCTTTATTAGTAAAGAAACGGTAAAATTTTGTATTGTTGGATAATGTTTTGAACATTTCCTATATCAAAAGTTGATCGATTCAGGCACGTTATCTAAAAGCATTAATGTTCTAAATCAAACTACAGTTCTTAGTATATGGAACACACACAAGAGGAAGAGTTCAGAAATGAACGGATTCTTCTTGAGGTATTGTAGACTAGGTCAGATCAATGTGACCCGACTAGCTGAAGTTACATTTAGATGTATATTTAAATGAGTTTGAATTTACATCTTGTGAAACTTGCCAGTCATGTCACAGAGATAAGTTGACCACAGCTCTGTTTATTGGAAATAGAGAAAGAGTTAGTAAACTCTTGGGATGATACATGTTGATGTATAAAGGTCCCCTGTCTACATATGCCAAGACCGGTTCTTTGTACTTCATTACATTCTCTGATAATCTCTCAAGATTCAGACATATGTTCCTGTTGAAACACAAGTCCGAACCTTTTGAGATATTCACAGAATATGATTTAGAAGTAGAGAACCAAAATACGGGTAAAAGTATTATGTCCTATGATGAGATCAGAGAGGAGAATACTTGTGCATGGAATTCCTGGACTATTCTAAAGGAGAATGAGATTCTCTCTCAGCATTACTCCTCTGTATACACCATAGCACGATGGTATATCGGGGCGGAGCAGATACACCCTATTTGATATGGTGTGCTCTATGATGAGTACTACTGAGTTACCTATTTCTTTTTGGGAGTTATGCACTTGAGAAGATGCATACCTATTGAATAGGGTTCAAATCAAATCAGTTGCCTACCTCTTCATATGTGATATGGAAAGGGAAGAGCCCATATCTTAAGTTGGTTAAGATTTGGGGTTGTCCGGGCTATGTCTAAAAGCAAAATCCGGACAAGCTCGAGGCAAGGACTGTTATGTAGAACTGGAAATGTTCCAGCTATACAAACTGCAGCTGATGATTTGAAAGAACCAAAGGATTCAATAGTTACCAATGAACCTCAGCCTCTCCGCCGATCTTGTAGGGTTCCTCACCCACCTGAGAGATACTTCATTTTCTCTATGACAGTGGGAGCGAGGATTGCATCATGAGATGATGACCCAACTAGCTTCGAGCAGGCCATCGAGAGTAAGACTCTGTAAGAATGGCTGGATGTTTAGCGATCTGAGATGGAATCCTTATACACCAACAAAGTATGGACTTTGGTTGCTATATCTGAAGGGTTAAATCCCCATCAGGAGCAAGTATATCTTGAGAAGATTACTTGGTGTACATCGAAAAGTTGAGACTTTCAAAGCTAGACTTGTTAAAAGTTTGCATCATTTACCAGGCGTGGATTATGATGAAACCTTTTTCAAGTAACCAAGCTTAAGTCCATGCAGATCCTACTTGCCACGGCTACATACCATGACTACGATATCTGGTGGTTGGGTGTCTTGACTGCTTTTCTAAATGATGATTTGGAAGAGAGCGTCTATAAGTACACAGCCAGAGGGCTTCGTAGACAGTGGGAGCAGCGGAAACGTGTGCAAGATGCTTTATAGGATAAAGCAGGCATCGCGGAGTTGGAACATCTGTTTTGATGAAGTAGTCAAAGAGTTTGATATCATCAAAATGGTAGATGAACCTTGTATATACAAAAAGGTAGTAGGGAGTATGGTAATGATCCTCGTAGAGTACGAGGATGACATACTCTTGATAGGGAAGGAGTTTCCTATGCTACGCTCGATCAATCTCCGCTTATCACCATGATTCTCCATATAGGATCAAAGTGATACCTCCTAAATCCTGGATTTTGGATCTATGAGATAGATCTAATTGGATGTTAGGATACTCACTAGTTGTAGTGAGATAGTATCAATTGACCCTGGGGAGAATCACTGGAATGGTTCCAGGATGATAAAACGACTGAATGTCAGTCACAGGCATTGTCTTTACCCTAAGTAAAGGGACGGTATGTTGGAAGAGTTCCAAGCTAGATACCGTGACATACTAGACGATAAAGGCAGGATACATCGCTACTTAAGATGCTACCAAAGAGGCTGTTTGGGTGTATATTTGTTCATGAGATGAACTTTGTTCCTCCCATTGTGTGACAATGGAGTTGTGGCTTATGCCAAGGAACGCCGGTCCCATCAGTGATCCAGACATATTCTATGGCAGTATCACTTGATCATGGAGATGGTTGATCTCCAGGGAGATCGAGGTTTGGAGAGTAGACTCAGAGGACAAACACAGCGGATCCACTCACAAAGGCCTGTTCCCAGAGAGAGACTTTTATGGGATGGTTGAGTATGAGATGCTGCAACCACTGCTACAGATGGCCCTAGTGCAAGTGGGAGATTGTTAGTTATATGTATGCCCTAGAGGCCATTACTATACATAGGATGTATATTGTAGTGGATGCTGGGACATATATAGGGAGGACTTTCTTGCTCGACATGATAGTATGCTATCTGGTTGCTCTTTACCTTAACGTGTACACTGATTGTCTCCCTGTTACATGTTGGTAAAGCCCTTAGGATCTGTACTTGACTACCTAGACTATGATGCGGATCATACTAGTGGGGACATGGTAGTCCATAAGTACATCCTTCAAAGTCCCTAGTCGTGGGTGTATCGAGACGGGGCATCGATATACCAGAGTAGACTAGCGTATACCTTCTCGACCCATACAGATGGGCGATGGATGATCCCATATCCATTGGTGTTTGACATCAGAGATGATATACGGGTGCTCAGTAGAGACTGGGTACACTGGACGGACTCGCCGAGAACTCCCAGATGGTATTATACCTCACGTCAGATGGCAGTTCTCTGGTGACACTGGTACAGAGTAGTCTGTTGACCCGAGATCGTCATAGAGTCTTGTGTGGTTCCCACTGTGCTTTGATTTCCATCTTACCACGTCCAAGAGGGCGTGCAAAACGGTGGTTTTTGGGTACAGTCCCGAGTCACATGGAGGCAATGAGCGATAGGAGGGGATTCGTCTCTCCCGGTATAGGGAGTTGATGTTGCGCTGTGTTCGATTGGCTATAACAGGAAATCCCTGGCCAGGGTTGTTGAGATTTACTGGTAAGTGTTACCAATAGTTTCTCGAAAAGTTATAGACCTCATATCGACACGACTTATCGAGCTATTGGGGTCTGACGTTTACCACCCCTAGGCGAGATATGCGACATATCAGACGATCAGACCGGACTGTACGGTAGTGTTACTGGTCGGATTCACTGGAGTGTGAGCGGGCTTGCTCGTCGATCTTCAGATCGCTCAATACCCGGGTGGCCGTTACGTTTAGCAGACCGCTTGCGGCTTGTGGATGCTTGATATGATCATCATCTGCTGCCGGCGTATTGACGAGTCTTTAGAGTCCTACACAGAGGTTTCCTGGCTCAAGCGAAACGAAATAGGAGCGCATATGAGATATGTGCGGGACCGAGAATAATGCGTGTATGTGATACCGTATTTCATTCTCGCGATGAATGTGTCGAATGGTTATATGCGATATAACCTAGTTATCGAATCGAGGGTTGATTCGATAAGCCGATACATTGGATACTAGTCGGTTATATGCGATATGACCGGATCGCTAAATCAATTGTTGATTTAATGATTTAATGCATAATTATATATTTGATATATTACTTTGCGTTAACTAGTATTGGTTCACTTAAGATGGATTTTCTCACTCGGATGTGCGCATTGTATATGCGATATACTTTTGTGCACTTGATTGTATCATGATTGATGATACATGTTATGCTAGGGTTTTTGTGTAAAGATCAAACCATGGTTACATGATTATGGTTAGGGTTTTGTTTTATTCACTTATTTATTTATCCATTTCATTTTGGAAAATAAATGAGAAGAGAAAAGAATGGTGGCTTTATTTGTTATTTAGTTGAAGCTTCATGAAGCTTTGACTTTGTCCACCATTCTTATCTCATCCTTAACCCTAACCATTCCTTTAACCCTTGGTTAATTCTCTACACATAACCATAGTTAGGATTATGATAAGTTTGGATATTCTTTTCTTTTTTAAATAACTTATCATAATTTCTTTCTTCTTCTTCTTCATCTTCTTCCATGAAGAAACCTCCACTTCATCAATGGTGATTGATGAAGATGAGTGAGAAATCCAATTCTAAAGTCTACCCACTTCCTATTTCTTCATCCTCTACCTCTTGCCAAGTAGTAGAGTGTGTTTCCTTCACAAGTTTTTAGGGCTTGGTGAAGGTGGAGCTTGATTTAGCGATGCCTCGACGTAGATCATCTTCGGCATGGACATCGACGACCTAGCTCGCTTTTTCTCCGACGAAGCCGACGTTTGAGCCCGGATTTGATTTGGACAGCGGAGAGGACCTCGTTGCGGAGCTATGGAGCTGGAGCACCGGATCTACAAAGGTTGTATTTCCGTATCTTGTAGTTAAGTGTTAACTAGTTAGCTTTTTCGCCTAGTTTTCTAGCAAACGATCCGTAGTCGGGTCTCTCGGCACCTAGAATTTTTGAAATTGCCATGGTCGATGGCTTGTGAGACCTCACTAGTGTGCCTAGGACCCCTACAGTTAGAATAGCCTAATTAGGTATGGTTAGGACCAAGTTAACCTAGGAAACAACAGATTACACAAAAATACCCTAAGTTTTCTATTGGTACAAAACTTGATGTTTCTGAGCAAAACATAGCTTTTTGAGATCTGCTGCTACCCTTGTAGGTTCAGAATAAAATTGAGTGGACCATAGCCTACTGGTGACACACTGACCCAACTACCAGAGCCCGAACCCACCACCTTCAACCCAGGCAGCCAGAAAATTCATTCTGGCCGCAAATTGCGGCCAGACTAGGGAGTTAGGTCCTAGGGTTTTTTCTGTAGGTGTCTGCTACATTTTATAGGTCTCTGGTATACTTAGTTTTGCAATATTTTGATCTGGGTAAAATATGGGGCACTATATTGTTTTCTGGTGTTTTTGGTTTGCGCACGCGTGTGGTTCTGTGGTTCGGCGTATCGCGGCGTATCGGGTTAAGCGCTAGGCACATACACGCACGTTTCAGCATATCGCACACACGCGCGTCAATTCGTGACACGAGTTCTCGTTTTGTTTTATCGCGTATGCGAGATTTTGATTATATTTGGATTCTTGTGTAAATTCCAGGTTCGCAGGCGGGTACGTCAGACACCGCCGGGAAAGGGAAGCAGGTGGTCGGCTATATTTAGCACACGACCAGGTGAGTAGATTTAACATCTACGGGGAAATCGCCTGTATGGCGTTAAGCGTCAGGGCGTAGTAGGATGTTTAGTTTTATATGTTCATGCAAACATACTAGAGTAGCATACCCTTGTTACATATATAGAACTGGTAGTATAGAACACTGCACTGTCACTAACGGTACATGCTGCACGAGCACGATCTATATGCTACACTCGCACCGTTAGTGATTGCCATGACACTCACAGCATAGGATTGCTAGAAATTATATGTTATATTGATTCCATTTCACTGACGTTGTCATGATTTGCCAAATCCGCATTGCATATTTTTACCATGTTCACCTTGTAGTTCATCATAATGCTTATATATATATATATATATATATCTTGGACACATATGCATCATTTCCACATTAGTGTACGTGTATATTGCTACACTCACTTAGCATATTTAGCTTCTCGCACATCCATACCTATACTCATTTTCATATGAAACATACATGGATGATATTGACTTGACTTAAAAACTAGGGACCGCATATGGTATTTTCCAAACTGGGTATTTTTAGAAAAAGAGCGGTTTTCCCCTTTTCTTCCATACGACACATGGCATGGATTTACGCATTAGATTGATTCATGTGATTTCTGGATTTTGGGAACCGGAGTACTATTTTAAGAAAAATAGGCACTGTTTAAAAACCCGGTTTCCCTTGATTTGAGATTTTAGTGCCTCCACCATGTGTTTTCTCGGTGCTAGAGCGATACATGGAAACCCGAGTCGAGGAGCTGGACGAGGCCGATTGCGGGTACATGGTGGACCCGGTACGGTACCCCGGGGCGAGAACGGATCGCTGTGCAGTAGACGGTGAACCTGGCAGAGGGACTACTACCTACCGGTGATTGGTTGGACCTGGCGGTTATCCGGAGGATACCGACCAGAGTCGAGAGATGGATACAGGACGACTCATACTGCAGGGGCCGAGGGCCGATACCGCAGACAGAGCCCGTGGGCTAACCCGGATTGACGGATGCCCGAGATATGAGGTTTTGCGTGTCGATGCTGGACACGAGTTTTCTTGATATTTGGGTGCCGATGTTGGGCACTCACGATTTTATGAGATTACAGGATTTGAGGGCCGTTGTGGATGACGGCGCCTGAGTTGTATTGGGATTGGGGTGTATTGACAGATCCCAGTTATGTTTTCCACGCTGACATTCCGTGTAGACATTATTTCTCCCCATACTCAGCATTTAGCACTTGACATCTCATCCTGTAGCTAGCATACCTGATAGAGTACACATGCTTGCATATCATCGCATACCCTGCTCATCATGTATAGGGTTGTTAGATTATATTGCCATGTCTGATTATCACATATCTTGCTCATTACATAGAGATGTCATTAGATCGCACTTGTTGCATGATATTGAGCATCCAGTTCATCATATAGATGTTACCTGATGACATAGACTAGAGTATCGCTGCACGTGCATACTCCCGATTACCTTTATATGTTATCTACTACTCACGAGTTGGCAACTCACCCCCGTTGTGCCACAGTGTTTGCAGGTTGCCCTTTGGAGTAGTCGCGGCTGGCTGTCCACCGCACCTTGTGACACAAATACCATTGCTAGTTGGTGGGTTTTTGTACGGTATCTGTTTACTTTCAGTTGTATATTGATGTATCTAGTATTCTCCATCTACCTTCATGTATTGACTTAGAGACAGTTGTGAGGACGATATATGTTATCTTGTACTCTGGTGTCGAGCTCGTTGTGAGCCGACTTTATTTATTTATACAGTCTTATATTTCTTGCTATCCTCATTTCATTTTTACTTAGTCGTATCATCATCATTGTGATGCTCTATTTTGACAAATTCTTTTATAAGGAAATGTCGCACATAAATAAAATTATTAAATACCGCATGAACTCAAAAAGGATTTCTTTTAAATTAACTAAAAAGGTTTTCTAAACATTTGGAACCGTTTTTACAAAAATGTCTCAACACTCTACATTTAAATGGGTTTGATTTCTGGGTTGTCGGCTTACTTAGTCATGTTACGCCTTTAGACGTTACGTGGTTAAGTGCCGGTCACGGTCCGAACTTTGGGTCGTGACAATGTTGGTATCAGAGCGTAGGTTTTACCTTCGGAGTGTAGGATGACCCTGGTATGATGGAGTAGGTAGCTGCGGCAGGGTGGCGTGGCGTGTGTATGTTCCGCGGCATACTCACGACGCGGCACTCCGCCTAAGCGACCTTAGGACCTATTGATTGAATTTCCTTCTTGATATACATTCTTGTGATTCGAATTCCGTATTCTCATCAAATCCTACTTTCCTTTCAGCCATTATGCCGCCAAAGACTATGAGGGCACAGAGAGCGGCCGTGAGGGCTGAGATGCGAGTTGACTCGTCCGAGACGAGGACTGATCCGGGCAGTACACCTGTTGCACCCGAGCAGACTGTCCCTCCTATGACAGATCAGATCGCCATACAAGGGGCTGGTGTGCAGGAGATGCGCCAGACGATGGGATCCTGCATGCAGGAGATGCGTCAGATGATAGGGTCGTTAGTTGAGATGCTTCGAGCGCAGCGACCAGAGGTAGCTCCACCAGTCACGGGGAGCGTGATGCTACCGATAGCACAGGCAGTTGCCCCTGCAGCTACGGAGGTGATTACGGTATCATTAGCAGAATTCATGAGGCTGAAGCCTCCGGTCTTCACAGGCACCGATCCAGCCGATGACCCGCAGTCTTTCATTGACAGGATGGCCCGGATATGCCGTTCCCTCAGATGCTCAGATGCGCGATGGGTAGAGTTCGCGAGCTTTCGCCTGGATGGACTTGCACAGAAGTGGTGTGAATGAGTTGAGAAGGGCAGGGCAGCAGGTCTTCCTCCTATGACCTAGACGGAGTTCGTGACGATGTTCCTTGCCCGCTTCCTTCCCCAGAGTGTTAGGGATGCCCGAGCACGCAGATTTGAGTCCTTGCACCAGACGCCAGAGATGACCGTGGCAGAGTACGATGTGCTATTCACCGAGCTATCAGTCTATGCTCCGTACCTAGTGGCCATTGAGGAGTTGCGAGTCAAGAGATTTGTCCGAGGCTTGCTTACACCACTGTTCCTTGCGATCAGCGCACAGCATTACGAGACCTATGCAGCAGCCGTAGACGCAGCCTTATTAGTCGAGGCACGCCTTGCAGAGACTTCGGCAGTCCCAGAGCCGAAGAGGGTTCATACTGATACATCGGCGCGGAGACGGCCGTTCAGACGCCGCGACAGACATCTTGCAGGTGGCAGAGACTCGAGACGAGGTCAGCTTTTCAGCTCTTATCCCCAGGAGGGCCAGCCAGTATCATCCGGGTGTTATCGATGCGGGAGTTCCTATCATCGTGTTCGAGAGTGTCCTGAGATACCCCGTAGAGAGGCAGCCGCACCGCATGTCACACTTCCCCCTTCTCCACGCTAGAGGGCGTTGCCCATTGTACCTACAGTTGCCCCGCGTCAGACTCAGGCACAAAGAGGCCGTGGTCGCGGAGGGTTTATTCCTAGAGGGCGAGGCGGTCGAGGCAGAGGACAGCCAGCCACCGGCAAAGTACAGCCAGTTGCTAGTAGGGGACCACCAGTTGCAGGTGGAGGACAGGCATGGGTCTTCGTGTTGACGCATCAGGACGCGCAGGCGTCCAATGCGGTGGTCTCAGGTACCTTATCAGTATGTTCAGTTGATGCACATGTATTGTTCGATCCCGGATCCATGCACTCGTATGTTTCCACATATTTTGTGCCGAGTTTGGGAAGAGAGTCTGGGCTGCTTGATCAGCCGCTTGTTGTGACCACTCCCATGGGAGAGTCGTTTGTGGCTAGGCACGTGTTCCGATCCTGCGTAGTCCGTATTGGCGAGAGAGATTTGCCTGTCGATTTGATCCTTCTTGAGATGTTGGACTTCGACGTCCTCTTGGGCATGGATTGGTTAGCCACGTGCTATGCGTCAGTGGACTTCCGCAAGAAGACAGTTAGATTTTGTTTTCCCGGCGAGTCGGCTTTTGTTGTGCAGGGGGACCGTGGTGCCGCCCCTCACAGATTGATCTCTTCTCTTCACGCAGGACAACTTTTGAGGAAGGGATGTCAGGGATTTCTAGCCTACATTTGCGATACAGGAGCCACAGATATTCCATTGGACCAGGTTCCGATTGCATGCGAGTTCCCCGATGTATTCCCTGACGAGCTCCCTGGGCTACCGCCTGAGCGTGATGTTGTGTTCTATATTGATTTGATTCCCGGCACGGGGCCTATTTCTATACCGCCTTATCGGATGGCCCTGGCGGAGCTTAGTGAGTTGAAGAGTCAGTTGCAAGATTTGCTGGACAAGGGACTTATTCGACCCAGTGTTTCTCCTTGGGGTGCTCCGGTCCTGTTTGTTAAGAAGAAGGACGACAGTTTGCGTCTGTGTATCGACTACCGGCAGCTGAACCGGGTGACCGTGCGGAATAGATATCCGTTGCCACGCATCGACGACTTGTTCGACCAGCTTCAGGAGGCAGGATATTTTTCATGGATCGATTTGCGATCAGGCTATCATCAGCTGCGAGTCCGGCATGAGGACATTCCGAAGACAGCTTTCCGTACGCGTTATGGCCATTATGAGTTTTTGGTGAGTCGTTCGGACTCACCAACGTGCCAGCAGCCTTCATGGACTTGATGAACCGTATATTCAGGCCATATCTTGATTTGTTCATCATCGCATTTATTGACGATATATTGGTGTATTCCCGGAGCAGAGAGGAGCACGAGCAGCACCTGCGTATCACACTGCAAACCTTGAGGGAGCACAAGCTTTATGCAAAATTCTCCAAGTGCACGTTCTGGTTGGACAACGTGGACTTCTTGGGTCACGTGATTACACGGGATGGTATATGTGTAGACCCAAGGAAGGTTGAGGCCGTTCAGAGTTGGCCCAGACCTACGTCGGTGACTGAGATACGCAGCTTTCTAGGACTGGCCGGCTACTACCGGCGATTTGTACAGGATTTCTCCCGTATTGCTGCACCATTGACCGGATTGACCCGGAAAGGAGTTCCTTTCATTTGGACGGAGGAGTGCGAGCGCAGCTTCCAGCAGCTACGGACTTGCTTGACTACGGCGCCAGTATTATCATTGCCTTCAGGATCGGGCGGATTTGTAGTCTATTGTGACGCTTCACGAGTGTGGCTAGGATGTGTACTGATGCAGCACGGCAGGGTGATCGCTTATGCTTCCCGGCAATTGAAGAAACATGAACAGAACTACCCCACTCACGATTTGGAGATGGCTGCAGTGGTCTTTGCACTTAAGATCTGGCGACATTACCTCTACGGCGAGTCGTGCTAGATATTCACTGATCACAAGAGCCTCAAGTATATATTTCAGCAGCGAGACCTGAATCTCCGACAGCGCCGCTGGATGGAACTGGTGAAAGACTATGACTGCGATATCTTATATCATCCGGGAAAGGCTAACGTAGTGGCAGATGCTTTAAGTAGGAGGCCTGAGGGTAGTCTAGCGTGTCTTAGTGCAGTACTGAGGCAGTCGTCGGTGGATTGGCAGATATTATGTGACAGCCGAGTGTAGTTCGAGTTCACGCAGATTAGGGGACAGCTTGCCCACGTTCGTATACGCCCACAGTTGCTTGACCGTATATATGAGGCACAGCGCAGGGATGACCGTTGCTCAGAGATCATGGCACAGATTGGATAGGGCAGATTCTCCGAGTTCGTGATTGATGACCGGGGGATATTATGATTTGGGTCTAGAATGTGCGTACCAGATGCCGAGGGATTGCGGCGCGATATTCTTGAGGAGGCACATCGGTCAGTGTACAGTGTCCACCCCGGTTCCACCAAGATGTACCACAAGAGAGAGAGACCTACTGGTGGGACGGAATAAAGAGGGACATCGCGGAGTTCGTATCGAGATGCCTGACTTGTCAGCAAGTCAAGGCTGAGCACCAGAGGCCCGCAGGAGAGCTACAGCCGTTACCCATTCCGGAGTGGAAATGGGAACAGATTTCGATTGATTTCGTTGTGGGTCTACCCAGGACTAGGCGGGGGTATGACTCCATTTGGGTGATTGTGGATCGTTTGACGAAAGTGGCTCACTTCCTGCCGTGAAGACGACTTTCGGATTTACGCAAAACGCCCAGATTTATATCGACGAGATTGTACGGCTACATGGGGTCCCGACATGTATTGTGTCCGACCGAGGCACCCAGTTTACCAGCAGACTATGGCAGAGGCTTCAGGAGGCTTTGTGCACTCGTTTGAGTTTCAGCACGGCATTTCATCCGCACACCGACGGACAGTCAGAGCGGACCATTCAGACTCTCGAGGACATGCTCCGAGCGTGCATTTTAGACTTTGGTGGTAGCTGGGATCATCATTTACCTTTGATAGAGTTCTCCTACAACAATAGCTTCCAGGACACTATTCAGATGGCACCTTTCGAGGCTTTGTATGGGAGGAGATGTAGATCGCCCGTCTGTTGGACAGAGCTGAGCGAGAGCAGTATTTTGGGGCCCCAGATCGTGCAGGAGACGTCAGAGAAGATTCAGCTGATTCGGGACAGGATGAGGACAGCTCAGAGCAGGAAGAAATCGTATGCTGACAGACGCCGCCGCAGATTAGAGTTCACAGTTGGCGATCACGTTTTTCTGAGGGTCTCTCCAATGAAGGGAGTGATGAGGTTTGGACGAAAGGGGAAGCTTAGCCCCAGGTTCATAGGTCCTTTCGAGATCCTCGAGCGGGTAGGCGCAGTCGCATATCGTTTGGCTCTTCCACCCAGTCTTTCGGATGTCCATCCCGTATTCCATGTATCGATGCTACGCAGATATCTTCATGACCCTTCTCACACGATCCAGCATCAGACAGTTCAGCTTGAGCCCGATCTTTCATTCACCATGTAGCCAGTTGAGATATTGGATCGGCAGGTGAAGAAACTTCGATCTAGGGTCTTGCCGTCGGTGAAGGTCCTTTGGCGCGGGCCGAATGGTGAGGAGATCATTTGGGAGACCGAGGGGGAGATGCGGAAGAAATTCCCTCATCTCTTTGAAGGTACGTGTAGTTTTATGTTGTCTTTTTTTTTAAATTCGGGGACGAATTTTCTTAAGGAGGGGAGACTGTAACACCTGAGTTTAGGGTTAGCAGTAATTGTGTGTTAATGTGGGGGTTTTTGGTAAAGAGTTTACCAAAATGGGTTTCTAGTAATTTATCTGGTTTTATAGTTATTTTTGTAGGAATTTATCTCGACCGCACACACTTGTGCACGATAGTTAGGGTTAGACTTAGGGTGACCTAGTTTGGGTGTGCATGGTGGGTTAACCATGTTTAGCCCACCATGGTAGGATTAGGTCCTTACTTAAGGTAATTGAGTTGATTTTGGAGCAAATGAGTTTAACTAGGGTGGTTGGCTTTGACCAAGGGTGCTTAGGATGTTTCAAGTTGACTTGCTAGAGAGAGAGAGAGAGATGTGATGGTTGCCATGATGGTTTAAGGTTGTGTCACACCAAACCTTTTTAGCATGTCTTTTCACACTCAAATCCCTCTCACTCACACCCTCACATCAGCCCCATTTCCAGCATTTTTAGCCCCTAAGCACATCAGAACAACCACCAAAATAACCCCATCAGCTCCTGAAACCAACATCAGCACACTTCAGCATGATAAAACCAGCTTCAGCCACCCATTTTTGCTCCAGAACAGCAGTCAACTGCTGCACAAACAGCCCCTATCATCATTGCAACAGCCCACTTCTTAAACAACACACACCCTCACACCTTTAGCCTCCAATCCAACATTATAACCTCAGTTCTAGCTCCTTTCTTCAGCACTGCAACAACAGCAGCTAGTTTCAGCAAGCAATAAAGCAGATCAGCACCTCTTGGTTGGAATTTCAGCTCTTTGGACAGTAGGAGCATCACTCCAGCAGCACACCACTACCTCCTTCTTCTTTCCTCCTTCAACTAGGATCTGTAGAGGTATAATTCCCTTAACCCAACTTCTCTTTGCTCATATTATGGTTTGGTATAGTTTAGTGTTTATATTTGGTAGTTTAGTATTTGAATTGTGTAGTTTAGTGCTAGTTGTAGAGATTTGGGTGGGATTGAGTCAAGTAATGGTTTTAATGTTTAGTATAACCTCAGTAAGTGCTGTTAAGGCTAGTGGAACCAAGATTTATCCAAGATTACACCGGAGTAACCAATTTGCCCGACTTGGCGTAAATTGGCGATTTTAGGGACTTTTGAGCCTCTGTGGGATCTGCTGTTGACCCGAACCTCAAATCATAAAATTGTGAAGACTGTAGCACAGTGACCTTAGCAGACACACACACACAGAGCATGGGGACCCACCTCCAAATTGAGGCCGCCGGTTTATTCCTTCTGGCCGCAAATTGCGGCCAGAACAAGGGCTAGGGTGTTGGGTTTTTAGCTGTAGGGTTCTTCTAGGTAGCTTAGGCTTTTGGTATCTGTAACTTTTGCAGTTTGGCCCAGAGGCAAAATCTGGAGCTATAAACGCATTTTCGATGTTTTAAACCTTGTGCGACACGCGCATGATCCGCGTGATTCAGTGGCGCGCTGCGCGCCACAGTGCGTCGAAGATGGTTCTGGTGAGTTCACGCGCGTCGCGATGTGTCGTATGCACACGCATTTAGGTTCACACATGCGTATCCTTTTTGCGATAATTATACGATTTTGGTGATTCTTGTGGGTTGGTGTTAGGGAATGTTAGTAATAGTTAGAATGGCCTAATTAGGTATGGTTAGGACCAAGTTAACCTAGGAAACCACAGATTACACCAAAATACCCAAAGTTTTCTATTGGTACAAAACTTGATGTTTTTTAGCAAAACATAGCTTTTTGAGATCTGCTGCTAGCCTTGTAGGTTCAGAATAAAATTGAGTGGACCATAGCCTACTGGTGACACACTGACCCAACTACCTGAGCCCGACCCCACCACCTTCAACCCAGGCCGCCAGAAAATTCATTCTGGCCGCAAATTGCGGCCAGACTAGGGAGTTAGGTCCTAGGGTTTTTTTCTGCAGGTGTCTGCTACATTTTATAGGTCTCTGGTATACTTAGTTTTGCAATATTTTGATCTGGGTAAAATCTGGGGCACTATATTGTTTTCTGGTGTTTTTAGTTTGCGCGATATGCGCGATACGCATGTGGTTTTGTGGTTCGGCGTATCGTGGCGTATCGGGTTAAGCGCTAGGCACATACATGCACGTTTCAGCGTATCGCACACACGTGCGTCAATTCGTGACACGAGTTCTCGTTTTGTTTTATCGCGTATGCGAGATTTTGATTATATTTGGATTCTTGTGTAAATTCCAGGTTCGCAGGCGGGTACGTCAAACGCCGCCGGGAAAGGGAAGCAGGTGGTCGGCTATACTTAGCACACGACCAGGTGAGTAGATTTAACATCTACGGGGAAATCGCCCGTATGGCGTTAAGCGTCAGGGCGTAGTAAGATGTTTAGTTTTATATGTTCATGCAAACATACTAGAGTAGCATACCCTTGTTACATATATAGAACTGGTAGTATAGAACACTGCACTGTCACTAACGGTACATGCTGCACGAGCACGATCTATATGCTACACTCGCACCGTTAGTGATTGCCATGACACTCACAGCATAGGATTGCTAGAAATTATATGTTATATTGATTCCATTTCACTGATGTTGTCATGATTTGCCATATCCGCATATGGATATTTTTACCATGTTCACTTTGTAGTTCATCATAATGCTCATATATATATATATATATATATATATATATATATATATATATATATATATATATATATATATCTTGGACACATATGCATCATTTCCACATTAGTGTACGTGTATATTGCTACACTCACTTAGCATATTTAGCTTCTCGCACATCCATACCTATACTCATTTTCATATGAAACATACATGGATGATATTGACTTGACTTAAAAACTAGGGACCGCATATGGTATTTTCCAAACTGGGTATTTTTAGAAAAAGAGCGGTTTTCCCCTTTTCTTCCATACTACACATGGCATGGATTTACGCATTAGATTGATTCATGTGATTTCTGGATTTTAGGAACCGGAGTACTATTTTAAAAAAAATACGCACTGTTTAAAAACCCGGTTTCCCTTGATTTGAGATTTTAGTGCGTCCACCATGTGTTTTCTCGGTGCTAGAGCGGTACATGGAAACCCGAGTCGAGGAGCTAGACGAGGCCGATTGCGGGTACATGGTGGACCCGGTACGGTACCCCGGGGCGAGAACGGATCGCTGTGCAGTAGACGGTGAACCTGGCAGAGGGACTACTACCTACCGGTGATTGGTTGGATCTGGCGGTTATCCGGAGGATACCGACCAGAGTCGAGAGATGGATACGGGACGACTCGTACTGCAGGGGCCGAGGGCCGATACCGCAGACAGAGCCCGTGGGCTAACCCGGATTGACGGATGCCCGAGATATGAGGTTTTGCGTGTCGATGCGGGACACGAGTTTTCTTGATATTTGGGTGCCGATGTTGGGCACTCACGATTTTATGAGATTACAGGATTTGAGGGCCGATGTGGATGACGGCGCCTGAGTTGTATTGGGATTCAGGTGTATTGACAGACCCCAGTTATGTTTTCCACGCTGACATTCCGTGTAGACATTATTTCTCCCCATACTCAGCATTTAGCACTTGACATCTCATCTTGTAGCTAGCATACCTGATAGAGTACACATGCTTGCATATCATCGCATACCCTGCTCATCATGTATAGGGTTGTTAGATTATATTGCCATGTCTGATTATCACATATCTTGCTCATTACATAGAGATGTCATTAGATCGCACTTGTTGCATGATATTGAGCATCCAGTTCATCATATAGATGTTACCTGATAGCATAGACTAGAGTATCGCAGCACGTGCATACTCGCGATTACCTTTATATGTTATCTACTACTCACGAGTTGGCAACTCACCCCCGTTGTGCCACAGTGTTTGCAGGTTGCCCTTTGGAGTAGTCGCGGCTGGCTGTCCACCGCACCTTGTGACACAAATACCATTGCTAGTTGGTGGGTTTTTGTACGGTATCTGTTTACTTTCAGTTGTATATTGATGTATCTAGTATTCTCCATCTACCTTCATGTATTGACTTAGAGACAGTTGTGAGGACGATATATGTTATCTTGTACTCTGGTGTCGAGCTCGTTGTGAGCCGACTTTATTTATTTATGCATTCTTATATTTCTTGCTATCCTCATTTCATTTTTACTTAGTCGTATCATCATCATTGTGATGCTCTATTTTGACAAATTCTTTTATAAGGAAATGTCGCACACAAATAAAATTATTAAATACCACATGAACTCAAAAAGGATTTCTACTCAATTAACAAAAAAGGTTTTCTAAACATTTGGAACCGTTTTTACAAAAATGTCTCAACACTCTACATTTAAATGGGTTTGATTTCTGGGTTGTCGGCTTACTTAGTCATGTTACGCTTTTAGACGTTACGTGGTTAAGTGCTGGTCACGGGCCGAACTTTGGGTCATGACACAGCGAGAGCAGGATTTTGGGACCCCAGTTAGTTCAAGAGACTACGGAGAAGATCCAGCTGATTCATGATAGGATGAGGGCAGCCCAGCGCAGACAAAACTCTTATGCTGACCGTCGTCATTACAGGCTCAAGTTCGCAGTGGGGGATCATGTATTCCTACGGATTTCTCCGATGAAGGGCGTGATGAGGTTTAGGAAGAAAGGAAAGCTCAGTCCCAGATTTGTAGGTCCTTTTGAGATCCTTGAGCGAGTTGGTACCGTTGCCTATCGTTTGTCTCTTCTACTCAGCATTCCGGATGTTCACCCAGTATTTCTGTCACGACCCGAAAATGGCACGTGACTGGCACTTGAATCATATGAAGTCTATAGGACCCCATCTAATTTAAGTAAGCCAAAATCCCAAAAATCTAAACCATTTTAAGGAAAAAGTGAAGAAAACTTAATTTAAAGCAAGTGGTTTAAATAACATAAGCCGAATATGCATTTTTAAAATCTCAAGTCTTTTCTGAAAATTTCGGCAGAGTTTCCTTTGTAAATACTGGCCCCAAAAGGGTACAACATGCATAATATGAATAAAAGCATCCCCAAGCGGGAGCTTGCTCTTCGTCAATCGACGGTCACAACTACGCAAGCAATATAATATACAACGCCGAAGGGCGAGGATCAAAACTCAAAATGAAACTCAAAACATAAAGAAAACCCATAATAATACAACACGCGACTCTAAGGTCGAAAGAATAATACACAGGTCTTCTAATTCTAACAAATATACAGGTCTGGTTGATGGAGTTTACTAGATACTGTAGGGTTCCTAGGCACACTATAAAGGTCTCACAAGGCATCAACCATGCCAATTTCAAATTTTATGGGTGCCGAGAAACCCTAATACGGATCGTCGACTAGAAATTTAGGCGAAACAGTAAACTAGTTAACAACTTAACTAAAGATAGGAAGCTACAACCTTTGTAGATCCGGATATCCACTTCCTTAGCTCCACGTAGGTGTCCTCTCGCTGTCCATCTTGAATCCCGGACTCGATCGTCGGCTTGATCGGAGAAATGGGCGGACTAGGTCGTCGGCTTCGTGCCGAAGATGATCTACGTCGAGGCATCACAAGTTCAAGCTCTGACTTCACAAATTTGTGAAACTTGTGAAGAAAACACCCAAAACAACTTGGCAAGAGGTAAAGGGTGAAGAAATAGGAGGTGGGTTCACTTTAGAATTGGATTTCTCACTTTAGATCTCAAGTTGCCATTGATGGCATCAAGCTTTCTATCTTGAAGAAGAAGATGAAGAAGAAGAAAGAATATGATAAGTGTTGAATTAAAATGAAAAATAATTCAATACTTATCATAAGCAAACCATAGTTGAGTGTAGAGAATAGACCATGGTTACTTGGATGGGTTAGGGTTAAGCATGAAGACAAGAATGGTTAAGAAGTCAAAGCTTCATGAAGCTTCAACTAAAAACAAAACATAGCCACCATTCTTATCTAAATCTTTTCCAAATAAATAAATGAACAAATAAATAAATAAATGAATATGCAAAACCCTAATTATCAAATTAACCATGGTTTAATTCTATACACTTAACTAAATTATCAAGTATCATCAAACATGATACAAATATGTGCACAAAAGTATATCACATATACTTCTTGCACATCAAGTGAGAAAATCCATTTAAAGTGAACCAATACTAGCTAATGCAAAGTAATATATCAAATATATAATTATACATTAAATCATTAAATCAACATTTGATTCAATGATCCGGTCATGTCGCACATAACCGACTAGTATCCAATGTATCGAATCAATGATTCGATAACTAGGTCATATCGAATATAACCAATCGATACATCCATCGCGAGAATGAAATACGGTATCACATACACGCATTATTCTCGGTCCTGCACCTATCTCATATGCGCTCCTATTTCGTTTCGCTTGAGCCAGGAAACCTCTGTGTAGGACTCTAAAGACTCGTCAATACGCCGGTAGCAGATGATGATCATATCAAGCACCCACAAGCCGCAAGCGGTCTACTAAACGTAATGGCCATCCGGGTATTGAGCGATCAGAAGATCGACGAGCTAGCCCGCTCACACTCCTGTGAATCCAACCAGTAACACTTACCGTACAGTCCGGTCTGTTCGTCTGATATGTCGCATATCAAGTCTAGGGGTGGTATACGTCAGACCCCAATAACCGATAAGTCGTGCCGATGTGAGGCTCATAACGGATCGAGAAACTACTGGTAACACTTACCAGCAAATCTCTGATCAGCCCTGGCCAGGAACTTCCTTGTTACGGCCAATCGAGCACAGCGTAACATCAATCCCCAATACCGGGAGAGACGAAACCCCTCCTATCGCTCATTGCCTCCATGTGACTTGGGACTGTACCCAAAGACCACCGTTTTGCACGCCCTCATGGACATGGTAAGGTTGAGATCAAAGCACAGTGGGAATCACACAAGACACTATGACGATCTCGGGGCTACAGACTAACCTGTACAAGTGTCACCTGAGAACTGCCATCTGACGTGAGGTATAATACCATCTGGGAGTTCTCGGCGAGTTCGTCCAGTGTACCCAGTCTCCACTGAGCACCCGTATACCATCTCTGATGTCAAACACCAATGGATATGGGATCATCCATCGCCCATCTCATGGGTCGAGAAGCGTATACGCTAGTCTACACTGGTATATCGATGCCCCGTCTCGATACACCCACTACTAGGGACCATGAAGGATGTACTTATGGACTGCCATGTCCCCACTAGTATGATCTGCATCATAGTCCAGGTAGTCAAGTACACATCCTAAGGGCTTTATCCACATGTAACTACAAGACAGTTTAAAGAGACAAGTGTACATATTAAGATAAAGAGTAACCAGATAGCATACTATCATATCGAGCAAGAAAGTCATCTCTATATATGTCCAAGCATCCAATATAATATACATCATCTGTACAATACTGGCCTCTAGGGCATACATACAACTAACAATCTCCCACTTGCACTAGGGCCAGCTGCTGTAGTATCGCATACCGAGCATCCCGAAGAGTCTCTCAAACTGTATATGGGGAATGGCCTTCGTGAGTGGATCCGCCGTGTTGTTCTTCGTGTCAACTCTCCTGACCTCGATCTCCCGGCGATCAACTATCTCCCGGATCAGGTGATACCGCCTCAGGATATGCCTGGATCGCTGATGGGACCTGGGTTCCTTGGCCAAAGCCACCGCTCCATTGTTATCGCAATACAAAGGTATTGGATGCTCAATGGATGGAACCACTCCAAGTTCAGTAATGAACTTCTTGATCCAGACAGCCTCTTTGGCAGCATCGTTGGCAGCGATGTATTCAGCCTCCATCGTCGAGTCTGCCACGGTTTCCTGCTTGGAACTCTTCCAGCTAACAGCCCCTCCATAAAGGGTAAAGACAAAGCCCGACTGCGACTTAGAGTCGTCCTTATCACTCTGGAAGCTCGAATCGGTAAAGGACTCCACTTGGAGTTCTCCGTTACCATACACCAAGAGCATCTCTTTAGTCCTTCGCAAGTACTTGAGAATGCTCTTCACAGCTGTCCAGTGATTCTCTCCAGGATCAGCTTGATACCTGCTCACTATACTTAGTGAGTATGCTACATCGGGTCTGGTACATAGCATCGCATACATGATAGAGCCTACAGCCGAAGCATAGGGTATCCCTTGCATGCGAGCTCTCTCCAAATCAGTCTTGGGAGACATCTCTTTGGAGAGAGTGACTCCAGAGATCGTAGGCAAGTTCCCACGCTTGGATTCTTCCATACTAAACCTCTTTAGTATGGTGTCAATGTACCTGGATTGGGACAATCCCAAAATCCGTTTGGATCTATCTCTATAGATCCTAATTCCCAATATGCAGGAGGCATCACCAAGATCTTTCATTGAGAATCTTTGTGATAAGAAGAGCTTGACCGATTGCAGCATAGGAATATCATTTCCTATCAAGAGTATGTCGTCCACGTACAATACGAGGAAGACAACCTTACTCTCTGCCACCTTCTTGTAAGTACAAGGTTCATCTGGGTTTTTGACGAAATCAAACTCTTTGATAACGACGTCAAAGCAGATGTTCCAACTCCGCGATGCTTGCTTTAATCCATAAATGGATTTAAGCAGCTTGCACACCTTCCCGCTGCTCCCACTGTCTACGAAGCCCTCTGGCTGAGTCATGTACACGCACTCTTCTAAATCACCATTTAGAAAGGCTGTCTTAACATCCATTTGCCAGATTTCGTAGTCATGATACGCAGCGATGGCAAGCATGATCCGGATGGATTTAAGCATAGCCACTGGAGAAAAGGTTTCGTCATAGTCCACACCTGGTCTTTGACGAAAACCCTTTGCTACAAGTCTAGCTTTGAAAGTCTCCACTTTCCCATCTACACCAAATTTTTTCTTGAAGATCCACTTGCTCCCAATGGGTTTTACCCCTTCAGGAGCAACTTCCAAAGTCCATACTTTGTTGGTGTACATGGATTCCATCTCAGACCGCATAGCATCCAGCCATTTCACTGAGTCCCCACTCGTGATGGCCTGCTCGAAGTTAGTTGGGTCATCATCCTCCATGATGCAATCCTCGCTTCCACCATCAATGAGAAAACCGTAGTATCTCTCAGGTGGACGAGAAACCCTACTAGATCTGCGGAGAGGCTGAGGTTCGTCGGGTACTACCGAATCTTCTGGTTCCACTAAATCTTCAGTTATAGTTTGTGTTTCTGGAACTTCTTCCAGTTCTACCTCAGAGCCACTAATCTCTTTTGCAAGAAATTCCTTTTCTAAAAAGGTGGCATGTTGAGCAATAAACACTTTTTGTTGTTCACTGTGGTAGAAAAGATATCTATTTGAATGTTTAGGATATCCTACAAAATTACATAGAACTGACCGTGTCTCGAGTTTGTCTGGATTTTGCCTTTTGACATAGGCCAGACAACCCCATATCTTAACTCGTTTAAGACATGGTCTCTTCCCACTCCATATCTCATATGGTGTGGTAGGTACAGATTTAGCTGGAACTTGATTCAATAGGTATGCTGCTGTCTCAAGCGCATACCCCCAGAAAGAAATAGGTAACTCAGCTGTACTCATCATAGAGCGCACCATATCTAATAGGGTGCGATTCCTCCGCTCTGATACACCGTTGTGCTGTGGTGTATAAGGAGGAGTAAGCTGAGAGAGAATCCCATTCTCTTTTAGATAATCTAGGAACTCATTGCTTAAGTATTCTCCTCCTCGATCAGATCGAAGGATCTTAATACTTTTGCCTGTTTGTTTTTCTACTTCGTGCTTATATTCTCTGAATTTCTCAAAAGCTTCAGACTTGTGTTTCATCAGGAACACATGTCCGAATCTAGAGAGATCGTCAGTGAATGTAATGAAGTAGGAAGAACCGTTCCTGGCATGCGTAGACATGGGACCGCATACATCACTATGTATCAGTCCTAAGAGTTCATTAACTCTTTCTCCGTGTCCACTAAACGGAGCTTTGGTCATTTTTCCTTTGAGACATGAATGGCAAGTATCATAAGATGATAATTCAAAAGAATTCAAATAACCATCCTTATGTAACTTAGCCAGTCGTGTCGCATTGATATGACCAAGTCTACAGTGCCACAAGAAGGATTCGTTCATTTCTGAGCTTTTCCTCTTGTGTGTGTTTTGTATATTGAAGACTGTATTTTGATTGAGAATGAATATGCCATTATGTAGCGAGCCTGATGCAATCAACTTTTGATCTAGGAATATGTTCATAACATTATCCTTTACCACAAAATTATATCCTTCTTTACTTAATAAAGAAACTGATATAATGTTGCACATCATGTTCGGTATATAATAGCACTCATTCAGGACTAGTGTATCACCATTTGGTAATACCAGGTGATATATGCCAACTGCTTTGGCTGCAACATTTGCCCCATTCCCTACTTGAACGGAATGATCACCTTTTCCCAGTTCTCTACCTTTTCGTAGCCCATGTAACTGCTTACATATATGGGATCCTGATCCGGTATCTAATACCCAGGACGTAGGGTGAACTGAGAAACAGTTCTCAATAACAAACACACCCGAAGAAGGTGCATCATTATGCACGTTCTCCGTTTGGGCGGCGTGAGAATCTAGATATTCTCCTGTTTCCTGTTCAGTCTTATAACTCTTATAAGAAAGAACGGGTCCAACGTTCCCCTGCACAGTATAACATGCGGGTTCAGTCAATACATCCATATTATTATCTTCATTAGGGCATGAAATGGTCGCTACCTGGAGAGAGAGAGAAGAAAACACTTTAGCGTAAGCTCGTGCAAGATCAGATTGGTTATTATCTTATCTAATCAGGATGGCTCCCACTGATTTTTATCAAATCTTCCTTCAAACCCTAAAAGGAAAGATTAGCCGGGATTAATTACACACTACAAGTTCGCCAATCTTTCAGCCAGGCCAGTGTCGGTACTTTGAGGGAGGTCCCCCGTGCTTTCGCACGAACCTAATTAATGTAAAACCTCGTTTTCCCAGAGGCGTAACCCCGTTGACATCTTTCTAGACACCTACTTGATCAGCTAATTGCAATGTGTAAAACTCTCCCAGGAGTAACTCTTACTCGCAGCGGGTATCGGGATCCAACTATCTCATAGAAGGTATGCAATCTCATTGCAAATTTCAACACTTGAAATTCCCGATAATATTTTGCCCCTAGTGTGCCATGACCTTGACAGAGGTCAACAAACCATAGTGCACTAGTCAAGTTCAACCCGTCATTTCTTGATTGAATCAAACCCACTCGCACGACCCTTGACAGAGGTCAACAAGGTCGTATGAATACCCTAATCCAATCTGCATCATATGCATAAGCAGATAAATACTAGTTAGCTACCGCACACTACGCCTTGACAGAGGTCAACAAACGCAGCACGAATACTAAATAGTCTTTATCTGAAATGACGGAGGGCTACGACAGGTTTTTCTGAAAACCTATTGCGTAATGAACTTGATATCATTGTAGAATCAAATGAAGTTTTAAAATGGAGTGATTTTGAGGCTTTTCTAGTTTTGCTAAAGGGGTCACTCCCGGTGAAGGGATCGTCGGCCCTTTCCTCGTCGAATGAGGTGCGGGATATATCATATATATCACTGTGCAAAGCAGAAACTATAGAAGCAATCAAAAGCAAACCGAGTGTGTAGCATCTGCCAGTTATCGCTAAAGGAGTCACTCCCGGTGAAGGGATCTCGGTCCTTTCCTGATCGAATAAGGTGCAGGGTATATCATATATACCGCTATGCAAAGCAAGAACTGTAGCTACCTGTTTAGTTTAAAATTTGATTCTACAACATCTTAGGGTTCTTTTCTTTCATTAATCACATTAATGAAGTCCCATCATTTAAATACCTAAACATCACAGATAAATACGACGTACACTTATGCCATCCGCATTCGCCTCGATGTCCCCTCGTGCACCGTTAGGTTAGGTAACTAACGACAGAGCAGGGCAGGGCTAGTGCGGGTGCAAAACATAAGTAACGTCTATATAATATATCATATATACTATATACTGTATCTATCACAGAACATCACATGATCACATCACAGATATCGCAGCAGAAGAAACATATGAAATATTGGATATACTAGGACGTCCGTGTTTTCAATACGAGCCAGTATAAAACACGGATTCCACGGTCGTGATGAATAGCCAATCCCACACCCCTAAACCCCTACGAGAGCGGCAAGCAACCCTACCAATTCTAGGGTTAGGAGACCCGGACTCGACTCCTCGAGATGGTCTCCCACTGGACCCTAGAACCCGGTTACTTGTGCTCCCCTCCTTGGGTCTATCCTAGTGCAGAAAAGTAAATAATATACAAAAGGTGACAGCTTCCGCAACCTGGAAGTGCCCCAAATAAAAGAATATTATATACAAGTTTTTACATGAATGAAAATGAAAAACACTCATCTCACATAAAAACCCCCGGCTATTCAAACACGACGATCCAATATAACATATCCAGCAACACATAACATCACATGTCATCAACGTAAGTAAGTATGCATACCCCAATTGTCGTTGACGTATAGCAACGAAACCGGCGATATGAACATACTACACTTACGGTCACAGAAAAGAAAGTGTAAAACTACAACAGTTGGAATCCGCAACCTCTTTAGACATCACATGCCTAATCAAATGAAATACTTAGACATCACATGCCTAACTGTTATAAACCCCGCATTTTAGTCTCATTATCGAAAACTCTTTTCAATATCAAGTGAAACTAAACCGCTAGATTTATAACATTCATTCAGTTATCTCATAACTGTTTGTGAATTCCAATTATTGTATCACATTCCAGATAAACAGAAAATGTTAAACTTTCTGATCGAATAGTCGAATACCCAAGTTTTCCCGATACAGGTCAACACATGAAATAAGTCTAACAACATTCAGTTCGTGCCTCAGTACCAACGGTCCAGCCGTAGAAGGGTCAAGCCAACGCCTCACATGTGGCACGCCGTACTGCCCCAAACCCGAAGGTTTAAAGGGCAGTTCAAGACGGTCACATAATCGAGTTAAGGTTTGTTGTCTTCTAGAGGGACCATCGTGTTACTTGCACTACTTAGAACGTCGTTAAACTACGGAAAAATCCAACACTTGGAAATTTCCCGACAGGGGAAAAGTTGGGTATTTATATCCGGTCGAACTTTTTAACAAATTCAAAAATTATCCGGAATCAACATAGACAAAATCTGATAATCCGATCGAATCATCGAATCCCCAAAACAACCTGGAATATTCAACTCTTGAATAATATTAAAAATACCCAGAGAACTCAGCACTGTTAAATAGGAATTACTGTGCAAAAATTATTGCGCATTGTGAACAGTAGGCGGCGGAACCGCGGCAGAAGCCATGCTTCTGCCGCGTTTCCGCGGCGGTTTAGACGCATCATGAGCTCGTTTTGCACCATAATTCTTATATCTTCATGCTGATATTTTAAAGAATTTTTAATATGGAAAAATCCCATTTTTTAGAAAAAGTCCAGAGAGCAATATTTGAGTTGGGGTTTCGGGTCGATCGGACTTCAAACTCCGTCTAGACTTCGCCTAAGGCTCTAGCTAGGCTCTGATACCACTGTAGGGTTCCTAGACACACTATAGAGGTCTCACAAGGAATCAACCATACCAATTTCAAATTTTATGGGTGCCGAGAAACCCTAATACGGATCGTCGCCTAGAAATTTAGGTGAAACAGTAAACTAGTTAACAACTTAACTAAAGATAGGAAGCTACAACCTTTGTAGATCCGGATATCCACTTCCTTGGCTCCACGTAGGTGTCCTCTCGCTGTCCATCTCAAATCCCGGACTCGATCGTCGGCTTGATCGGAGAAATGGGCGGACTAGGTCGTCGGCTTCGTGCCGAAGATGATCTACGTCGAGGCATCACAAGTTCAAGCTTCGACTTCACAAATTTGTGAAACTTGTGAAGAAAACATCCAAAACAACTTGGCAAGAGGTAGAGGGTGAAGAAATAGGAGGTGGGTTCACTTTAGAATTGGATTTCTCACTTTAGATCTCAAGTTGCCATTGATGGCATCAAGCTTTCTATCTTGAAGAAGAAGATGAAGAAGAAGAAAGAATATGATAAGTGTTGAATTAAAATGAAAAATAATTCAATACTTATCATGAGCAAACCATAGTTGAGTTTAGAGAATAGACCATGGTTACGTGGATGGGTTAGGGTTAAGCATGAAGACAAGAATGGTTAAGAAGTCAAAGCTTCATGAAGCTTTGACTAAAAACAAAACATAGCCACCATTCTTATCTAAATCTTTTCCAAATAAATAAATGAACAAATAAATAAATGAATGAATATGCAAAACCCTAATTATCAAATTAACCATGGTTTAATTCTATACACTTAACTAAATTATCAAGTATCATCAAACATGATACAAATATGTGCACAAAAGTATATCACATATACTTCTTGCACATCAAGTGAGAAAATCCATTTAAAGTGAACCAATACTAGCTAATGCAAAGTAATATATCAAATATATAATTATACATTAAATCATTAAATCAACATTTGATTCAATGATCCGGTCATGTCGCACATAACCGACTAGTATCCAATGTATCGAATCAATGATTCGATAACTAGGTCATATCGAATATAACCAATCGATACATCCATCACGAGAATGAAATACGGTATCACATACACGCATTATTCTCGGTCCTGCACATATCTCATATGCGCTCCTATTTCGTTTCGCTTGAGCCAGGAAACCTCTGTGTAGGACTCTAAAGACTCGTCAATACGCCGGTAGCAGATGATGATCATATCAAGCACCCACAAGCCGCAAGCGGTCTGCTAAACGTAACGGCCATCCGGGTATTGAGCGATCAGAAGATCGACGATCTAGCCCGCTCACACTCCTGTGAATCCAACCAGTAACACTTACCGTACAGTCCGGTCTGTTCTTCTGATATGTCGCATATCAAGTCTAGGGGTGGTATACGTCAGACCCCAATAACCGATAAGTCGTGCCGATGTGAGACTCATAACGGGTCGAGAAACTACTGGTAACACTTACCAGAAAATCTCTGATCAGCCCTGGCCAGGGACTTCCCTGTTACGGCCAATCGAGCACAGCGCAACATCAACCCCCAATACCGGGAGAGACGAAACCCCTCCTATCGCTCATTGCCTCCATGTGACTCGGGACTGTACCCAAAGACCACCGTTTTGCATGCCCTCATGGACGTGGTAAGGTGGAGATCAAAGCACAGTGGGAATCACACAAGACTCTATGACGATCTCGGGTCTACAGACTAACCTGTACAAGTGTCACCTGAGAACTGCCATCTGACGTGAGATATAATACCATCTGGGAGTTCTCGGCGAGTCCGTCCAGTGTACCCAGTCTCCACTGAGCACCCGTATACCATCTCTGATGTCAAACACCAATGGATATGGGATCATCCATCGCCCATCTCATGGGTCGAGAAGCGTATACGCTAGTCTACACTGGTATATCGATGCCCCGTCTCGATACACCCACGACTAGGGACCATGAAGGATGTACTTATGGACTGCCATGTCCCCACTAGTATGATCTGCATCATAGTCCAGGTAGTCAAGTACACATCCTAAGGGCTTTATCGACATGTAACTACAAGACAGTTTAAAGAGACAAGTGTACATGTTAAGATAAAGAGTAACCAGATAGCATACTATCATATCGAGCAAGAAAGTCATCTCTATATATGTCCAAGCATCCAATATAATATACATTATCTGTACAATACTGGCCTCTAGGGCATACATACAACTAACAGATACAACTGAAATAAATAAATATACAATAGTGGTCATGATGCAAGTGAACCCACCTACTAAAGCAATCACCCGGAATGAAAGCAGTATGCCGGCAAAGCCGCAATGAAACTTGTACGGCAAAACCTGCAAGAACTGTGGCACAATGGGGGTGGGTTGCCAACTCGTGAGTAGAAAACATCACAGAGCCGAAATCGTGTGTATGACTCAATCCTAGGTCAAAACGATCATAATATATATCCTCAACATGATAAAATCTGAAGGATGATAAGGTGGCAAGGGTAAACATCTTTACCTAATTGTAATACCAAGTGCTCGTGTCAGTGCCTCAGGTAGCAACATATCATAAACATGAGGTGTGATCAATGTAATCATCATGAAATCAGTGTCAACTATGTCATGAAGTCTATAAGTATGTGGATTTCATCCAACTATGTAATCAATGCTTGTATGCATGTGGATCTCGTCCACGTGTCAACCAATGACACAACAACATCATGCATGTAAATATCATAAAAGCATATGCATAAAAGTATGAGGATATAAATCAACGTGTGTCCCTCGCGACACATCAAAATCATAGAACCTGAGTGTCCAGCATCGACACTTAAAACATCATGAAACCCGTGTCCAGTATCGACACGTAAATCCTCATATATCTCAGGCTCTGTATCATCTGCGGGATCGGCCCGCGGGCTCCGGCAGTACGGATCGGCCTATATCCATCTCATGACTCCGGTCGGTATCCTCCGGATAAGCACCAGGTCCAAATACTATCACCGGTAGATAGTGGTCCTTCTGCCAGGCTCATCGTCATCCCCACGAAATCTCTCTCTCGCCCCGGGGTACCATATCGGGTCCACCATGTACCCGCAGACGGTTCCTCCTCCTCCTCGAATCGGGTGTCACATGCCAATCTCAGAACCGAGAAAACGTATGGTGGACGCACTGAAATATCATATCAAGAGAAACCGAATTTTTAAAACAATACATACTTTCCTTTGAAATAACCACGGTTCTCAAATCCAATAATCTCATGAAAACAGCATATCTCAATGCGTAAAAATTATAAAGCATGATGTATGCGACATATAACCGAATGTAAGCATATCCCTAAATCATGCAATATGGAATAGTAATATGCACATATTAAGGGTAAACCGCTCTTTTAATTGAACCCCGGTTGAAAATGTCTCATGCGGTTCCCAATTTCTCCAAAGTCAAATGCAGCATCGTATAAAGGTGCATATGTAACTATAGCAAGTAAATTGTGCAAGGAGTCATATCATGATGCAACAATCCTACTGTGGAGTGACGTGGCAATTACCGATGATGATGTGTGTGAGCCAGCAAGTAAGTGTTCGTAAACATACGCATCATCGGTAATGGTGCTGGTGTCCTGATTACATGGGTTTAATATAACAATAAACACATTTAAACAAGCAATGCGATGCGAATAGCAAAAATATGCGGAAAATGAATAACATGCGCTACAATAAAGAATCTACATCAATATATGTGAGTCACACAGTTTTGACATTTGAAATAACACGAATCGTGGTGTTTGGTAAATAGGGACTACGATGTTTTTAAGAAAAGTACGTCTTTTGAAATATCCGTAGGATCCCTTGTCCTGTCTTTAAAATACTCACGATTCGTTAGTTTTGAAATAGGTGTGACTCGAGTCTAGTCTAACATTTACAAGCAACTACAGGAATAAACTAATAGGCTAATCGATAAGGTACGAAAACCACCTAAATCTGAGTCGATACATATAAATATAATAGTCGGTGATCCCGCCTCAATAGTATCACATTCGATACAATATATAGCATGACATCCTCGAGTCAAGAGTGAGGATCTATCATCAATATAAAGCTCGTACGGTAAATCCATCGTACGGTATCCCAATCAGGGTACGGGTCGAATCTCACATTTATCTCATCATTCATCTAGTATCCTTTCACGACCCGAAATAGCACGTGACTGGAACTTGAATTTTATGAAGTCTATAGGACCCTATCTAATTCAAGTAAGCCAAAAGCCCAGAAATCTAAAACCATTTTAAGGAGTAAATAAGGAAAACTAGTTTTAAGAAGTAAGAAAACATGTTTAAAAACAAGGTTTTAAATTGAGTAAGCCGAACATGCATTTTTAAATCCTCAATATCTTTTCTGAAAATTTCGGCAGAGTTTCCTTTGTAAATACTGGCCCCAAACGGGGTACAACATGAATAGTATATATACAATGATAAAAGGCATCCCCAAGCGGGAGCTAGCTCTTCGTCAATCATGGTGGACCCGGTATGGTACCCCGGGGCGAGAACAGATCGCCCCGAGGTACCATATCTATGCTTGTGTGGTTGTGACCATCGATTGACGAAGAGCTAGCTCCCGCTTGGGGATGCCTTTTATCATTGCATATATATTATTCTTGTTGTACCCCGTTCGGGGCCAGTATTTACAAAGGAAACTCTGCTGAAATTTTTAGAAAAGATATGGAGGATTTAAAATGCATATTCGGCTTACCTATTTTAAAACCCTTGTTTTAGAAACTTGTTTTCTTCACTTCTTAAAACTATTTCCTTTATTTATTACCTAAAAATGTTTTTTATTTCTGGGCTTTTTGGCTTACTTGGATTAGATGGGATCCTATAGACTTTATATGATTCAAGTGCCAGTCACGGGCTATTTCGGGTTGTGACACTACATCAATGCATCCATGTCATACTGTTTTGCCATTTGAAAGAAGACGAATCAGGGTTTTTAGGAAAATAAGGGCTATGGTGTTTTTAAGAAAAGATGCGTCTTTTGAAAATATCCGTAGAATCCCTTGCCTGTCTTTAACTACTCCTGATTCGTTAGTTTTTGAAATAGGTATGATATCGGCCTAGCCTAACATCTACTAGTAAATTTACAGCTCCAACTAACAAGTCAATCAGGAGGGGTATGGAAACCACCTAATCTGAGTCGATATATATATATATATAATATAATAGTCGGTGATCCCGCCTCAAAGGTACCGCGTACGATACAATATCATATGACATCCTCGAGTCATGAGTGCGGATCTTATCATCAAATAAAACTCGTACGGTAAATCATCGTACGGCATCCCAAAAGCTGGGTACGGGTCAATATCACATTCATCTCATCAATTATCTGGTATCCTTATTATCATATCTCATGATCTGGGTACTGATCTAAGTCTAGTAAAAATCGATACCATCTATATAACTATAAATGTATGTATGAAACACACGTCCAAAGGCTCGCTAAAATCTCATGTCGTATCCCAAATACGAATCACATTATATCACCGATCTCATGGCACTATGCCCAATCTCATCGACCCATCTCCAAATATCAACCACTATCCTCATCATCCAGGTATAAGTATAACAAATAAGCATGTGTGTGTGTATGGGTGTATTCTAGGGTTCAGAACTAGGAAACTATACTAGTTTACTTCTAAACCCCAATCTATCCATAATACACCTAATCACATCTAGAATATCCATAACACACTTAACGCTATCATACGCATATATATAGTATATATATAGTATACTAAGTATCGAACTGCGGGGGTGCTATACGCCATCCACCCGACTTCCCCGGTAGATATAATCTACTCACATTGCATCCTGCGTGTCGGTGTCGATTTTCCTTCATCTTCTTCCTCGTATGAAGCCCCCGAGAAGGTACCTACAAGGTAACACAATCGCAAAAGCATCTTAAAATCACATCGAGAAAACTAAACGACGCGCTAAGGCCTATAGGTTAGAACCTATGGACTACGCTTTCAAAACCATCAAACAATCCTCGATATTGTCGTATAAACGCCAAGTAATCGAGGTAAAACGCAATTATACAAATCCAAAATTTAAAATACGCAATACGAAAACACGAATCAAAACAGCAACTATAGAAAAGGGTCCCAGATTTCACCCTAGGTCAAATTGGTCAATTTTGCATATGCCAGGGGTCTAATTTACAGAGGACAAAGCCACAGGACAAATACGAGCCAAATCCTCATTGGTCTGGCCGTAATTTGCGGTTAGAATGGATTTATTTGCGGCCATGGTTGGGGGTTAGGGGCTAGGGTTTTGGTGGTAGCTTCCTAAGTGCCTGCATGTATCACTGTCTATGCAAAATAATTTTCAGAGTTTCGGGGTGATAGCAGACTTCATTTAACCCTCACAGAATCCACAAATTTCCGATATCTGCTTTTCTAAATCTGTATTCCTGGTTTCTAGTCTCTGGTTTAGGCCTGGATTCTAGCACTAGGGGGTTTGTGTGGCCACTACTGAGCTCAACTTCACATCACCACTCTCAAATTCCTTTAACCCTAACTAGAATTCTTCTAAGTCCACAAAATCACACGATATCGGTTCTATCATAACATGGGGGTAAAAGTAATGCAAATACTAAGCTAAAGGTTCAGAAATTACCTTATTTGGCAACTCAAGAAAATTCTTGAGTTGCCACAAGTGTTGGATATGAATGCCCTAGAGGCCATTATTGTATATTACTAGTTTGTATAATACATTTTGGAAGCTTGGGATATATACACGGATTTACGACAGTCTTGCTCGATATAGTAGTATGCTACTTGGTTTGTTTCTATCTTAATATGTGTATATGTTTCTTTTAACATATCGCTAATACATATTGATGGAGCCCTTAGGATCTTTGCTTGACTACCGGCGTTGTGATGGCGATCACACTAGTGGGGGCTGGGTAGTCTATAAGCACATCCTTATTTTGGTCCCTAGTCGTAAGATTATCGAGACAGGGCATCGATACTCCAGAGTAGACTGGTGCATACGCTTCTTATCCCAGCAGGGGAGATGGTCTGTCCCACAGCCATCAGTACGTCGTACTGGAGATAGTATGCAGGTGCTCGTTAAGTTACGAGTACACTGGACAGAACTCGTCGGGAACTGTTGGTTGGTATTATACCTATCGTCAGTTAACAGTTCCCAGGTGACATGAGTACAGCTTAGTTCGTTTCTTTGACACTGTCACTTCGCCTCGAGTGTGTTCCCACTGTTCTTAGATTACTACCCTACCACGGCTCTATTGAGTCGTGCAAACAGGTAGTGGTTGGGTGCAGTCCCGAAGCACTTGGAGGAAGTGACGGTTAGACAGGATTCGTCTCTCCCGGTATTGGGAGTTGATATCGCGCTGTGTCTAGGAGAGCCATTACACATAGTCGTCCCTAGCCAGGGCAAGCGAGATTTACTGGTAGTGTTTCCAGTAGTTTCTCAGGGTGTTCTGGGCTACACTCCAACACGACTTGTACCGCTATTAGGGGACTGACGTTTACCACCCCTAAGCCCGACATGCGATACTCTTAGACGAACAGACCGGACTGTACGGAGATTGTCACATTCAGGCTCAGTAGGTGTTCGGATGGGTTCACCTCATCGGTCTTCTTCGGCATCTACCTGGGGACCGTTACATATAGCTAGCACCGCTTGCGGCCTATGGTTAAACCCACTGCCAGCGTAGTGTTGAGCTTTTAGAGTCCTACACAGAGGGTTGTTCGCCTTTGGGCAAAACAGAGTAGAGGTCGCATGGTTTTGCGACGGGGTTCGTTCACATCCGCGCACTTGTGCACGTTTGCTGTTCAGGCAGTTATTACTAGCGGGCTTTAGTTTAAGCCAGATCCTAGTATTTGTTTTGGATTGGTTTTGTCTCATTGTATTCATATTCCTCGGAATACGGATGCGGGTGTGTATGCACAGTTGACAGAGGCAGAGGAATCATATTAGGGTTTTTGACCGTTGACTTTTTCTAAACCCTAATGAGAATGAGAAATATGATTAATAATATTAATTAAGGATAATTGTGCCATGGTTGAGGTTGGGTTGACCATTTGAGTTTTGTTGACCATTTGACCATGATGATTTCTTTTGCAAAGATGCTTCTTGAAGCTTATAATTAGCATTAAATGTGAAATAATAATGGTCATATCAACTAACCATCACAAATTTCCTAATTATTATTATTATTCCCATATTCTTTCATATGAGAGCATGGTTGTAATTCTTCTTCTCATTCTCTCTTGCTCATTCTCTCTCTTGAAAAAGCTCTCCCTCTTCCTCTCTCAAAGATCTCTTGTTTCATGTGTTGAAAAACATGAGCTTTGTGAGATAAAACCATCAAGAGAACTCTCTAATCATTCTAGGGTTCTTAGTCTAGCAAGCCAAGCACTCTAGTTACCTCCTAGTTGAGGTAGGAGCTCAAGATAGAGGCCTTCGGGTGGATCTTTTTTCGGCAAAGAGAAGACGAAGAGGGGGAGCCGTCTACACCACTCCAAGGAGCTAGCAACAAGGAGGACCACACCAAGAAGACAAGGAGTTCAAGAACTAGGTATAACTTTCTATCATAGTAGATAGAACTCTATTCTTTTGCTAGTTAGGTATATGGTAAAGATCCGGGTTAAGGTTTATTCTAGCGCCAAGTTCGTTATCACTACGAAAATTTTGTTCTGCATTTGGCCACGGATGTTGGCCGGGGCGCTACTGTAACCCTTCATAGTATCAGAGCCAACCCATAAACCCTACTAGCTAGTTTGCGTAAGGTTAAAATCTCGATTGACAAATTTTTCCGAATCACAAATCTATTTTCATGAGCTTGCTGTCAATTTTCGAAGTTGTCCTAAAATTTTTCTGAGTATCTTATAATTACATGCAGGCGCAAATATGGCTACAGAAAAAATTTGGGGGCTTAACTCCAAAATTCTGCCACTGAAAGTGAGCAAAATGGTGCATTTGGCGGCGCTTCCGCGGCGCTTTTGGAGCTACAGTACCCAAATAGTTTTCTGGGGCTCTATTTCATGAAAATATGATATTTGTGATATATAGTTTTGGCCCAGGTTTATTTGAGTGCTGGATTTTCTTTTGAGGGCTTATTTGAAAAAGTTTAGTCGATCGAAATTTTAAAAATGTGTATTTTACAGTGCATTCACTTTTATCTGCGACCGGGAATGTCACTCGATCGGTAAAACTCGTCTGATTGCTCTATGTTCTTCTAGACGGGTTTTGCGAACGTGACATTCGCGTTGATGTTGTGTGCTTGTTCTGTGCTTGTGGTTGGATAGTCGTGATGGATAGCAAGTGTTGCAATGTTTGTAGTACAGTTTAAATTCATTTGTACATTTGTTATTGCGGGGCGAGCGTCCGACATGTGGACTGCCGTCTTTGCCGGGTTGTATATTATTTTGGGGCACGATCGGGTTAAGGTCGATGTCACCGTTTGTACATATTATTTTCTTTTTCTGTACTAGGATTACCCAGCGGTGGAGTGCACGAATAGCCAGGTTCTAGAAAGGCAGAAAGCCCGCATCTCATAGAGTTGAGACGGAGGGGGCTTCTTTCTCATGGCGTTAAGACGGAGGAGGCTTCTTTCTCGTAGAGTTGAGACGGAGGGGGCTTCTTTCTCATAGCGTTAAGACGGAGGAGGCTTCTTTCTCGTAGAGTTGAGAAGGAGGGGGCTTCATTCTAGAATTGGCGGGCTATTCTCCGCACTCGTAGGGGGTACAGGTTTTCATTGCATAGGCTATCTACACGACAGGGAACGTCGGGTTTTATTTGTGGCTCAAATGAAACCCGGGGCTCCAAGATTATCCACCATTCTGTATTGTTGGCTGTGTTTCTGTGATGTTGTTTATGTTAGTTATATGTATGCCCTAGAGGCCATTACTGTACATAGGATGTATATTGTAGTGGATGCTGGGACATATATAGGGAGGACTTTCTTGCTCGACATGATAGTATGCTATCTGGTTACACTTTTCCTTAACGTGTATGTTGATTGTCTCTCTGTTACATGTTGGTAAAGCCCTTAGGATCTGTACTTGACTACCTGGACTATGATGCGGATCATACTAGTGGGGACATGGTAGTCCATAAGTACATCCTTCAAAGTCCCTAGTCGTGGGTGTATCGAGACGGGGCATCGATATACCAGAGTAGACTAGCGTGTACCTTCTCGACCCATACAGATGGGCGATGGATGATCCCATATCCATTGGTGTTTGACATCAGAGATGATATACGGGTGCTCAGTAGAGACTGGGTACACTGGACGGACTCGCCGAGAACTCCCAGATGGTATTATACCTCACGTCAGATGGCAGTTCTCTGGTGACACTGGTACAGAGTAGTCTGTTGACCCGAGATCGTCATAGAGTCTTGTGTGGTTCCCACTGTGCTTTGATTTCCATCTTACCACGTCCAAGAGGGCGTGCAAAACGGTGGTTTTTGGGTACAGTCCCGAGTCACATGGAGGCAATGAGCGATAGGAGGGGATTCGTCTCTCCCGGTATAGGGAGTTGATGTTGTGCTGTGTTCGATTGGCTATAACAGGAAATCCATGGCCAGGGTTGCTGAGATTTACTGGTAAGTGTTACCAGTAGTTTCTCGAACAGTTATAGACCTCATATCGACACGACTTATTGAGCTATTGGGGTCTGACGTATACCACCCCTAGGCGAGATATGCGACATATCAGACGATCAGACCGGACTGTACGGTAGTGTTACTGGTCGGATTCACTGGAGTGTGAGCGGGCTTGATCGTCGATCTTCAGATCGCTCAATACCCGGGTGGCCGTTACGTTTAGCAGACCGCTTGCGGCTTGTGGATGCTTGATATGATCATCATCTGCTGCCGGCGTATTGACGAGTCTTTAGAGTCCTACACAGAGGTTTCCTGGCTCAAGCGAAACGAAATAGGAGCGCATATGAGATATTTGCGGGACCGAGAATAATGCGTGTATGTGATACCATATTCTATTCTCGCGATAAATATATCGAATGGTTGTATGCGATATAACCTAGTTATCGATTCAAGCGTTGATTCGATAAGCCGATATGTTGAATACTAGTCGGTTGTGTGTGACATAACCGGGTCATTGAATCAAGTGTTGATTTAATGATTTAATGCATATTTATATATTTGATATATTACTTTGCATCAACTAGTATCGGTTTACTTAAGATGGATTTTCTCACTCGGAAGGGCGCATTGTATATGCGATATACTTTTGTGCACTTGATTGTATCATGTTTGATGATACATGTCATGCTAGGGTTCAAGTGTAAAGATTAAACCTTGGTTAATGAAATGGTTAGGGTTTATTATTTATTATTCATTTATCTTATTTAATTATCCTTTTTATTTTTGATAAATGAATAAAAGAAAAGAGAAAAGAATGGTGGCTAATTTTGTTCTTTAGTTGAAGCTTCATGAAGCTTTGTTCAAGTCAACCATTCTTATCTCATCCTTAACCCTAACCATTCCCACTAACCATGATTCATTCTCTACACTTGACTCTAGTTAAAATTATGATAAGAATTCATTTTCTTTTCTTATTCTTTAAAAAAAAAAAAAACTTATCATAATATTCTTCTTCTTCTTCTTCATTTCTTCAAGTGAAGAAAACTTGCCCCATCAATGGCAAGTGATGGAAATGAGTGAGAAATCCAATTCTAAAGTCTACCCACTTCCTATTTCTTCATCCTCTACCTCTTGCCAAGTAGTAGAGTGTGTTTCCTTCACAACTTTTCACGGTTTGGTGAAGGTGGAGCTTGATTCATCGATGCCTCGACGTAGATCATCTTCGGCATGGACATCGACGACCTAGCTTGCCCATTCTCCGACGAAGCCGACTCTAGAGCCCGGATTTGATTTGGACAGCGGAGACGACCTCATTGCGGAGCCGTGGAGGTGGAGGACCGGATCTACAAAGGTTGTATTTCCGTATTCCCTTAGTTAATTGTTAACTAGTTAGCTTTTCGCCTAGAAATCTAGCCGACGATCCGTAGTTTAGGGTTTGTAGGCACCGTAAAATTTTAATTTGCCATGTTCGATGGCTTGGGAGACCTCACTAGAGTGCCTAGGAACCCTACAGTTTACTATCATGCCTGGAACGAATGTTGTATATACTTATATATATACTAGTAGATGTTGTATACGTTTTGCACCTGCGCTAGTCCTGCCCCCGCTCTGTCGTTTGTTAAGTAACCTAACGGGTGATGACGGGACCCAGTGGCGAATATGGATGGCATATACGTACATCGTAATTTCGTTCTTTTCTGGTGTGGTAGGTTACTTTGATGGGATAGCATTAATTTTGATTAATGCAAGTAAAACAAACCTAAAAGGATGTTGTTGGAACCAAGTTTTAAAAACAGACATTACAGACGTTCTCTTTTGCTTTGCACAGTGGTATTCAGTTTAGAATATCCAACACCTCATTCGACGAGGCAAGGGCCGAGATCCCTTCACCGGGAGTCACCCCTTGAGTAAAAGTTTTTGTCAACGTAATAACTTCACTATGGTCGATTATTCTTGCTTTGCATCGAGGTATTCAGTTTGGAATATCCTGCACCTCATTCGACGAGGAAAGAGCCGAGATCCCTTCACAGGGAGTGACCTCTTTAGCAAAAGTTTTTGCCACTATATATTTTAAAAAGGTTATCAAGTTCCTTCAACAATATCAAGTTCATTACGTTAACGGGTTTTCGCCAAAACCCAGCCGTAGCCCTCCGTCATTTCGGATTGGTATTGCTTAGTATTCGTGCTACGTATTTCGTGCTCAGCCGAGGCGTAGTGTACGACAGCTATGTAATATTTTTCTGTAGCATATAATGCGATTGGTTGGGATAGTCGTGCGGTCATTTTGGCTCAGTCAAGGACTCGTACGGGTGGGTCTAATGCAATCAAGATAATGACGGGTTGAACTTGACTAGGACCCTTTGTTATGTTGGCTCAGTCAAGGTCACTTGGGGCCTAAGGGTAAAAACCACATCGGAAGTTTTAAACATACAGGAAACTTGCAGATTTAGCATACCTTCTGGAGTGTGGCGACTAGAGTGGATTCCATCTAGGTCATCACACAATGATAGTTGGATCCCGATCCTACTGATGAGTTGGATTACTCTCGGAAGATTATTTCACTTAACAATCAATGCTATAAACCAAGTAGGTGTCTAGAACGGTGTTAGCGGGGCTACGCCTCCAGGGAAAAGAGGTTATGTAATTAAGGAACTTCGCGAAAACGTTGGAAAACCTCCCTCGAAGTACCAACATTAGCCTGGCTGAAAGGTTAAGCAAGTATTGTAACGTGCGATTAATCCTGACTAGTTCTTCTTTTATGGTTTGAAGAAGAATTTGAGAAAACAGTAGGAGCCATCCTGATTAGATAAATTAATAAACCAATCTAATCTTGCAAGAGCGCACGCTGAGTGTTTCTTTTCTCTCTCTCCAGGTAGCAACCATTTCACGCCCTTATCAAGATAATAAAATGTATAGCTTGACCGATCCGAATTCTTATTCGGGGCTGGGAAACGTCAGTTCGGCTCAAACTTACGACAACAGTCATAAGTATGAGCAAGGGAAAGAGGATTGTATGGATTCCAAGGAAACCCAGTTGAAGAAGAAGCATAGTATTGCATCTACTTCAGGTGTTCTTGTAATTGAGAACTGCTTTTCGGTTAGTCCTACCTTCTGGGTACTAGATACCGGATCAGGATCTCATATCTGTAATTTATTGCAGGGACTGAGAAAAAGTAGGAAAGTTGCACCGGTGATATGTCCCTCAGAGTAAGGAACGGAGCACAAGTTAATGCTGCAGCCGTCGGTGAATATCACCTAGTGTTGCCAAATGGCAATACTATGATTTTGAACAATTGCTACTATGTACCTTCCATGGTTTGCAACATCATATCAGTTTGTTTACTCAATAAAAATGGATATAACTTTGTTCTTGATAGAAATATCATGAACATTTACCTTGATAAGGTACTGGTTGCAGAAGGTACACTATGTAATGGCATCTATATTCTAAATCAGAATACAGTCCTCAATGTACAAAACACACGCAAAAGGAAGAGTTCAGATACGAACAAATCCTACTTGTGGCATTGTAGACTTGGTCATATCGGAGAGAAAAGACTAAGTAAATTACATAAAGATGGACTCTTGAATACGTTCGAATTTTCATCTAATGAAACTTGTCAGTCTTGTCTCAAAGGAAAGATGACCAAATCTCCTTTCACCGGACATGGAGAAAAAGCAACAGAGTTCTTGGGACTCATACACAGTGATGTATGTGGACCAATGTCTATACATGCAAAGGGTGGGTTCTCATACTTCATCACATTCACTGACGATCTCTCTAGGTTCGGATATGTGTATCTGATGAAACACAAATCTGAAGCTTTTGAGAAATTCAGAGAATTTAGAAACGAAGTGGAGAACCAGATAGGAAAAAGTATCAAGATCCTCCGGTCTGATAGAGGAGGGGAGTACATAAGAACGGAATTCCTAGATTACTTAAAAGAGAATGGTATTCTTTCTCAGCTTACTCCTCCGTACACGCCACAACATAATGGTGTATCGGAGCGGAGGAACCGTACCCTGTTGGATATGGTTCGTTCCATGATGAGTAGTGCTGAGTTACCTCTTTCATTTTGGGGACATGCACTTTTGACAGCGGCATATCTATTGAATGATGTTCCGTCTAAATCAGTGCCTAAGACACCATTCGAAATATGGAATGATAAAAGGCCGTATCTTAAGCGCATTAAGATATGGGGTTGTCCGGCCTATGTAAAAGTACAAAATCCGGAGAAACTTCAGGCTCGTTCAGTTCTATGTAAATTTATGGGATATCCTAAAAATTCTATAGGATATCTGTTCTACCACACCGAGGAACAGAAGGTGTTTGTATCCCGCCATGCCACCTTTTTAGAGTGGCAATTTCTTGCAAAAGAAACTAGTTGGAGTTCGGTAGAACTGGAAGAGATTCAGCGACCACAAAATGAAACTGAAGATTTGACAGAACCTCAAGATTCAATAACCTCAAATGAACCTCAGCCACTCCGCAGATCTGGTAGGATTTCTCATCCACCCGAGAGATACTACGGTTTTCTCATAGACGGGATCGAGAGGATTGCAACTTGGAAGAAGATGACCCTACCAGTTTCACGCAGGCCATTATCAGTAGGGACTCTGATAAATGGCTGGATGCTATGCGATCCGAAATGGAGTCCATGTACACCAATAAAGTGTGGACCTTGGATATTGCTCCACCTGGGGTAAAACTCGTTGGATGCAAATGGATCTACAAAAGGAAACTTGGTGTAGATGGGCAGGTGGAAACCTATAAGGCTAAACTCGTTGCAAAAGGTTTTCGTCAAAGACCTGGTGTGGACTATGACGAAACTTTTTCTCCAGTGGCTATGCTCAGATCCATTCGAATCCTACTTGCCATTGCTGCCTTCCCTGACTATGAGATCTGGCAGATAGACGTAAAAACGGTAGTTTGGAAGAGTGCGTTTATATGGATCAGCCAGAAGGTTTTGTAGACAGTGGGAGCAGCGGGAAGGTGTGCAAGTTGCTTAAATCCATTTATGGATTAAAGCAGGCATCGCGGAGCTGGAACATCTGTTTTGATGAAGCAATCAAGGAATTTGATTTCATCAAGAATGAAGATGAGCCTTGTATTTATAAGAAGATTGTAGGACGAACTGTCGTATTCCTAGTCTTGTATGTGGATGACATTCTTTTGATAGGAAATGACATTCCTATGCTACAATCGGTCAAGTTATTCTTGTCACAACGGTTCTTCATGAAGAATCTGGGTGATGCCACATGCATACTGGGGATCAGGATCTATAAAGATAGATCCAAGAGATTGCTGGGACTTTCGCAGTCCAGGTACATAGAGACCATACTAAAGAGATTTAGTATGGAAGATTCCAAATGCGGTAATATACCAGCATTGCACGGAATCACCCTCTCCAAGAAGATGTCTCCCAAGACTGACGAGGAGAGGGTTCGCATGAGCATTATACCCTATGCTTCAGCGGTAGGATCTATAATGTATGCGATGCTATGTATAAGGCCGGATGTAGCTTACGCACTAAGCGTGGTGAGCCGGTATCAGTCAGACCCAGGTGAGGACCATTGGACGGCAGTGAAGAACATTCTCAAGTACCTGAGAAGGACTAAAAAGATGTTCCTGGTTTACGGTAATGGAGACCTCAGGGTCGAGTCCTATACCGATTCAAGCTTCCAGAGTGACAAGGACGACAGCAAGTCTATCTCGGGTTTTGTGTTTACCCTCAACGGAGGGGCGGTATGTTGGAAGAGTTCCAAACAGGATACCATCGCAGACTCAACGATGGAGGCTGAATATATTGATGCAAGCGATGCCGTAAAAGAGGCGGTCTGGATGAAGAAGTTCATTAGTGAACTTCAGGTGGTTCCGTCGATTGTTGGCCCAATACCTTTGTATTGCGATAACAATAGGGCTATAGCTTTAGCGAAGGAACCAAGGTCCCATCAGAAGTCTAGACACATCTTAAGGCGGTATCACCTGATTAGGGAGATCATTGATCGCCAGGAGATCGAGGTACGGAGAGTGGACACTAAAGACAACACGGCGGATCCATTCACAAAGGCCCTCCCTCAAACACAGTTCGAGTGACTTTTTGAGCTATTGGGTATACGGTACGCCAGCAGCTGGCCTTAGTGCAGATGTTGGGTATGCGGTACACCAATTACTGGCCTTTAGTGCAAGTGGGAGATTGTTGGATATGTATGCCCTGGAGGCCATTATTGTATAGTACTAATTTGTATAATACATTTTGGAAGCTTGGGATATATACATGGATTTACGACAGTTTTGCTCGATATAGTAGTATGCTACTTGGTTTGTTTCTATCTTAATATGTGTATATATTTCTTTTAACATATCGCTAATACATATTGATGGAGCCCTTAGGATCTTTGCTTGACTATCGGCGTTGTGATGGCGATCACACTAGTGGGGGCTGGGTAGTCTATAAGCACATCCTTATTTTGGTCCCTAGTCATAGGATTATCGAGACAGTGCATCGATACTCCAGAGTAGACTGGTGCATACGCTTCTTATCCCAGCAGGGGAGATGGTCTGTCCCACAGCCATCAGTACGTCGTACTGGAGATAGTATGCAGGTGCTCGTTAGGTTACGAATACACTGGACAGGACTCGTTGGGAACTGTTGGTTGGTATTATACCTATCGTCAGTTAACAGTTCCTAGGTGACATGAGTACAGCTTAGTTCGTTTCTTTGACACTGTCACTTCGCCTCGAGTGTGTTCCCACTGTTCTTAGATTACTACCCTACCACGGCTCTATTGAGTCGTGCAAACAGGTAGTAGTTGGGTGCAGTCCCGAAGCACTTGGAGGAAGTGATGGTTAGACAGGATTCGTCTCTCCCGGTATTGGGAGTTGATATCGCGCTGTGTCTAGAAGAGCCATTACACATAGTCGTCCCTGGCCAGGGCAAGAGAGATTTACTGGTAGTGTTTCCAGTAGTTTCTCACGGTGTTCTGGGCTACACTCCGACACGACTTGTACCGCTATTAGGGGACTGATGTTTACCACCCTCTTAGGCCCGACATGTGATACTCTTAGACGAACAGACCGGACTGTACGGAGATTGTCACATTCAGGCTCAGTAAGAGTTTGGATGGGTTCACCTCATCGGTCTTCTTATCGGCATCTACCTGGGGACCGTTACGTACAGCTAGTACCGCTTGCGGCCTGTGGTTAAACCCACTGCCAGCGTAGTGTTGAGCCTTTAGAGTCCCACAAAGAGGGTTGTTCGCCTTTGGGAAAAACAGAGTAGAGGTCGCATGGTTTTGCGACGGGGTTCGTTCACATCCGCACACTTGTGCACGTTTGGTGTCTGGGCAGTTATTACTAGCGGGATTTGGTTTAAACCAGATCCTAGTATTTGTTTTGGATTGGTTTTGTCTCATTGTATTCATGTTCCTCGGTATACGGATGCGGGTGTGTATGCACAATTGACAGAGGCAGAGGAATCTCATTAGGGTTTTTGACCGTTGACTTTTTCTAAACCCTAATGAGAATGAGAAATATGATTAATAATATTAATTAAGGATAATTGTGCCATAGTTGAGGTTGGGTTGACCATTTGAGTTTTGTTGACCATTTGACCATGATGATTTCTTTTGCAAAGATGCTTCTTGAAGCTTGCAATTAGCATTAAATGTGAAATAATAATGGTCATATCAACTAACCATCACAATTTTCCAAATTATTATTATTATTCCCATATTCTCTCATATGAGAGCATGGTTGTAATTTTTCTTCTCATTCTCTCTTGTTCATTCTCTCTCTTGAAAAATCTCTCCCTCTTCCTCTCTCAAAGCTCTCTTGTTTCATGTGTTGAAAAACATAAGCTTCGTGAGATAAAACCATCAAGACAACTCTCTACTCATTCTAGGGTTCTTAGTCTAGCAAACCAAGCACTCTAGTTACCTCTTGGTTGAGGTAGGAGCTCAAGGTAGAGGCCTTCGGGTAGATCTTTCTTCGACAAAGAGAAGACGAAGAGGAGGAGCCGTCTACACCATTCCAAGGAGCTAGCAACAAGGAGGACCACAACAAGAAGAGAAGGAGTTCAAGAACTAGGTAGAACTTTCTATTATAGTAGATAGAACTTTATTCTTTTGCTAGTTAGGTTTATGGTAAAGTTCTGGGTTTTAGTGTTATTCTAGCGCCAAGTTTATGTTCTTCGTAAAATTTTTGTTCCGTATTTGGCCACGGATATTGGCCGGGGCGCTACTGTAACCCTTCACCAAGTGGCCAAAATCCTTGCTTTCTTGGTCCAATGTGCTTCCCTTGAGCTTGTGCATCTTTTTTGTGAAATGGGATTTGGGTTTTGAGGTGATTTTCATCGTGATTTGGGGGATTTTGTGGAGAGGGAGAGAGAGTGCAGCAGCAGCAGTAGCAACATGAGGAGGGGAGAGGAAATGAGTGAATGAAATGGTGAGGGAGTAGCCAAGTCCAAGTCAAAGGTAAACCCTCCCTTTCTCTCTCATGCCCATGCCTACATATTCTATTCTTTTCCGTTTCTTTTCTTTTCTTTCTCTCTTCAATAGTAACCCAAAATAATAAGCCATGCACCCAAAACATGTAGGAAAATGCAACAAGTGTTAAAGTAAAGATATGGTGCATGTTTGCACAAAATACGCTTAAAGCACGATTAGCGATTTTTAATCGCGATTAACACTAAATAAGTATATAATTAATCATAAAAAACTTTATAATGGCAAAATTCCATAAAACACCCTCTTTTAATAATTTCTATAATTTTCAAAATTTTCCCCAATTTATCGGTATTTAATTATACCGCCTTATTTAAAATATTCAATATATTATTATTAAATTATAGAAATTCCCAAAAATAATATTTTATTTTATTTTTGAAATGTTACATATCCTTATCATCATATCCTGAAATAGGGGTACTGATCTAAGTCTAGTACAAACTGATACCATCTGCATATATATGCGTGTATGAAAACACACGCCTAAAGGCCCGCTATAATCTCATGTCGTATCTCATAATACGAATCAAAACATATCACCAATCTCATGGCATCATGCCTAATCTTATCGACTCGTCTCCAAGTACCATGTATAATCCTCATCATCCATGTATAGGTATACATACATACATACATACATACATATATATATATATATACACACATAGTCCCATACCTATGTATATGTATATATATATATATATATATATATATATATTCCCATATACGCATAAGTAAAACAAAATAAGCATGTGTGTGCGTGTAAAGCTCATTCTAGGGTTCATGACTAAACTAACTAACGACACTATCTTCCAATTATACTAAAATTAACCCATGACTCCCAAAGTCTATCTAGATAATCATAATCTCACAATAAACATTTAAATATATCCATATGATATATACCATACACTACACTACGAACTGCAGGGGTGCTATACGCCATCCACCCGACTTCCCCCGTAGATATATATCTACTCACTTTGATCCTCGCTTGCTGGAGTCGATGACGCCACGCTCTTCTCGTCTTCTCGAAATCCACTTAGGGGTACCTACATGTATATCACATGACATGGTAAATAGAAATCGTACACGAAAACCAAATCGGAACGTGTATCGTTCATAGGTCAAAACCTTTCGTCTCGCATGCAAAACACAACCAATAACCCTAGTCGTTGGCGTTCAAACGCCACACGATGGAATACCATATCAAATACCAAAAACCAAGTTAAAACGAAATCGCAAAACAAAGCAGCAACTCAAGAAAATAGTCCCAGATTTTACCCTAGGTGAAATTAGCCAATTTTGCATATGCAAAGGGTCTAGTTTACAGGAGATGAAGCCCTGGAACCAACAAGATTCAATTTTCCCCTACCCTGGCCGCAAATTGCGGCCAGAAGGATTAAATCTGCGGCCTGGGTGCAAGGGTTTGGGTTCTCGTCTTCAGGGTAGCTTCCTGGGTTCCTGCATGACTCACAGTGTTTGCAAAATAAATCCTAGTGTCCCCGGGTGTTAGCAGATATCAAATTCCCTTACAAAATTCCAGAAAAATACGGTATCGGGGTTTCTGGTTTCGTGTTGCAGGGTCCTAGTCTGTGGTTTAGCCCACTATGCAATCCCTACAGGGGTTTAAGGTCATTACTAAGCCACAATTTCACCTTTGGATTGAAATCAAAACCCTAAGCTTAACTTGAAATTTTCAAAGTCCGCCAAACTACACAATATCGATACTAAACGTGTATGGATGCTTAAGGAATTGAAAAACTACCATAATGGTGCAGAAATTAGCTCATTTGGCAACTCAAGAATTTTCATGAGTTGCCCCAAGTTTTCAAAATCCGATTTTTCTTGGTCCAAAGTGTTTGTAGTGAGCTTGTGCATGTCTTTTGTGAAGGGGGGACGAACTTTTGATGAATTTTTTATGGAGTCGTGAGGGTTTAGAGATGGGGGAGGAAGAGGGCAGCAGCCAAGTGAGGTGAGGAGAGGAAAATGAAGAGGAAATAATGAAGGAAATAAAGCCATGGTCCAAGGTTTGACCCCTCACCTCTCTCTTATGCCCATACCCATTTCTTTATTCATTTTTTTTTTCTTTTCTCTTCTCTTTTCTTTTATATAACAATAGAAACCCAAATGAAACCATGGTAGAAAATCGTAACAATGTGAAATATGACATGGTGCATGCCACATGCACAAAACTAGCTTAATGCACGATTAGCGATATATAATCGCGATTAGCATTAAAATTGAATATAATTAGTCATAAAAATTTATAATTTGTATAAATCATATAAAGCACCCTCATTTCAGTAATTTCTATAATTTTCCAAATATTTCCTAATTGATCGGTATTTAATTATACCGCACTATTAAAATATTCATAATATTTATTATTTAATTATAAAATTTCCCAAAAATAATATTTTATTTTTCTGAAATGTTACAATCTTCCCCGCTTAAAGAAATTTGGTCCCCGAATTTAAATTTAAACCCTTCAAAAACTAAAACATTTCAGTAAAATGATCAAGTCGTCAGGGCTCCGAAATCATAAACACATAAAACATATCGTAGCGCAATTTATGCGCAAGAAAAAAAATGAGCATATAACTCAAAATAAAAACTCCGTCAAGCATCTTGCAATCATCGGAGTTATGGCGAAGACACCAATGTCTAAATCCAATATGAAAACCAACAGGATAAACATTGAAACTATAACACGTACATAGTACGTGTCGGTGTAAATTCGTTAAAACATCTAAAAGAAATGCATGCCAAACCTTTCATATTGCTGTGCGATGCGCATATCGTGGCACAGTGGCGGACGATTATTGTAAGAAAATAATTATATATATGTATATATATATATCCCTTGTTTAACATATACGTCCCGCCGTTTTGAAAAATAATTTAGAAGAGTTTCCTTTATAAAATGTTTCGTGTCATCTCGGTCACGTAGGTAAATAATGAGACTATAGCTCTTTCTTTGGAAATCCCTTCGATAACTATCATTGCATGCAACAATATGTTCAGGTACAGTCCTCGGAATAGTCCTGCTCAGTCACTATATCAAATAGTAAATATCATAAACCATGCCGCTCAAAGGAAATCAATCCCAAAATGTATGTAAGAATGCCACGTGCGTCTGGTGCGCACGGAAATTGAAATCCATGAATGTGCCATACATGTGCACAGAATAAAATCTAAGTGCAACGGGTGTGCACGAAACACCTCTCAAGAGCAACGTGTGTGCCTGACAACAATATCAGGTGCATCTGATATGCACGAAGAATCTCGATTTAGTGCATCTGGTGTGCACCAAAATCGCATCAAGCGCCCAAGTTATGCGCAAGAATCCAAATCAAGTGCACATGGTGCATGAAATCAACATCAATATCATAATCCAAATCAACGGTATACAATAAACCTTAATCCAAGTCTAAATCAGGTATACCGTGGTATATAATCTCACAACCATGTGCATCAGCGTGCACAAAATCGAATCAAAACACTAAAAGTGCATGAAAACTATGCCGAAAGCATAAGTCAAATCACATGCATACCATAGGTATGAAATCAAAATCAGAATCTCGAATGACAACAAATTGAAGTCAAGTGCAACGGTGGTGCACAAAATCTCAATCATGCAAATAAATCGTCCAAAATATCGAAATCGAAGACAGCGGAAATAGTCCCACTCTGGCACATCCTCTAAAGATCTCTGGCCAACTGTCATGGTCATTCATAACATTTCTCGTCGATGATGTCGAACTCTGGCCTACTGGGTGTGCGCAATATGACCGATCCTGGGTCCAAATCTGCTTGAATCGTACTCCAGAAAGGTTCTGTCGAAGTCTCTCCAAAATCTCGTTTCTGCTGAACTGCCCGGAAGTTATCATCCTCTACTAACTCTGTTTTCTTGTTCCGGAATGGCTGCATACTCATCGCGACTCCTTTTGGAAGTTATATCCATGTACAACGCCTCTGCATGTGTATCACATCTCTAATATTAGCGGAGTGGAACGTCATCTCATCAAGATCTCGTACGAACCTCTTACCCCACTTTTCTGTATTGCCGACTGCTTCGTACTCGTCTCTTCGTGGCTGCATGGACTGCGCTCCAACGGCTATACTCGTATCTGGAGTCTCCCAAGTAATGTATCCCATCACATGATATCCGAATGACGTCGAACCTTTCGATCGATTCGTCAAAGCTCCAAAATCCCCCAAGAGCTCAATATCTTGAGTACAGTTTAATAATATCGAGTACATGCCATAGTACCTATGGACCAGCCGTAAAAGGGCAAACCCAAGCCTCATTAATAGCACTGCTGAACTGTTGCAAACCCTAAGGTTTCAAAGCGTTCTCATGGTCATTATATCGAGTTAGGGTTTCATTCTTCTAGAGGGTCCACGTAATTACTTTCATGTTTCTCCGAATACTTTAAACTTGGAAAATGGGTTCCTAACATTCGATCGTCTCCTATCAACTCTCAACGTACCTGTGTGAAGTCGTCTCCAGCTGGAATCAATTAATCTGATGACCTCGCATCGAGGTAGGCAGCGAATCACATGTCCTAGTCTTTCATCTTTGGGTGACTAGCGATCTTCTATCATATCTCTAAGTACAACTCGTGTGGTAATAGCTCCAACATCTGGGCGATATCTCATCATTCGCAGCAGCAACTGGCTCATTTGTCCGCACGCTGAACAGTACTTCAATCATCAAGAATAATCGGTGCTTTGACGGTCATCACATTCTGGATGGCCTCTAGCAGTGGTCCAATCCTCTGGTGCTGATCTGCACGTCCGAGAAATCTCGTAAGAGCGATCCATCAAACGCTCATGGCACGAAAACACAATAAAACGACGCCTCTATGCAATCGTATGTCCCTGGAATCATGCCCTGGTCAGTCCTCATCCGTGACGAGCTCGTGCTGACCGCAACTCTAGCCGTAGCTCTCTCTGCCCGTGTAATCGTGGAAGCAAAAACCATAAACCAATATCGATGAGGATAGATTATGAATGAATATAATACTGTGCAAGGAAATGTACATCCTAAGGCTTATGAAGCAGAGTAGTGTATCGTAAGTATGCCGCGGAATATACACATGGTACGTCACTCTCCTTAAGTCACCTACTCCATCAACCAAGGTCAACCTACGCGAAGAAATTTCGAGTCTAATACTCCCTCGACCAAATCTAAGTTCCGTAAGTTCAAGCCTAGATTCCGTATATATACAAACGCCCTAGGCTCCGCATAGTCAAACATAGACTCGAACCAAGGTTAACCTAGCGCTCTGATACTAACTTTGTCACGACCCGAAAATGGTACGTGACTGGCACTTGAATCATATGAAGTCTATAGTACCCCATCTAATTCAAGAAAGCCAAAATCCCAGAAATCTAAACCATTTTTAAGGAAAAAGTGAAGAAAACTTAATTTAAAGCAAGTGGTTTAAATAACATAAGCCGAATATGCATTTTTAAAATCTCAAGTCTTTTCTGAAAATTTCGGCAGAGTTTCCTTTGTAAATACTGGCCCCAAAAGGGTACAACATGCATAATATGAATAAAGACATCCCCAAGCGGGAGCTAGCTCTTCGTCAATCGACGGTCACAACCACGAAAGCAATATAATATACAACGCCGAAGGGCGAGGATCAAAACTCAAAAGGAAACTCAAAACATCAAGAAAACACATAATAATACAACGCGCGACTCTAAGGTCAAAAGAATAATACACAGGTCTTCTAATTCTAACAAATATACATGTCTGGTTTATGGAGTTTACTAGATACAACCGAAATAAATAAATATACAATGGTGGTCACGATGCAAGTGAACCCACCTACCAAAGCAATCACCCGGAATGAAAGCAGTGTGCTAGCAAAGCCACAACGAAACCTGTACGGCAAAACCTGCAAGAACTGTGGCACAACGGGGGTGAGTTACCAACTCGTGAGTAGAAAACATCATAGAGCAGAAATCGTATGTATGAATCAATCCTAGGTTAAAACGATCATAAAATATATCCTCAACATGATAAAGTCTAAAGGATGATAAGGTGGCAAGGGTAAACATCTATACATAAGTATAATACCAAGTGCTCGTGTCAGTGCCTCAGATAGCAACATATCATAAACTTGAGGTGTGATCAATGTAATCATCATGAAATCAGTGTCAACTATGTCATGAAGTCTATAAGTATGTGGATATCATCCAACTATGTAATCAATGCCTGTATGCATGTGGATCTCGTCCACGTGTCAACCAATGACATAACAATATCATGCATGTAAATATCATAAAAGCATATGCATGAAAGTATGAGGATATAAATCAACGTGTGTCCCTCGCGACACATCAAAATCATGGAACCTGAGTGTCCAGCATCGACACTCAAAACATCATGAAACCCGTGTCCAGCATCGACACGTAAATCCTCATATATCTCAGGCTCCGTATCATCTGCGGGATCGGCCCGCGGGCACCGGCAATACGGATCGGCCTATATCCATCTCATGACTCCGGTCGGTATCCTCCAGATAACCGTCCGGTCTAAACACTATCACCGGTTGGTAGTGGTCCCTCTGCTAGGCTCATCGTCATCCCCATGAAATCTCTCTCTCGCCCCGGGATACCATATAGGGTCCACCATGTACCTGCAGACGGTTCCTCCTCCTCCTCAAATCGGGTGTCACATGCCAATCTCAAAACCGATAAAATGCATGGCGGACGCACTGAAATATCATATCAAGAGAAACCGGATTTTTAAGACAATACATACTTTCCTTTGAAATAACCACGGTTCTCAAATCCAATAATCTCATGAAAACAGCATATTTCAATGCGTAAAAATCGTAAAGTATGATGTATGCGACATATAACCGAATGTAAGCATATTCATAAATCATGCAATATGGAACAGTAATATGCACATATTAAGGGTAAACCGCTCTTTTAATTGAATCCAGTTTTAAAATGTCACCTGCGGTTCCCAATTTCTCCAAAGTCAAATGCAGCATCGTATAAAGGTGCATATGTAACTATAGCAAGTAAATTGTGCAAGGAGTCATATCATGATGCAGCAATCCTACTGTGGAGTGACATGGCAATTACCAATGATGATGTGTGTGTGCCGGCAAGTAAGTGTTCGTAGACATACGCATCATCGGTAATGGTGCTGGTGCCCTGATCACATGGGTTTAATATAACAATAAACACATTTAAACAAGCAATGCGATGCGAATAGAAAACATATGCGGAAAATGAATAACACGCGCAACAATAAAGAATCTACATCAATATATGTGAGTCACACAGTTTTGACATTTGAAATAACACGAATCGTGGTGTTTGGTAAATAGGGACTACGGTGTTTTTAAGAAAAAGTACATCCTTTGAAATATCCGTAGGATCCCTTGTCCTGTCTTTAAAATACTCACGATTCGTTAGTTTTGAAATAGGTATGATTCGATTCTAGTCTAATATCTACAAGCAACTACAGGACTAAACTAACAGGCTAATCGAAAAGGTACGGAAAACACCTAAATCTGAGTCGATACATATAAATATAATAGTCGGTGATCCTACCTCAATAGTATCACATACGATACAATATATAGCATGGCATCCTCGAGTCAAGAGTGCGGATCTATCATCAATATAAAGCTCATACGGTAAATCTATCGTACGGCATCCCAATCTGGGTACAGGTCGAATCTCACATTTATCTCATCATTCATCTGGTATCCTTATCATCATATCGTGAAATAGGGGTACTGATCTAAGTCTAGTACAAACTGATACCATCTGCAAATATATGCGTGTAAGAGAACACACGTCTAAAGGCCCGCTATAATCTCATGTCGTATCTCATAATACGAATCAAAACATATCACCGATCTCATAGCATCATGCCCAATCTCATCGACTCATCTCCAAGTACCATGTATAATCCTCATCATCCATGTATAGGTATACGTATACACACACACACACACACACACACAGTCCCATACCTATGTGTGTGTGTGTGTATATACATATCCCCATATACGCACAAGTAAAACAAAGTAAGCATGTGTGTGCGTGTGTGTGTAAATCTCATTCTAGGGTTCGCGACTAAACTAACTAACGACACTATCATCCAATTATACTAATATTAACCCATGACTCCCAAAGTCTATCTAGATAATCATAATCTCACAATAAACATGTAAATATATCCATATGATATATACCATACACTACACTACGAACTGCGGGGGTGCTATACGCCATCCACCTGACTTCCCCCGTAGATATATATCTACTCACCTTGATCCTCGCTTGCTGGAGTCGATGACGCCATGCTCTTCTCATCGTCTCGAAATCCACTTGGGGGTACCTACAAGTATATCACAAGACATCGTAAATAGAAATCGCGCACGAAAACCAAATCGGCACGCGTATCGTTCATAGGTCAAAACCTATAATCTCGCATGCAAAACACAACCAATAACCCTAGTCGTTGGCGTTTAAACGCCACACGACGGAATACCATATCAAATACCAAAAACCAAGTTAAAATGAAATCGCAAAACAAAGCAGCAACTCAAGAAAATAGTCCCATATTTTACCTTAGGTGAAATTAGCCAATTTTGCATATGCAAAGGGTCTAGTTTATAGGAGATGAAGCCCTGGAACCAACAAGAATCAATTTTCCCCTACCCTGGCCACAAATTGCGGCCATTGGGATTAAATCTGCGGCCTGGGTGCAAGGGTTTGGGCTCTGGTCTTCAAGGTAGCTTCCTGGGTGCCTGCATGACTCACAGTGTTTGCAAAATAAATCCTAGTTTCCCCGGGTGTTAGCAGATATCAAATTCCCTTCACAAATTCCAGAAAAATACGGTATCGGGGTTTCTGGTTTCGTATTGCAGGGTTCTAGTCTATGGTTTATCCCACTATGCAATCCCTACAGGGGTCTAAGGTCATTACTAAGCCACAATTTCACCTTTGGATTCAAATCAAAACCCTAAGCTTAACTTGGAATTTTCAAAGTTCGCCAAACTACACAATATCGATACTAAACATGTATGGATGTTTAAGGAATTGAAAAAATACCCTAATGGTGCAGAAATTATCTCATTTGGTAACTCAAGAATTTTCTTGAGTTGCCCCAAGTCTTCAAAATCCGATTTTTCTTGGTCCAAATTGTTTGTAGTGAGCTTGTGCATGTCTTTTGTGAAGTGGGGATGAACTTTTGATGAATTTTTCATGGAGTTGTGAGGGTTTAGAGATGGGGGAGGAAGAGGGCAGCAGCCAAGTGCGGTGGGGAGAGGAAAATGAAGAGGAAATAATGAAGGAAACAAAGCCATAGTCCAAGGTTTGACCCCTCACCTCTCTCTCTCATGCCCATACCCATTTCTTTATTCATTTTCTTTTTCTTTTCTTTTCTAATTTTTTCTCTTCTCTTTTCTTTTATATAACAATAGAAACCCAAATGAAACCATGGTAGAAAATTGTAACAATGTGAAATATGACATGGTGCATGCCACATTCACAAAACAAAACTAGCTTAATGCATGATTAGCGATATTTAATCGCGATTAGCATTAAAATTGAATATAATTAATCATAAAAATTTATAATTTGCATAAATCACATAAAGCACCCTCATTTCAGTAATTTCTATAATTTTCCAAATATTTCCCAATTTATCGGTATTTAATTATACCGCACTATTAAAATATTCATAATATTTATTATTTAATTATAAAATTTCCTAAAAATAATATTTTATTTTTCTGAAATGTTACAATTCCATGTGTCGATACTTCGCAGATACCTTCATGACCCTTCTCATATGATTCAGCACCAGACCGTTCAGCTAGAGCGCGATCTTTCGTTAACCGAGAAGCCTGGAATGATATTGGATCGGCAAGTGAAGAAACTTCGGTCAGAGGTCTTACCATCTGTGAAGGTTCTTTGGTGTAGCCCAAATGGTAAAGAAGTCACTTGGGAGGCCGAGAGCGAGATGCGGAAGAAATTCCCTCGTCTTTTTGAAGGTACGCATAGTAAGATTTTTAAATTCGGGGACGAATTTCTTTAAGGGGGAAGATTGTAACACCTTAGGATGTGATTAGTGTTAATTAAGCGATAATGCGGTTTTTTTAGTAAAAAGTTTACCAAAATAGTTTTCAAATATTTTATCAAAATTAATTAATATTTTATTATTATTTATTGCGGGCTTGCACACACATGTGCATGTTAACTTAGGGTTAATTTGGGGTTAAACCATGCTTAAGTAGCCATGGCATATTAACCCCTTTCCATTATGTGTATGTAATTAATTAGTTAATTAGTTTTCAAAATAAAATAAATGGTTTTTGAAAATATGTTGACTTGGGGGAGAGAGAGAGAGGGTTGTCCTTGGCATCATGAGGCATGGCAAGCATGCCATGCATTTATTGAGGTGAGAGAGGGGCATGGTTATTCTTACACCCTCATTCCCTCACTCACACACATACACCCTCACACCCATCTCATTCTCCCATTCTCATTTTTTCTTCATCTCTTTTTCTCACACCCTCACCTCCCTCAAACTGAAACCCTAACCCCCACCCTCACAAACCCACACAAATCTCCACTAAACTCCATCAAAACCTTTCTCAAGCCAAGATCAAGCCACTAGATTCACTTGAAGCAAGGAAAGCTTGGATTTTAAGCAAGTGTGGATAGGTATAAATCCCTAACTGTTAATTAGGAGTTTATTATTGTAGTGTTGCTGATTAGAACACTAAAATTTTAGTTTTTGTGAAAATATCGTATTTTGGTAAGGAATTGTGCCTCGAGTGAATCTGCTCCCAAACCAGTAAGTTGTTGGAGAAGTTGCCATCACATAGACCTAGTCTAGAGACCTAGAACCCACCATAGAAATCTGAGCCCATTCCCCTAGAACTTGGTCGCAAATATATTGGTTCTGGCCGCAAATTGCGGCCAGACTGGTGACTAGGGGGTTATGTTTTGGTCGTGGGGTCCTTGGGTTGTTTGCAGTCTCGTGGAACTTGCAACTTCCACCAATTGTTTGTGTAGAAAAATCTAGGACCAGTTAACTAGTTTTAAGCATTTCGGCAACGTGCAATGAGGGTTATCCGCTATTTGTTAAGTGATTCGCACGATGTATAGCCGTAAGGCTGGTCTAGGAAGTTGCTGCATGCGTTTAGCCCTCTAAGAGATCACTTGAGAGCTTGGGAGTCGGTTTGTTGTTGCCGTTGTTTGCGTGCGTTATCGAAAGGTTTCTAATGCGCAGTTGTTATGTTGATTGTTGTATGATTTTAGGATCGTAGGCGGGGACTTCGGATGCTGCGAAGAAGGGGAAGCAGCTGGTCGGATATACTTAGCTCGAGATCACCGGTGAGAAAATTTAACATCTACGGGGAAATCGCCCGTATGACGTTATGCGTCAGGGCTTGATAGGATATTATAGCCTGTTGGATATATGTATGCCCTAGAGGCCATTATATGATAGTGGTTGTATTTATACATGTATATATATATATATATACAGATGACATTCTTGCTCGACATGATAGTATGCTATCTGGTTCTTCTTTATCTGACATGTTGACTTGATCATGCTTTTATTCATTTACACATGTTGATAAAGCCCTGAGGATATTTGCTTGACTACTGTGATTATGATGGAGATCATACTAGTGGGACGTCTGTAGTTTATAAACATATCCTAAAATGTCCCTAGTCGTAGGTGTATCGAGATGGGGCATCGATATACGAGAGTAGACTAGCGTATATGATACTAGACCCATATGATGGGTGATAGATGTTCCCACATCCATTGATGTTTGACATCGAGATCATATACGGGTGCTCAGTTTAGACTGGGTACACTGGACGGACTCCCCGAGAACTTTTATATGGTATTATATCTATCGTGGGATAGCAGTTCTTAGGTGACACTGGTACATGTTAGTCTGTAGACCCGAGATCGACATAGAGTCTTGTGTGTTCTCCCACTATACTTTGATTACCACCGCACCACAGCTCTACTGAGTCGTGCAAACAGGTGGCTTTTGGGTACAGTCCCGAGACACATGGAGATGATGAGCGATGGGAGGGGTTTCGTCTCTCCCGGTATTGGGAGTTGATGCTGTGCTGTGCTCGATTGGCTATATCAGTAAGTCCCTGGCCAGGGCTATTGAGATTTACTTATAAGTGTTATCAGTAGTTTCTCGATCTGTTATAGACCATTCATCGGCACGACTTATTGAGTTATTGGGGTCTACGTTACCATCCCTAGACTCAATATGCAGCATATCTGACAAAAAGATCGGACTATACGGTAGTGTTGCCGGTTGGCTCGACGGGAGTTGTGATAGGTTCGCTTGTTTTTTTCTGATCGCTCAATACCCGGGTGGCCGTTACGTTTAGCTGACCTTTTGCGGATTGGGGGTGCTTGATATGATCATCACCCACTGCTGGTGTATTGACGAGTCTTAGAGTCCCACAATGGAGTTACCTAGCCCTGGCGAAACGATGTGGTGTGCATATAAGATATGCACGGGGAGCCGATTAAATGCGCGTATATGATACCGTATATTAATCGGGCAGTTTGCTATTGGTCAGGTCATATGAGATATGACCGGTTTGCTAAATAAAGTGTTGATTTAACATTTACCATTAGCATTTTCACATTAAACCCTTTTGTCTTTTGGTGTATGCATGTATGTATGCACATGTTTATATTGATGCACATATGGAGGTGCGTGCACACATACATGCATACTCATTTGTATCATGGTTGTTGATACATTTGTGTCACGACCCGAAAGAGCACGTGACTGTCCCTTGAACCACTTGAAGTCTATAGGACTCCATCTGATCCAAGTAAGCCAAAAGCCCAGAAATCTAAAGCTATTTTAAGAGTAAGTAAAGAGAACTGGTTTAAAGAAGTGAAGGAAAACATGTTTGAAGTCAAGGTTTTTTAAATAATTAAGCCGAATATGCATTTTTAAAATGTAAAGTCTTTTCTAAAAATTTCGGCAGAGTTTCTTTTGTAAATACTGGCCCCGAACGGGGTACAACAAGACCAATATATATGCAATGATAAAAGGCATCCCCAAGCGGGAGCTAGCTCTTCGTCAATTGACGATCACAACCACACAAGCAATAATAATATACAACGCCGAAAGGCGAGGGTCAAAACCAAAAGAAACCCAATAAGCATGAAAAACCGCAATACTACTAAGCGCGACTCTAAGGTCGAATAATACATCACTAGTGTCTGAGTCTGAAACAATATACAAGTTTTGGTTGATGGAAATTCTAGATACAATGAATAATACAAGTACAATGGTGGTTCTTGATGCAAAAGAATCCACCTACCAAATGCAATTCACCCGCAAGGAAGCAGTGTGCCAGAAATGCCGCAATGGAACCTGTACGGCAAAACCTGCAAGAACTGTGGCACAACGGGGGTGAGTTGCCAACTCGTGAATAGAAATATCTACAAGCAGAAACCGAATGCAAGACATAATCCTAGGTCAATACGACCAGTATAATAAAAACCACAAGAGTAAGTCTGAAGCATGATAAAGTGGCAATGTAACATCTAGTCATGTAGGTAGTGCCAAGTACTCGTGCCAGTGCCTTAGATAATAACATGTCATCCGTATAAGGTATGTCTGCATGAAGTATAATCAATGTAAATCCAGTCTGTATGTGATCAAGTCTGTATGAACGTGGACCCCGTCCACCCGTCACCCAATGAGAATAAACGTGGAACCCGTCCACCCGTCAACCAATGACAATAAACGTGGAACCCGTTCACCCGTCAACCAATGAAAATAAACGTCATCCATGCAAATATGAGGATATAATCAAAATCATGGAAATCGTCATGAAACCCGTGCCTAGCATCGACACGTAAATCCTCACCTATCGGGCTCCGTCGGTCCGGATCAGCCCACGGGCTATGTCTGCGGAATCGGCCCTCGGCCTCGGCAGTACGCCCATATCCATCTATCGACTCTGGTCGGTATCCTCTAGATAACCGCCAAGTCCAACCAATCACCGGTAGGTAGTAGTCCCTCTGCCAGGCTCACCGTCTACTATACAGCGAAACCGTTCTTACCCCGGGGTACCATACCGGGTCCACCATGTGCCCGCAATCGGCCTCATCCGCCTCCTCGAATCGAGTTTCACATGTCGCTCTCAGCACCGAGAAAACACATGGTGGACGCACTGAAATATCATATCAAGGGTAACCGGGTTTTTAACACAATTATATATTCTCTTTTGAAATACCAACGATTCCCAAATCCAGAAATATCATGGAAACAACATATCTCAATGCGTATAATCAAAACATAATGTATGCGACATGTAAAGAAAGGTAAGCATATCAGAAGTCATGCAACATGGAATAGTAATGTGCACATGTCGAGGGAAACCTCTATTTTAAAACGAATCAGTTTTGAAGAACATCATGCGGTTCCCAAATCTCTAATCAAGTCAGAATCATCTATGTTTGTGTACAGGTATAAGTGTACAATATGCCATGCAAGAATCATATCATGAATGCAACAGTACTACAGTGTAGTGGCATGGCAATTATCGATGATGAAGTGTGTGAGCCGGCAAATAGTGTACGTGGAACATACGCATCATCGATAATGGTGCTGGTGTCCTAACAGCATGATAATAATATAGAAATAAACATATGCAAGCAATGCGAATAGCATGAATATGCTGAAATTAAATAATCAACACAACAGTGAAGAATCTACTATGCAAACTACAGATCTAAGTATCAAGTCAATCGGGAGAGATATGGAAACTACCTAAATCTGAGTCGATACATATATAGATATAATAGTCGGTGATCCCGCCTCAATAATATAGTGAACGATACAGTATATCGTAAGACATCCTCGAGTCATGAGTGCGGATCTATCATCAATACAGGCTCGTACGGTAAATCGTCGTACGGCATCCCAATAGCTGGGTACGGGTCAATATCACACTATCTCATCACATCTCAGGTATCACTATCATCATATCATATAATCTGGGGTACTGATCTAAGTCTAGTACAACTGATACCATCAATATACTGCGTGTGCAAGCACACGCTCCAAGGCCCGCTAGAGATCACGTATCGTATTCCAAATACGAATCACATCAAATCACCGATCTCGCGGCACAATGCCCAACATCATCGACTCATCTCCAATGTCATCCAATATCATCACACAGTGCAAGTATAATGAATATGTAAGGGTGTGCGTGTAGGTGTAAATCTATTCTAGGGTTCGCGACTATGAACTACACTAGTCACTTCTAACCCTACACTATCCATAGTATACCTAACTATCATATATGATAACAACTACGAACTGCGGGGGTGCTATACGCCATCCACCCGACTTCCCCCAGTAGATATAATCTACTCACCTTGCGTCTTTATCTTTTGATGCCACCACGCGTTTGCTTGTCGTCCCGAAGTCTTCATGGGGTACCTACACATCAAAGTGTCGTATATGCGCATTAAAACCAATTCAAAGCTAACACGGCACACGAATCCCAAAACGATACGATAAGGGGCATATAGGTTAGAACCTATGGCACGCCTTCAAAACCATTAACAATTCCTCTATATCGTCGTATAAAAGCCAGTTAGTCGAAGTAAAACACAATACACAATTTCAGAATTAAAAATACGGAATACGGAAACACGAATCCAAAACAGCAACTTAGGAAATATGTTCCAGATTTCACCCTAGGTCAAATTAGACAAATCTATATATACCAGGGATCTAATCTATACATGTAGGAGCTGCAGAACCAAAACGACACAGATTGGTGCGGGTCGGGCCGCAAATTGCGGCCAATTGGGTTAAATTGGCGTCCATGGAAAAGAGTTAGGGGCTGGGGTCTTGGTGGTATCTTCCTGGATGCCTGCACATATCACTGTCCAATCAATTTTAATTTAGGATGTCCCAGGTGATAGCAGATCCCAATTAACCTTCACAGATTTCACAAATTTTCCGATATCGGCTCTACAAATCCGTATTTTGGGTTTAAGCTTCAGTTTTGGGTCTCAATTATAGAACTAAGGTGTTTTTGTAGCCTCTACTGAGCTCAATTTCCCATCACAACTCATAATTTCCTCAAACCCTAACTAGGTTTTCCCTCAAGTCACCAAAATCACACAATATCGGTTCTATCATAACATGGGGGTAAAGGAAATGCTAAAACTAAGTTAATGATCCAGAAAATACCTCATTTGGCAACTCAAGAATTTTCTTGAGTTGCCCCTAGTAGCCAAAATCCTTGCTTCTTTAGTCCAATGTATTGATCTTGAGCTTGTGCACACTTTTAGTGAAATGAGAGTGGGGTTTTGGAGTTGTTTTAGAGGTGTTTAGAGGGCTTGAAGGTGGGAGGAGGAAGTGGGAGCAGCATCAGCTGCTGGAGCTAAAGAGGAAGAGGGAGAAATGAGAGGAAGAGAGAAAGAGGTCCAAGGTCAAACTCCCCCCATACCTACTACATGCCCATACCTCTCTTTCTTTTACTTTTTCTTTTTCTTTTCTCCAAAACCTTCTCACTAGAATAGTAACCCCAAAAGCATGATAGAAAATGCACAAGTGTGATAAAAATGATATGTGCATGTTTTGCACAAAAATGCTAAAAAACCGATTAGCGATTTTTAATCGCGATTAGCATTAAATTAGCATATAGCTAATCAATTAAACTTAGAAATGGCATAATTCTCTAAAATACCCTATTTTATAATTTTCCATAATTTTTCCAAAATTTGTCCCATTTATTTGTATTTAATAATACCAAATTATTAAAATATTCAATAAAATAATATTAAATTATAAAAATTCCCAAAAATAATATTTTTATTATTTCGAAATGTTATAATCTACCCCCCTTAAATAAATTCGGTCCACGAATTTAAATTTAAACCCCCAAAAACAAAAACAAAAACATTTCAGTAAAAATCCAAGTTGTCGAGGTTCCGAAAACATCAATACATAGCGAATATCATCAAAGTGTACTGCTCTACTAGAAATCAATCCACAAAAATGTATATAAGAACATCCGGTGCGTCTGGCGCGCACGGAATCAAAATCCATATGTGTGTCCTACATGGGCACAAAACAACATCTAGGTGCAACGGGTGTGCACGAAAAATCTATCATAGGCAACGTGTATGCCTGACAGCAAAATCAGGTGCATATGACATGCACGAAGAATCCCGATTTAGTGCATCTGGCATGCACCAAGATCGTATATCAAAACACTAAAGGTGTATGAAAACTATGCTGGAAGTGTAAATCAAATTACTGCATAAGATTGGCATGAAATCACAATCAATAGCTCAAATGTAATAACTATGCGCAAAATATAAATATCTAGTAGGTGCATGAAACAATATCATGAAACTCAATCATCAAAACTAAATCATGCAATAGAACGCCCAAAATACCAAAATCCAAAATGACGGATACGTGATAATCGAATCACAAAATCACAAATCATAAATACCGTCGTCGGTAGTTCTTCCTTCAAAGTCGAGAAGGAATCGGTACCTCCCATGCTAGCAGCGCAAGATGTCTACTTTCCTGTTGCTCACGGTTTGGCGTCCTCTGACTCTGGGTCTTTATCTTCTCTGCGGATTACCTATCTCGAAATCAATCGGCTCATCGGCCCTGTCAGGTGTGCTAACGGGGACGATTCCGTTCTGGCACTTCTCTGGTCATCTCTCGATCAATCCTCACGACCACTCATAAAGCAGCATGTCACTGGCGTCGGCCTCTGGCTCTCTGAATGCACATCACACATCTGATCCTGGGTGCAAACATCATTGCAGCAATGTCCTGGAAGGGATCCTGCTCAAGGTCTCTTCCAATCATGCCTATGCCGATCTGTACGGAGGTTGTCCCTCTTGCATAATCTCTTCTCACTCGATGGACATCTGTGTCCTCAGCACAACATTTTCTCGGAAATTGGTCGCATCCCAACGCCTCTGTAAGCATATCAGGTCTCTAGTCTCGACGGGAAGTAATGACAGCTCGTCAGCGTCTCGCCCGAACCTCTGGTTCCACCTGTCTCTATCGTCGTCCACTATGACGTCACGCCATGCTATCTGCGCACTGCACTGTTCTCGGCCACGGTCAATCTGAAGTCTCTCGCACGGACTCAAAATCGCGTACTCTGTAGCTTCATCATTCTGTAGAAGATGTCAGGCCGAACAGGTCCTCGGGAACACGTCCCAACCATCGGAGGAATACTCAATACTCGTCCGTCCTTGATCAATTCACAACGCATCTGGGTAAGTTCCTTTATCCGAACCTGGTCAACTACCTCGTCGACGATGCCGAACTCTGGCCTGCTGGGTGTGCGCAATATGACCACTCCTGGGTCTAGGTCTTCTCGTATCATTTTCCATAAAGGTCCTGTCGAGGTTTCTCTCTCAAATCTCATTTCTGCCGAATTGCCCGGAAGTCATCATCCATTGCTGAAGCTAATTCTTATTCCGGAACGGTTGCATACTTATCGCGCTTCTTTCTGGAAGATATATCCATATACAACGCCTCTGGGTGCGTATCACATCTCTGATGTCAGCGGAGTGGGACGTCATCTCGTCGAAATCTCTTGCGAACTCTTTTATTCACTCTGCTTCAATGTCGACTGATTCGGACTCGTCTCATCGTGGCTGCATGGACTGTGCTCCAACGGCTATACTCGTATCTGGAGTCTCCCAAGCAATGCATCCCATCGCATGATATCCAAATGATGTCGACTCATTCGATCGACTCGTCAGAGCCTTATAATCCCCAAAGAGATTAACATCTTGAGTACAGTTTAATAGTATCGAGTACATGCCACAGCGTCGGTGGTCCAGCCGTAGAAGGGCAAACCCAAGCCTCACTAATGGCGCCGCGGAACTGCCGCAAACCCTAAGGTTCAAAGGCTTTCACACGGTCATTAAGTCGAGTTAGGGTTTCATTCTTCTAGAGGGTCTATAGAATCACCTGCATGTCTTTCCGTATACTTTAAACTTGGAAAATGGGCTCCTGACATTCGATCGTCTCTATCGACTCTCAACGAACCTGCGTGAAGTCGTCTCTAGCTGGAAAAATTTATCTGATGACCTCGCATCGGTAAATGAACCACATGTCCTAGTCATTCATCCTCAGGTGACTAGCGACCGTCCATCATATTCTATGTATATGCTCATGCTGCAGTTGCTCCAACCATCTGGGCGATATCTCGTCATTTGCAGTAACAACTGGCTCGTTCGCCTGTACGCCGAACAACGCCTCAATCCTCCAGGAAAGGCGATACATTGGCGGTAATCTCTGAATCCGTCTTCTCTAGATCTGAGTAAGACTCTCCACACTGGAAATCTTCAACTCAACTGGGCCCGCTCCGGCGCATAAATCGGACGAATCACCTTCGTCTCTCAAATCGGGTAGAGTAGCTATCATCGGTCTCATATCTGCTTGGAAGCTCCGGCAATCTCAGATCGTAAGCTCCGGAAGCGACATCCTGTCAATCTCAGCAACAGCTGATCCATCTGTCTGCACGGTAGGCGACATCATAATCTCTGAGGTATGCTATACATCAACAGTCCTCTCTCAACTGGCAGCTCTAACAATGGCCCGATCATCCGGTGCAAGACCAAGCACTCGCTTCCACTAGAGGTCACAGTCACCAATACTAACTCGAGACGTTCCCATGTCATCAGAAAACACAATGGTCGGCCCTCGTACCAAACGAGCTCGCACCGACCGTAACCCTAGCAGCAACCCAAACTGCGCTCAACATGGCGACAGGAACCTCAATCGAGTATCGAAGAGAGCAGATCAATGGCAAGAAAGAGAACAGCAGATCTAGAGTGGATACATGATCATAAGAAGGAACAACATCAATAAAGATATGATCATGAAACTAATAGAATCGGGGATCTCAAATGGATGTATAATCATGGAAATGAAGAGGATCACTGATCTTGAAAATATGTACATCCTAAGGTTCCTTAAGCGGAGTGGCGTGTCGTAAGTATGCCGCGGAACATACCCACGGTACGTCACTCTAATTTAGTCACCTATTCCATCAACCAAGGGTCATCCTATACGACGAAAGTTCGGGTCTAATACCCCCTCGACTAAGCCTAAGTTCCGTAAGGTCAAGCCTAAGTTCCATATAAATATAAACGCCCTAGGCTCCACATAGTCAAACTTAGACTCGAACTAAGATCAACCTAGCGCTCTGATACCAACTTTGTCATGACCCGAAAGAGCACGTGACTGGCCCTTGAACCACATGAAGCCTATAGGACTCCATCTGATCCAAGTAAGCCAAAAGCCCAGAAATCTAAAACCATTTTAAGAGTAAGTAAAGAGAACTGGTTTAAAGAAGTGAAGGAAAACATGTTTGAAGTCAAGGTTTTTTAAATAACTAAGCCGAATATGCATTTTAAAAATGTAAAGTCTTTTCTAAAAATTTCGGCAGAGTTTCTTTTGTAAGTACTGGCCCCGAACGGGGTACAACAAGAACAATATATATGCAATGATAAAAGGCATCCCCAAGCGGGAGCTAGCTCTTCGTCAATCGACAGTCACAACCACACAAGCAATAATAATATACAACGCCGAAAGGCGAGGGTCAAAACTAAAAGAAACCCAATAAGCATGAAAAACCGCAATACTACTAAGCGCGACTCTAAGGTCGAATAATACATCACTAGTGTCTGAGTCTGAAACAATATACAAGTTTTGGTTGATGGAAATTCTAGATACAATGAATAATACAAGTACAATGGTGGTTCTTGATGCAAAAGAATCCACCTACCAAATGCAATTCACCCGCAAGGAAGCAGTGTGCCAGAAATGCCGCAATGGAACCTGTACGGCAAAACCTGCAAGAACTGTGGCACAACGGGGGTGAGTTGCCAACTCGTGAATAGAAATATCTACAAGCAGAAACCGAATGCAAGACATAATCCTAGGTCAATACGACCAGTATAATAAAAACCACAAGAGTAAGTCTGAAGCATGATAAAGTGGCAATGTAACATCTAGTCATGTAGGTAGTGCCAAGTACTCATGCCAGTGCCTCAGATAATAACATGCCATCCGTATAAGGTATGTCTGCATGAAGTATAATCAATGTAAATCCAGTCTGTATGTGATCAAGTTTGTATGAACGTGGACCCCGTCCACCCGTCACCCAATGACAATAAACGTGGAACCCGTCCACCCGTCAACCAATGACAATAAACGTGGAACCCGTTCACCCGTCAACCAATGACAATAAACGTCATCCATGCAAATATGAGGATATAATCAAAATCATGGAAATCGTCATGAAACCCGTGCCTAGCATCGACACGTAAATCCTCACCTATCGGGCTCCGTCGGTCCGGATCAGCCCACGGGCTATGTCTGCGGAATCGGCCCTCGGCCTCGGCAGTACGCCCATATCCATCTATCGACTCTGGTCGGTATCCTCTAGATAACCGCCAAGTCCAACCAATCACCGGTAGGTAGTAGTCCCTCTGCCAGGCTCACCGTCTACTACACAGCGAAACCGTTCTTGCCCCGGGGTACCATACCGGGTCCACCATGTACCCGCAATCGGCCTCATCCGCCTCCTCGAATCGGGTTTCACATGTCGCTCTCAGCACCGAGAAACACATGGTGGACGCACTGAAATATCATATCAAGGGTAACCGGGTTTTTAACACAATTATATATTCTCTTTTGAAATACCCACGGTTCCCAAATCCAGAAATATCATGGAAACAACATATCTCAATGCGTATAATCAAAACATAATGTATGCGACATGTAAAGAAAGGTAAGCATATCAGAAGTCATGCAACATGGAATAGTAATGTGCACATGTCGAGGGAAACCGCTATTTTAAAACGAATCAGTTTTGAAGAACATCATGCGGTTCCCAAATCTCTAATCAAGTCAGAATCATCTATGTTTGTGTACAGGTATAAGTGTACAATATGCCATGCAAGAATCATATCATGAATGCAACAGTACTACAGTGTAGTGGCATGGCAATTATCGATGATGAAGTGTGTGAGCCGGCAAATAGTGTACGTGGAACATACGCATCATCGATAATGGTGCTGGTGTCCTAACAGCATGATAATAATATAGAAATAAACATATGCAAGCAATGCGAATAGCATGAATATGCTGAAATTAAATAATCAACACAACAGTGAAGAATCTACTATGCAAACTACAGATCTAAGTATCAAGTCAATCGGGAGAGATATGGAAACTACCTAAATCTGAGTCGATACATATATAGATATAATAGTCGGTGATCCCGCCTCAATAATATAGTGAACGATACAGTATATCGTAAGACATCTTCGAGTCATGAGTGCGGATCTATCATCAATACAGGCTCGTACGGTAAATCGTCGTACGGCATCCCAATAGCTGGGTACGGGTCAATATCACACTATCTCATCACATCTCAGGTATCACTATCATCATATCACATAATCTGGGGTACTGATCTAAGTCTAGTATAACTGATACCATCAATATACTGCGTGTGCAAGCACACGCCCCAAGGCCCGCTAGAGATCACGTATCGTATCTCAAATACGAATCACATCAAATCACCGATCTCGCGGCACAATGCCCAACATCATCGACTCATCTCCAATGTCATCCAATATCATCACACAGTGCAAGTATAATGAATATGCAAGGGTGTGCGTGTAGGTGTAAATCTATTCTAGGGTTTGCGACTATGAACTACACTAGTCACTTCTAACCCTACACTATCCATAGTACACCTAACTATCATATATGATAACAACTACGGACTGCGGGGGTGCTATACGCCATCCACCCGACTTCCCTCTGTAGATATAATCTACTCACCTTGCGTCTTTATCTTTCGATGCCACCACGCATTTGCTTGTCGTCCCGAAGTCTTCATGGGGTACCTACACATCAAAGTGTCGTATATGCGCATTAAAACCAATTCAAAGCTAACACGGCACACGAATCCCAAAACGATACGATAAGGGGCATATAGGTTAGAACCTATGGCACGCCTTCAAAACCATTAACAATTCCTCTATATCATCGTATAAACGCCAATTAGTCGAAGTAAAACACAATACACAATTTCAGAATTAAAAATACGGAATACGGAAACACGAATCCAAAACAGCAACTTAGGAAATATGTTCCAGATTTCACCCTAGGTCAAATTAGACAAATCTATATATACCAGGGGTCTAATCTATACATGTAGGAGCTGCAGAACCAAAACGACATAGATTGGTGCTGGTCGGGCCGCAAATTGCGGCCAATTGGGTTAAATTGGCGGCCATGGAAAAGAGTTAGGGGCTGGGGTCTTGGTGGTAGCTTCCTGGATTCCTGCACATGTCACTGTCCAATCAATTTTAATTTAGGATGTCCAGGGTGATAGCAGATCCCAATTAACCTTCACAGATTTCACAAATTTTCCGATATCGGTTCTACAAATCCGTATTTTGGGTTTAAGCTTCAGTTTTGGGTCTCAATTATAGAACTATGGTGTTTTTGTAGCCTCTACTGAGCTCAATTTCCCATCACAACTCATAATTTCCTCAAACCCTAACTAGGTTTTCCCTCAAGTCACCAAAATCACACAATATCGGTTCAATCATAACATGGGGGTAAAGAAAATGCTAAAACTAAGTTAATGATCCAGAAAATACCTCATTTGGCAACTCAAGAATTTTCTTGAGTTGCCCCTAGTGGCCAAAATCCTTGCTTCTTTAGTCCAATGTATAGATCTTGAGCTTGTGCACACTTTTAGTGAAATGAGAGTGGGGTTTTGGAGTTGTTTTAGAGGTGTTTAGAGGGCTTGAAGGTGGGAGGAGGAAGAGGGAGCAGCATCAGCTGCTGGAGCTGAAGAGGGAGAGGGAGAAATGAGAGGAAGAGAGAAAGAGGTCCAAGGTCAAACTCCCCCCATACCTACTACATGCCCATACCTCTCTTTCTTTTACTTTTTCTTTTTCTTTTCTCCAAAACCTTCTCACTAGAATAGTAACCCCAATAGCATGATAGAAAATGCACAAGTGTGATAAAAATGATATGTGCATGTTTTGTACAAAAATGCTAAAAAACCGATTAGCGATTTTTAATCGCGATTATCACTAAATTAGCATATAACTAATCAATTAAACTTAGAAAGGCATAATTCTCTAAAATACCCGATTTTATAATTTTCCAAATCTTTTCCCATTTATTTGTATTTAATAATACCAAATTATTAAAATATTCAATAAAATAATATTAAATTATAAAAATTCCCAAAAATAATATTTTTATTATTTCGAAATGTTACAATTTGATGGTGGCAATATAAAACTCACACCTTTATAAATATGTTGATATTTATTTTTGGAGTTAGTGGAAATGATAATAATTCATGGTTCATTATTTTATTCTTGCACTAAACCATTGAGTTAACCATGAGTTATTTTCATGGCCATTTTTGGTCCAAAAGAAATATCTAGATATTTATTAACTAGGGTTAAGAATGAGAAGAAGAAAATATATATATTTTCTTTTCTCATTTTTATCCTAAGACTTATCATTATCTTGAGCTCTCATATTGCCATCTTCTTCTTCCTCTCTCTCTAGCTCTCTAGGTTTTGACAGTGAGTGAAAGAGTGATCAAGTTAGGGTTTTGAAGTGAGAAAACAAACCACATCATCATTCTATACTACTCTTGCCCACTAGTTTAGGGTGTTAGCTTCAACTTCATCATCTTGATCAAGTGGAGCTTTGAACTTGGACCAAGAGGGCTCCGGGTGGATCGTCGTGGACTTGGAGGATCTCAAGCAAGCTTCTTTCAACTCTCAAGTATCCAAGGAGTCTAGCGAAGGGAGCTACAAAGGTTGTATTCTCTAAACCTAGTACTTAACTACTTTTGGATTGTGTTAAAGTTTAGTGTTACCCTAACTTTTCTAGTTTGATCATTAGGATAGTTTTTTTAGCACCCTTTAAATTTTTAAACTTTGTATGTGTGATACTACCAAACCCTAGTAGTGGTGCTAAGAAAACCCTTCATGGTATCAGAGCCAAACTAGAAGCTTAGACGATGTTACGATAATCCGAAAATGAAAACCTTCGCAAAAATTCGGTTTTAGAAACCCTTGAAAATGCTCTCTGGAAAATTTTTAAAATGTGGTCTAAAAATTATTTTAGTAACTGCAGAGTGGCATTTAAGAGAATATAAGAACACAGGTGAAAAACGAGGGGGGGTGCTCGGTTCTCGACCGGCGACGAAGAGCCATTTTCCGGCGTCGCCGGATGTTTGTGCTCCCCTTCACCTCGTTTTGCACCAGTGCTCTGTAGTTCTTGATCTAGGGTTTCTGGTATTGTTTGGTAGTACAGAATTGCATGTGATGTATGTTTGGTAATAGACTCTTTGCGGAGTATTTCGTATTCGTATTTTTTAGCATTGTATTGGTAACCTAGACGACGTTAAACAGGTCGAACGAATATCAAACACTCGTATTTTTCCAGGTTGAACATACTCAATATATAATGCAGGTATTCTTATGGACCCTCTAGAAGAATGAAACCCTAACTCGAGATGTGACTACAGAACTGCGACTAAACCTTAGGGTTTACCGTAGTTAGTGGCGCCACAAATGAGGCTTGGGTTTGCCCTTCTATGGCTGGTCCATTAAGTACTGTGGCATAGATTTTGGGTATTGTTTAACGGTGCTTAAGTGTTGGGCTTGCTGGGGAATATGGGTGTTCGTTAATTCGATCGAAGGGTTTAAGATCGCCTAGTAGTATGTGATACTTGTTTCTGCGACCGTAAGCGTAGTATGCGTATCGCCGGTTTCTTTGCTATATGTCAACGGCAATTGGGGTACGCATACTTGCTTACGTTGATGACATGTGATGTTATGTGTTGCTGTGCTATGATGTATAGGATTGTCGTGATCGAATAGCCAGAGGTTTTATGTGAGATGAGATTTTTACTTTTCATTCATGTAAATTTCATTTGTAATGTAATATTCTTTTATTTAGGGCACTTCCGGGTTGAGGATGATGTCACTATTGTTGTATATTATTTACTTTTCCGCATTTGGATAGACCCAAGGTGGAGAGCACAAGTGACCGGGTTCTGGGGTCCAGTGGGAGACCATCTCGAGGCGTCGAGACCGGGTTTCCTAACTCCAGAATTGGTAGGGTCACTTGCTACTCTCGTAGGGGTTTAGGGTGTGGGATTGGCTATTCATCACGACCGTGAAATCCGTATTTTCTATTGTTGGCTAAATACTAAATACGGACATCCTAGTATATCCTATATGATCATATCTGTGTTTTTGCTGCTTATATTTTATGATGTGATCGCTTAATATATCTGAGACGAATGCAATATTATATATGAAATATATAGTAAGCATTGCTTATGTTTTGCACCCGCACTAGTCCCGTCCCGGTATGCCGTTAGTTAAGTAACCTAATGGTGCATAACGGAACATAGTGGCGAATGCGGATGGCATAAGCGTACGTTGTATTTTCGTTTCTTTTCTGTGATGGCTTAAGGATTTAAATGATGGGACTACAATAATATGATTAATGTAAAGAAAATAAACCTAAAAAGATGTTGTAGAATCAGATTTGAAAACTACTCAGCTTTTTACGAATAAGCTACATTTAAAAACTGCGGAGCTTAAGCCACTCCTCTTTGAAAACCATTTGATTCTACGACGATATCAAGTTCAAATCGTTAAGTGTTTTCTTCAAAACCATCCGCAACCCTTCGTCATTTTAGGAAGTACAGTACTTAGTATTCGTGCTACGTTTATTGACCTTAGCCAAGGCGTAGTGTACGGTAGCTAAGTGTTGTCTTCCTACAATGTATATGATGCAGATTAATTGGGACGGGCATGTGGCTTTGTTAACCTTAGCCAAGGGTCATGTGAACGAGTCTAATTAATCAAGAAATGACGGGTTGAACTTGACTAGTGCTTGTGATTTGTTGACCATAGCCAAGGTCATGAGTACTAGGGGTAAAAACCACATCGGGAGTTTCAAGAGTTGAAATTTGCAATGAGATTGCATACCTTCCATATGATGGTTGGATCCCGATCCCACTGTGGGCAACAGTTGCTCCTAGGAGAGTTTTGCAGTTTACAATTAGCTAACCCATTAGGTGTTTAGAAAGGTGTTAACGAGGCTACAACTCTGGGAAGATGAGGTTTATATTAATTAGGTCCGTCCGAAAGCACGGGGAACCTCCCTCAAGTACCAATACTGGCCTGGCTGAACGATTAGCGAAGTTGTACACTGTAATTAATCCTGGCTAGTTTTCCTTTTAAGGTTTGAAGGGAAATTTGATAAAAGCAGTGGAGACATCGATTAGATAAGATAATAACCAATCTGATCTTTGCAAAAGCTTTCGCTGAGTGTATTCTTTTCTCTCTCTTAATAGAAGATACAAATGACATGACTCAAGCTTCTACTAGATAAAAATAAATTGAATGGGACCAATTATAAAAACTGGCTGAGGAACCTTAACATTGCCTTGACTTATGATAAGGTATCATATGTCTTCACGGCTCCAGCCCTGCCTGTCCCAGGTCCTAAATCTTCAGTTGCGGATAAGGAAGTCCGTAAGAGATGGGACGCTGACTGTGCCACGGCCAAATGCCTCGCGCTTGCATCGATGGATAACACACATCAGAAGCAGCACGAGAATATGGACGTCCAAGCCATATTTCTCCATACAAAGGAGTTGTATGGGAAGCAATCTCGTGTCTTTCGATACAAAGCATCACAAAAGATGTTTCAGATGCGGATGGCCCCTGGCACACCAGTAAGAGACCATGTTCTGAAGATGATAGCTCACATAGAAGAGCTTGAGGACTTTGGGTGGACAATGGACAATGAGCAATATACTGATATTATTCTGCAGTCTCTCCCCTCCACCTTTGCTCAATTTGTAGTGAACTTCAACATGCACAACATGGAGAAGAAACTACCTGAACTTCTTAATATGTTAAGGAGTGCAGAGAGCACGCTGAAGTCAGTAATGACTCCCGCTTTGACTGTTGGGCCATCTTCCCCCTATCACCCGAAAGTTAAAGCCATGGGAAAGATGAAGAAGAAACCCACTAATCCTAGAGGTGGAGTTAAAAAGGTTAAGGGGAAAGACAAGTCCAAAGCTAGGGAATCAGGGAAAGGGGAATGTTATCACTGCCAAAAAAGGACACTGGAAGCGCAATTGCACTGAGTACTTGGATCTCAAGAAGAAGCATGGGGACGCTTCCGCTTCAGATTTGTTTGTGACAGAAAACTGTTTTTCAATAAACTCTGCTTCCTGTGATACCGGTTTAGGTTCTCACATTTGCAATTCTATACAGGGGCTGAGAAATAGCAAGGTTTTGAAGATAGGTGACCATACTCTCCGGGTTGGAAATGGTTCCAATGTACATAATGTTGTAGTGCGAGAGTATCACTTGGGGTTGCTGTCTGGATGTATATTGGTTTTGAACCCATGTTATTATGTACCGAGTATGCTTTGTAATATAATATCCGTTTCTTTGTTAGACAATGAAGGATATAATTTTGTATTGCAGAATAATGTTATGAACATTAACCTGAATCAATTGTTGGTTGGGTATGGTACACTTAATAACGGGATATACGTCCTAAATAAACACACAGTTTTCAGCATACAACACACTAATAAAAGAAAACTTTTAGAAATAAATGAAGCTTTTCTTTGGCACTGTAGACTTGGTCATATTAATGAAACAAGACTAAACAAGTTATACAAAGGTGGATATTTAAACCCTTTTGAATATAAATCTTATGCGACTTGCCAATCTTGTATCAAGGGTAAAATGACCAAAACTCCGTTTACGAGACACGGAGAAAGAGCTACTCAGCTCTTAGACCTCATACATAGTGATGTATGCGGGCCAATGTCTACACAGGCAAGAGGCGGTTTTTCATACTTCATTACTTTCACTGATGATTTCTCAAGATTCGGTCATGTATTTTTATTAAAGCACAAATCCGAAGCTTTCGAGAAATTCACTGAATATAAACTTGAAGTAGAAAAACAAACCGGATTGGGTATCAAAATGCTTCGATCAGATCGAGGTAGGGACTACCTCAGTACAGAATTTGCAGACTTCCTAAAAGATAATGGGATTCTCTCTCAGCTCACTCCTCCTTACACACCATAGCACAACGGTGTGTCAGAACGACGGAATTGGACCCTATTAGATATGGTTCGTTCCATGATGAGTGATACTGAGTTACCCGTCTCATTTTGGGGACATGCATTGGAGACTGCAGCGTTTCTACTGAACATGGTCCTAACCAATCTACCACGCCATATGAGATATGGCATGGGAAGAGACCATCTCTTAAACGAATTAAGATTTGGGGTTGTCCAGCCTATGTTAAAAAGCAAAATCCGGACAAACTCGAGACACGGTCAGTCATGTGTAATTTTGTGGGATATCTAAAGAATTCTTATGGATATCTATTCTACCACAAGGAGGAACAAAAGGTGTTTGTTTCTCAGCATGCCACATTTTTAGAAAAAAGAGTTTTTTACAAATGATTCAGATAGCAGTGTGGTAAATCTAGAAGAGGTTCTAGAAACACAAACTACAAATGACGACTTGGTTGAACCGGTTGTTGCAGCAGAAACTAATGAACCTCAGCCACTCCGTAGATCTGGTAGGACTTCTCGCCCACCGGAGAGGTACTACGGTTTCCGCATTGATGGTGATAGAGTAGATTGCATCATGAAGGATGATGATCTTACCAGCTTTCAGCAAGCTATCACGAGTGGAGACTCTGTGAAGTGGATGGATGCCATGAGATCTAAAATGGAGTCTATGTACACCAACAAAGTATGGACTTTGGACATTGTACCCCCTGGGGTAAAACCCATGAGGTGCAAATGGATCTTTAAAAGAAAGATTGGTGTAGATAGGCAGGTAGAGACCTATAAGGCAAGACTTGTGGCGAAGGGTTTTCGTCAAAGACCAGGTCTGGACTATGACGAAACTTTTTCTGCCATAGCTATGCTTAAATCCATTCAGATCCTACTTGCTATTGCTGCTCACTACAACAATGAAATCTGGCAGATGGACATTAAAACTGCATTTTCAAATGGTGATTTAGAAGAATGCATTTATATGGATCAGCCAGAATGCTTCATTGACAGTGGGAGCAGCGGGAAAGCATGTAGATTACTTAAATCCATTTATAGATTAAAGCAGGCATCACGGAGTTGGAACATCTGTTTTGATGATGTTATCAAAGTGTTTGATTTCATCAAAAATCCAGATGAACCTTATGTTTATAAGAAGGTTGTAGGGAGAGCTGTCACATTCCTCGTATTGTACGTGGATGACATTCTTCTGATAGGAAATGATATTCTATGCTACAGTCGGTCAAATCTTTCTTATCGCTAAGGTTCTCCATGAAGGACCTGGGTGATGTCACATACATTCTGGGCATTCGGATCTATAGGGATAGAACCAAAAGGTTATTGGGATTGTCCCAAACCAGGTACATTAACACCATCCTAAAGAGGTTTAGTATGGAAGACTCCAAGCGGGGTGCCTTACCCGCTTTCCATGGAGTCACTCTCTCCAAGGACTTTTGCCTAAAGACCGATGAAGAGAGAGCTCGCATGTGCATTATACCCTATGCTTCGGCAGGAAGATCTATAATGTATGGGATGTTATGTACATGCCCAGATGTAGATTTATCACTTAGTGTAGTAAGCAGGTATCAATCCAACCCAGGGGAGAATCACTAGATAGCTGTGAAGAACATTCTTAAGTACTTGCGAAGGACTAAAGAATTGTTCTTGGTGTATGGTAATGGAGATCTCCAAATGGAGGCCTTTACCGATTCGAGCTTCCAGAGTGATAAGGACGACAGCAAATCTATCTCTGGATTTGTATTTACCCTCAATGGAGGGGCAGTAAGTTGGAAGAGTTCCAAACAGGATACCATTGCAGACTCTACGATGGAAGCTGAGTACATTGCTGTGAATGATGCCGCCAAGGAAGCCGTTTGGATGAGAAAGTTCGTCTCGGAGCTAGGAGTAGTTCCAACCATTATTGATCCAATACCATTGTATTGTGATAATAATGGGGATATGGCGTTAGACAAGGAGCCCAGGTCCCGTCAGCCGTCCAGACACATCCTGAGACGCTTTCATTTGATCCAGGAAATTGTAGATCGCCGCGAGATCGAGATTAGGAGAGTAGACACAAACAATAACACTGCGGATCCACTCACCAAGCCCCTCCCTCAGCCGCAACATGAATGACTTTTTAAGATGTTGGGTATGAGATACGCCAATAACTGGCCTTAGTATAAGTGGGATATTATTGGATATATGTATGCCCTAGAGGCCATTATATCATAGTGGATGTATTTAAACATGTATATATATATACACACAGATGACATTATTGCTCGACATGATAGTATGCTATCTGGTTCTTCTTTATCTGACATGTTGACTTGATCTTGCTTTTATTCATTTACACATGTTGATAAAGACCTGAGGATATTTGCTTGACTACTGTGATTATGATGGAGATCATACTAGTGGGACGTCTGTAGTTTATAAGCATATCCTAAAATGTCCCTAGTCATAGGTGTATCGAGATGGGGCATCGATATACCAGAGTAGACTAGCGTATATGATACTAGACCCATATGATAGGCGATGGATGTTCCGACATCCATTGATATTTGACATAGAGATCATATACGGGTGCTCAGTGGAGACTGAGTACACTGGACGGACTCACCGAGAACTCCTATATGGTTTTATATCTATCGTCAGATAGCAGTTCTCAGGTGACACTGGTACAGATTAGTTTGTAGACCCAAGATCGTCGTAGAGTCTTATGTGTTCTCCCACTGTACTTTGATTACCACCCTACCACGGCTCTACTGAGTCATGCAAATAGGTGGCTTTTGGGTACAGTCCCGAGACACATGGAGACGATAAGCGATAGGAGGGGTTTCGTCTCTCCCGGTATTGGGAGTTGATGTTGTCTTGTGCTCGATTGGCTATATCAGTAAGTCCCTGGCAAGAGCTGTTGAGATTTACTGATAAGTGTTATCAGTAGTTTCTTGATCTGTTATAGACCATTCATCGGCACGACTTATTGAGTTATTTGGGTCGACGTTACCATCCCTAGACTCGATATGCAGCATATCTGACGAAGAGACCGGACTGTACGGTATTGTTGCCGGTTGGCTCGATAGGAGTTGTGACAGGTTCACTTGTTTTCTTCTGATCGCTCAATACCCGGGTGGACGTTACGTGTAGCTGACCTCTTATGGCTTGGGGGTGCTTAATATGATCATCACCCACTGTCGGCGTATCGATGAGTCTTAGAGTCCCACAATGGAGTTACCCAGCCCAGGCGAAATGATGTGGTGTGCATATGAGATATGCGCGGGGACCCGATTAAATGCGCGTATGTGATACCGTAAATTAATCGGGCAGTTTGCTATTGGTCGGGTCATATGAGATATGACCGGTTTGGTAAATCAAGTGTTGATTTAACATTGACCATTAGCATTTTCACTTTAAACCCTTTTGTCTATTGGTGTATGCATGCATGTATGCACATGTTTACATTGATGCACATATGGATATGCATGCACACATACATGCATACTCATTTGTATCATGGTTATTGATACATTTGATGGTGGCAATATAAGACTCACACCTTTATAAATATGTTGATATTTATTTTTGGAGTTAGTGGAAATGATAATAATTCATGGTTGATTATTTTATTCATGCACTAAACCATTGAGTTAACCGTGAGTTATTTTTCATGGCCATTTTTGGTCCAAAAGAAATATCTAGATATTTATTAACTAGGGTTAAGAATGAGAAGAAGAAAATATATATATTTTCTCTTCTCATTTTTATCCTAAGACTTATCATTATCTTGAGCTCTCATATTGCCATCTTCTTCTTCCTCTCTCTCTTGCTCTCTAGGTTTTGATAGTGAGCGAAAGAGTGATCAAGTTAGGGTTTTGAAGTGAGAAAACAAACCACATCATCATTCTATACTACTCTTGCCTACTAGTTTAGAGTGTTAGCTTCAACTTCATCATCTTGATCAAGTGGAGCTTTGAGCTTGGACAAAGAGGACTCCGGGTGGATCGTCGTGGACTTGGAGGATCTCAAGCAAGCTCCTTTCAACTATCAAGTAGCCAAGTAGTCTAGCGAAGGGAGCTACAAAGGTTGTATTCTCTAAACCTAGTACTTAACTACTTGTGGATTGTGTTAAAGTTTAGTGTTACCCTAGCTTTTCTAGTTTGATCCTTAGGATAGTTTCTTTAGCACCCTCTAAATTTTTAAATATGGCATGTGTGATACTACCAAACCCTAGTAGTGGTGCTAAGGAAACCCTTCATAACCGCATGTTTATATTCATATATGTTGATTGTGTATGAGCATCATACATGCCATTACTTGTTGTGCCTTGACCTACTACCTAGTGGACACTGCACCATTACTGACGGTTCATGTTGCAGGAGCACTAAATTGTATACTACACCCACACCGTCGGTAATTGCCATGACACTCACAACCTATACACATATGCTGTATTGTACTTGTTATTGATATTGACACATGGATTATTGTTATGTTGCGCATATGAGATACATCGTGCATACATAGTTACATGTATACCTTTTTATGATGTTGGATTTGATTTTGGAGAAATTGGGGACCACATAACACATTTAAAAACTGGATTCATTTAAAAGAGCGGTTTTCCCTTGATATGCTCATATCACGTTTTTATGTTGCATATATCATATTGCATGGATTTACGCATTGAGATACGGATTTCATGTGATTTTATGGATTTGAGAACCGTGGTATTATTTCAAGAAAGTACCATTGTTTTGAAAACCCGGTTCTCTTGATATAATATTTCAGTGCGTCCACCATGAGTTTTCTCGGTTCTGAGACGTGTGATAGAAACCCGATTCAAAGAGCTGGATGATCTGTTTACGGGTTTATGGTGGACCCGGTATGGTACCCCAGGGCTAGAATGGATGGTTGTGCAGTAGACGATGAGCCTGGCAGAGGGACTACTACCTACTAGTGATTGGTTGGACCTGGCGGTTATCCGGAGGATACCGACCAGAGTCGAGAGATGGATATGGTCCGACCCGTACTGCCGAAGCCCGAGGGCCGATCCCGCAGACGTAGCCCGTGGGCCGATCAGGACTGACGGAGCCCGATATATGAGGATTTATGTGTCGATGTTGGACACGAGTATTTCATGATATTTTCGAGTGCCGATGTTGGGCAATCAGGTTCAATGAGATTTACAGGATATGAGGGCCGGTCAGAGTGACGACGCCTGAGGTATTGGGATTTGGGGTGTATTGATGGACACCGGGTTTCTCCACGATGATGATATGTTTTATCCCATACTCAGCATTTATTGATATGCGTTGCATCATGTATTTGTAGTATCTGATAGAGTACCTTTCATGATCGTTGCATATCCATATTTCCATATTGATACTATCAGATTACATGTGATTGGGTATCGCAGTATGTGCATACCTGCGATTACCTGTATGATGTTACTTACTGTTCACGAGTTGGCAACTCACCCCCGCTGTACCACAGTGTTTTGCAGGTTGACCCTCAGAGTAGTCGCAGCAGGGCTATCTCGTTGTATCTTTTTGCTGCGGATACCGCTACAGTTGGTTGTGAGCCGTTTTGCTTATAGGTAGGTTTTGCGGTTATCCGTTTATATTTCATTATACACCTTATCGTATATAGTATTCTCCATCTACCTTTTCATATATTGACTTAGAGACGAGTTGTGAGGACGATATTGTATATTATTTTGTGACTCTGGGTGTCGAGCTCGTGTGAGCCGACTTTTATTGTGCAGTTTTATCCTTTATACTGTTTTTCACTTATGCTGTCCATTTCTTTGCTACGGCGTCGTATATTATTCTTATGGTGGTTGTTTCCACCGTTGGGCGTGATTGCTCCTGTTTGGGGATGTTTTATTTATGTCATATGTTGTTTTACATTTATCTTATGTTGTACTCGTTTCGGGGCTAGTTTTTACAAAGGAAGTGCTGCCGAAATTTTTAAGAAAATAATTTAAACTTTAAAGATTGTTACTTGAGATTTCCAAATGTTTTTAACAAATGTTTTCATCACTTACTACTTTTGATAGTTTAGACTTCTGGGTTTCGGCTTACTTAAATTGCGTTACGCCTGTAGACGTTACGTAGTTTAAGTGCCGGTCACGTGCCAAATTTTGGGTCGTGACAATAGGTTATATATGATATAACCTGATTATTGAATCAAGTGTTGATTTGATAATTTGTTGTATGTATATTTGATATACAAATGAATGATATTAGTCGGTTGTATGTGATATAGCCGGATTATTAAATCAAGCGTTGGTTTAATAATTTAATGTATGATTATATATTTGATATATTAATATACATTAACTAATATTATCTCACATAAGAAATTGTTTTCTCTAAATACATACAAATATATATGTGATATATATTAATGTATTTATTTTTTTGTGTCATGCTAGATGATGCATTGGAGTTGGATGTGTGAGACTCATATCAAACTAAAGATAATTTGGGTGATTAATCATTAAGGGAAAAATCAAAATTAGGTGGAAATTAGCAAGGCTTGAGATACTTGTGGAAGCATGGAGAAGCTTTGACTTAAGTCCACTAATTTTGTTTTACTCTAGATATTTATTAACCCAACCATTACTTTTAGCCATGGTTAAGTCTCTACAATGGATATATGAGATATTTTCTCACCCATGGTTCATCACTTGAGCACTTGTGAGTTTCTTCTTCATCTCCTTCCTTACCTCTAGCTTTCAAGGGAGAAGAAAAAGAAAAAGAGAAAAATAAATCAAAAGTGAGCAAAATTCCTACTTCATCAATCTATACCAAACTAGACATTTAGTATTGGTTGTTCACTTCACTAATTCATCAATTAGTGAAGAGGTAGCTTGAGTTAGCGATTCTTCGACGTAGATCATCTTCGGCCTCGAAGATCTTTGAGCAAGCTCGTTCCTTTCGCTTAATGGAGCCTAAGAAGAGTCCGGGACACCACTACTTGGAGCAAAGGGACTACTACATGGAGCTTTAGAAGTGAAGGCCCCGACTACAAAGGTTGTATTCCTATTTCACTTAGAGTAAAGTTGTTTACTTGCATTGATAACCCTAATTCTCTAGTTAGATCCTTAGTTCGGGCTCGCTCGGCACTCTAGATTTTTAAAATTGCATACTTGATGTGTGCCAAAACCTAGTGAGGGTGCTAAGAAAATCCAGCAGTGGTATCAGAGCCAGGCTAGAGCATTAGGAGTTGTCTAGACGAAGTTCAAGTGTTCAATCGAACTTCGAAAACCCGAAAAACCATGCTCTCTGGAATTTTTTTCAAAAGTTAGAATTTTTCTAATTAAAAATATTTAGAAAATTTTGCAGGGTATTATATGGACCCCCAAGAAAAAAGAACCCCTAACTCGACTTAAAAACCGCGGAACCGCGGCCAAAACATGGTTTTGGCCGCGGATCCGCGGCGCCGTTGGTGAGGCCAGGGACGTGCCTTCTTGTGCTGGTCCGTATGTATAAAAGGCACTATCTGGGTATTTTTAACTGAGACTCAAGTGTTGAGATCTCTGGGAATTTTGGTAGTTTGATGAATCGATCGAAATGTTTAACATCGTCTAGATATCTGTGACTTGAGATACAATATTTGGAATCCACAATAATTAGTTTTGTAAAAACTAATTAGTACTTTGTAAATCTAGAAATTTAGTCTCTTTTGATTGGTTGCCGTGGGGTTTGGATTCGGATCAAAACTCCGTCGCAATCACGTAGTGTACGCGAACACTTGCCGGGTAACATTAATAGATAGCTATGCCCCATCGCCTCGACTAAGTGACTGTAGAAGAACCCCGTTGCCAAAAGCATCCGCTCGGGTGCTCGCGGCCGCTGTGTTCCGCCTAAGTGCGCTTCGTCGACGACATCGGGGGTGCGGCCGTCCACTAATGTTTCCGACGAGCATTCGATCATTTGTTGGGAATCTTGTTGAATTCCCCGACTGGATATTGAAAAGTGTTTTCAATTTGAGACTTTAATGCAGGATTTATAATGTTAGGCATGAAATTCAGAATATGTGATATTTCGAATTTATGATGTTTAAGGTGGTTGCAGATTCCAATTATTATAATTTTCACTTTCTTTTCTGCGACCGTAAGTGTAATATGTGGTGTATCGCCGGTTTCGTTGCTATACGTCAACGACAATTGGATACGCATATTTACTTACGTTGATGATGTAGGGTTCCTAGGCACTCTCAAGGGGTCTCACAAGGTATCAACCATGCCAATTTTAAAATTTTACGGTGCCGAGAAACCCTAGACTAGATCGTTAACTAGAATTTTAGGCGACAAATGCGAATAGTTAACAACTTAACTAAAAGAACGGAAATACAACCTTTGTAGATCCGGTCCTCCACCTCCATAGCTCCGCAATGAAGTCTCCTCGCTGTCCAAATCGAATCCCGGGCTCTAGCGTCGGCTTCATCGGAAAAATGGGCGGGCTAGGTCGTCGACTTCGATGCCGAAGATGATCTACGTCGAGGCATCACAAGATCAAGCTCCAACTTCACCAAGTCATGAAACTTGTGAAGAAAACACCCTATACTACTTGGCAAGTGGTAGAGGATGAAGAAATAGGAAGTGGGTTCATTTTAGAATTGGATTTCTCACTCATTTGCTCAAGTTGCCATTGATGGAGCAAGGTTTCTTCTTGAAGAAGAAAAAGAAGATGATGAAAAATGTTATGATAAGTATATTTCAAAAAGAAATTAAAATGAATACTTATCATAATCAAACCATGGTCAAGTGTAGAGAATAAACTAGGGTTAGGTCAATGGTTAGGGTTAAGCATGAAGACAAAAATGGTGACTTAGTCAAAGCTTCATGAAGCTTCAACATGAATCCAAATAAAGCCACTATTTTTCATTTCTTTTGCCAAAAAGAAATAAATAAATAAATGAATAAATAGATATGAAAAACAAAACCCTAACCACTTAAATAACCATGGTTTAATCTTTACACAAACTCAAGTAAGCATGTATCATCAAACATGATACAATCAAGTGCACAAAAGTATATCACATATACAACTTGTGAACTTCAAGTGAGAAAATCCATTTAAAGTGAACCAATACTAGTTAATGCAAAGTAATATATCAAATATATAATTATGCATTAAATCATTAAATCAACACTTGATTCAATGATCCGGTCATGTCGCACACAACCGACTAGTATACAATATATCGATTTATCGAATCAATCCTTGATTCGATAACTAGGTTATATCGCATACAACCATTCGATACATTCATCGCGAGAATGAAATATGGTATCACATACACGCATTATTCTCGGTCCCGCACATATCTCATATGCGCTCCTATTTCGTTTCGCTTGAGCCAGGAAACCTCTGTGTAGGACTCTAAAGACTCGTCAATACGCCGGCAGCAGGTGATGATCATATCAAACACCCACAAGCCGCAAGCGGTCTGCTAAACGTAACGGCTACCCGGGTATTGAGCGATCAGAAGATCGACGAGCAAGCCCGCTCACACTCCTGTGAATCCTACCTGTAACACTTACCGTACAGTCCGGTCTGTTCGTCTGATATCTCGCATATCTCGCCTAGGGGTGGTAAACGTCAGACCCCAATAACTCGATAAGTCGTGTCGATATGAGGTCTATAACAGTTCGAGAAACTACTGGTAACACTTACCAGTAAATCTCAGCAACCCTGGCCAGGGATTTTCGGTTATAGCCAATCGAACACAGCGCAACATCAACTCCCTATACCGGGAGAGACGAATCCCCTCCTATCGCTCATTGCCTCCATGTGATTCGGGACTGTACCCAAAAACCACCGTTTTGCACGCCCTCTTGGACGTGGTAAGGTGGAAATCAAAGAACAGTGGGAACCACACAAGACTCTATGACGATCTCGGGTCAACAGACTACTCTGTACCAGTGTCACCAGAGAACTGCCATCTGACGTAAGGTATAATACCATCTGGGAGTTCTCGGCGAGTCCGTCCAGTGTACCCAGTCTCCACTGAGCACCCGTATATCATCTCTGATGTCAAACACCAATGGATATGGGATCATCCATCGCCCATCTGTATGGGTCAAGAAGGTATACGCTAGTCTACTCTGGTATATCGATGCCCCGTCTCGATACACCCACGACTAGGGACCTTGAAGGATGTACTTATGGACCACCATGTCCCCACTAGTATGATCCGCATCATAGTCCAGATAGTCAAGTACACATCCTAAGGGCTTTACCAACATGTAACAGAGAGACAATCAGTGTACACGTTAAGGTAAAGATCAACCAGATAGCATACTATCATGTCGAGCAAGAAAGTCCTCCCTATATATGTCCAAGCACCCACTACAATATACATCCAATGTACAGTAATGGCCTCTAGGGCATACATATAACTAACAATCTCCCACTTGCACTAGGGCCATCTGATAGCAGTGGTTGTAGTATCTCATACTCAACCATCCCTTAAAAGTCTCTCTCTGGGAAAAGGCCTTTGTGAGTGGATCCGCCATGTTGTCCTCTGAGTCTACTCTCCTAACCTTGATCCCTTGGAGATCAACCATCTCCACGATCAGGTGACACTGCCTTAGAATATGTCTGGATCACTGATGGGACGGACGTTCCTTGGCATAAGCCACAACTCCATTGTCACACAATGGAAGGAACTAAGTTCATCTCATGAACTATTATACACCCAGACAACCTCTTTGGTAGCATCTCAAATAGCGATGTATCCAGCCTTTATCGTCTAGTATGCCACGGTATCTAGCTTGGAACTCTTCCAACATACCGTCCCTTTACTGAGGGTAAAGACAATGCCTGCGACTGACATTCAGTCGTCTTTATCACCCTGGAACCCTTCCAGTGATTCTCCCCAGGATCTTTTGATACCATCTCACTACAACTAGTGAGAATCCTAACATCCAATTAGATCTATCTCATAGATCCAAAACCCAGGATTTAACAGGTATCACTTTGATCCTATGTGGAGAATCATTGTGATAAGCGGAGATTGACCGGGCGTAGCATAGGAAACTCCTTCCCTATCAAGAGCATGTCATCCACGTACTCTACGAGGATCGTCACTATACTCCCTACTACCTTTATCGTTTATACAAGGTTCATCTACCATTTTGATGATGTCAAACTCTTTGACTAACTCATCAAAACAGATGTTCCAACTCCGCGATGTCTGCTTTATCCTATAAAGCATCTTGTACACGTTTCCGCTGCTCCCACTGTCTACGAAGCCCTCTGGCTGTGTACTTATAGACGCTCTCTTCCAAAACATCATTTTAGAAAAGCAGTCATGGCACCCAACCGCCAGATGTCGTAGTCATGGTATGTAGCCGTGGCAAGTAGTATCTGGATGGACTTAAGCATAGGTACTGGAAAAGGTTTCATCATTATCCACGCCTGATCGATGACGAAAACCTTTAACAAGTCTAGTTTTGAAAGTCTCAACTTTTCCAAGTACACCAAGTAATCTTCTCAAGATATACTTGCTCCTGATGGGGATTTAACCCTTCAGTTATAGCAACCAAAGTCCATACTTTGTTGGTGTATAAGGATTCCATCTCAGATCGCTAAGCATCCAGCCATTCTTACAGAGTCTTACTCCTGATGGCCAGCTCGAAACTAGTTGGGTCATCATCTCATGATGCAATCCTCGCTCCCACTGTCATAGAGAAACCGAAGTATCTCTCAGGCGGGTGAGGAACCTTACTAGATCGGCGGAGAGGCTGAGGTTCGTTGGTAACTATTGAATCCTTTGGTTCTTTCAAATCATTAGCTGCAGTTTGTATAGCTGGAACATTTTCAGTTCTACATAACAGATCTTGCCTCGAGCTTGTCCGGATTTTGCTTTTCAGACATAGGCCGGACAACCCCAAATCTTAACTAGCTTAAGACATGGGCTCTTCCCATATCATATCAAATATGAAGTGGTTGGCAACTGATTTGATTTGAACCCTATTCAATAGGTATGCAGCTTCTCAAGTGCATAACTCCCAAAAAGGAAATAGGTAACTCAGTAGTACTCATCATAGAGCAAACCTTATCATATAGGGTGTGATTGCTCTGCCCCGATATACCATCGTGCTATGGTGTATACGGAGGAGTAATGCTGAGAGAGAATCGCATTCTCCTTTAGAAAAGTCCAAGAATTTCGTGCTTAAGTATTCTCCTCCTTGATCACATCAAAGGACATAATACTTATACCCGTTTTGGTTCTCTACTTCTAACTTATATTCTGTGAATATCTCAAAAGGTTCGGACTTGTGTTTCAACAGGAACATATGTCTGAATCTAAAGAGATCATCAGAGAATGTAATAAAGTACAAAGAACCGGTCTTGGCATGTGTAGGCAGGGGACCTTACATACATCAACATGTATCATCCCAAGAGTTTACTAACTCTTTCTCTGTTTTCAGTAAACGGAGCTGTGGTCATCTTATCTTTGTGACATGACTGGCGAGTTTCACAAGATGTAAATTCAAACTTATTTAAATATGCATCTATATGTAACTTCAGCTAGTCGGGTCGCATTGATATGACCTAGTCTACAATACCACAAGAAGGATTCGTTCATTTCTGGACTCTTCCTCTTGTGTGTGTTCTGTATACTAAGAACTGTAGTTTGATTTAGAACATCAATGCTTTTAGATAACGTGCCTGAACCGATCAACTTTTGATATAGGAAATGTTCAAAACATTATCCAACAATACAAAATTTTATCATTTCTTTACTGATAAAGAGACTGATATGATTTTGTATATCAGGTTCGGTATCTAATAACATTCGTTCAGAATCAATGTATTGGTAATACAGGGTGACAGTGACCAACAGACATGGCTGCAACACTTGCCCCGTTTTCTGCCTCATGAAACTTATCACCCGTTCTCAGTTCTTTACCTATCTGTAGCCCATGTAACATATTACATATGCGGGATCCTGATCCGGTATCATATACCCAGGACGTAAAGGACACTGAGAAACAGTTCTATATAATGAACACACCCGAAGATGATGCATCAACATGCACTCTCTTCGTTTGGGCGGCATGGGAATTCTGGTAATCCCCAATTTCCTACTCTGTCTTATAACAATTATAAGTTGGAGCGGGACCAACGTTCCCCAGCTCAGTATAACAAGCGGGTTCGGTCAATAATCCGTATTATTATCTTGATTAAGGCGTGATATAGTCGCTACCTGGAGAGAGAGAGAAGAAAACACTCAGCGTATGCTCTTGCAAGAATAGATTGGTTATTATTTTATCTAATCAGGATGGCTCCCACTGCTTTTTATCAAATCTTCCTTCAAACCTTAAAAGGAAAGACTAGCCGGGATTAATTACACACTACAAGTTCGCCAATCTTTCAGCCAGGCCAGTGTCGGTACTTTGAGGGAGGTCCCCCGTGCTTTCGCACGAACCTAATTAATGTAAACCTCATTTTCCCAGAGGCGTAACCCCGTTAACACCTTTCTAGACACCTACTTGATCGGCTAATTGTAATGTATAAAACTCTCTCAGGAGTAACTCTTACTCGCAGTGGGTATCGGGATCCAACTATCTCATAGAAGGTATGCAATCTCATTGCAAATTTCAACACTTGAAATTCCCGATAATATTTTGGCCCTAGCTCCTATGACCTTGATGGAGGTCAACAAACCATAGGCTACTAGTCAAGTTCAACCCGTCATTTCTTGATCGAATTAAACCCACCCGCACGACCCTTGACGGAGGTCAACAAGGCCGCACGACTACCCTAATCCAATCTGCATCATATGTATAAGCAGATAAATACAAGTTAGCTACCGCACACTACGCCTTGACGGAGGTCAACAAACGTAGCACGAATACTAAGTAGGACTTATCTGAAATGACGGAGGGCTACGACAGGTTTTTCAAAAAACCTATTGCGTAATGAACTTGATATCGTTGTAGAATCAAATGATTTTAAAATGGAGTGCTTTTAAGGCTTTTCTAGTTTTGCTAAAGGAGTCACTCCCGGTGAAGGGATCGTCGGTCCTTTCCTCGTCGAATGAGGTGCGGGATATATCATATATATCACTGTGCAAAGCAAAAACTCTTAAAAGCAATCAAAAGACAAACCGAGTGTGTAGCATCTGCCAGTTATTGCTAAAGGAGTCACTCCCGGTGAAGGGATCTCGGTCCTTTCCTCATCGAATAAGGTGCAGGATATATCATATATACCACTGTGCAAAGCAAGAACTGTAGCTACCTGTTTTATTTTGAAATTCAATTCTACAACATCTTAGGTTTCTTTTACTTTCATTAATCACATTAATGAAGTCTCATCATTTAACTTTACCTAGACATCACAGATAAATACGACGTACACTTATGCCATCCGCATTCGTCTCGATGTCCCCTCGTGCACCGTTAGGTTTGGTAACTAACGGCAGAGCGGGGCAGGGCTAGCGCGGGTGTAAAACATAAGTAACGCCTATATAATATATCATATATACTATATAAAGTATCCATCACAGAACATATCTCATGATCACATCACAGATATCGCAGCAGAAGAATCATATGAAATATTGGATATACTAGGACGTCCGTGTTATTAATACGAGCCAGTATAAAACACGGATTCCACGGTCGCGATGAATAGCCAAACCCACACCCCTAGACCCCAACGAGAGCGGCAAGCAACCCTACCAATTCTAGAGTTTGGAGACCCGGACTCGACTCCTCGAGTTGGTCTCCCACTGGACTCCAGAACCCGGTTACTTGTGCTCCCCTCCTTGGGTCTATCCTAGTGCGGAAAAGTAAATAATATACAAACGGTGACATCTTCCGCAACCTGGAAGTGCCCCAATAAAAGAATATTACATACAAGTTTTTACATGAATGAAAATGAAAAACACTCATCTCACATAAAACCCCCGGCTATTCAAACACGACGATCCAATATAACATATCCAGCAACACATAACATCACATGTCATCAACGTAAGTAAATATGCGCATCCCAATTGTCGTTGACATATAGCAACGAAACCGGCGATATCACATATTACACTTACGGTCACAGAAAAGAAAGTGTAAAACTACAACAGTTGGAATCCGCAACCGCTTTAGACATCGCATGCCTAATCAAATGAAATACTTAGACATCGCATGCCTAACAATTATAAACCCCGCATTTTAGTCTCAAAATCGAAAACACTTTTCAATATAAAGTCGAGTAATTCAACAAGATTCCCGACATCCTGATCGAATGCTCGTCGCAAACTTCAGTAGGCGGCCGCACCCCCGATACCGTCGACGAAGTGCACCAAGGCGGAACACCGCTACCGCGAGCACCCGAACGGATGCTTTCGGCGACGGGGTTCTCCTACAGTCACTTGGTCGGGGCTATGGGGTGTAGCTGTCTATTTAAGTTTACCCGGCGAGAATCCACGTACGCTACGTGATTGCGACGGACTTTTGATCACATCAAAATTCCGTGGCAACCGATCAAGTGAGACTAAACTACTAGATTTATAACATTCATTCAGTTATCTCATAACTACTTGTGAATTCCAATTATTGTATCACATTCCGAATAAGATAGAAAATGTTAAACTTTCCGATCGAACAATCGAACACCCAAGTTTTCCCGAAACAGCTCAACTCATGAAATAAGTTCTAAGACATTCACTTCGTGCCTCAGTACCAACGGTCCAGCCGTAGAAGGGTCAAGCCAACGCCTCACATGTGGCACGCCGTACTGCCCCAAACCCTAAGGTTCAAAGGGCAGTTCAAGACGGTCACATAATCGAGTTAAGGTTTGTTGTCTTCTAGAGGGGCCATCGCGTTACTTGCACTACTTAGAACGTCTTTAAACCTCGGAAAGATCCAACACTTGGAAATTTCCCGACAGGGGAAAAGGTGGGTATTTATATCCGGTCGAACTTTTTAACATATTCAAAAATTATCCGGAATCCACATAGACAAAAATCTGATAATCCGATCGAATCATCGAATCCCCAAAACAACCCCAGAAAATTCAACTCTTGAGTAATATTTAAAAATACCCAGAGAACTCAGCACTGAATAAAGGAAGTTACTGTGCAAAATTGGGAGGGTGACGTCACACTTTTGCCGCGGAACCGCCGCATAAGCTAGGCTTATGCCGTGGTTCCGCTGCAATCTTGAAGGAACGTTTGTCAAATTTTGCACTGTAATTCTTATAATTCCCTGCTGAATTTTTTAAGCATTTTTAATCTGGAAAAAACCCAGTTTTTGAAAAAGTCCAGAGAGCACTTTTTGTGTTAGGGTTTCGGTTCGTTCGGGTTTCAAACTGTAAGTCCATATTGCGACCCCCGGTTCTTACGGGGAGGCGGAAACGGTATAAAAAACGAATTTTTATCGCAAGAGGCAACATGGACTAAACTATGGTCGGGATCGTTGTCTAAACTAAAACTAGCAAACTATGCTAAAGAGAGTTAGCTACTCGGATGAAGATGGTTATACCTAAACTTGAACTCCTTCTCTTCAAGCTCCGATGGTGGTTCGATGGCTCCTTCTCGTTGTCTCCGTACGCCGAAGATAGATCCACTTGAAAGCTCCAACCTTTAGCTCCTTCTTCGTTCTTTGAAGAAACTAGTTCACTTGGTTTGCTAAACCTAGTGAACTAGAATGAGTAGAGATGATTTAGAATGGGATTTTATCTATGGTTCTTGATTCTCAACTCATGAGACAAGAGAACCATAGATCAAGAGAGGGAGCAAGAGGTTGAGGATGAGAGCAAGAGGAGAGCTCAAGAACAAGAGAGAGAATGAGCAAGAAAGAATGAGCAAGTATTTTGTCTCTCACCCTCTCATAATCCAAAGCAATGATAACTCATCATATCAACAAAAGTCTTATGTGATGGTTGAAGTAACCATAACCTTATCATGTCATGCACCCATTTTACTCAAATGAACAAGCAAGAAAAAGTCTTTGGCATGAAATGATAACCATGGTTATCATGATGGTCAACTAGTCAAGCCTAGTCAACCGGTCAACAAGTCAACAAAAGTCAACAAGTCACCAAAGTCAACAAGTCAACAAAAGTCAACAAGTCAACAACCATATCACCATAATACTTAATTAATATAATAGTTAATCACATATCATATTCTCATTAGGGTTGAGCATAAAGTCAAAAAGTCAACGGTCAACTGTCAACAACCCTAATGAGAATCCGCTGCCTCTGCCTCCCTGTCAACTGTGCATACACACCCGCATCCGCGTTCCGAGGAACACGAATGCAAACTGGATAAATCCAATCCCATAAGGTACACTAGGATCTGGCTTAAACCAAAGCCCGCTAGTGTAAACTGTCCGGACACTGTACGTGCACAAGTGCACGGATGTGACCGAACCCTGTCGCAAAACCATGCGACCTGTCGCAATACCATGCGACCTCTACTCTTTTGCCTAAAGGCGAAAAGCTTTCTGTGTGGGACTCTAAAGACTCGACACTACGCTGGCAGTGGGTTTAACCACAGACCGCAAGCGGCACTAGCTGTGCGTAACGGTCCCCAGGTAATGCCGACAAGAAGACCGACGAGGCGAAACCCATCTGAACTCCTACTGAGCCTGAGCGTGACATTCTCCGTACAGTCCGGTCTGTTCGTCTGATACATCGCATGGCGGGCCTAGGGGGCGGTAAACGTCAGTCCCCCAATAGCGGTACAAGTCGTGCCGGAGTGAAGCCCAATACACCCTGAGATAACACTGGAAACCTACCAGTATATCTCGTTTGCCCTGGCCAGGGACTACTCGTGTAATGGCTCTCCTAGACACAGCGCGATGTCAACCCCCAATACCGGGAGAGACGAATCCTGTCTAACCGTCACTGCCTCCAAGTGCTTCGGGACTGCACCCAACTACCACCTGTTTGCACGACTCCTTTGAGCCGTGGTAGGGTAGTGATCAAAGTACAGTGGGAACACACCCGAGGCGAAGTGACAGTGTCAAGTCAGCGGACTAAGCTGTACTCATGTCACCTGGGAACTGATAACTGACGATAGGTATAATACCAACTAGTCAGTTCCCTACGAGTCCTGTCCAGTGTACCCGTAACCTAACGAGCACCCGCATACTATCTCAAGTACGACGTACTGACGGCTGTGGGACAGACCGTTTCCCACACTGGGATGAGAAGCGCATGCGCTGGTCTACTCCGGAGTATCGATGCCCTGTCTCGATAGTCCTGCGACCAGGGACCTGAATAAGGATGTGCTTATAGATTACCCAGCCCCCACTAGTGTGACTGCCATCACAACGCTGGTAATCAAGCAAAGATCCTAAGGGCTCCACTAATGCGTATAAGTGATATACTGAAATAAACACAAGTACACATTGAAGTAGAAACAAACCAAGTAGCATACTACTATTTTGAGCAAGATTGTATATACAAGGTGAATATCCCAAGCATCCATTAAGTAATATACAAACTAGTATGATACAGTAATGGCCTCTAGGGCATATACACTAACAATCTCCCACTTGCACTAAGGCCATGTACTGGCGTATCGAAGACCTATCATCTCGATCAGCCGCTCGAACTGAGTCTGGGGCAAGGCCTTGGTGAATGGATCTGCAGTGTTATCTTCTGAAGCGACTCTCCGAACCTCGATCTCCTGGCGATCCACGATCTCCCTGATCAGGTGATACCGCCTCAAGATGTGCCTGGATCTCTGATGGGACCTGGGTTCCTTCGCTAAAGCTATAGCCCCGTTGTTGTCGCAATACAGAGGTATTGGGTCAACAATGGACGGAACCACCTGAAGTTCTTTCAAGAACTTCCTCATCCAGACAGCTTCTTTTGCGGCATCAGATGCAGCGATGTATTCCGCTTCCATCGTCGAGTCTGCAACGGTTTCTTGTTTGGAACTCTTCCAACACACCGCCCCTCCATTGAGGGTAAAGACAAAACCCGACATGGACTTGGAATCATCCTTGTCACTCTGGAAGCTGGAGTCAGCAAAGGCCTCAATCTGGAGGTCTTTTCCGCCATACACCAAAAACATCTCCTTAGTCCTCCTCAGGTACTTGAGAATGTTCTTTACCGCTATCCAATGTTTCTCCCCAGGGTTTGACTGATACCGGCTTACTACACTCAGTGCATAAGCTACATCCGGTCTGGTACATAACATCGCATACATTATAGAGCCTACCGCAGAAGCGTAGGGTATAATAGACATGCGATCCCTCTCCAAATCAGTCTTGGGAGACATCTCTTTAGAGAGGGTGATCCCGTGACAAGCCGGTAGGTTACCGCGCTTGGAATCTTCCATACTGAATCTTTTCAGTACGGTGTCGATGTACCTGGACTGAGAAAGTCCCAATATCCTCTTGGATCTATCACGATGGATCCGGATCCCCAGGATGTATGAGGCATCACCCAGGTCTTTCATGGAGAACCTTTGTGACAAGAACCCCTTGACAGATTGTAGCATAGGAATATCATTTCCTATTAAGAGAATGTCATCCACGTATAAAACGAGGAATACTACAGTTCTCGCTACAAATCTACTATAGATGCATGGTTCATCTGGATTTTTGATAAAGCCAAATTCCTTGACCGTCTCATCAAAACAGATGTTCCAACTCCGCGATGCCTGCTTTAGTCCATAGATGGACTTAAGCAACTTGCACACCTTTCCGCTGCTCCCACTCTGAATGAAACCCTCTGGCTGATCCATATAGACACACTCCTCTAAATTTCCATTTAGAAAAGCGGTTTTTACGTCCATCTGCCAAATCTCATAATCGTGGAAGGCAGCAATGGCAAGAAGGATCCGAATGGATTTCAGCATGGCTACTGGAGAAAAGGTTTCGTCGTAGTCCAAGCCAGGTCTTTGACGAAAACCCTTTGCTACCAGCCTAGCTTTATAGGTCTCAACCTGTCCATCTACACCAATCTTCCTTTTCAAGATCCACTTGCATCCTACGGGTTTTACCCCGTCTGGAGCAATGTCCAACGTCCATACCTTGTTGGTGTACATGGACTCCATTTCGGTCCGCATTGCATCCAGCCATTTCACTGAGTCAACGCTCTGAACGGCCTGCTGGAAGCTAGTAGGCTCATCATAATCTATGATGCAATCCTCTCTATCCTCGTCTATGAGAAAACCGCAGTATCTCTCGGGCGGATGAGACTGCCTACTACTCCTGCGGAGCGGCGTAGGAATGTCCTGTTCTGTTGAACCCTCTGGTTCCACTAAGCTTTCAGTAACAGTCTGTGGTTCTGGAATTTCTTCCAGTTCTATTGTGTTCCCACTTATCTGGGTTTCCAAAAACTCAGTTTCCAAGAAGCGGGCATGCTGAGAAACAAAAACCTTTTGTTCCTCAGCGGAATAGAAAAGATACCCCCTGGAGTTCCTTGGGTATCCCACAAACTTACACTGTACTGAACGTGCCTCAAGCTTGTCCGCATGCTGCTTTTTTACAAAAGCTGGACATCCCCATACCTTAAGATAATTAAGACAGGGTTTCTTCCCAGTCCACATCTCATATGGGGTGGTAGGCACAGTCTTGGTAGGAGCCTTGTTCAAGAGATACGCAGCTGCTTCTAGTGCATATCCCCAGAATGATCGCGGTAACTCAGCGTTACTCATCATGGACCGAACCATATCCAATAGGGTTCGGTTCCGTCTCTCCGATACACCGTTATGTTGCGGAGTGTATGGAGGAGTAAGCTGAGAGAGAATACCATTCTCTTTTAAGTAATTCAGGAATTCGGCACTTAAGTATTCTCCACCTCGATCCGATCTTAGAATCTTAATACTTTTGCCGGTCTGTTTCTCTACTTCATTCTTATACTCCTGGAATTTTCCAAAGGCCTCGGACTTATGTTTCATTAAGAAGACATAACCGTACCTTGAGAAGTCATCCGTAAAAGTAATGAAGTAAGAATGTCCGCTTCGGGCATGTGTAGACATTGGACCGCACACGTCACTGTGTACGAGTCCTAAGAGCTCGCTCGCTCTTACTCCTTGTCCAGTAAACGGAGTCTTTGTCATCTTTCCTTTGAGACAAGATTGACAAGTGGCATACGATTGATATTCGAACGCATTCAAATATCCTTCTGTATGTAACTTAGTCAACCTTCTCTCATTGATGTGACCCAATCTACAATGCCATAAGAAAGTCTGATTCATTTCCAGAGACTTTCTTTTGTGTGTATTCTGGACGTTGAAAATCTGTGGTTGGTTTAACACGTATATACCATTACTCAATGTACCTGACCCAATCAAAACTTGATTAAGGTGAATGTTTACAACATTACTTACAAACGCAAATTCATAACCTTCTTTAGAAACTAAAGATACAGAAATGATATTACAAGTTGCGTTGGGTACAAAAAAGCAATTACGCAAAACCAAAACATGTCCATCTGACATTCCCAGGTGATAGTCCCCCACGGCTTTAGCATCCATGCTAGCTCCGTTCGCAACTTTGAGGGTCATGTCACCTGCCTTCAAAACACTACGGTTTCTCAACGCCTGCAAAGAATTACAGATATGAGATCCTGATCCGGTATCCAATACCCAGGAAGTAGAGTTTATTGAAAGACAGTTTTCAATAACATACACACCTGAAGCTGAAGCTGCAACCTGCTTCAATTCCTGTGTTCTGGCCTTCCAGGCCCTGCAATCATTCTTCCAGTGTCCTTTCTTATGACAATAGAAGCATTCTTCCTTATCCACAAGCTTCCCCGCTATCTTTGTTGCTTTGCCTTTTCCCTTCGTATCCACTTTACCAACACCGCCCCTTGGTTTGGCGGGGGCCTTCTTCTTCTTTCCCTTGGCTTTCGCCTTGGACCTAGAAGAAGATGATCCTCCTACAAACAAAGTGGATGTTTCCCTACCTTTCTGTAGGGTGCCCTCTGCGCTCCTCAGCATGTTGAGGAGCTCTGATAGTTCAACCTCTTTTTCTTGTAGGTTGAAGTTCAGTATAAACTGGGCGTAAGTGGAAGGAAGGGACTGGAGAACTATATCCGTATATAGCTCACTCTCCAATGTGATCCCTAGGTCAGCGAGCTCCTCAATGAAGCCGATCATCTTTAGCACATGCTCGGCCACTGATGATCCGACGGCCATTCTTGTCGAAAATAACTTTTTCGACGCTTCGTATCTTGCGATACGTGATTGCTCTCCATACAGTTCTTTTGTATGGAGCAATATGGACTCCATGTCCATATTCTCATGCCTCCTCTGATGTTCGTTGTCCATCGAGGCAAGCAGGAGGCACTTGGCCTTCGCGCTATCAATCTCCCAAGTCTTGCGGATTTCCTTATCCGCGACACTGGAAGTTGGACCAGGGACAGGGGGAGCTTTGGTGGTAAGAAGATACCCCAGCTTGTCATAAGTGATTGCTATCGTGACATTCCTGAGCCAATCTTTGTAGTTTGGCCCTGTCAGTTTGTTTTTATCTAGGAGTAACTTAAGTCCAGTCATGTTGATTGGTCGCTGCAATTAGGAGAGAGAAGAAGAAACACTCAGCATGATGCTCTTGCAAGTTTAGAGTGGTTTTTAGTTTGTCTAAACAGGATGGCTCCCACTGTTTCTCGAATCCCTCCTCAAACCATAAAGGAAGAATTAGTCAGGATCAATCCCACCGTACAATACTTGCTTAACCGTTCAGCCAGGCCGGTGTCGGTACTTCGAGGGAGGTTTTCCAACGCTTTCGCGAAGTTCCTTAATTAGAGAACCTCTTTTCCCTGGGGGCGTAGCCCCGCTAACACCTTTCTAGGCACCTACTAGGTTTATAGCATTGATCGTTAAGTGAGAAATTTCCCGAGGAGTAGCATATACTCACAGTAGGATCGGGATCCAAATATCATCGCGTGACGAAACTGAAGGAATCCTACCAGAATCATCACACTCCAAATGGTATGCAAATCTAGCAAGTTTCAGTACTTATGAAACTCCCGATGTGGATTTTTGCCCCATGCTCTTATGACCTTGACGAAGGTCAACAAATCATAAGTCACATGTCAAGTTCTGCCCGTCATTATCCAGGTTAATTTGAATCCACCCGTATGTACCCTTGACGAAGGTCAACAAGGTAATGCGAATGTCCCAAACCAACGCATCTATCTATGCTACATATGAATACCCAATAGCTACCAATCACTATGCTTTGACGAAGGTCAACAAACACAGCTTGAATACTTATTGAATATTCATACGAAACGACGGAGGGCTACGAATGGTTTTGGCGAAACCGTGAACGTAGTGAACTTGATTTAATCGATGGAACGAGATAGCTTTTAGAAGGAGTGGCTTAAGCTCCGCATTTAAAAGTTATTTTGAAAAGAACCGAGTGGTTTTTCGAAAGTGTTCCAACGACTTTAACTTGGTTTATTATCTTGCATTAGTTCTTTTAATGCGTGATATTCTTGCATTAGTACTTTTAATGCGTCCCATCATTTAACCCTACCATTGCAGAAAACAACCAAAATATGACGTACGCTTATGCCATTCGCATTCGCCACTGGGCCCCGTCATTACCCGTTAGGTTACTTAACTAACGACAGAGCGGGGGCTGGGCTAGCGCGTCTGTAAAACATAAGCAACGCCTAAATAGTAAGCAATGATAGACATTACAGATCACAGATGAATGCATTGGATATACTAGCAATCCGCAATCCTTTCGAGCCTGAAACGAAAAGCGGATAACACGGTCGCGGTGAATAGCCAAATACCCCACCCAAGACCCCTACGGGTGCGGCAAACTACCCGCCAAGTACTCGGTAGTTTGTGCACCCCTCCATGGGTCTATCCTAGGAGCAAAAACAGTAAAAAGAATTATACAATGACGGCTACAACCCCGACCCGGTTGTGCGGCCAAACAAATAATATTATTACATCAATTTACATTTACAATGAATGAAAGAAAAACAAAAGCTCATCTCACATCCACCCCGGCTATTCACCCGCGACAGTCCAACACATTCATATACACATTCCAGCACATTACAGATCATGTATAACCCCGACTAATCGACTTATAGCGATTAGCCGACGTTCAATACATGCAAGCATCACAGATATAACCATCATAGTCAAAGTGCAGTGAAGTTCGGAAAAAAATACGGAATTATAGGACCCCAAAAGGAAATTTCTTTTCTGGACAATCTGGGCACATATAATATATTTTAAAAATCCCAAAACCAACACACAAACACACTGCACGAAAAACGATGCAGAGAAGACAACAACTCGCGGCGGTTCCGCGGCGGCTAAGAAGGCTCACGCGGCGGAAGGGCGGCAGTTTAGACGAGTCACTGTATCGTTTTTCTTGGGTGTTCACACAAAACCCTGAGCCGAATTTAGGAGTATAAAGTTTTTCATTTTGACCAGAAAAAAATTCAACAGAAACTCAGTTTTAGTAAAAGTTTGGTTTTTGGATTTTTCCGGTTCCGAACTTCGTTACACTTCACTACCAAGCTAGTTTAAGTTTAGTTAGGCTCTGATACCACTGTAAGTCCATATTGCGACCCCCGGTTCTTACGGGGAGGCGGAAACGGTATAAAAAACGAATTTTTATCGCAAGAGGCAACATGGACTAAACTATGGTCGGGATCGTTGTCTAAACTAAAACTAGCAAACTATGCTAAAGAGAGTTAGCTACTCGGATGAAGATGGTTATACCTAAACTTGAACTCCTTCTCTTCAAGCTCCGATGGTGGTTCGATGGCTCCTTCTCATTGTCTCCGTACGCCGAAGATAGATCCACTTGAAAGCTCCAACCTTTAGCTCCTTCTTCGTTCTTTGAAGAAACTAGTTCACTTGGTTTGCTAAACCTAGTGAACTAGAATGAGTAGAGATGATTTAGAATGGGATTTTATCTATGGTTCTTGATTCTCAACTCATGAGACAAGAGAACCATAGATCAAGAGAGGGAGCAAGAGGTTGATGATGAGAGCAAGAGGAGAGCTCAAGAACAAGAGAGAGAATGAGCAAGAAAGAATGAGCAAGTATTTTGTCTCTCACCCTCTCATAATCCAAAGCAATGATAACTCATCATATCAACAAAAGTCTTATGTGATGGTTGAAGTAACCATAACCTTATCATGTCATGCACTCATTTTACTCAAATGAACAAGCAAGAAAAAGTCTTTGGCATGAAATGATAACCATGGTTATCATGATGGTCAACTAGTCAAGCCTAGTCAACCGGTCAACAAGTCAACAAAAGTCAACAAGTCACCAAAGTCAACAAGTCAACAAAAGTCAACAAGTCAACAACCATATCACCATAATACTTAATTAATATAATAGTTAATCACATATCATATTCTCATTAGGGTTGAGCATAAAGTCAAAAAGTCAACGGTCAACTGTCAACAACCCTAATGAGAATCCGCTGCCTCTGCCTCCCTGTCAACTGTGCATACACACCCGCATCCGCGTTCCGAGGAACACGAATGCAAACTGGATAAATCCAATCCCATAAGGTACACTAGGATCTGGCTTAAACCAAAGCCCGCTAGTGTAAACTGTCCGGACACTGTACGTGAACAAGTGCACGGATGTGACCGAACCCTGTCGCAAAACCATGCGACCTGTCGCAATACCATGCGACCTCTACTCTTTTGCCTAAAGGCGAAAAGCTTTCTGTGTGGGACTCTAAAGACTCGACACTACGCTGGCAGTGGGTTTAACCACAGACCGCAAGCGGCACTAGCTGTGCGTAACGGTCCCCAGGTAATGCCGACAAGAAGACCGACGAGGCGAAACCCATCTGAACTCCTACTGAGCCTGAGCGTGACATTCTCCGTACAGTCCGGTCTGTTCGTCTGATACATCGCATGGCGGGCCTAGGGGGCGGTAAACGTCAGTCCCCCAATAGCGGTACAAGTCGTGCCGGAGTGAAGCCCAATACACCCTGAGATAACACTGGAAACCTACCAGTATATCTCGTTTGCCCTGGCCAGGGACTACTCGTGTAATGGCTCTCCTAGACACAGCGCGATGTCAACCCCCAATACCGGGAGAGACGAATCCTGTCTAACCGTCACTGCCTCCAAGTGCTTCGGGACTGCACCCAACTACCACCTGTTTGCACGACTCCTTTGAGCCGTGGTAGGGTAGTGATCAAAGTACAGTGGGAACACACCCGAGGCGAAGTGACAGTGTCAAGTCAGCGGACTAAGCTGTACTCATGTCACCTGGGAACTGATAACTGACGATAGGTATAATACCAACTAGTCAGTTCCCTACGAGTCCTGTCCAGTGTACCCGTAACCTAACGAGCACCCGCATACTATCTCAAGTACGACGTACTGACGGCTGTGGGACAGACCGTTTCCCACACTGGGATGAGAAGCGCATGCGCTGGTCTACTCCGGAGTATCGATGCCCTGTCTCGATAGTCCTGCGACCAGGGACCTGAATAAGGATGTGCTTATAGATTACCCAGCCCCCACTAGTGTGACTGCCATCACAACGCTGGTAATCAAGCAAAGATCCTAAGGGCTCCACTAATGCGTATAAGTGATATACTGAAATAAACACAAGTACACATTGAAGTAGAAACAAACCAAGTAGCATACTACTATTTTGAGCAAGATTGTATATACAAGGTGAATATCCCAAGCATCCATTAAGTAATATACAAACTAGTATGATACAGTAATGGCCTCTAGGGCATATACACTAACACAAACTTCGTCTACGCATCGCCTAAGGCTCTAGCTAGGCTCTGATACCACTGTAGGGTTCCTAGGCACTCTCAAGAGGTCTCACAAGGCATCAACCATGCCAATTTTAAAATTTTTCGGTTCCGAGAAACCCTAGACTAGATCGTTAACTAGAATTTTAGGCGACAAATGCGAATAGTTAACAACTTAACTAAAAGAACGGAAATATAACCTTTGTAGATCCGGTCCTCCACCTCCATAGCTCCGCAATGAAGTCTCCTCGCTGTCCAAATCGAATCCCGGGCTCTAGCGTCGGCTTCATCGGAAAAATGGGCGGGCTAGGTCGTCGACTTCGATGCCGAAGATGATCTACGTCGAGGCATCGCAAGATCAAGCTCCAACTGCACCAAGTCATGAAACTTGTGAAGAAAACACCCTATACTACTTGGCAAGTGGTAGAGGATGAAGAAATAGGAAGTGGGTTCACTTTAGAATTGGATTTCTCACTCATTTGCTCAAGTTGCCATTGATGGAGCAAGGTTTCTTCTTGAAGAAGAAGAAGAAGAAGATGAAAAATGTTATGATAAGTATATTTCAAAAAGAAATTAAAATGAATACTTATCATAATCAAACCATGGTCAAGTGTAGAGAATAAACTAGGGTTAGGTCAATGGTTAGGGTTAAGCATGAAGACAAAAATGGTGACTTAGTCAAAGCTTCATGAAGCTTCAACATGCATCCAAATAAAGCCACCATTTTTCTTTTCTTTTGCCAAAAAGAAATAAATAAATAAATGAATAAATAGATATGAAAAACAAAACCCTAACCACTTAAATAACCAGGGTTTAATCTTTACACAAACTCAAGTAAGCATGTATCATCAAACATGATACAATCAAGTGCACAAAAGTATATCACATATACAACTTGTGAACTTCAAGTGAGAAAATCCATTTAAAGTGAACCAATACTAGTTAATGCAAAGTAATATATCAAATATATAATTATGCATTAAATCATTAAATCAACACTTGATTCAATGATCCGGTCATGTCGCACACAACCGACTAGTATACAATGTATCGATTTATCGAATCAATCCTTGATTCGATAACTAGGTTATATCGCATACAACCATTCGATACATTCATCGCGAGAATGAAATACGGTATCACATACACGCATTATTCTCGGTCCCGCACATATCTCATATGCGCTCCTATTTCGTTTCGCTTGAGCCAGGAAACCTCTGTGTAGGACTCTAAAGACTCGTCAATACGCCGGCAGCAGGTGATGATCATATCAAATACCCACAAGCCGCAAGCGGTCTGCTAAACGTAACGGCCACCCGGGTATTGAGCGATCAGAAGATCGACGAGCAAGCCCGCTCACACTCCTGTGAATCCAACCAGTAACACTTACCGTACAGTCCGGTCTGTTCGTCTGATATGTCGCATACCTCGCCTAGGGGTGGTAAACGTCAGACCCCAATAGCTCGATAAGTCGTGTCGATATGAGGTCTATAGCAGTTCAAGAAACTACTGGTAACACTTACCAGTAAATCTCAGCAACCCTGGCCAGGGATTTACGGTTATAGCCAATCGAACACAGCGCAACATCAACTCCCTATACCGGGAGAGACGAATCCCCTCCTATCGCTCATTGCCTCCATGTGATTCGGGACTGTACCCAAAAACCACCGTTTTGCATGCCCTCTTGGACGTGGTAAGGTGGAAATCAAAGCACAGTGGGAACCACACAAGACTCTATGACGATCTCAGGTCAACAGACTACTCTGTACCAGTGTCACCAAAGAACTGCCATCTGACGTAAGGTATAATACCATCTGGGAGTTCTCGGCGAGTCCGTCCAGTGTACCCAGTCTCCACTGAGCACCCGTATATCATCTCTGATGTCAAACACCAATGGATATGGGATCATCCATCACCCATCTGTATGGGTTGAGAAGGTATACGCTAGTCTACTCTGGTATATCGATGCTCCGTCTCGATACACCCACGACTAGGGACCTTGAAGGATGTACTTATGGACTGCCATGTCCCCACTAGTATGATCCGCATCATAGTCCAGATAGTCAAGTACACATCCTAAGGGCTTTACCAACATGTAACAGAGAGACAATCAGTGTACACGTTAAGGTAAAGATCAACCAGATAGCATACTATCATGTCGAGCAAGAAAGTCCTCCCTATATATGTCCAAGCACCCACTACAATATACATCCAATGTACAGTAATGGCCTCTAGGCATACATATAACTAACAGATGACATGTGATGTTATGTGTTACTGTGATATATCATATTGGATCGTCGTCTTTGAATAGCTGGGCATTTTTGCGTGAGATGAGAGTTTTTCATTTTCATTTATGTAAAAGCTTGTATGTAATATTCTTTTATTGGGACACTTCCGGATTGAGGATGATGTCACCATTGATATATATTATTTACTTTTCCGCATTAGGATAGACCCAAGGCGGGGAGCACAAGTAACCGGGTTCTAGGGTCCAATGGGAGATCATCTCGAGGAGTTGATTCCGGGTCTCCTAACTCTAGAATTAGTAAGGTTGCTTGCCACTCTCGTAGGGGTCTACGGATGTGGGTTTGGCTATTCATCACGACCGTGGAATCCATGTTTCTTTACCGACTTAATTTAAAACACGGACCTCATAGTATATCCAATATTTCATATGTTGACTTCTGCTGCAATGTTCTGTGATGAGATCATATAACCGCGTGAGAAGAATGCTTAATATTATATATAAGATATATAATAAACGTTGCTTATATTTTGCATCTACACTAGTCCTGTCCCCGCTCTGCCGTTAGTTAACTAACCTAATGGTGCATGACGGGACCCTGAGGGGAATGCGGATGGCATATGCGTACGTTGTATTTTCGTTTCTTCTGTGATGCTTAGAAAGCATAAATGATGGGACTTTAATAATGAGATTAATGAAAGGAAAGAAACCTAAAGATGTTGTAGAATCAAATTTTCAAAAAAGTAGCTCTAGATCTTTCTTTGCATAGTGGTATTCCTTGATGAATTTCCAGCACCTCATTCGATGAGGAAAGAGCCGAGATCTCTTCATCGGGAATGACCTCTTTAGAAAATGCTAGCAAATGCTACAACCCATTCGGTTTGTTTTGAAAACTATTCAATTTTAAAAGCGGAGCTTAAACCACTACTTTTCAAATCATTCGATTCTACAACGATATCAAGTTCATTACGCAAAAGGTTTTCTTAGAAACCCGTCATTTCAGATAAGTGCTATTTAGTATTCGAGCTATATTTGTTGACCATAGCGAAGGCATAGTATGCGGTAGCTAATTAGTTCTTATCTGCATGCATATGATGCGATTGGATTAGGGTAGTCATATGGCTTTGTTGACTATAGCCAAAGGTCGTACGGGTGGGTTTAATTCAATCAGGAAATGACGGGTTGAACTTGGTTAGCGCTCATGATTTGTTGACTATAGCCAAGGTCATAAGTTGCTAGGGGAAAAACATTATCGAGAATTTTAAGTGTTGAAATTTACAATGAGATTGCATACTTTCTATAAGATAGTTGGATCCCGATACCTGCGGTGAGTAAGAGTTACTCCTGGGAGAGTTTTTCACTTTACAATTAGCCAATCAAGTAGGTGATTAGAAAGGTGTCAACGGGGTTATGCCTCTGGGAAAACGAGGTTTATTTTAATTAGGTTTGTGCGAAAGCACGGGGAACCTCTCTCAAAGTATCGATACTGGCCTTGCTGAAAGATTGGCGAACTTGTAGGGTGCAATTAATCCCAGCTAGTCTTACCTTTTAGGGTTTGAAGAAAGATTTGATAAAAATAGTGGGAGCCATCCTGATTAGATAAAATAATAACCAATCTAATTTTCTAAGAGCATACGCTAAAGTGTTTTCTTCTCTCTCTCCAGGTAGAGACCATAACATGCCTTAATCAAGATAATAATATTGATGTATTGACCGAACCCACTTGTTATACTGGGCTGGGGAACGTTGGTTCCGCTCTATCTTATAATTGCTATAAGTTCGAGCAGGAAATAGGGGAATATCTGGATTCCCACACGACCCGAACGGGGAATTACCATGTTGATGTATCTTCTTTGGGTGTGCTTGTCACCGAGAACTGTTTCTCAGTACAATCTACATCCTGGGTATTAGATACCGGATCAGGATCCCACATATATAATATGTTATATGGGCTAAAAAAGGTAGATAACTGGGAAAAAGTGATCATTCTGTAAGAGTAGGGAATGGTGCAAATGTTGCAGCCAAAACAGTTGGCGAATATCACCTTGTATTACCAACTGGTAATACAACTATTCTGAATGAATATTATTTCATACCGAACCTGATATGCAATATTATATAAGTTTCTTTATTAAGTAAAGAAGGATATAATTTTGTATTGCAGGATAATGTTATGAACGTTTTTCTAAATCAAAATTTGATTGGATCAGGCTCGTTAAGTAATGGCATATACGTTCTAAATCAAACCACAGTTCTTAATGTACAGAACACACATAAGAGGAAGAGTTCAGAAATGAACGAATCCTTCTTGTGGCATTGTAGAGTAGGTCATATCAATGTGACATGACTAGCTAAGTTACATAAAGATAGATTTTTGAACCAGTTCGAATTTACGTCTTATGAAACTTGCCAGTCATGTATCAAAGGCAAGATGACCAAAACTCCGTTTACAGGACACGGAGAAAGAGCTACTGAACTCGTGGGACTGATACATAGTGATGTATGCGGTCCCATGTCTACACATGCCAGGAATGGTTCCTCGTAGTTCATTACATTCACCGATGATCTCTTAAGATTCGGGCATGCATTCTTGTTGAAACAAAAGTCTAAAACTTTTGAGAAATTCAAGGAATATAAGTGCGAAGTAGAGAACCAAACGGGTAAAAGTATCAAAATCCTTCAATCAGATCGGGGAGGAGAATACTTAAGCATGGAATTCCTGGACTATTTAAAAGAGAATGGGATTCTCTCTCAGCTTACTCCTCCATATACACCACAACACAACGGTGTATCGGGGATGAGGAATCGCACCCTATTAGATATGGTGCGCTCTATGATGAGTAACGCTGAGTTACCTGTTTCCTTTTGAGGTTATGCGCTTGAGACAGCAGCATACCTATTGAATAGAGTTCTAACAAAATCAGTGCCTACCACTCCATATGAGATATAGAATGGGAAGAAACCATCTCTTAAACGAGTTAAGATATGGGGTTGTCCGGCCTATGTTAAAAAGCAAAATCCAGAAAAACTCGAGACAAGATCAGTTCTTTGCAAGTTTGTAGGATATCCAAAGAATTCATATGGATATACCTTCTACCACAGTGAGGAACAAAAGGTGTTTGTTGCTCAACATGCCACCTTTTTAGAAAAGGAATTTCCTGTAAAAGAAATTAGTGGTAACGAGGTAGAACTGGAAGAAGTTCCAGCTACATAAACTACAATTGATGATTTAGTGGAGCCGGAAGATTCAATAGTCCCCAACGAACCTCAGCCACTCCGTAGATCTAGTAGGGTTCCTCATCCGCCTGAGAGATACTATGGTTTTCTCATTGACGGTGGGAGCGAGGATTGCATCATGGAAGATGATGACCCAACTAGTTTCGAGCAGGCCATCACGAGTGAGGACTCAGTGAAATGGCTGGATGCAATGCGATCTGAGATGGAATCCATGTACACCAACAAAGTATGGACTTTGGAAGTTGCTCCTGAAGGGGTAAAACCCATTGGGAGCAAGTGGGTCTTTAAGAAGAAACTTGGTGTAGATGGAAAAGTTGAGACTTTCAAAACTAGACTTGTAGCAAAAGGTTTTCGTCAACGACCAGGTATGGATTATGATGAAAAATTTTCTCCAGTGGCTATGCTTAAGTCCATCCGGATCCTACTTGCCATCGCTGCATACCATGACTACGAAATCTGGCAGATGGACGTCAAGGCCGCTTTTCTAAAGAGTGATTTAGAAGAGACCGTGTATATGACACAACCAGAGGGCTTCGTAGATAATGGGAGCAGCGGAAAAGTGTGCAAGTTGCTTAAATCAATTTATGGATTAAAGCAAGCATCGCGGAGTTGGAACATCTGTTTTGATGTGGCAGTCAAAGAGTTTGACTTCATCAAAAACGTAGATGAGCCATGTATATACAAAAGGTTGCAGAGAGTAAGGTTGTCTTCCTCGTATTGTACGTGGTTGGCATAACTTGATAGGAAATGGTGTTCCTATACTACACTCGGTCAAGCTCTTCTTATCACAAAGATTCTCCATGAAGGATCTGGGTGATGCCTCTTACATCCTGGGGATTAAGAACTATAGAGATAGATCTAAACGGATGTTGGGATTGTCCCAATCCAGGTACATTGACACCATACTAAAGAGGTTTAGTATGGAAGATTCCAAGCGTGGGAATTTACCCACGATCTCAGGAATCACTCTCTCCAAAGAGATGTCCCCTAAGACTGATTTGGAGAGGGCTCGCATGCAAGGGATACCCTATGCTTCGGCAGTCGGGTATATCATGTATGAAATGTTATGTACCCAACCGGATGTAGCGTACGCACTTAGTGTTGTAAGCAGGTGTCAATCAGATCCTGGAGAGAATCACCGGACAGCTGTGATGAACTGTCACGTCCCGAAAGTACGGAACATAACCGGCACTTAGGCTACGAACGTTTCAAGGCATACGTGCTCTAAGTAAGCCGAGCCCAGAAATCCAAACCAAGAAAAGTAGTAGAGTGTTGGAAAACCACTATAAGTCAACCAGCTAGCAATATAATATATAACGCCTAAAGGCGAGGATCACAACAGAAAAAGGGAACTCAACAGCATGAAACCCAGAGAAATATAACGTGCGACTCTAAGGTCGAAAGAACAAACATTACTGGTCTCTATCTCAAATAAGTACATGTTTGGTTGATGGAACTTCTAGATACAACTGAAATATAATATACAATGTATAATGGTGGGTACGATACAAATAAACCCACCTACTAGCAAGTCACCCGAAAGGAACAGCGCCCGCAAAGCCATAATGAAACCCGTACGGCAACACCTGCAAGAAACCGGGGCACAACGGGGGTGAGTTGCCAACTCGTGAGTAGAAAAAGATCTACGAACAGAAATCGCATGTATGACGTAATCCTAGGTCATACGATCATAATATATAATCCTCAAATATATAACCAGCAATCTATAACATGACTAGGGTAAATATCTAACCCAAGTGTAAACCCATGTGCCCGTGTCAGTGCCTCAGGTAGCAATATGTCATATGGAAGATATATGAATGCATGTACTGAAGAAAACTGCTTTCATAAATTTGTGAGATTTCTGTATTTTTAAAATGAGGTATCATAAATGAAATCAACAAAAACAGTGCCTAGCATCGGCACAAAACATAAATCCCAGTATCTCGATATCTCTGTATCACAATCTCTATACCTGAATATCTCAAATCTCAATGTCTCAATTATAATATCCAGGGTGCCGTCAGTCCAGATCGGCCTCTACCATCCATCTCATGACTACGACGGTATCCTCCGGATATCCGACGTGTCAGGTAAAATCACCGGTCGGTAGTGCTCCCCTGCCAGGCTCAACGCCATCTCCTGCGATCTTCTTGCCCTGGGGTACCGCACCGGGCCCACCATGTACCCGAAACGGTTCATCCGCCTCCTCGAATAGGGTCTCGAAATCCATCAGCAAAACTCATGGTGGACGGCTCATACATCATGGGAAAACCGCATTTTTTATTTAAGAAGAGAAAGCAGTTTATATATGTTTTGCGGTTTTCCTCCAAAACCAGAAAATCTCATAGAAACCCGAATCCAAATCATCAATAGCATGTAAAATCATGAATATAAGCATGAGAATCCATGAATGCGGCATATAATGAATAACAGTATGCATGAAGTGACAAGTAATAACTACAATGTCAAGCTGGCATATATGGTATGTACACTAATATCATGTCACTACTAGCTAACAAGCTAAATCAAGCAATAATTATTCTCTAAGTGTACGTGACATGGCAATTACCGATGAAGATGTGTGTGAGCCGACAAGTAAGTGTATATGGAACATACGCATCATCGGTAATGGTTCTGGTGTCCTAACAGTATGATATCAATAATGGAATATGAATCACAATAAGTATGTGATGCAGAGAAACAATAATAATATGCGGGAGCTGAATACTAAACACGATGATAGCTAAACTGCATCTAATGTCATAAGAGTCATATAGCTACACCACTATAAGGCTGAGCTAAAGCTAACAGTAGGTAAGGGAAACCGCCTAACCTCTGAGTCGATACATATATATATATATATATATATATATATATATATATATAGTCGGTGATCCCGCCTCGATAATATCACATCCGATACCATATCTCTATAATCGGTTATTCCCAAGTCAAGAGGGCGGATCAAACATCAAAATATAACTCGTACGTAAATCCGTCGTACGGCATTCCCAAATCTGGGTACGGGTCAATATCACATTCGCCATATCATTCATCTGGTATTCTCTATATCTAATATCATAATCTGGGTACTGACCTACGTCTAGTACAAAGCTAACATCATCACTATAATTATGATCTGACTACTGATCGACAGTCTCGTATGAATCGATATCATCATCACATATCATGACAAGGAATATACATCGCCCAATGCGGCCTATCATAATTATCTTGTCATGTCATATCATATCATATCATATCTCGCAACATAATCACATGTCGATCAATTTATATATATCCCTATATACAAGGCATCGTCATCCAAAGATCCTCTTATCATACCAGGACATATCTCAAGTACAAATCCTGCCCTATCACCGATATCATAATCTCAGATCAAATATCATCGGCTCATCTCAATCTTAAGTATCATCCTCAAATCCATATGAGAACACGTGGTCCCATACCCATGTGAGCACATATCTATATAGAATCCCATAACCACATATGAAATAAGGATGTATGCAAGTATATATGTGTGTGTGTATGTGTAGTGCACCCACTACTCTAGGGTTTCGCGACACTAAGTCATCCAACACGCTAATGTCCATCCTAAACATCAACATAAATCCCAAACAACATAAGATAATTATATGTGTGTATACGCATCCGTATACATCACGACGAATTGCGGGGGTGCTATACGCCATCCACCCGACTTCTCCCCGTAGATATAAATCTACTCACATTGCTTATGTATGCCGGTGCCGATGTCGCCATTTGCATCTCCAACGCTCCGATGCCACGTGGGGTACCTACAAGGATATCACACGCTAAAACACATGAAAATCACATCGGAAACCAAAATGGTGCACGCTACGCCCATAGGTAAAAACCTGTAGCCTCGCGTGCAAACACAGCCAATATCCCTCTGCCATTGGCGTTCCAACGCCACCCGACAGAAACGAATCATCGAATACCAAAATCCATACGAAAATAAGTCGTAAATCATGCGCCAACTCAAGAAAATCAACCCAGATTCTACCCTGATTGGAATCAGACAAAACTAGACATACCAGGGGTCAAGTTTACAGGTAAAAGAGTCGTGCACAAAAAACGAGGCAGTATCACCCTGGTCTGGCCGCAAATTGCGGCCAGAAGGAATTAAATAGTATCCTGAAAATGCGGGTTGGAGCTAGGGTTTTGGGTGTTGGTTCCTATCTGCCTGCACATCCTACTGCCAAGTCAAAATTATTTTAGGAGGTCCGGGTTGATAGCAGTTTCCAGAAAAGCCACAAAATTGACAAAATCGATAAAATACGCCAAGTTGAAACTTTCAGGTAACCAACTGGGAAACTGGGGTAATCTTGGTTAAACTGGCCTCAAATACACCTAATAAGGTTACCCTAACAATCAAAAGCAACACTTGGTCAAGTCTCACTCAAATTTGCCTAAACTAGCACTAATCACGATATAAACACTAAATTTCAGCCATAAAACCAGAACTTGGCAAGATAGGAATTGGGTTGTGAGATTATACATCAAGGAATCTTAGATGAAGGAGAAAGGAAGGAGGAGGAAGTGAAGAGGAGTGAGTTGCTGTTGCTGTGCTCCTGGTGTTGCTGCTGATGTTGCTCAGGCTGCTGATGCTGCTGTGAGCTGTTGTGACAGCAGTGGCTGTTGTTGCTGCTGCTTTGGTGTTGTAGGAATGGTTGTGGTGGTGTGGTGGTGTTGCTTTGAATGATGTTTTTGCTGCTATGGCTGTAGTATCAGCAGGTGTAGGCGGGGCTGTTTTGTGGCTGATGTAGCTGCTGATGTGAGGATATTGGGGCTGATGTTGTGCTGATGGTGGGCTGATGTTTTACATCAGCTGCTGTTGCAGCAGTTTTGGTGGCTGAAGTTGAACAATTGGGGCTGTTGTAAAGTGAAGTGTTGTAGTATGGTGGAGTGTGAGAGTGGGAGATGTGAGGGTAGGATGTGAGTGATGAGAGGGAGTGATATGAGTGAGAGGGGGGTGTGAAAGAGCACAAGGGATATTGAAGAATGAGATGGATCATGGCACACCCTAGCCACCTCCCTCTCTCTCCAAATTAGTGCACAACCATCATGGCTCTCCCTCTCTCCTACACAAGTCAACTCTAACCCTAATCACCTTTAAACAAAACCAAAACCCTTGATTAACCCTAATTATCCTAACTAAAAGGTTCAAGCCACCATGGTCATCTAAGCATGGTTCAACCCTAAGCTACCATGAGTCCAAAACATGAAACAAGTGTGACAAGTGTGGAAAGTGTTATGTGCACAATTTTGCACAAAAGCCAAAAATCCAATTAACGTTTTTTAATCGCGATTAACACCAAAATAGCATATACTTAACCATAAAAACTTAAAAATGGCATATTTCAACAAAACACCCTATTTTAGAATTTCCATAATTTTCTCTAGAATTTCCCCCATTTATCGGTATTTAATTGTACCGACTATTGAAATATTCATTAAAAATTAATATTAAATTATGAAAATTCCCAAAAATAATATTTTATTTTTTTTGAAATGTTACAGTCTTTCCCCCTTAAAGAAATTCGGTCCCCGAATTTAAATTTAAACCCCAAATTCTAAAACATTTCAATAAAATGTCCAAGTCAACAGGGCTCCGAAATCATCAATACATAAAATGCATCGTAGCGCAATACATGCGCATGAGTAACGAGCAGATAACTCGAAATCAAAACTCCGTCAAGCATCCCGCAATCATCGGAGTCAAGGCGAAAGCACGAATGCCAAATCCAAGCAAAACCGATGTGCTATAAATCGAAACTATACATGTAAATACCAAATCCGTACATGTAAATATCTGAAGAAAATACTTGCCAAATCCTTTAAAATCGATGTGCAATGCCCATAACACTGCACAGTGGCGGACGTCTCTATAAGAAAATAGCCATATACGTATATATCTTTTGTTTAATAAGTACGTTCCGCCGTTTTGAAAACAATTTAGAAGGGTTCCCTGTTTTAAACGTTTCCTGTCATATCGGACACGTATGTAAATAATGAGACTATAGCTCGCTTTTGGAAATCCCTTTGAAATATATCAGTGCATGCAAAATATATCCAGGCACTGTTCTCTGACTAGTCCTGCTTAGTACGAAAACAAATCGCAATATCATAAATATGTATTGCTCCATAAGAAATCAATCCCAAAATGTGCATATGAATACTACATGCGTCTGGTGCGCACAGAAATCAAAATCCAAACATGTGCAAAGCAGGTGCATAAAACGACATCAAGGTGCAACGGGTGTGCACACAAAATCGGTCATAGGCAACATGTGTGCCTGACAGCAAAATCAGGTGCATCTGACATGCACGAAAAAATCTCGATTTAGTGCATCTGGTGTGCACCAAATCGCATCTCATAACCTGCGCCCAACATATGCTAAAAATCCAAATCCGGTGCATCCATCATGCACAAAATCATGAAATCCAATATCAAGTGCCGAACATGCACAAAATCCAAATCGTGTGCGTACATACGCACGAATCAACTCCACTGTCTAAAACCCATGAAATCATAAATATGTGAAACCAAGGCACGAAAACGATATCAAATGCAACAACTGGGCGACAATCGTAAATACTCAGTAAGTGCAATCATAGTGCATGAAAACAAACGTCATGAAACCCAATCATCAAAATCAGTCATGCGAATAGATCGCCCAAAACATCGAAATCAAGTATGGCGGAATAGTCCGCTCAAGCGCATCCTCCATGAATCTCTGGCCAACTATCGTGATTACTCATAGCATATCTCGTCGGCGATCCTGACTCTGGCCTGCTGGGGTGCGTAACATGACCACTCCTGGGTCCAAGCCTTCTCTGTGGATTATCAATCTCACGATCCATCGGCTCATCGGCCCTGTCAGATGTGCAAACGGGGACGATTCCGTTCTGGCACTCCTCTAGTCATTTCTCGGTCAACCATCGTGATCACTCGTAAGGCAGCATGTCACTGGCGTCGGCCTCTGGTTCTCTGAATGCACGTGACACATCTGATCCTGGTTGCAATTATCATTGCAGCAGTGTCCTGGAAGGAATCCTGCCCAAGGTCTCTTCCAAGTCTCATTTCTGCCAATTTTCCGGAAGTCATCGTCCTTTACTATATCTGCTTCTTGCTCCGGAACGGCTGCATACTCATCGCGAATCCTCCTGGAAGGTATATCCAGTATTCTGCCTCGGCATGCGTGTCGCATCTCTGATGTCGGCGGAGTGGAACGTCATCTCGTCCAGATCTGGTACGAACCTCTTACTCCACTCTCTCTAATGTCGACTGCTTTGGACTCGCCTCGTCATGGCTGCATGGACATAGCTCTAATGGCTATCCTCGTATCTGGAGTCTCCCAAGGAATGCATCTCACCACCTAGCATCCGAATTAAGTCGAGCCATCCGATCGATTTGTCAAGACCTCATAATCCCCCAAGAGCTCAACATCTTGGGTACAGTTTAATAGTATCGAGTCATACCACAGCATCGGTGGTCCAGCCGTAGAAGGGCAAACCCAAGCCTCACTAATGGCGCCGCAGAACTGCCGTAAACCCTAAGGTTCAAAGGCTTTCACACGGTCATTAAGTCGAGTTAGGGTTTCATTCTTCTAGAGGGACCATAGAATTGCCTGCATGTCTTTCCGAATACTTTAAACTTGGAATAATAGGTTTCTGATATTCGATCGTCTCTGTCGACTCTCAACGTCTCCGCGTGAAGTCGTCTCTAGCTGGAATCAATCTATCTGATGACCTCGTATCGGGGTAGCGAACGAACCACATGTCCTAGTCTTTCATCCTTGGTGACTAGCGGCCTTCTATCATCTCTTAGTACCACTCGTACCGCAATAGCTCCAACATCTAGGGCAATATCTCGTCGTTCGCAGCAACAACTGGCTCACTCGTCCGCACGCTGAACTGTGCCTCGATCATCATGAGTAAGCAACACTTCAACGGTCATCAAAGCCTGGCTGGCCTCTATCAGTGGCTCAATCCTCTGGTGCTAATCTGCACATCCGAGTAATCTCATATAGCGATCCATCCAACGCTCGTGGCGTAAACACAATCAAAAGACACATCTCTACAATCGTGTGTCGCCGGAATCATGCCATGGTCAGTCCTTGTTCGTGACGAGCTCGTGCTGACCGCAACTCTTAGCCGTATCTCTCCCTGCCCGTAATCGTGGCAGCAAAACCATAACTGGTACTGATGGGGCTAGATCAGGAATGAATATGATACTGAGCAAAAAGATGTACATCATAAGGCTTCTTAAGTGGAGTGGCGTGTCGTCAATATGCTGCGGAACATACCCACAGTACGTCACTCTACTTTAGTCACCTATTCCATCAACCAAGGGTCATCCTACGCTACGAAGGTAAAACCTAATGCACTGATACCAACTTTGTCACTTCCCGAAAGTACGGAACATGACCGGCACTTAGGCTACGAACGTCTCAAGGCGTACGTGCTCTAAGTAAGCCGAGCCCAGAAATCCAAACCAAGAAAAGTAGTAGAGTGTAGGAAAACCACTATAAGTCAACCAGCTAGCAATATAATATACAAAGCCTAAAGGCGAGGATCACAACAGAAAAAGGGAACTCAACAGCATGAAACCCAGAGAAATATAACGTGCGACTATAAGGTCGAAAGAACAAACATTACTGGTCTCTATCTCAAATAAGTACATGTTTGGTTGATGGAACTTCTAGATACAACTGAAATATAATATACAATGTATAATGGTGGGTACGATACAAATAAACCCACCTACTAGCAAGTCACCCGAAAGGAACAGCGCCCGCAAAGCCGTAATGAAACCCGTACGGCAACACCTTCAAGAAACTGGGGCACAACGGGGGTGAGTTGCCAACTTGTGAGTAGAAAAAGATCTACGAACAGAAATCGCATGTATGACGCAATCCTAGGTCATACGATCATAATATATAATCCTCAAATATATAACCAGCAATCTATAACATGACTAGGGTAAATATCTAACCCAAGTGTAAACCTATGTGCCCGTGTCAGTGCCTCATATAGCAATATATCATATGGATGATATATGAATGCATGAAACAGAATGCATGTACTGAAGAAAACTGCTTTCATAAATTTGTGAGATTTCTGTATTTTTAAAATGAGGTATCATAAATGAAATCAGCATAAACAGTGCCTAGCATCGGCACAAAACATAAATCCCAGTATCTCGATATCTCTGTATCACAATCTCTGTACCTCAATATTGTAAGTCCATGTCACGCACCCCACTAACTTGCGGGGAGGCGGAATATATGAAAAACGATTATCAAAGCTTCGTAACACGGACTTGAGCGCATGAATCGTTATCTAAACCATAGCTAACTATGAACAAGAGGTTTAACTACTCGGTTCCGGAGTTATACCTCACGTTACATGTCCTTCAGGTCTTCATCGCTGTCCTCCACTCCTCATAGGCTTCTTTGAACATCGGCACCTCAACGGCCTCCTCGAATCGAAGACGATCCACCCGAAAGCTCCTAGGCCAAGCTTAATCTCAAACTTGAGATAACTAGGTTGCTTAAAGTGCCAATCTAAGTTACCTAGGGGATATAGACTGAGGTTATGGATGCATTAGTCTAGCTAACCCTTGATCTCAACACATGAGAGGCTAGGGTTAGGGTTTGAAGAGAAAGTGAGCTTGAGGAGAGAGAAGGTGAAGATGAGAATGAAATGAGATAATGATGTTATCATAATATATATGAAGCATTATTATTTATCTAAAAATGAAATAATTGAATTAGCAACCATGCTTCATAAATATCTATGAGTGATTCATCACCATGAGTCATTAAGCATTTATGATGAATTAATGACATGGATGAATCACACAAATGAGTCACTAATCTCATTTAATGCAATGCCACCTTAACCCCTTAGTCACCACTCTTCTAGAAGCTTCCCGACAAATTACGAGAATGCCCCACCAATCCGTGAAAACACGGAAAAACTTTAGACTGTATAAATTCAATAACCCGATACTAGAATCTGGCTTAAACCAAAGCCGGCTAGTAAAAACTGTCCGAAAAGTCGTACGGGCGTAAACACACGTACGCGTCTGAACCCTTGTCGTAAAACCATACGACCTCTATATCGTTTCGCCTGGAGCAGGGAAACTCTCTGTGTGGGACTCTAAAGACTCGACACTACGCTGGTAGTGGGTTTAACCACAGATCGCAAGCGGCACTAGCTGTATGTAACGGTCCCCAGGCAGATGTCGATAAGAAGGCCGATGAAGAAAACCATCCGAACCCCTACTGAGCCTGATGTGACAATCTCCATACAGTCCGGTCTGTTCGTCTAAGACTATTGCATATCAAGCCTAGGGGGCGGCAAGCGTCAGTCCCCTAATAGCTGTATAAGTCGTGTCGGAGCGAAGCCTATTACACCCTGAGAAGCTACTGGAACCTACCAGTATATCTCGCTTGCCCTGGCCAAGGACTTTGCGTAATGGTTCTCTGACACAGCGCGATATCATCTCCCAATACTGGGAGAGACGAATCCTATCTAACCACTACTGCCTCCAAGTGCTCGGGACTGCACCCAACTGCTACCTGTTTGCTTGACTCCTTTGAGCCGTGGTAGGGTAGCAATCTAAGAACAGTGGGACACACTCGAGGCGAAGTAGCAGTGTCAAGTCTGCGGACTATGATGTACTCATGTCATCTGGGAACTGTTAACTGACGATGGGTATAATACCAACCAATCAGTTCCCCTGCGAGTCCAGTCCGGTGTACCCGTAACCTAACGAGCACCTGTATACTATCTCCAGTACGACATACTGATGGCTGTGGGACAGACCATCTCCCCAACTGGGATGAGAAGCGTACACACTTAGTCTACTCTGGAATATCGATGCCCTATCTCGATAATCCAACGACCAGGGACCTGTATAGGATGTTGCTTACAGACTACCCAGCCCCCACTAGTGTGACTGCCATCACGACGCTGGTAATCAAGCAAAGATCCTATGGGCTCTACTAATATCTATAAGTGATACGTTACAAGAAACATATGCACATATTAAAGTAGACACAAACCAAGTAGCATACTACCATTTTTAGCAAGACTGTATATATAACTATGAATATCCCAAGATTCCATTAAGTAATATACAATCTAGTATGATACAATAATGGCCCCTAGGGCATATGCACTAACAATCTCCCACTTGCACTAGGGCCATGAGCTGGCATATCGTAGACCTCTCATCTTGAATAGCCTCTCAAACTGCGTCTGAGGAAAGGCCTTTGTGAATGGATCAGCAATGTTTTTCTCTGTCTCTACTCTTTTCACCTCGATCTCCCGGCGATCTACGATCTCCCTGATCAGGTGATACCGCCTTAGGATGTGTCTGGATTTCTGACGGGACCTGGGTTCCTTCGCTAAAGCTATAGCACTGTAGTTGTCACAATACAGAGGTATTGGACCAACACTGGAAGGAACCACCTGAAGTTCTGTGAGGAACTTCTTCATCCAGACAGCTTCTTTTGCGGCATCACAAGCAGCTATGTACTCCGCTTCCATTGTTGAGTCAGCAACGGTCTCCTGCTTGGAACTCTTCCAACAGACCGTCCCTCCATTGAGGGTAAAGACATAACTCGACATGGACTTGGAATCATCTTTGTCACTCTGGAAGCCGGAGTCGGCAAAGGCCTCCATCTGGAGGTCTTTTCCGCCATACACCAAGAACATCTCCTTAGTCCTTCTTAGGTACTTGAGAATGTTCTTTACTGCTATCCAGTGCTTTTCCCCTGGGTTTGCCTGATACCGGCTCACAACGCTCAATGCGTATGCTACATCTGGTCTTGTACATAACATTGCATACATTATAGAGCCTACCGCAGAAGCGTAGGGTATAATCGACATGCGATCCCTTTCCAAATCAGTCTTGGGAGACATCTCTTTGGAGAGGGTGATTCCATGACAAGCCGGTAGGTTACCGCGCTTAGAATCATCCATACTGAATCTCTTCACTATTGTGTCTATGTATCTGGACTGCGAAAGTCCCAATATCCTCTTTGATCTATCACGATAGATCTGGATCCCCAGAATGTAGGTGGAATCACCCAGGTCTTTCATGGAGAATTTATGTCACAAGAATCTTTTGACTGACTGTAACATAGGAATATCATTTCCTATTAGGAGAATGTCATCCACGTACAAGACGAGGAATACTACAGCTCTCCCTACAATCTTACTGTATATGCATGGTTCATCTGGATTTTTGATAAAGTCAAATTCTTTGACAGCATCATCAAAATAGATGTTCCAACTCCGTGATGCTTGCTTTAGTCCATAAATGGACTTAAGCAGCTTGCATACTTTACCGCTGCTCCCACTCTGAATGAATCCCTCTGGCTGATCCATATAGACGCTCTCTTCCAAATTACCATTTAGAAAGGCCGTCTTTACGTCCATCTGCCAGATTTCATAATCGTGGAAGGCAACAATAGCAAGAAGAACCCGAATAGATTTAAGCATAGCCACTGGAGAAAAAGTTTCGTCATAATCCAAACCAGGTCTTTGACGGAAACCCTTTGCAACAAGTCTAGCCTTATAGGTTTCAACCTGTCTATCTACACCAATCTTCTTTTTGAAGATCCATTTGCATCCTACGGGTTTTACCCCATCTGGAGCAATGTCCAAAGTCCATACTTTGTTAGTGTACATGGACTCCATTTCGGTCCGCATTGCATCCAGCCATTTTACTGAGCCACCGCTCTGAATGGCTTGCTGGAAGCTGGTAGGCTCATCATAATCAATAGTGCAATCCTCTCTATCCCCGTCTATAAAAAAACCGTAGTATCTCTTGGGTGGATGAGATTGCCTACTACTCCTGCGGAGTGGCGTCGGGATGTCCTGTTCTTCTAAAACCTCTGGTTCTACCATACTTTCGGTAACAGCTTGTGGTTCTGGAATTTCTTCCAGTTCTATTTCGCTCCCATTTATTTCCTTTTCTAAAAACCGATGTTCTAGAAATGGGCATTACGAGAAACAAAAACCTTTTGTTCCTCTGTGTAATAGAATAGATACCCCTGGAGTTCTTTGGATATCCCATAAACTTACACTGTATTAATCGTGCCTCGAGCTTGTCCGCATGCTGCTTTTTAACAAAAGATGGACATCCCCAAATCTTCAGATACTGAAGATAGGGTTTCATCCCACTCCACATCTGATATGGTGTGGTAGGCACAGTTTTGGTAGGAACTATGTTCAAAAGATATGCAGCTGATTCTAGTGCATATCCCCAGAATGATCGCGGTAACTCAGCCTTACTCATCATGGAACGAACCATATCCAATAGGGTTCGATTCCTCCTTTCTGATTGTGTTGTGGTGTGTATGGAGGAGTAAGCTGAGAGAGAATTCCATTCTCTTTTAAGTAACCCGGGAACTCGGTAGTTAAGTATTCACCACCTCGATCAGATCTCAGTGTCTTGATACTTTTGCCGGTTTGTTTTTCCACTTCATTATTGTATTCTTGGAATTTCTCAAAGGCCTCGGATTTATGCTTCATTAAGAAGATATATCCATACCTAGAGAAATCATCCGTAAAAGTAATGAAGTAGGAATAACCACCTCGCGCATGTGTAGACATTGGACCGCACACGTCACTGTGTACGAGTCCCAAGAGCTCGCTTGCTCTTACTCCGTGTCCTGTAAACGGAGTCTTTGTCATCTTTCCCATGAGACAAGATTCACAAGTAGCATAAGATTGATATTCGAACGGATTCAAATATCCTTCTCCATGTAACTTAGTCAACCTTCTTTCATTGATGTGACCTAGTCTACAATGCCATAAGAAAGCCTGATTTATTTCCGGAGATTTTATTTTAAGTGTATTCTGGACATTAAAAACCTGAGCTTGACTTAATACGTATATTCCGTTATCTAATGTACCTGACCCAATCAGAACTTGATTTAGGTGGATGTTAACTACATCACTTACGGATGTAAAATCATATCCCTCTCTTGAAAGTGAGGACACTGATATGATATTACAAGTCATACTAGGTATATATAAACAGTTACGTAAAATCAATATATGCTCACTTGTCAAACCTAGGCGATATTCTCCCACGGATTCAGCGTTCACTGTCATTCCGTTTGCAACTTTGAGAGACCAATCACCTAACTTTATAACATTACGGTTTCTCAAAGCATGTAATGAATTACAGATATGAGATCCTGCTCCAGTATCTAATACCCAGGAAGTAGAGTTAATTGACAAACAGTTCTCAATTACAAACACACTTGAGGTTGAAGCCACAACAAGCTTCGTATCCTGGTTACTGGCTTCTAAAGCCCTGCAATCTTTCTTCCAATGTTCATTCCTGTAACAATAGGAACGTCCCTATTTTACTATATCCAGTCCCGAAACTTTTGCCTTTCTCTTTCCTTCTCCTTCCCTGGTTTCCTTCAGGGTAGAAGGCAGAGACTGTAGAATCAAGTCAGTATTTGACTCGTTTCCCAACGCGGTCTCCAGGTCCTGGAGCTCATCAATATAGCTAGTCATTGTAAGGACGTTGTCCCCTACAGATGACCCGTCAGCTAACCTCGCTTGAATTAATTCGGTCGAGGTCTCATATCTTGCGATATGAGATTGCTCTCCATATAAATCTTTATTATGGAGAAAGATGGAAAATAAATCCATCTTCTCGTGCTGCTTTTGGTATACACCATCAACTGAAGCTAACACGAGGCACTTAGCTTTCGCTTTATCTTTTTCCCTTGTCTGACGGATATCCATATCCGCGACAGTGGAAACTGGACCTGGGACGGCGGGATCTTGAGTAGTAATAGGGTTGTCTATCTTGTCATAGCCAATGGACATCTGGACAGACCTTTGCCTGTCATATAAGTCAGATTCAGTCAATTTGTTATCTAGATGTAACCTATGTATGGTCACAAGGTCGCTGCAATTAAGAGAGAGAGAAGAAAACATTTTAGCATGATGCTGTTGCAAGTTTAGATTGGTTTTAAGTTTATCTAAACAGGATGGCTCCCACTGTTTCTCGAATCCTTCCTCAAACCATAAAAGAAGAATTAGCCAGGACAATTCTCACCGTACAATACTTGCTTAACCGTTCAGCCAGGCCAGTGTCGATACTTCGAGGGAGGTTTTCCAACGCTTTCGCGAAGTTCCTTAATTAAATAACCTCTTTTCTCTGGGGGCGTAACCCCGCTGACACCTTTCTAGGCACCTACTTGGTTTATAGCATTGATCGTTAAGTGACGAATCTCCTGATAAGTAGCATATACTCACAGTAGGATCGGGATCCAAAATATCATCGTATGATAATGTTGAAGGAATCCTACCAACATTCATCAAACTCCAAAATGGTTCCGCGGCCGAGTTGACGAGTTAGGGGCTCGTATTTTCTCAGTTTTCATTAAATTCCTTGCTGTGAATTTTAAGGTATGTCAAATATTTTTTCAGACAGTTTTAAAATTAACAGAAACTTAGGGTTTTGGTTTTTCGTTTTTCGTATTTTCCGTCGATCGAACTTTTAATCAGTTGCTAACAAGCTAGTAATGGTTTAGTTGGCTCTGATACCACTGTAATTCCATGTCACGCACCCCACTAACTTGCGGGGAGGCGGAATATATGAAAAACGATTATCAAAGCTTCGTAACACGGACTTGAGCGCATGAATCGTTATCTAAACCTTAGCTAACTATGAACAAGAAGTTTAACTACTCGGTTCCGGAGTTATACCTCACGTTACATGTCCTTCGGGTCTTCATCGCTGTCCTCCACTCCTTGTAGGCTTCTTGGAACATCGGCACCTCAACGACCTCCTCGAATCAAAGACGATCCACCCGAAAGCTCCTACGCCAAGCTTAATCTCAAACTTGAGATAACTAGGTTGCTTAAAGTGCTAATCTAAGCTACCTAGGGGATATAGAGTGAGGTTATGGATGTATTAGTCTAGCTAACTCTTGATCTCAACACATGAAAGGCTAGGGTTAGGGTTTGAAGAGAGAGTGAGCTTGAGGAGACAGAAGTTGAAGATGAGAATGAAATGAGATAATGATGTTATCATAATATATATGAAGCATTATTATTTATCCAAAAATGAAATAATTGAATTAACAACCATGCTTCATAAATATCTATGAGTGATTCATCACCATGATTCATTAAGCATTTATGATGCATTAATGACATGGATGAATCACACAAATGAGTCACTGATCTCATTTAATGCAATGCCACCTTAACCCCTTAGTCACCACTCTTCTAGAAGCTTCCCGACAAATTACGAGAATGCCCCTCCAATCCATGAAAACACGGAAAAAATTTTGACTGTATAATTATAATAACCCGATACTAGAATCTGGCTTAAACCAAAGCCGGCTAGTAAAAATTGTCCGAAAAGTCGTACGGGCGTAAACACAAGTACGCGTCCGAACCCTTGTCGTAAAACCATACGACCTCTATATCGTTTCGTCTGGAGCAGGGAAACTCTATGTGTGGGACTCTAAAGACTCGACACTACGCTGGCAGTGGGTTTAACCACAGACCGCAAGCGGCACTAGCTGTACGTAACGGTCCCCAGGCAGATGTCGATAAGAAGGGCGATGAGGAAAACCATCCGAACCCCTACTGAGCCTGATGTGACAATCTCCATACAGTCCGGTCTGTTCGTCTAAGACTATCACATATCAAGCCTAGGGGGCGGCAAGCGTCGGTCCCCTAATAGCTGTATAAGTCGTGTCGGAGCGAAGCCCATTACACCCTGAAAAGCTACTGGAACCTACTAGTATATCTCGCTTGCCCTGGCCAGGGACTTTGCGTAATGGCTCTCTGACACAGCGCGATATCATCTCCCAATACCGGGAGAGACGAATCCTATCTAACCACTACTGCCTCCAAGTGCTCGGGACTGCACCCAACTGCTACCTGTTTGCACGACTCCTTTAAGCTGTGGTAGGGTAGCAATCTAAGAACAGTGGGACACACTCGAGGCGAAGTAGCAGTGTCAAGTCTGCGGACTATGCTGTACTCATGTCATCTGGGAACTGTTAACTGACGATGGGTATAATACCAACCAATCAGTTCCCCTGCGAGTCCTGTCCGGTGTACCCGTAACCTAACGAGCACCTGCATACTATCTCCAGTACGACGTACTGATGGCTGTGGGACAGACCATCTCCCCAACTGGGATGAGAAGCGTACACACTTAGTCTACTCCGGAATATCGATGCCCTATCTCGATAATCCAACGACCAGGGACCTGTATAGGATGTTGCTTACAGACTACCCAGCCGCCACTAGTGTGACTGCCATCACGACGCTGGTAATCAAGCAAATATCCTATGGGCTCTACTAATATGTATAAGTGATACGTTACAAGAAACATATGCACATATTAAAGTAGACACAAACCAAGTAGCATACTACCATTTTTAGCAAGACTGTATATATAACTGTGAATATCCCAAGCTTCCATTAAGTAATATACAATCTAGAATGATACAATAATGACCCCTAGGACATATGCTCTAACAAATATCTCAAATCTCAATGTCTCAATCATAATATCCAGGGCGCCGTCAGTCCAGATCGGCCCCTACCATCCATCTCATGACTACGACGGTATCCTCCGGATATCCGACGTGTCGGGTAAAATCACCGGTCGGTAGTGCTCCCCTGCTAGGCTCAACGCCATCTCCTGCTATCTTCTTGCCCTGGGGTACCGTACCGGGCCCACCATGTACCCGTAACGGTTCATCCGCCTCCTCAAATAGGGTCTCGAAATCCATCAGCAAAACTCATGGTGGACGGCTCATACATCATGGGAAAACCGCATTTTTTATTTAAGAAGAGAAAGCAGTTTATATATGTTTTGCGGTTTTCCTCCAAAACCAGAAAATCTCATGGAAACCCGAATCCAAATCATCAATAGCATGTAAAATCATGAATATAAGCATGAGAATCCATGAATGCGGCATATAATGAATAACAGTATGCATGAAGTGACAAGTAATAACTACAATGTCAAGCTGGCATATATGGCATGTACACTAATATCATGTCACTACTAGCTAACAAGGTAAATCAAGCAATAATTATTCTCTAAGTGTATGTGACATGGCAATTACCGATGAAGATGTGTGTGAGCCGACAAGTAAGTGTACGTGGAACATACGCATCATCGGTAATGGTGCTGGTGTCCTAACAGTATGATATCAATAATGGAATATGAATCACAATAAGTATGTGATGCAGAGCAACAATAATAATATGCGGGAGCTGAATACTAAACACGATGATAGCTAAACTGCATCTAATGTCATAAGAGTCATATAGCTACACCACTATAAGGCTGAGCTAAAGCTAACAATAGGTAAGGGAAACCGCCTAATCTCTGAGTCGATACATATATATATATATATATATATATATATATATAGTCGGTGATCCCGCCTCGATAATATCACATCCGATACCATATCTCTATAATCGGTTATTCCCAAGTCAAGAGGGCGGATCAAACATCAAAATATAGCTCATACGTAAATCCGTCGTACGGCATTCCCAAATCTGGGTACGGGTCAATACCACATTCACCATATCATTCATCTGGTATTCTCTATATCTAATATCATAATCTGGGTACTGACCTATGTCTAGTACAAAGCTAACATCATCACTATAATTATGATCTGACCACTGATCGACAGTCTCGTATGAATCGAAATCATCATCACATATCATCACAAGGAATATACATCGCCCAATGCGGCCTATCATAATTATCTTGTCATGTCATATCATATCATATCATATCATATCATATATCGCAACATAATCACATATCGATCAATTTATATATATATCCCTATCTGAAGGGCATCGTCATCCAAAGATCCGCTTATCATATCAGGACATATCTCAAGTATAAATCCTGCCCTATCACCGATATCATAATCTCAGATCAAATATCATCGGCTCATCTCAATCTTAAGTATCATCCTCAAATCCGTATGTGAACACGTGGTCCCATACCCATATGAGCACATATCTATATAGAATCCCATAACCACATATGAAATAAGGATGTAAGCAAGTATGTATGTGTGTGTGTATGTGTAGTGCACCCACTACTCTAGGGTTTCGTGACACTAAGTCATCCAACACGCTAATGTCCATCCTAAACATCAACATAAATCCCAAACAACATAAGATAATTATATGTGTATATACGCATCCGTATACATCACGATGAATTGCGGGGGTGCTATACGTCATCCATCCGACTTCTCCCCGTAGATATAAATCTACTCACCTTGCTTATGTGTGCCGGTGCCGATGTCGCCATTTGCATCTCCAACGCTCCGACGCCACGTGGGGTACCTACAAGGATATCACATGCTAAAACACATGAAAATCACATCGGAAACCAAAATGGTACACGCTACGCCCATAGGTAAAAACCTGTAGCCTCGCGTGCAAACACAGCCAATATCCCTTTGTCGTTGGCGTTCAAACGCCACCCGACAGAAACGAATCATCGAATACCAAAATCCATACGAAAACAAGTCGTAAATCATGCGCCAACTCAAGAAAATCAACCCAGATTCTACCCTAATTGAAATCAGACAAAACTAGGCATACCAGGGGTCAAGTTTACAGGAAAAAGAGTCGTGCAAAATAAAACGAGGCCGTACCACCCTGGTCTGGCAGCAAATTGCGGCCAGAAGGAATTAAATGGCGGCCTGAAAATGGGGTTTGGAGCTAGGGTTTTGGGTGTTGGTTCCTATCTGCCTGCACATCCTACTGCCAAGTCAAAATTATTTTAGGAGGTCCGGGTTGATAGCAGTTTCCAGAAAAGCCACAAAGTCGACAAAATCGATAAAATACGCCAAGTTGAAATTTTCAGGTAACCAACTGGGAAACTGGGGTAATCTTGGTTAAACTGGCCTCAAATACACCTAATAAGGTTACCCTAACAATCAAAACCAACACTTGGTCAAGTATCACTCAAATTTGCCTAAACTAGCACTAATCACGATATAAACACTAAATTTCAGCCATAAAACCAGAACTTGGCAATATAGGAATTAGGTTGTGAGATTATACCTCAAGGAATCTTAGATGAAGGAGAAAGGAAGGAGGAGGAAGTGAAGAGGAGTGAGTTGCTGCTGCTGTGCTCCTGGTGTTGCTGCTGATGTTGCTCAGGCTGCTGATGCAGCTGTGAGCTGTTGCTGTTGCTACAGCAGTGGCTGTTGTTGTTGTTGCTTTGGTGTTATGGGAATGGTTGTGGTGGTGTGGTGGTGTTGCTTTGAATGATGTTTTTGCTGCTGTGGCTGTAGTATCAGCAGGTGTAGGGGGGCTGTTTTGTTAGTTATATGTATGCCCTAGAGGCCATTACTATACATAGGATGTATATTGTAGTGGATGCTTGGACATATATAGGGAGGACTTTCTTGCTCGACATGATAGTATGCTATCTGGTTGATCTTTACCGTAACGTGTACACTGATTGTCTCTCTGTTACATATTGGTAAAGCCCTTAGGATGTGTACTTGACTACCTGGACTATGATGCGGATCATACTAGTGGGGACATGGTAGTCCATAAGTACATCATTCAAAGTCCCTAGTCGTGGGTATATCGAGACGGGGCATCGATATACCAGAGTAGACTAGCGTATGCCTTCTCGACCCATACAGATGGGCGATGGATGATCCTAAATCCATTGGTGTTTGACATCAGAGATGATATACGGGTGCTCAGTGGAGACTGGGTACACTGGACGGACTCGCCGAGAACTCCCAGATGGTATTATACCTTACGTCAGATGGCAGTTCTCTGGTGACACTGGTACAGAGTAGTCTGTTGACCCGAGATCGTCATAGAGTCTTGTGTGATTCCCACTGTGCTTTTATTTCCACCTTACCACGTCTTAGAGGGCGTGCAAAACGGTGGTTTTTGGGTACAGTCCCGAATCACATGGAGGCAATGAGCGATAGGAGGGGATTCGTCTCTCCCGGTATAGGGAGTTGATGTTGCGCTGTGTTCGATTGGCTATAACCGGAAATCCCTGGCCAGGGTTGCTGAGATTTACTGGTAAGTGTTACCAGTAGTTTCTCCCACTGTTATAGGCCTCATATCGACACGACTTATCAAGCTATTGGGGTCTGACGTTTACCACCCCTAGGCGAGATATGCGACATATCAGACGACGAGACCGGACTGTACGGTAAGTGTTACTGGTTGGATTCACAGGAGTGTGAGCGGGCTTGCTCGTCGATCTTCTGATCGCTCAATACCCGGGTGGCCGTTACGTTTAGCAGACCGCTTGAGGCTTGTGGGTGTTTGATATGATCATCACCTACTGCCGGCGTATTGACGAGTCTTTAGAGTCCTACACAGAGGTTTCCTGGCTCAAGCGAAACGAAATAGGAGCGCAAATGAGATATGTGCGGGACCGAGAATAATGCGTGTATGTGATACCGTATTCCATTCTCGCGATTTGTAACATTGATCGGTTATATGCGTTATAGCCGGGTTATCGGATCAAGTGTTGATTCGATAAGTTGTTACTATTGATATTAGTCGGTTATATGCGATATGACCGGGTCGTAAAATCAAGTGTTGATTTAATGATTTAATGTATAATTATATATTTGATATATCACTTTACATTAACTAATAAAGGTTCACTTAAAAAGGATTTTCTCACTTGCAGTGCACATTGTATATATGATATACTTTTGTGCATTTGATTGTATCATGTTTGATGATACATGATAGTTTGGTGTATAGTTTAAACCATGGTTGGTCAATGGTTAGGGTTTCTTTTGCTTCATTTACTTATTCATTTATTTATCCATTTTGTTTATTTTAGCAAAAGAAAATGATGAAGAGAAAATGGTGGCTTTCTTTGTTTGTTTTTGAAGCTTCTTGAAGCTTTGACCTAGTGACCATTTTGTCTTCATGTTTAACCCTAACCCTTCCAATTAACCATGGTCTATTCTCTACATCTAATCATGGTTGCCATATGATAAGTATTGATTTTATTATTCATTTTAGATATACTTATCATATCATTCTTTCTTCTTCTTCTTCATCTTCTTCAATGAAGATAGCTTGACTTCATCAATGGCAACTTGAGCAATTGAGTGAGAAATCCAATTCTAAAGTGAACCCACCTCCTATTTCTTCATCCTCTACCTCTTTCCAAGTTGTATAGGGTATTTTCTTCACAAGTTTCATGACTTGGTGAAGTGGGAGCTTGATCTAGTGATGCCTCGACGTAGATCATTTTCGGCACGAAGTCGACGACCTTGCCCGTCCATTTATCCGATGAAGCCGACGCTAGAGCCCGGGTTTCCATTTGGACAGCGAGGAGACTTCATTGCGGGGCTATGGAGGTGGAGGACCGGATCTACAAAGGTTGTATTTCCGTTCACTTAGAGTAAAGTCGTTTACTTGTTTCTGTTCGTCTAAAATTCTAGTTAACGATCCGTACTAGGGTTTCTCGGCACCCCTACAATTTGAAATTGGCATGGTTGATGCCTTGTGAGACCTCATTAGTGTGCCTAGGAACCCTACAGTGGTATCAGAGCCTAGCTAGAGCCTTAGGCGAAGTGTAGACGAAGTTTGAAGTCCGTATGAACCCGAAACCCTAATGCAATAAGCCTTCTCTGTACTTTTTTCAAAAACTGGGTTTTTTCCAGATTAAAAATTGCTAAAAAATTCAGCAGGGTCCTATTAGAATTACTGTGAAATTCGGTGGGCCAATTCGTCAAGTATGCGGCGGAACCGCGGCAGAAGCATGGCTTCTGCGGCGGTTCCGCGGCAGTATTATTAATTGTCCAATACTTTTTGCACCGTAATTCATGTTTTCAGGTGTTGGATTTTCTGGGAATTTTTAATATTTATTCAAGAGTTGAATATTCTGAGTTGTTTTGGGGATTCGTTTATTCGATCGTATTATCGGACTTTGTCTATATGTTTTCCGGGTAAATTTTAGAATATGTTAAAAAGTTCGACCGGATATAAATACCCAACTTTTCCCCTGTCGGGAAATTTCCAAGTGTTGGATTTTTCCGAGGTTTAAAGACGTTCTAAGTAGTGCAAGTAACGCGATGGTCCCTCTAGAAGACAACAAACCTTAACTCGATTATGTGACCGTCTTGAACTGCCCTTTGAACCTTAGGGTTTGGGGCAGTACGGCGTGCCACATGTGAGGCGTTGGCTTGACCCTTCTACGGCTGGACCGTTGGTACTGAGGCATGAAGTGAATGTTTTTGAACCTATTTCATGTGTTGAACGGTTTCGGGAAAACTTGGGTGTTCGATTGTTCGATCGGAAAGCTTAACATTTTCTATCTTATTCGGAATGGGATACAATAATTGGAATTCACAAATAGTTATGAGATAACTGAATGAATATTATAAACATAGAGGTTTAGTCTCAAGTGATCGGTTGCCACGGAATTTTGATGTGATCAAAAGTCCGTCGCTATCACGTAGCGTACGCGGATACTCGCCGGGTAAACTTAATAGACAGCCTCGCTCCATAGCCCCGACCAAGTGACTGTAGGAGAACCCCGTCGCCGAAAGCATCCGTTCGGGTGCTCGCGGCAGCGGTGTTCCGCCTTGGTGCACTTTGTCGACGGCGTCGGGGGTGCGGCCGCCTACTGAAGTTTGCGATGAGCATTCGATCAGGATGTCGGGAATCTTGTTGAATTGCCCGACTTGATATTGAAAAGAGTTTTCGATAATGAGACTAAAATGCGGGGTTTATAATTGTTGGGCATGTGATGTCTAAGTAATTCATTTGATTAGGCATGCGATGTCTATGGAGGTTGCGGATTCCAACTGTTGTAGTTTTACACTTTCTTTTCTATGACCGTAAGTGTAATATGTGATATCGCCGGTTTCGTTGCTATATGTCAACGACAATTGGGATGCGCATATTTACTTACGTTGATGACATGTGATGTTATGTGTTGCTGGATATGTTATATTGGATCGTCGTGTTTGAATAGCCGGGTTTTTTTTATGTGAGATGAGTGTTTTCATTTTCATTCATGTAAAAACTTGTATGTAATATTCTTTTATTGGGGCACTTCCAGGTTGCGGAAGATGTCACCTTTTTGTATATTATTTACTTTTCTGCACTAGGATAGACCCAAGGAGGAGGGCACAAGTAACCGGGTTCTGGAGTCCAGAGGGAGACCAACTCGAGGAGTCGAGTCCGGGTCTCCTAACTCTAGAATTGGTAGGGTTGCTTGCCGCTCTCGTAGGGGTCTAGGGGTGTGGGTTTGGCTATTCATCACGACCGTGGAATCCGTGTTTTGTACTGGCTCGTATTGAAAACACGGACGTCCTAGTATATCCAATGTTTCATATGTCTCTTCTGCTGCGATATCTGTGATGTGATCATGTGATATGTTCTGTGATGGATACTTTATATAGTATATATGATATATTATATAGATGTTACTTATGTTTTACACCCGCGCTAGCCCTGCCCTGCTATGCCGTTAGTTACCTAACCTAACGGTGCACGAGGGGACATCGAGGCGAATGCGGATGACATAAGTGTATGTCGTATTTATCTGTGATGTTTAGGTACTTAAATGATGGGACTTCATTAATGTGATTAATGAAATAAAAGAAACCTAAGATGTTGTAGAATTGAATTTCAAAATTAAAACAGGTAGCTACAGTTCTTGCACAGAGGTATATGTGATATATCCTGCACCTTATTCGATAAGGAAAGGACCGAGATCCCTTCACCGGGAGTGACTCCTTTAGCAATAACCAGCAGATGCTACACACTCGGTTTGTCTTTTAATTGCTTTTAAGAGTTTTTGCTTTGCACAGTGATATATATGATATATCCCGCACCTCATTCGACGAGGAAAGGACCGACGATCCCTTCACCGGGAGTGACTCCTTTAGCAAAACTAGAAAAGCCTAAAAAATACTCCATTTCAAAATCATTTGATTCTACAACGATATCAAGTTCATTACGCAATAGGTTTTCAGAAAAACCTGTCGTAGCCCTCCGTCATTTCAGATAAGTTGTATATAGTATTCGTGCTGCATTTGTTGGCTTTCGTCAAGGTGCAGTGTGCGGTAGCTATATGCTGCTTATCTGCTGCATACGATGCGATTGGATTAGGGTAGTCGTGCGGCTTTGTTGGCTTTCGTCAAGGGTCGTGCGGGTGGGTTTAATTCAATCAAGAAATGTACGGGTTGAACTTGACTAGCGGGCTATGGTTTGTTGGCTTTCGTCAAGGTCATAGCACGTTAGGGGCAAAATATTATCGGGAATTTCAAGTGTTGAAATTTGCAATGAGATTGCATACCTTCTATGAGATAGTTGGATCCCGATACCCGCTGCGAGTAAGAGTTACTCCTGGGAGAGTTTTACATATTACAATTAGCCGATCAAGTAGGTGTCTAGAAAGGTGTTAACGAGGTTACGCCTCTGGGTAAACGAGGTGTACATTAATTAGGTTTGTGCGAAAGCACGGGGGACCTCCCTCAAAGTACCGACACTGGCCTGGCTGAAAGATTGGCGAACTTGTAGTTTGTAATTAATCCCGGCTAGTCTTTCCTTTTAGGGTTTGAAGGAAGATTTGATAAAACCAGTGGGAGCCATCCTGATTAGATAAAATAATAACCAATCTATTCTTGCTAGAGCGCACGCTGAGTGTTTTCTTCTCTCTCTCTCCAGGTAGCGACCATATCACGCCTTAATCAAGATAATAATACGGATTATTGACCGAACCCGCTTGTTATACTGAGATGGGGAACGTTGGTCCCGCTCCAACTTATAATTGTTATAAGACAGAGCAGGAAATTGGGGATTACCAGAATTCCCGTACCGCCCAAACGAAGAGAGTGCATGCTGATGCATCATCTTCGGGTGTGTTCATTATATAGAACTGTTTCTCAGTATTCTTTACGTCCTGGGTATGTGATACCAGATCAGGATCCCGCATATGTAATTTGTTACATGGGATACAGATAGGTAAAGAACTGAGAACGGGTGATAAGTTTCATGAGGCAGAAAACGGAGCAAGTGTTGCAGCCAAGTCTGTTGGTCACTGTCACCCTGTATTACCAATACATTGATTTTGAACAAATGCTATTAGATACCGAACCTGATATACGAAATCATATCAGTCTCTTTATTAGAAAAGAAATGATAAAATTCTATATTGATGGATAATGTTTTGAACATTTCCTATATCAAAAGTTGATCGGTTCAGGCACGTTATCTAAAAGCATTGACGTTCTAAATCAAACTACAGATCTTTAGTATACTGAACACACAAAAGAGGAAGAGTTCAGAAATGAACGGATCCTTCTTGAGGCATTATAGACTAGGTCATATCAATGCGACCCGACTGGCTGAAGTTACATTTAGATGCATATTTAAATTAGTTTGAATTTACATCTTATGAAACTTGCGAGTCATGTCACAAAGATAAAATGACCTCAGCTCTGTTTGATGGAAACAGAGAAAGGGTTAGTGAACTCTTGGGATGATACATGTTGATGTATGTAAGGTCCCCTGTCTACATATGCCAGGACTGGTTCTTTGTACTTCATTACATTCTCTGATGATCTTTCGAGATTCAGACCTATGTTCCTGTTGAAACACAAGTCCGAACCTTTTGAGATATTCACAGAATATAAGATAGAAGTAGAGAACCAAAATACGGGTATAAGTATTATGTCCTATGATGTGATCAGGGAGGAGAATACTTGAGCACGGAATTCTTGGACTATTCTAAAGGAGAATGAGATTCTCTCTCAGCATTACTCCTCTGTATACACCATAGCACGATGGTATATCGGGGAGGAGCAATAACACCCTATATGATAAGGTGTGCTCTATGATGAGTACTACTGAGTTACCTATTTCCTTTTGGGAGTTATGCACTTGAGAAGCTGCATACCTATTGAATAGGGTTCCAATCAAATCTATTGCCTACCGCTTCATATGTGATATGGAAAGGGAAGAGCCCATATCTTAAGTTGGTTAAGATTTGGGGTTGTCCGGGCTATGTCTAAAAGCATAATCCGGACAAGCTCGAGGCAAGGTTTGTTATGTATAACTGGAAAGGTTCCAGCTATACAAACAACAGCAGATGATTTGGTAGAAGCAAAGGATTCAGTAGATACCAACGAACCTCAGCCTCTCCGCCGATCTAGTAGGGTTCCTCACCCACCTGAGAGATACTTCGGTTTCTCTATGACAGTGGGAGTGAGGATTGCATCAAAGTGATACCTCTTAAATCCTGGGTTTTGGATCTATGAGATAGATCTAATTGGATGTTAGGATTCTCACTAGTTGTAGTGAGATGGTATCAACCGATCCTGGGGAGAATCACTGGAAGGGTTCCAGGGTGATAAGGACGACTGAAAGTCAGTCACAGGCATTGTCTTTACCCTCAGTAAAGGAACGGTATGTTGGAAGGGTTCCAAGCTAGATACCGTGGCATACTAGACGATAAAGGCTCGATACATCGCTACTTGAGATGCTACCAAAGAGGCAGTCTGGATGTATAATAGTTCATGAGATGAACTTCGTTCCTCCCATTGTGTGACAATGGAGTTGTGGCTTATGCCAAGGATCACCAGTCCCATCAGTGATCCAGACATATTCTAAGGCAGTGTCACCTGATCATGTAGATGGTTGATCTCCACGGTGATCGAGGTTAGGAGAGTAGACTCAGAGGACAACACGGCGGATCCACTCACAAAGGCCTTTTCCCAGAGAGAGACTTTTATGGGATGGTTGAGTATGAGATACTACAACCACTGCTATCAGATGGCCCTAGTGCAAGTGGGAGATTGTTAGTTATATGTATGCCCTAGAGGCCATTACTATACATAGGATGTATATTGTAGTGGATGCTTGGACATATATAGGGAGGACTTTCTTGCTCGACATGATAGTATGCTATCTGGTTGATCTTTACCTTAACGTGTACACTGATTGTCTCTCTGTTACATGTTGGTAAAGCCCTTAGGATGTGTACTTGACTACCTGGACTATGATGCGGATCATACTAGTGGGGACATGGTAGTCCATAAGTACATCATTCAAAGTCCCTAGTCGTGGGTATATCGAGACGGGGCATCGATATACCAGAGTAGACTAGCGTATACCTTCTCGACCCATACAGATGGGCGATGGATGATCCCATATCCATTGGTGTTTGACATCAGAGATGATATACGGGTGCTTAGTGGAGACTGGGTACACTGGACGGACTTGCCGAGAACTCCCAGATGGTATTATACCTTACGTCAGATGGCAGTTCTCTGGTGACACTGGTACAGAGTAGGCTGTTGACCCGAGATCGTCATAGAGTCTTGTGTGATTCCCACTGTGCTTTGATTTCCACCTTACCACGTCCAAGAGGGCGTGCAAAACGGTGGTTTTTGGGTACAGTCCCGAATCACATGGAGGCAATGAGCGATAGGAGGGGATTCGTCTCTCCCGGTATAGGGAGTTGATGTTGCGCTGTGTTCTATTGGCTACAACCGGAAATCCCTGGCCAGGGTTGCTGAGATTTACTGGTAAGTGTTACCAGTAGTTTCTCCCACTGTTATAGGCCTCATATCGACACGACTTATCAAGCTATTGGGGTCTGACGTTTACCACCCCTAGGCGAGATATGCGACATATCAGACGACGAGACCGGACTGTACGGTAAGTGTTACTGGTTGGATTCACAGGAGTGTGAGCGGGCTTGCTCGTCGATCTTCTGATCGCTCAATACCCGGGTGGCCGTTACGTTTAGCAGACCGCTTGCGGCTTGTGGGTGTTTGATATGATCATCACCTACTGCCGGCGTATTGACGAGTCTTTAGAGTCCTACACAGAGGTTTCCTGGCTCAAGCGAAACGAAATAGGAGCGCATATGAGATATGTGCGGGACCGAGAATAATGCGTGTATGTGATACCGTATTCCATTCTCGCGATTTGTAACATTGATCGGTTATATGCGTTATAGCCGGGTTATCGGATCAAGTGTTGATTCGATAAGTTATTACTATTGATATTAGTCGGTTATATGCGATATGACCGGGTCGTTAAATCAAGTGTTGATTTAATGATTTAATGTATAATTATATATTTGATATATCACTTTACATTAACTAATAAAGGTTCACTTAAAAAGGATTTTCTCACTTGCAGTGCACATTGTATATATGATATACTTTTGTGCATTTGATTGTATCATGTTTGATGATACATGATAGTTTGGTGTATAGTTTAAACCATGGTTGGTCAATGGTTAGGGTTTCTTTTGCTTCATTTACTTATTCATTTATTCATTTATTTATCCATTTTGTTTATTTTAGCAAAATAAAATGATGAAGAGAAAATGGTGGCTTTCTTTGTTTGTTTTTGAAGCATCTTGAAGCTTTGACCTAGTGACCATTTTGTCTTCATGTTTAACCCTAAACCCTTCCAATTAACCATGGTCTATTCTCTACATCTAATCATGGTTGCCATATGATATGTATTGATTTTATTATTCAATTTAGATATACTTATCATATCATTCTTTCTTCTTCTTCTTCATCTTCTTCAATGAAGATAGCTTGACTTCATCAATGGCAACTTGAGCAATTGAGTGAGAAATCCAATTCTAAAGTGAACCCACCTCCTATTTCTTCATCCTCTACCTCTTGCCAAGTAGTATAGGGTGTTTTCTTCACAAGTTTCATGACTTGGTGAAGTGGGAGCTTGATCTAGTGATGCCTCGACGTAGATCATCTTCGGCACGAAGCCGACGACCTTGCCTGCCCATTTCTCCGATGAAGCCGACGCTAGAGCCCGGGTTTCCATTTGGACAGCGAGGAGACTTCATTGCGGAGCTATGGAGGTGGAGGACCGGATCTACAAAGGTTGTATTTCCGTTCACTTAGAGGAAAGTCGTTTACTTGTTTCTGTTCGCCTAAAATTCTAGTTAACGATCCGTATTAGGGTTTCTCGGCACCCGTAAAATTTGAAATTGGCATGGTTGATGCCTTGTGAGACCTCATTAGTGTGCCTAGGAACCCTACATGTTTTGTGGCTGATGTAGCTGCTGATGTGAGGATATTGGGGCTGATGTTGTGCAGATGGTGGGCTGATGTTTTACATCAGCTGCTGTTGCAGCAGTTTTGGTGGCTGAAGTTGAACAATTGGGGCTGTTGTAAGGTGAAGTGTTGTAGTATGGTGGAGTGTGAGAGTGGGAGATGTGAGGGTAGGATGTGAGTGATGAGAGGGAGTGATATGAGTGAGAGGGGGGTGTGAAAGAGCACAAGGGATATTGAAGAATGAGATGGATCATGGCACACCCTAGCCACCTCCCTCTCTCTCCAAATTAGTGCACAACCATCATGGCTCTCCCTCTCTCCTACACAAGTCAACTCTAACCCTAATCACCTTTAAACAAAACCAAAACCCTTGATTCACCCTAATTATCCTAACCAAAAGGTTCAAGCCACCATGGTCATCTAAGCATGGTTCAACCCTAAGCTACCATGAGTCCAAAACATGAAACAAGTGTGACAAGTGTGGAAAGTGTTATGTGCACAATTTTGCACAAAAGCCAAAAATCCAATTAGCGATTTTTAATCGCGATTAACACCAAAATAGCATATACTTAACCATAAAAACTTAAAAATGGCATATTTCAACAAAACACCCTATTTTAGAATTTCCATAATTTTCTCCAGAATTTTCCCCATTTATCGGTATTTAATTGTACCGACTATTAAAATATTCATTAAAAATTAATATTAAATTATGAAAATTCCCAAAAATAATATTTTATTTTTTTTGAAATGTTACATGAACATTCTTAAGTACTTGAGAAGTACTAAAGAAATGTTCTTGGTGTATGGTAATGGTGAACTCCAAGTGGAGTCCTTTACCGATTCGAGCTTCCAGAGTGATAAGGATGACTCTAGATCGGTCTTGGGATTTGTCTTCACCCTCAATAGAGGAACGGTATGTTGGAAGAGTTCCAAGCAAGATACCGTGACAGACTCAAAGATGGAGATTGAATACATCGCTGCCAACGATGCCGCTAAAGAGGCTGTCTGGATGAAGAAGTTCATAACCAAACTTGGTGTGGTTCCATCCATTGAGCATCCAATACCTTTGTATTGTGATAACAATGGAGCTGTGGCCTTGGCCAAGGAACCCAGGTCCTATCGGCGATTCAGAAATATTCTTAGGCGGTATCACCTGATCCGAGAGATAGTTGATCGCCGGAAAATTGAGGTCAGGAGAGTTGACACGAAGAATAACACGGAGGATCCACTCATGAAAGCCATCCCCAGATATAATTTGAGAGACTCTTCGGGATGTTATGTATGAAATACTACAACAACTGGCCTTAGTGCAAATTGTAAGGTTCCTAGGCACTCTAACAAGGTTCTACAAGGTATCAACCATGCCCGATTCAAAAAAAAATAGCCGTGCCGAACAACCCTAACCAAGATCGTATACTAGAGATTATGCAAAAAATATCAAGTTAACAACTTTAACACTAAGTGAAAAGGATTACAACCTTTGTAGATCCGGTCCTTCACTTCAATAGCTCCTTGTAGATGTCCCCTTCACTGCGATCGTGAACTCCAGACTCTAGCGATGGTTTCCTCGGAGAAATGAGCGTGCTAGGTCGTTGACTTCGAGGTCGAAGATGATCTACGTCGGGGAGACACTAACTCAAGCTATTCCTTCACTAGGTCATGAACATTATGAAGAGAACACACTCTACAACATGGCAAGTGGTAGAGGATGAAGAAGTAGGAGGTGGGCTCACTTTAGAATTGATTTTCTCACACTTTTTCTCATTGCACCATTAGAGCTAGCAAGCTTTTCATGGAGCTTGATGAAGAAGAAGAAGAAAAAGAATGAAGAATTCATCCAAATGAAAACTTATCCTTTGAATTATTGAACCATGGTTGAGTTAAGCCCTCATGCTTAACTCATGTAGAGAATTAACCAAAGTATGAGGTTAAGGGTTGGGTTAACTAATATCCTAAGGAATGACAAAAGAGTTGACTTTGTCAATGTTTCTTCAAGCTTCATGAAGCTTGATAACTTTGACCAAAGTCTCATCTCTTTTGTTATTTGTTAGGAAATAAGTAAACCCTAATTTAACCTAAACTTGATATAAGTCTCATACACCCATCTTGTATGTATCATCAAGCATGATACAAACATGTACACTTGCATATATCACATATAAACAATGTGCACAATCTAGTGAGAAAATAAATCATAAGTGAGCTAATACTAGTTAATGTAATGTAATATATCAAATATATAATTATACATTAAATTATTAAATCAACTCTTGATTTAATAACCCGGCTATAACCGACTAATATCATGTGTAACATGTTATCGAATCAACACTTGATTCGATAACTCGACCATATCGCATTCAACCGATCAATGTCACAAATCGCGAGAATAGAATACGGTATCTCATATCGTATCAATCTCGGTCCCGCACATATGACATATGCGCTCCTACTCCATTTCGCTTGAGCCAGGAAACCCCTGTGTAGGACTCTAATGACTCGTCAATACGCCGGCAGTAGGTGATGATCATATCAAACACCCACAAGCCGCAAGCGGTCTGCTAAACGTAACGGCCACCCGGGTATTGAGCGATCAGAAGATCAACGAGCAAGCCTACTCACACTCCTGCGAATCCAATCAGTAACACTTACCGCACAGTCCGGTCTATTCGTCTGATATGTCGCATATCTCGCCTAGGGGTGATAAACGTCAGACCCCAGCAGCTTGATAAGTCATGCCGATGTAAGGTCCATAACAAGCATGAAACTACTGATAACACTTACCAGTAAATCAATGCAACCCTGGACAGGGATTTCCAGTTATGGCCAGTCGAGCATAGCGCAACATCAACCCCCAATACCGGGAGAGACGAATCCCCTCCTATCGCTCATTGCCTCCATGTGAATCGGGACTGTACCCAAAAACCACCTGTTTGCATGACTCAGTAGAGCAGTGGTAGGGTGGAAATCAAAGCACAGTGGGAGACACACAAGACTCTATGATGATCTCGGGTCAACAGACTAATCTGTACCAGTGTCACCAGAGAGCTGCCATCTGACGTAAGGTATAATATCATCTGGGAGTTCTCGTCGAGTCCGTTCAGTGTACCCAGTCACCACTGAGCACCCGCATACTATCTCTGATGTCAAACACCAATAGATATGGGATCGTCCATCGCCCATCACATGGGTCGAGAAGATATACGCTAGTCTACTCTGAAATATCGATGCCCCGTCTCGATATTTCCACGACTAGGAACATTGAAGGATGTACTCATTGACTACCCAGGCCCCACTAGTATGATCTACATCATAGTCCCAGAAGTCGAGTACACATCCTAAGGGCTTTATCAATATGTAACAGAGAGACAGAAAGTATACATGTTAAGATAAAGAGCAACCAGATAGCGTACTATCATGTCGAGCAAGAAAGTCCTACCTATATATGTCCCAGCATCCACTACAATATACATCTCATGTACAATAATGGCCTCTAGGGCATACATATAACTAACAATCTCCCACTTGCACTAGGACCATCTGTAGCAGTGGTTGCAGTATCTCATACTCAACCATCCCATAAAAGTCTCTCTTTGAGAAAAGGCCTTTGTGAGTGGATCCGCCGTGTTGTCCTCTGAGTCTACTCTCCTAACCTCGATCACCCTGGAGATCAACTATCTCCTTGATCAGGTGATGCTGCTTCAGAATATGTCTGGGTCACTGATGGGACCGGGGTTCCTGGGCCAAAGCCACACTTCCATTGTCATACAATGGTAGGAACCTAGTTCATCTCATGAATTAATATACACCCAAAATTCCTCTTTGGTAGTATCTTTGATAGAGATGTCACCAGCCTTTATCGTCTAGTTTGCCACGGTATCTCTCTTGGAACTCTTCCAACATACCTTCCTTCCACTGAGGGTAAAGACGATGCCTGCGAATGACATTCAGTCGTCCTTATCACCCTGGAACTTTTCCAGTGATTCCCCCCAGGATCAACTGATACCATCTTACTACAACTAGTGAGAATCCTAACATCCAATTAGATCAATCTCATAGATCCAAAACCCAGGATTTATGAGGTATCACTTTGATTCTATATGGAGAATCCATGTGATAAGAGGAGATTGACCGAGCGTAGCATAGGAAACTCTTTTCCTATCAAGAGTATGTTGTCCACGTACAATACGAGGATGACCACCTTACTCTCTACTACCTTTTTGTATATACAAGGTTCATCTACTATTTTGATGAAGTCAAACTCTTTGACTAACACATCAAAACAGACGTTCCAACTCCACGATGCCTGCTTTATCCTGTAAAGCAACTTGCACACATTTCCGCTGCTCCCACTATTTACGAAGCCCTCTGGCTGTGTTCTTATAGACGTTTTCTTCTAAATCAGTATTTAGAAAAGCAGTCATGACACCCAACCACCAGATATCGCAGTTATGGTATGCAGCAATGGCAAGTAGGATCCGGATGGACTTAAGCATAGCCACTGAAAAAGGTTTCATCATTATCTACACTTTTGTTAATGACGAAAACCTTTAACAAGTCTAGCTTTGAAAATCTCAACTTTTCCATATACACCAAGTAATCTTCTCAAGATATACTTGCTCCTGATGGGGATTTAACCCTTCAGATATAGCAACTAAAGTCCATACTCTGTTGTTGTATATGGATTCCATCTCAGATCGCTAAGCATCCAGCCATTCTTACAGAGTCATCACTCTCGATGGCCTGCTTGAAACTAGTTGGGTCATCATCTCATGATGCAATCCTCGCTCCCACTGTCATCGAGAAACCGAAGTATCTCTCAGGCGGATGAGGAACCCTGCTAGATCGGCGGAGAGGCTGAGATTCGTCGGAATCAATTGAATCCTTTGGTTCTACCAAATCATCTGCTGTAGTTTGTATAGCTGGAAATCCTTCCAGTTCTACAGAACTGACCTTGCCTCGATCTTGTCCGAATTTTGCTTTTGGCATAGGCCGGACAACCCCAAATCTTAACTTGCTTAAGAGATGGGTTCTTCCCATGCCATATCTCATATGGAGTGGTAGGCACTGATTTGATTCGAACCAAATTCAATTGGTATGCAGCTTCTCAAGTGCATAACCCCCAAAAGGAAACAGGTAACTCAGTAATACTCATCATAGAGCACACCATATCCAATATGGTGCGATTGCTCCGTCCCAATACGCCGACGTGCTGTGGTGTATATGGAGGAGTAATGCTGAGAGAGAATCTCATTCTCTTTTTGAATAGTCCAGGAATCCCGTGCTCAAGTATTCTCCTCCTTGATCTCATCATAGGACATAATACTTCTACCCGGTTTTGGTTCTCTACTTCTAACTTATATTCGGTGCTTATCTCAAAACTTTCGGACTTATGTTTCAACAGGAACATATGTCTGAATCTAGAGAGATCATAAGTGAATGTAATGAAGTACAAAGAACCGGTCCTGGCATGTGTAGACTGGGGACCTTTATACATCACTATGTATCAGTCCCAAGAGTTCACTAACTCTTTCTCTGTTTCCAGTAAACGGAGCTATGGTCATCTTATCTTTGTGACATGACTGGTAAGTTTCATAAGATGTAAATTTAAACTGATTTAAATATGCATCTAAATGTAACTTAGCTAGTCGGGTCGCATTGATATGACTTAGTCTATAATGCCTCAAGAAGAATTCGTTCATTTCTGAACTCTTCCTCTCGTGTGCGTTTTGTATACTAAGAACTGTAGTTTGATTTAGAACGTCAATGCTTTTAGATAACGTGCCTGAACCGATCAACTCTTGATATAGGAAATGTTCAAAACATTATCCAACAATACAAAATTATATCTTTTCTTTACTAGTAAAGAGACTGATATGATGTTGTATATCAGGTTCGGTATCTAATAACATTCGTTCAGAATCAATGTATTCTGGTAATACAGGGTGATAGTGACCAACAGATTTGGCTGCAACACTTGCACCGTTTTCTGTCTCATGAAACTTATCACCCGTTCTCAGTTCTCTACCTTTCTGTAGCCCATGTAACAGATTACATATAAGGGATCCTGATCCGGTATCTAATACCCAGGACGTAGAGGATACTGAGAAACAGTTCTTTGTAATGAACACACCCGAAAAAGATGCATCATCATGCACTTTCTTCGTTTGGGCGGTATGGGAATCCTGGTATTCCCCTAATTCCTGCTCGGTCTTATAACAATTATAAGTTGGAGCGGGACCAACATTCCCCAGCTCAGTATAACAAGCGGGTTCATTCAATACATCCATATTATTATCTTGATTAAGGCGTGACATGGTCGCTACCTGGAGAGAGAGAAGAAAACACTCTGCGTGCGCTCTTGCAAGATTAGATTGGTTATATATATTTTATCTAATCAGGATGGCTCCCACTGTTTTTATCAAATCCTCCTTCAAACCCTAAAAGGAAAGACTAGCCGGGATTAATTACACTCTACAGTTCGCCAATCTTTCGGCCAGGCCAGTGCTGGTACTTTGAGGGAGGTTCCCCATGCTTTCTCACGGACCTAATTAAAATAAACCTCGTTTTCCCAGGGGCGTAACCCCGTTGACACGTTTCTAGACACCTACTTGATCGGCTAATTGTAAAGTGCAAAACTCTCCCAGGAGTAACAATTACGCGCAGTGGGTATCGGGATCCAACTATCATATAGAAGGTATGCAATCTCATTGCAAATTTCAACACTTGAAACTCCCGATAAAAGTTTTTACCCCTAGCACTTATGACCTTAACTATGGTCAACAAATCATAAGCACTAGTCAAGCTCTACCCGTCATTTCGTGATTAATTAGACCCATCCACATGACCCTTAACTAAGGTCAACAAAGTCACGCAACTGTCCTAACTAATCGCATCATATGCGGTGTAGGAAGACATCACTTAGCTACCGTACACTGTGCCTTGACTATGGTCAACAAACACAGCACGAATACTAAGTACTCTACTTCCTAAAATGACGGAGGGTTGCTGATGGTTTTTAAGGAAACCTTTAACGCTTTGGACTTGATCTCGTTGCAGAATCAAAAGGTTTTAATGGAGTGTTTTTGAGGCTTTTGCTAGTTTCGCTAAAGAGGTCACTCCCGGTGAAGGGATCTCGGCTCTTTCCTCGTCGAATGAGGTGCATGATATTCACAATACCACTATGCAAAGCAAGAACTAGAAAAGCAATCAAAAGACAAACCGAAGGTTCTAACATCTGTTAATTATTGCTAAAGAGGTCACTCCCGGTGAAGGGATCTCGGCTCTTTCCTTATCGAATAAGGTGCTGGATGTTCTACAAGGAACACCGCTATGCAAAGCAACAACTAGAGCTACCTGATTTTTGAAATTCGATTCCACAACATCATTTAGCTTTATTTTCTTTCATTAATCTCATTAATGAATGTCCCATCATTTTAGTCCACCTAAACATCACAGATAAATACAACGTACACTTATGCCATCCGCATTCGCCTCGATGTCCTGTCTGCACCGTTAGGTTAGGTAACTAACGGCAGAGCGTGGCAGGGCTAGCGCGGGTGTAAAACATAAGCAACGTCTATATAATATATCATATATACTATATACAGTATCTATCTGAACATATCGCATGATCACATCACAGATAAACGCAGCAGAAAATAACATATGAAATATTGGATATACTAGGACGTCCGTGTTTTATTTTGAGCCTATATAAAACACGGATTCCACGGTCATGATGAATAACCAATCCCACACCCCTAGACCCCTACGAGAGCGGCAAGCAACCCTATCAATTCTAGAGTTAGGAGACCCGGACTCGACTCCTCGAGATGGTCTCCCACTGGACCCTAGAACCCGGTTACTTGTGCTCCCCTCCTTGGGTCTATCCTAATGCGGAAAAGTAAATAATATACAATGGTGACATCATCCTCAGCCCGGATGTGCCCCAATAAAAGAATATTACATACAATGAATTTTACATGAATGAAAAAGAAAAACTCTCATCTCACATAAAAAAACCCGGCTATTCAAACACGACGATCCAATATAACATGTCCAGCAACACATAACATCACATGTCATCAACGTAAGTAAATATGCGTATCCTAATTATCGTTGATGTATAGCAGCGAAACCGGCAATACACCACATGTTACACTTACGGTCGCAGAAAAGAAAGTGTAAAACTACAACAGTTGGAATCCGCAACCTCCTTAGACATCGCATGCCTAACCAAATGAATTCTTTAGACATCGCATGTCTAACAATTATAAACCCCGCATTTTAGTCTCATTATCGAAAACTCCTTTCAATATCAAGTCGGACAATTCAACAAGATTCCCGACATCCTGATCGAATGCTCGTCGCAAACTTTAGTAGATGGACGCACCCCCGGATGCCGTCGACGAAGTGCACTAAGGCGGAACATCGCTGCCGCGAGCACCCGAACAGATGCTTTTGGCGACGGGGTTCTCCTACAGTCACTTGGTCGGGGCTATGGAGCGTGGCTGTCTATTAAGTTTACCGGCGAGTATCCGCATACGCTACGCGATTGCGACGGATTTTTGATTGCATCAAAATCCCGTGGCAACCAATCATTTGAGACTGAAGTGTTAGATTTATAACATTCAAATCAGTTATCTCATAACAATTTGTGGATTCCAAATATTGTATCACATTCCAGATAAATAGACAATGTTAAACTTTCCGATCGAATAATCAAACACCCAAGTTTTCCCAAATAGCTCAACACTTGAAATAAGTTTAAAAACATCCATTTCATGCCATAGTACCAACGGTCCATCCGTAGAAGGGTCAAGCCAACGCCTCACATGTGGCACGCCGTACCGCCCCAAACCCTAAGGTTCAAAAGACAGTTCAAGACGGTCACATAATCGAGTTAAGGTTTGTTGTCTTCTAGAGGGTTCATCGCGTAACTTGCACAATTTAGAACGTTTTTAAACTATGGAAAAATCCAACACTTGGAAATTTTCCGGGTCGGGAAAAAGTGAGTTATTGATATCCGGTCGAACTTTTTAATACATTCTAAAATTATTCGGAAAAACTAAACAAAGTTAAATTATCCGATCGAATCAATGAGTCCCCAATACAACCCTAAGAAAACTCAACACTTAAGTGGAATTAAAAATTTCCCAGAAAAAATTGACAATAAAGGACCTAAGAATAAATATATGAAGTATGAGGGACTAAGTCATAATTTGGGCCGTGGAACCGCCACCAAACCCTTGGTTTGGCCGCGGTTCCGCGGTCATATAGACGAATCAGTGGGCTGTACTTCACAGTAATTCTTAGTTTTTCCTGCTAAATTTTTTGAGCATTTTTAATTCATAAAAAATCACAGTTTTGAAAATTGTCCAGAGAAAGGTATTCGTCGGGGTTTACGGGTTCGATCGGACTTTAAAATTCGCTTAGACTTCGCATAAAGCTCTAGTTTGGCTCTGATACCACTGTAGGGTTCTTAGGCACTCTAACAAGGTTCTACAAGGCATCAACTATGCCCGATTAAAAAAAAAATAGCCGTGCCGAACAACCCTAACCAAGATCGTATACTAGAGATTATGCGAAAAATAGCAAGTTAACAACTTTAACATTAAGTGAAAGGGATTACAACCTTTGTAGATCCGGTCCTTCACTTCAATAGCTCCGTGTAGATGTCCCCTTCGCTGCGATCATGAACTCCGGACTCTAGCGATGGTTTCCTCGGAGAAATGAGCGGGCTAGGTCGTTGACTTCGAGGCCGAAGATGATCTATGTCGGGGAGACACTAACTCAAGCTATTCTTTCACTAGGTCATGAACTTTGTGAAGAGAACACACTCTACTACATGAAAAGTGGTAGAGGATGAAGAAGTAGGAGGTGGGCTCACTTTAGAATTGATTTTCTCACACTTTTTCTCATGGCACCATTAGAGCTAGCAAGCTTTTCATGGAGCTTGATGAAGAAGAAGAAGAAAAAGAATGAAGAATTCATCCAAATGAAAACTTATCCTTTGAATTATTGTACCATGGTTGAGTTAAGCCCTCATGCTTAACTCATGTAGAGAATTAACCAAAGTATGAAGTTAAGGGTTGGGTTGACTAATATCCTAAGGAATGACAAAAGAGTTGACTTTGTCAATATTTCTTCAAGCTTCATGAAGCTTGATAACTTTGACCAAAGTCTCATCTCTTTTGTTATTTGTTAGGAAATAAGTAAACCCTAATTTAACCTAAACTTGATATAAGTCTCATACACCCATCTTGTATGTATCATCAAGTATGATACAAACATGTACACTTGCATATATCACATATAAACAATGTGCACAATCTAGTGAGAAAATAAATCATAAGTGAGATAATACTAGTTAATGTAATGTAATATATGTTAGTTGTATGTATGCCCTAGAGGCCAGTATTGTACAGATGATGTATATTATATTGGATGCTTGGACATATATAGAGATGACTTTCTTGCTCGACATGATAGTATGCTATCTGGTTGCTATTTATCTTAACATGTACACTAGTCTCTTTATACTGTCTTATAGTTACATGTTGGTAAAGCCCTTAGGATTTGTACTTGACTCCTAGACTATGATGCAGATCATACTATTGGGGACATGGTAGTCCATAAGTACATCCTTCAAGGTCCCTAGTCGTAGGTGTATCGAGACGGGGCATCGATATACCAGAGTAGACTAGCGTATACGCTTCTCGACCCATGTGATGGGCGATGGATGATCCCATATCCATTGGTGTTTGACATCAGAGATGGTGTACGGGTGCTCAGTGGTCACTGGGTACACTGGACGGACTCGCCGAGAACTCCCAGATGGTATTATACCTCACGTCAGATGGCAGTTCTCAGGTGACACTTGTACAGGTTAGTCTGTAGACCCGAGATCGTCATAGAGTCTTGTGTGATTCCCACTATGCTTTGATCTCCACCTTACCACGTCCATGAGGGCGTGCAAAACGGTGGTCTTTGGGCACAGTCCCGAGTCACATGGAGGCAATGAGCGATAGGAGGGGTTTCGTCTCTCCCGGTATTGGGGGTTGATGTTGCGCTGTGCTCGATTGGCCGTAACAGGGAAGTCCCTGGCCAGGGCTGATCAGAGATTTGCTGGTAAGTGTTACCAGTAGTTTCTCGACCCGTTACGAGCTACACATCGGCACGACTTATCGGGTTATTGGGGTCTGACGTATACCACCCCTAGACTTGATATGCGACGTATCAGACGAAGAGACTTGACTGTATGGTAAGTGTTACTGGTCGGATTCGCAGGAGTGTGAGCGGGCTAGCTCGTCGATCTTCTGATCGCTCAATACCCGGGTGGCCGTTACGTTTAGCAGACCGCTTGCGGCTTGTGGGTGCTTTATATGATCATCACCTGCTACCGGCGTATTGACGAGTCTTTAGAGTCCTACACAGAGGTTTCCTGGCTCAAGCGAAACGAAATAGGAGCGCATATGAGATATGTGCAGGACCGAGAATGATGCGTGTATGTGATACCGCATTTCATTCTCGCGATATATGTTTCGATTGGTTATATTCGATATGACCTAGTTATCGAATCATTGATTCGATAAATCGATGCATTGAATACTAGTCGGTTATGTGCGACATGACCGGATCATTGAATCAAGTGTTGATTTAATGATTTAATGTATAATTATATATTTGATATATTGCTTTGCATTAACTAGTATTGGTTCACTTTAAACGGATTTTTCTCACTTGGATTGCACATTGTATATGTGATATGCTTTTGTGCACTTTTTGTATTATGTTTGATGATACTTGATCATTTAGTTAAGTGTATAGAATTAATCCATGGTTAATTTGATAATTAGGGTTTTGCATATTTGTTTATTTATTTATTTGTTTATTTATTTATTTGAAATATGTTATGATAAGAATGGTGGCTAAGTTTGTTTTATATTGAAGCTTCATGAAGCTTTGACTTTGCTAACCATCCTTATCTTCATGCTTAACCCTAACCCATCTAAGTGACCATGGTTAATTCTCTACACTTAACCCTAGTTCAAGTTATGATAAGTATTTTGATTTATATTTATTTTTATCATAACACTTATGATAATCTTTTCTTGAGCTCATCTTCTTCTTCTTCTTCAAGCTTGCTACAAAAATGGCAAGTTGAGATCTAGTGAGTTAAATCCAAATCTAAAGTGAACCCACCTCCTATTTCTTCACCCTCTACCTCTTGCCAAGTTGTTTTGGGTGTTTACTTCACAAGTTTCACAAGTTTGTGAAGTCGGAGCTTGAGTTTGTGCAACCTCGACGTAGATCGTCTTTGACACAAAGCCGACGACCTATTCCGCTTGCTTTCCCGGTGAAGCCGATGATCGAGTCAAGGATTCATGATGGACAGCGAGGACATGACGTTGCGGAGCCGTGGAGGTGGATATCCGGATCTACAAAGGTTGTAATTTCCGTACCCTCTTAGTTAAGTGTTAACTAGCTTTCTATTTCGCCTAGACATCTAGTCTAAGATCCGTAGTCTAGGGTTTCTCGGCACCAAAAATTTTAATTTGGCATGTTCGATGCCTTGTGAGAACCCACTAGGGTGCCTAGGAACCTTTCACTGGTATCAGAGACTAGCTAGAGCTTTAGGCGAAGTCCCGACGCAGTTTGAAGTCCGAACGAACACGAAACCCAAATACTTTAGAGCTCTCTGGACTTTTTCATAAATCTGGGAATTTTTGATATTAAAAATGTCTAAAAAATTCAGCATAGAATTCTAAGCAATACTGTGCAAAACGTTTCCCTGAACTGTTCATTGTGCCGCGGAAGCGCGGCAGAATCATGCCTTCTGCCGCCCTTCCGCGGTCAAATGGTGACATCATCCCATTTTTTTTGCACAGTAATACCTGATAAATTCTGGTGAGTTTTATGGGTATTTTTAAATTTATTTAAAGGTTGAGTGCTCTGGAGTTATATTGGGAATCGATGAATTCGATCGGAATATCAAACTTTGTCTAAGGGTTTTTCCAGATAACTGTAGAATATGTTAAAGAGTTCGACCGTATACAAATACCCAGGTTTTCCCCTGCCGGAATAATTCCAAGTGTTGGATTTTTCTGTGGTTAAAAGACGTTCTGAGTAGTGCAAGTAACGCGATGGTCCCTCTAGAAGACACAAACCTTAACTCGATTATGTGACCGTCTTGAACTGCCTTTTGAACCTTCGGGTTTGGGGCAGTACGGCGTGCCACATGTGAGGCTTTGGCTTGACCCTTCTAAAGCTGGGCCATTGGTACTGAGGTATGAAGTGAATGTCTTTGAACCTATTTCATGTGTTGATCGGTGTCGGGAAAACTTGGGTGTTCGAATGTTCGATCGGAAAGTTTAATATATTCTATTTATCCGGAATTGGATACAATAATTGGAATTCACAAAAGGTTATGAGATAACTGGATGGATGTTATAAATCTAGCGGTTTAGTTTCATTGGATATCGAAAAGAGTTTTCGATAATGGGACTAAAATGCGGGGTTTATAACTGTTAGGCATGTGATGTCTAAAGAAGTTGCGGATTCCAATTGTTGTAGTTTTACACTTTCTTTTCTGTGACCGTAAGTGTAGTATGTTCATATCGCCGGTTTCGTTGCTATACATCAACGACAATTGGGGTGTGCATACTTACTTACGTTGATGACATGTGATGTTATGTGTTGCTGGATATGTTATATTGGATCGTCGTGTTCGAATAGCCGGGGTTTTTATGTGAGATGAGTATTTTTCATTTTCATTCATGTAAAAACTTGTATGTAATATTCTTTTATTCGGGGCACTTCCAGGATGCGGGAGTTGTCACCCTTTGTATATTATTTACTTTTCTGCACTAGGATAGACCCAAGGAGGGGAGCACAAGTAACCGGGTTCTGGGGTCCAGTGGGAGACCAACTCGAGGAGTCGAGTCCGGGTCTCCTAACCCTAGAATTGGCAGGGTTGCTTGCCGCTCTCGTAGGGGTCTAGGGGTGTGGGATTGGCTATTCATCACGACCGTAGAATCCGTGTTTTATACTGGCTCGTATCGAAAACACGGACGTCCTAGTATATCCAATATTTCATATGTTTATTCTGCTGCGATATATGTGATGTGATTCTGTGATGGATATATTATATAGTATATATGATATATTATATAGACGTTACTTATGTTTTGCACCCGCACTAGCCCTGCCCTGCTCTGTCGTTAGTTACCTAACCTAACGGTGCACGAGGGGACATCGAGGCGAATGCGGATGGCATAAGCGTACGTCATATCTATCTGTGATGTTTAGGTTTTTAAATGATGGGACTTCATTAATGTGATTAATGAAAGATAAGAAACCTAAGATGTTGTAGAATCGAATTTTAAAATAAAAAAAAAGGTAGCTACAGTTCTTGCTTTGCATAGCGGTATATATGATATACCCTGCACCTTATTCGATGAGGAAAGGACCGAGATCCCTTCACCGGGAGTGACTCCTTTAGCAATAACTGGCAGATGCTACACACTCGGTTTGCTTTTGATTGCTTTTGAGTTTTTGCTTTGCACAGCGATATATATGATATATCCTGCACCTCATTCGACGAGGAAAGGACCGAGATCCCTTCACCGGGAGTGACTCCTTTAGCAAAACCAGAAAAGCCTCAAAATCACTCCATTTCAAAACTTCATTTTGATTCTACAACGATATCAAGTTCATTACGCTCATGGTTTTCAGAAAAACCTGCGTAGCCCTCCGTCATTTCAGATAAAGACTAGTTAGTATTCGTGCTGCGTTTGTTGACCTTAGCCAAGGCGTGGTGTACGGTAGCTAATTAGTATTTATCTGCTAAAACATGAGATGTGATTGAGTTAGGGTAGTCGTGCGACTTTGTTGACCTTAGCCAAGGGTCGTACGGGTGGGTTTAATTCAATCAGGAAATGACGGGTTGAACTTGACTAGCGCTTATGATTTGTTGACCTTAGCCAAGGTCATAAGTTGCTAGGGGCAAAAATATTATCGGGAATTTCAAGTGTTGAAATTTGCAATGAGATTGCAAACCTTCTATGAGATAGTTGGATCCCGATACCCACTGCGAGTAAGAGTTACTCCTGGGAGAGTTTTACACAGTGCAATTAGCCGATCAAGTAGGTGTCTAGAAAGGTGTTAACGAGGTTACGCCTCTGGGAAAACGAGGTTTACATTAATTAGGTTCGTGCGAAAGCACGGGGGACCTCCCTCAAAGTACCGACACTGGCCTGGCTGAAAGATTGGCGAACTTGTAGTGTGTAATTAATCCCGGCTAGTCTTTCCTTTTAAGGTTTGAAGGAAGATTTGATAAAAAGCAGTGGGAGCCATCCTGATTAGATAAGATAATAACCAATCTGATCTTGCACGAGCATACGCTAAAGTGTTTTCTTCTCTCTCTCTCCAGGTAGCGACCATTTCATGCCCTAATAAAGATAATAATATGGATGTATTGACCGAACCCGCATGTTATACTGTACTGGGGAACGTTGGTTCCGTTCATTCTTATAAGAGTTATAGGACTGAACAGGATATAGGGGAATACCAGGATTCCCATGCCACCCGAATGAAGAAAGTACATGTTGATGCATTTTCTTCGGGTGTGTTCGTTACTGAGAACTGTTTCTCTATTTGCTCTACGTCCTGGGTATTGGATACCGGGTCGGGATCCCATATATGTAATCAGTTACATGGGCTAAGGAAAGGTAGAGAACTTGGAGAAGGTGATAAAGACATTAGAGTCGGAAATGGTGCAATTGTTGCAGCTAAGACTGTCGGGGAATATCACCTTGTATTACCAACTGGTAATACATTGGTTCTGAAAGAATGCTATTACCTGCCGAACCTGATATGCAACATTATATCAGTTTCTTTATTAAGTAAAGAGGGATATAATTTTGTATTGCAGGACAATGTTATGAACATTTTCCATGACCAAAAGTTGGTTGGATCAGGCACGTTGTGCAATGGCATTTATGTTCTAAATCAATCAACAGTTCTGAGCATAACAAACACACACAAGAGGAAGAGTTCTGAACTCAACGAATCCTTCTTGTGGCATTGTAGACTGGGTCACATCAATGCGACACGACTAGCTAAGTTGCATAAGGATGGATATTTAAATCCGTTTGAATTTTCATCCTATGACACTTGCCAGTCATGTCTCAAAGGCAAGATGACCAAGACTCCGTTTACGGGACACGGAGAAAGAGTTACCGAACTCTTAGGACTGATACATAGTGATGTATGCGGTCCCATGTCTACACATGCCAGGGATGGTTCTGTTAGTGTATATGCCCTAGAGGCCATTACTGTATCATACTAGTTTGTATATTACTTAATGGATGCTTGGGATATTCACCTTGTATATACAATCTTGCTCAAAATAGTAGTATGCTACTTGGTTTGTTTCTACTTCAATGTGTACTTGTGTTTATTTCAGTATATCACTTATACGCATTAGTGGAGCCCTTAGGATCTTTGCTTGATTACCAGCGTTGTGATGGCAGTCACACTAGTGGGGGCTGGGTAATCTATAAGCACATCCTTATTCAGGTCCCTGGTCGCAGGACTATCGAGACAGGGCATCGATACTCCGGAGTAGACCAGCGCATGCGCTTCTCATCCCAGTGTGGGAGACGGTCTGTCCCACAGCCATCAGTACGTCGTACTTGAGATAGTATGCGGGTGCTCGTTAGGTTACGGGTACACTGGACAGGACTCGTCGGGAACTGACTAGTTGGTATTATACCTATCGTCAGTTATCAGTTCCCAGGTGACATGAGTACAGCTTAGTCCGCTGACTTGACACTGTCACTTCGCCTCGGGTGTGTTCCCACTGTACTTTGATCACTACCCTACCACGGCTCAAAGGAGTCGTGCAAACAGGTGGTGGTTGGGTGCAGTCCCGAAGCACTTGGAGGCAGTGACGGTTAGACAGGATTCATCTATCCCGGTATTGGGGGTTGACATCGCGCTGTGTCTAGGAGAGCCATTACACGAGTAGTCCCTGGCCAGGGCAAACGAGATATACTGGTAGGTTTCCAGTGTTATCTCAGGGTGGTTTGGGCTTTGCTCCGGCACGACTTGTACCGCTATTGGGGGACTGACGTTTACCGCCCCCTAGGCCCGCCATGCGATGTATCAGACGAACAGACCGGACTGTACGGAGAATGTCACACTCAGGCTCAGTAGGAGTTCAGATGGGTTTTCGCCTCGTCCGTCTTCTTGTCGGCATTACCTGGGGACCGTTACGCACAGCTAGTGTCGCTTGCGGTCTGTGGTTAAACCCACTGCCAGCGTAGTGTCGAGTCTTTAGAGTCCCACGCAGAAAGCTTTTCGCCTTTAGGCAAAAGAGTAGAGGTCGCATGGTATTGCGACAGGTCGCATGGTTTTGCGACAGGGTTCGGTCACATCTGTGCACTTGTGCACGTACAGTGTCCGGACAGTTTACACTAGCGGGCTTTGGTTTAAGCCAGATCCTAGTGTACCTTATGGGATTGGATTTATCCAGTTTGCATTCGTGTTCCTCGGAACGCGGATGCGGGTGTGTATGCACAGTTGACAGGGAGGCACAGACAGCGGATTCTCATTAGGGTTGTTGACAGTTGACCGTTGACTTTTTGACTTTATGCTCAACCCTAATGAGAATATGATATGTGATTAACTATTATATTAATTAAGTATTATGGTGATATGGTTGTTGACTTGTTGACTTTGTTGACTTGTTGACTTTTGTTGACTTGTTGACCGGTTGACTAGGCTTGACTAGTTGACCATCATGATAACCATGGTTATCATTTCATGCCAAAGACTTTTTCTTGCTTGCTCATTTGAGTAAAATGAGTGCATGACATGATAAGGTTATGGTTGCTTCTAACCATCACATAAGACTTTTTTGATATGATGAGTTATGATCACTTTGGATTATGAGAGGGTGAAAGACAAAAGAGTTGCTCATTCTTTCTTGCTCATTCTCTCTCTTGTTCTTGAGCTCTCCTCTTGCTCTCACCCTCAACCTCTTGCTCCCTCTCTTGATCTATGGTTCTCTTGTCTCATGAGTTGAGAATCAAGAACCATAGATAAAATCCCATTCTATTTCTTCTCTACTCATTCTAGTTCACTAGGTTTAGCAAACCAAGTGAACTAGTTTCTTCAAAGAACGAAGAAGGAGCTAAAGGTTGGAGCTTTCAAGTGGATCTATCTTCGGCGTACGGAGACAACGAGAAGGAGCCATCGAACCACCATCGGAGCTTGAAGACGAAGGAGTTCAAGTTTAGGTATAACCATCTTCATCCGAGTAGCTAAATATCTTTAGCTTAGTATGCTAGTTCTAGTTTAGGCAAAGATCCCGACCTAGCTTAGTCCATGTTGCCTCTCGCGTTAAAATTTTGATTTTATACCGTTTCCGCCTCCCCGTAAGAACCGGGGGTCGCAACGTGGACTTACAGTGGTATCAGAGCCTAACTAAACTTAAACTAGCTTGGTAGTGAAGTGTAACGAAGTTCGGAACCGGAAAAATCCAAAAACCAAACTTTTACAAAATCTGAGTTTCTGTTGAAATTTTTTCTGGTCAAAATGAAAAACTTTATACTCCTAAATTCGTCTCAGGGTTTTGTGAGGGCACCCATGAAAAACGGTCCACTGTTTCGTTCAAACCGCCGCGCTTCCGCCGCACAAGGTAGGCATGTGCTGCGGAAGCGCCGCGGTTTGTCGTCTTCTCTGCATCGTTTTTCGTGCAGTGTGTGTCTGTGTTGGTTTTGGGATTTTTGAAATATATTATATGTGCCCAGATTTTCCAGAAAAGAAATTTCCTTTTGGGGTCCTATAATTCCGTATTTTTTCCGAACTTCACTGCACTTTGACTATGATGGTTATATCTGTGATGTTTGCATGTATTGAACGTCGGCCAATCGCTATAAGTCGATTGGTCGGGGTTATACATGATCTGTAATGTGCTGGAATGTGTATATAAATATGTTGGATTGTCGCGGGTGAATAGCCGGGGGTTGTGAGACGAGAGTTTTCTTTTCTTGCAATTCATGTAAATTTGTAAATTGATGTAATAATTATTTGTATGGCCGCACAACCGGGTCGGGGTTGTAGCCGTCATTGTATAATTTCTTTTTACTGTTTTTGCTCCTAGGATAGACCCATGGAGGGGTGCACAAACTACCGGGTATGCCGAAGTGTCGAGTGGCCTACTCATGGAGATGAGGGAGGTTGCTACGCTTCGGGTACTTGGCGGGTAGTTTGCCGCACCCGTAGGGGTCTTGGGTGGGGTTTTGGCTATTCACCGCGACCGTGTTATCTGTTTTTGTTACAGGCTCGTACAAATTACAGATTGCTAGTATATCCAATGTATTTATCTGTGATCTGAAATGTTTATCATTGCAGTATATCTATATATGATATTATTTAGGCGTTGCTTATGTTTTACAGACGCGCTAGCCCAGCCCCCGCTCTGTCGTTAGTTAAGTAACCTAACGGGTAATGACGGGGCCCCGTGGCGAATGCGAATGGCATAAGCGTACGTCATATTTTGGTTGTTTTCTGCAATGGTAGGATTAAATGATGGGACGCATTAAAAGAACTAATGCAAGAATATCACGCATTAAAAGAACTAATGCAAGATAATAAACCAAGCTAAAGTCGTTGGAACACTTTCGAAAACCCACTCGGTTCTTTTCAAAAACAACTTTTAAATACGGAGCTTGAGCCACTCCTTTTAAAAGCTATCTCGTTCCATCGACCATATCAAGTTCACTACGTTCACGGTTTTGCCAAAACCATCCGTAGCCCTCCGTCGTTTCACATGAATAGTCAATAGTATTCAAGCTGTGTATGTTGGCCAAAGTCAAGGCACAGTGATTGGTAGCTATTGGGTGTTCATGTGTAGCATAGATAGATGCGTTGGTTTGGGACAGTCGTACTGCCATTTTGGCCAAAGTCAAGGGTAGGTACGGATGGATCCAAATTAACCTGGATAATGACGGGTAGAACTTGACATGTGACTTATGATATTTTGGCCAAAGTCAAGGTCATAAGAGCATGGGGCAAAAATCCACATCGGGAGTTTCATAAGTACTGAAACTTGCTAGATTTGCATACCATTTGGAGTGTGATGATTCTGGTAGGATTCCTTCAGTTTGGTCACGCGATGATATTTGGATCCCGATCCTACTGTGAGTATATGCTACTCCTCGGGAAATTTCTCACTAAACGATCAATGCTATAAACCTAGTAGGTGCCTAGAAAGGTGTTAGCGGGGCTACGCCCCCAGGGAAAAGAGGTTCTTTAATTAAGGAACTTCGCGAAAGCGTTGGAAAACCTCCCTCGAAGTACCGACACCGGCCTGGCTGAACGGTTAAGCAAGTATTGTACGGTGGGATTGATCCTGACTAATTCTTCCTTTATGGTTTGAGGAGGGATTCGAGAAACAGTGGGAGCCATCCTGTTTAGACAAACTAAAAACCACTCTAAACTTGCAAGAGCATCATGCTGAGTGTTTCTTCTTCTCTCTCCTAATTGCAGCGACCAATCAACATGACTGGACTTAAGTTACTCCTAGATAAAAACAAACTGACAGGGCCAAACTACAAAGATTGGCTCAGGAATGTCAAGATAGCAATCACTTATGACAAGCTGGGGTATCTTCTTACCACCAAAGCTCCCCCTGTCCCTGGTCCAACATCCAGTATCGCGGATAAGGAAATCCGCAAGACTTGGGAGATTGATAGCGCGAAGGCCAAGTGCCTCCTGCTTGCCTCGATGGACAACGAACATCAGAGGAGGCATGAGAATATGGACATGGAGTCCATATTGCTCCATACAAAAGAACTGTATGGAGAGCAATCACGTATCGCAAGATACGAAGCGTCGAAAAAGTTATTTTCGACAAGAATGGCCGTCGGATCATCAGTAGCCGAGCACGTGCTAAAGATGATCGGCTTCATTGAGGAGCTCGCTGACCTAGGGATCACATTGGAGAGTGAGCTATATACGGATATAGTCCTCCAGTCCCTTCCTTCCACTTACGCCCAGTTCATACTGAACTTCAACCTACAAGAAAAAGAGGTTGAACTTTCAGAGCTCCTCAACATGCTGAGGAGCGCAGAGGGCACCCAACAGAAAGGTAGGGAAACATCCACTTTGTTTGTAGGAGGATCATCTTCTTCTAGGTCCAAGGCGAAAGCCAAGGGAAAGAAGAAGAAGGCCCCCGCCAAACCAAGGGGCGGTGTTGGTAAAGTGGATACGAAGGGAAAAGGCAAAGCAACAAAGTTAGCGGGAAAGCTTGTGGATAAGGAAGAATGCTTCTATTGTCATAAGAAAGGACACTGGAAGAATGATTGCAGGGCCTGGAAGGCCAGAACACAGGAATTGAAGCAGGTTGCAGCTTCAGCTTCAGGTGTGTATGTTATTGAAAACTGTCTTTCAATAAACTCTACTTCCTGGGTATTGGATACCGGATCAGGATCTCATATCTGTAATTCTTTGCAGGCGCTGAGAAACCTAGTGTTTTGAAAGCAGGTGACATGACCCTCAGAGTTGCAAACGGAGCTAGCGTGGATGCTAAAGCCGTGGGGGACTATCACCTGGGAATGTCAGATGGACATGTTTTGGTTTTGCGTAATTGCTTTTTTGTACCCAACGCAACTTGTAATATCATTTCTGTATCTTTAGTTTCTAAAGAAGGTTATGAATTTGCGTTTGTAAGTAATGTTGTAAACATTCACCTTAATCAAGTATTGATTGGGTCAGGTACTCTGAGTAATGGTATATACGTGTTAAACCAACCACAGATTTTTAATGTCCAGAATACACACAAAAGAAAGTCTCCAGAAATAAATCAGACTTTCTTATGGCATTGTAGATTGGGTCACATCAATGAGAGAAGGTTGACGAAGTTACATACAGAAGGGTATTTGAATGCGTTCGAATATCAGTCGTATGCCACTTGTCAATCCTGTCTCAAGGGAAAGATGACAAAGACTCCGTTTACTGGACATGGAGTAAGAGCGAGCGAGCTCTTGGGACTCGTACACAGTGACGTGTGCGGTCCAATATCTACACATGCCCGAAGCGGACATTCTTACTTCATTACTTTTACGGATGACTTCTCAAGGTACGGTTATGTCTTCTTAATGAAACATAAGTCCGAGGCCTTTGGAAAATTCCAGGAGTATAAGAATGAAGTAGAGAAACAGACCGGCAAAAGTATTAAGATTCTAAGATCGGATCGAGGTGGAGAATACTTAAGTGCCGAGTTCCTGGACTATTTAAAAGAGAACGGAATTCTCTCTCAGCTTACTCCACCATACACCCCGCAACATAACGGTGTATCGGAGAGACGGAACCGCACCCTATTGGATATGGTGCGGTCCATGATGAGTAACGCTGAGTTACCGCGATCATTCTGGGGGTATGCGCTAGAATCAGCCGCATACCTTTTGAACCGAGTTCCCACTAAGACTGTGCCTACCACGCCATTTGAGATGTGGTGTGGGGAGAGACCCCATCTTAATCACATTAAGATATGGGGAAGTCCAGCTTTTGTCAAAAAGCAGCATGCGGACAAGCTCGAGGCACGCTCAGTACTGTGCAAGTTTGTGGGATATCCAAAGAATTCCAAAGGATATTTCTTCTACTGTGAAGAGGAACAAAAAGTTCTTGTTTCTCGTCATGCCCACTTTCTAGAACACCAGTTCATAGAAAAAGAATTAAGTGGGAGCGCAGTAGAACTGGAAGAAATTCCAGAACCACAGACTGTTACTGAAAGCTTGGTGGAACCAGAGGGTTCAACAGAACAGGACATTCCTACGCCGCTCCGCAGGAGTAGTAGGCAGTCTCATCCGCCCGAGAGATACTACGGTTTTCTCATAAACGGGGATAGAGAGGATTGCATCATAGATTATGATGAGCCTACTAGCTTCCAGCAGGCCGTTCAGAGCGTTGACTCAGTGAAATGGCTGGATGCAATGCGGACCGAAATGGAGTCCATGTACACCAACAAGGTATGGACGTTGGACATTGCTCCAGACGGGGTAAAACCCGTAGGATGCAAGTGGATCTTCAAAAGGAAGATTGGTGTAGATGGACAGGTTGAGACCTATAAAGCTAGGCTGGTAGCAAAGGGTTTTCGTCAAAGACCTGGCTTGGACTACGACGAAACCTTTTCTCCAGTAGCCATGCTGAAATCCATTCGGATCCTTCTTGCCATTGCTGCCTTCCACGATTATGAGATCTGGCAAATGGACGTAAAGACAGCTTTTTTAAATGGAAATTTAGAGGAGTGTGTCTTTATGGACCAGCCAGAGGGTTTCATTCAGAGTGGGAGCAGCGGAAAGGTGTGCAAGTTGCTTAAGTCCATCTATGGACTAAAGCAGGCATCGCAGAGTTGGAACATCTGCTTTGATGAGACGGTCAAAGAATTTGGCTTTATCAAAAATCCAGATGAACCATGCATCTATAGTAGATTTGTAGCGAGAACTGTAGTATTCCTCGTTTTATACGTGGATGACATTCTCTTAATAGGAAATGACATTCCTATGCTACAATCTGTCAAGGGGTTCTTGTCACACAGGTTCTCCATGAAAGACCTGGGTGATGCCTCATACATTCTGGGTATCCGGATCTACCGTGACAGATCCAAGAGGATATTAGGACTTTCACAGTCCAGGTACATCGACACCATACTGAAGAGGTTCAGTATGGAAGATTCCAAGCGCGGTAACCTACCGGCTTGTCACAGGATCACCCTCTCTAAAGAGATGTCTCCCAAGACTGATTTGGAGAGGGATCGCATGTCTATTATACCCTACGCTTCTGCGGTAGGCTCTATAATGTATGCGATGTTGTGTACCAGACCGGATGTAGCTTATGCACTAAGTGTGGTAAGCCGGTATCAGTCTAACCCTAGGGAGAAACACTGGATAGCGGTAAAGAACATTCTCAAGTACCTGAGAAGGACTAAGGAGATGTTCTTGGTGTATGGCGGAAAAGACCTCCAGATCGAGGCCTTTGCTGACTCCAGCTTCCAGAGTGACAAGGATGATTCCAAGTCCATGTCGGGTTTTGTCTTTACCCTCAATGGAGGGGCGGTGTGTTGGAAGAGTTCCAAACAGGAAACCGTTGCAGACTCGACGATGGAAGCGGAATACATCGCTGCATCTGATGCCGCAAAAGAAGCTGTCTGGATGAGGAAGTTCTTGAAAGAACTTCAGGTGGTTCCGTCCATTGTTGATCCAATACCTCTGTATTGCGACAACAACGGGGCTATAGCTTTAGCGAAGGAACCAAGGTCCCATCAGAGATCCAGGCACATCTTGAGGCGGTATCACCTGATCAGGGAGATCGTGGATCGCCAGGAGATCGAGGTTCGGAGAGTCGCTTCAGAAGACAACACTGCAGATCCATTCACCAAGGCCTTGCCCCAGACTCAGTTCGAGCGGCTGATCGAGATGATAGGTCTTCGATACGCCAGTACATGGCCTTAGTGCAAGTGGGAGATTGTTAGTGTATATGCCCTAGAGGCCATTACTGTATCATACTAGTTTGTATATTACTTAATGGATGCTTGGGATATTCACCTTGTATATACAATCTTGCTCAAAATAGTAGTATGCTACTTGGTTTGTTTCTACTTCAATGTGTACTTGTGTTTATTTCAGTATATCACTTATACGCATTAGTGGAGCCCTTAGGATCTTTGCTTGATTACCAGCGTTGTGATGGCAGTCACACTAGTGGGGGCTGGGTAATCTATAAGCACATCCTTATTCAGGTCCCTGGTCGCAGGACTATCGAGACAGGGCATCGATACTCCGGAGTAGACCAGCGCATGCGCTTCTCATCCCAGTGTGGGAGACGGTCTGTCCCACAGCCGTCAGTACGTCGTACTTGAGATAGTATGCGGGTGCTCGTTAGGTTACGGGTACACTGGACAGGACTCGTCGGGAACTGACTAGTTGGTATTATACCTATCGTCAGTTATCAGTTCCCAGGTGACATGAGTACAGCTTAGTCCGCTGACTTGACACTGTCACTTCGCCTTGGGTGTGTTCCCACTGTACTTTGATCACTACCCTACCACGGCTCAAAGGAGTCGTGCAAACAGGTGGTGGTTGGGTGCAGTCCCGAAGCACTTGGAGGCAGTGACGGTTAGACAGGATTCGTCTCTCCCGGTATTGGGGGTTGACATCGCGCTGTGTCTAGGAGAGCCATTACACGAGTAGTCCCTGGCCAGGGCAAACGAGATATACTGGTAGGTTTCCAGTGTTATCTCAGGGTGTTTTGGGCTTCGCTCTGGCACGACTTGTACCGCTATTGGGGGACTGACGTTTACCGCCCCCTAGGCCCGCCATGCGATGTATCAGACGAACAGACCGGACTGTACGGAGAATGTCACACTCAGGCTCAGTAGGAGTTCAGATGGGTTTTCGCCTCGTCCGTCTTCTTGTCGGCATTACCTGGGGACCGTTACGCACAGCTAGTGCCGCTTGCGGTCTGTGGTTAAACCCACTGCCAGCGTAGTGTCGAGTCTTTAGAGACCCACGCAGAAAGCTTTTCGCCTTTAGGCAAAAGAGTAGAGGTCGCATGGTATTGCGACAGGTCGCATGGTTTTGCGACAGGGTTCGGTCACATCCGTGCACTTGTGCACGTACAGTGTCCGGACAGTTTACACTAGCGGGCTTTGGTTTAAGCCAGATCCTAGTGTACCTTATGGGATTGGATTTATCCAGTTTGCATTCGTGTTCCTCGGAATGCGGATGCGGGTGTGTATGCACAGTTGACAGGGAGGCACAGACAGCGGATTCTCATTAGGGTTGTTGACAGTTGACCGTTGACTTTTTGACTTTATGCTCAACCCTAATGAGAATATGATATGTGATTAACTATTATATTAATTAAGTATTATGGTGATATGGTTGTTGACTTGTTGACTTTTGTTGACTTGTTGACTTTGTTGACTTGTTGACTTTTGTTGACTTGTTGACCGGTTGACTAGGCTTGACTAGTTGACCATCATGATAACCATGGTTATCATTTCATGCCAAAGACTTTTTCTTGCTTGCTCATTTGAGTAAAATGAGTGCATGACATGATAAGGTTATGGTTGCTTCTAACCATCACATAAGACTTTTTTGATATGATGAGTTATGATCACTTTGGATTATGAGAGGGTGAAAGACAAAAGAGTTGCTCATTCTTTCTTGCTCATTCTCTCTCTTGTTCTTGAGCTCTCCTCTTGCTCTCACCCTCAACCTCTTGCTCCCTCTCTTGATCTATGGTTCTCTTGTCTCATGAGTTGAGAATCAAGAACCATAGATAAAATCCCATTCTATTTCTTCTCTACTCATTCTAGTTCACTAGGTTTAGCAAACCAAGTGAACTAGTTTCTTCAAAGAACGAAGAAGGAGCTAAAGGTTGGAGCTTTCAAGTGGATCTATCTTCGGCGTACGGAGACAACGAGAAGGAGCCATCGAACCACCATCGGAGCTTGAAGACGAAGGAGTTCAAGTTTAGGTATAACCATCTTCATCCGAGTAGCTAAATATCTTTAGCTTAGTATGCTAGTTCTAGTTTAGGCAAAGATCCCGACCTAGCTTAGTCCATGTTGCCTCTCGCGTTAAAATTTTGATTTTATACCGTTTCCGCCTCCCCGTAAGAACCGGGGGTCGCAACGTGGACTTACAGGTTCTTCATACTTCATTACATTCACTGACGATCTCTCTAGATTCGGATATGTGTTCCTGATGAAACACAAATCAGAAGCTTTTGAGAAATTTAGAGAATATAAACAAGAAGTCAAGAACCAAACCGGAAAAAGTATTAAAATCCTACGATCTGATCGAGGAGGGGAATACTTGAGCAATGAATTCCTGGACTTCCTAAAAGAGAATGGGATTCTCTCTCAGCTAACTCCTCCATATACACCACAGCACAACGGTGTATCGGAGCGGAGGAACCGCACCCTATTAGATATGGTGCGCTCTATGATGAGCACAGCTGAGTTACCTATTTCCTTCTGGGGATATGCGCTGGAGACAGCCATATACCTATTGAATAGAGTTCCAACTAAATCTGTGCCTACCACTCCATATGAGATATGGAATGGAAAGAGACCATCTCTTAAAAGAGTTAAGATATGGGGTTGTCCGGCTTATGTTAAAAAGCAAAACCCGGACAAACTCGAGGCACGATCAGTTCTTTGTAAGTTTGTAGGATATCCAAGCAATTCGTATGGATATCTATTCTACCACAGTGAACAACAAAAGGTGTTTGTTGCTCAACATGCCACCTTTTTAGAAAAGGAATTTCTTGCAAAAGAGATTAGTGGCTCTGAGGTAGAACTGGAAGAAGTTCCAGAAACACAAACTATAACTGAAGATTTAGTGGAACCAGAGGATTCAGTAGCTCCCAATGAACCTCAACCTCTCCGCCGATCTAGTAGGGTTCCTCGCCAACCTGAGAGATACTACGGTTTTCTCATGGACGGTGGGAGCGAGGATTGCATCATGGAGGATAATGACCCAACTAGCTTCGAGCAGGCCATCACGAGTGGGGACTCAGTGAAATGGCTGGATGCTATGCGGTCCGAGATGGATTCCATGTACACCAACAAAGTATGGACTTTGGAAGTTGCTCCTGAAGGGGTAAAACCCATTGGGAGCAAGTGGATCTTCAAGAAGAAACTTGGTGTAGATGGGAAAGTAGAGACTTTCAAAGCTAGACTTGTAGCAAAGGGTTTTCGTCAAACACCAGGTGTGGACTATGACGAAACCTTTTCTCCAGTGGCTATGCTTAAATCCATCCGAATCATGCTTGCCATTGCTGCCTTTCATGACTACGAAATCTGGCAAATGGATGTTAAGACCGCCTTTCTAAATGGTGATTTAGAAGAATGCGTGTACATGACTCAGCCAGAGGGCTTCGTAGACAGTGGGAGCAGCGGGAAGGTGTGCAAGCTGCTTAAATCCATTTATGGATTAAAGCAAGCATCGCGGAGTTGGAACATCTGCTTTGACGTCGTTATCAAAGAGTTTGATTTCGTCAAAAATCCAGATGAACCTTGTATCTACAGGAAGGTGGCAGAGAGTAAGGTTGTCTTCCTCGTATTGTACGTGGACGACATACTCTTGATAGGAAATGATATTCCTATGCTGCAATCGGTCAAGCTCTTCTTATCACAAAGATTCTCAATGAAAGATCTTGGTGATGCCTCCTGCATATTGGGAATAAGGATCTATAGAGATAGATCCAAACGGATTTTGGGATTGTCCCAATCCAGGTACATTGACACCATACTAAAGAGGTTTAGTATGGAAGAGTCCAAGCGTGGGAACTTGCCCACGATCTCTGGAGTCACTCTCTCCAAAGAGATGTCTCCCAAGACTGATTTGGAGAGAGCTCGCATGCAAGGGATACCCTATGCTTCGGCAGTAGGCTCTATCATGTATGCGATGCTATGTACCAGACCCGATGTGGCATACTCACTAAGTGTAGTGAGCAGGTATCAAGCTGATCCTGGAGAGAGTCACTGGACAGCTGTGAAGAGCATTCTCAAGTACTTGCGAAGGACTAGAGATATGTTCTTGGTGTATGGTAACGGAGAACTCCAAGTGGAGTCCTTTACCGATTCCAGCTTCCAGAGTGATAAGGACGACTCTAAGTCGCTGTCGGGCTTTGTCTTTACCCTTTACGGAGGGGCGGTTAGCTGGAAGAGTTCCAAGCAGGAAACCGTGGCAGACTCGACGATGGAGGCTGAATACATCGCTGCCAACGATGCTGCTAAAGAAGCTGTCTGGATCAAGAAGTTCATTTCTGAACTTGGAGTGGTTCCATCCATTGAGTATCCAATACCTTTGTATTGCGATAACAATGGAGCGGTGGCTTTGGCCAAGGAACCCAGGTCCCATCAGCGGTCCAGGCATATTCTGAGGCGGTATCACCTGATCCGGGAGATAGTTGATCGCCGGGAGATCGAGGTCAGGAGAGTTGACACGAAGAACAACACGGCGGATCCACTCACGAAGGCCATTCCCCAGATACAGTTTGAGAGACTCTTCGGGATGCTCGGTATGAGATACTACAGCAGCTGGCCCTAGTGCAAGTGGGAGATTGTTAGTTGTATGTATGCCCTAGAGGCCAGTATTATACAGATGATGTATATTATATTGGATGCTTGGACATATATAGAGATGACTTTCTTGCTCGACATGATAGTATGCTATCTGGTTGCTATTTATCTTAACATGTACACTAGTCTCTTTATACTGTCTTATAGTTACATGTTGGTAAAGCCCTTAGGATATGTACTTGACTACCTAGACTATGATGCAGATCATACTATTGGGGACATGGTAGTCCATAAGTACATCCTTCAAGGTCCCTAGTCGTAGGTGTATCGAGACGGGGCATCGATATACCAGAGTAGACTAGCGTATACGCTTCTCGACCCATGTGATGGGCGATGGATGATCCCATATCCATTGGTGTTTGACATCAGAGATGGTGTACGGGTGCTCAGTGGTCACTGGGTACACTGGACGGACTCGCCGAGAACTCCCAGATGGTATTATACCTCACGTCAGATGGCAGTTCTCAGGTGACACTTGTACAGGTTAGTCTGTAGACCCGAGATCGTCATAGAGTCTTGTGTGATTCCCACTGTGCTTTGATCTCCACCTTACCACGTCCATGAGGGCGTGCAAAACGGTGGTCTTTGGGCACAGTCCCGAGTCATATGGAGGCAATGAGCGATAGGAGGGGTTTCGTCTCTCCCGGTATTGGGGGTTGATGTTGCGCTGTGCTCGATTGGCCGTAACAGGGAAGTCCCTGGCCAGGGCTGATCAGAGATTTGCTGGTAAGTGTTACCAGTAGTTTCTCGACCCGTTACGAGCCTCACATCGGCACGACTTATCGGGTTATTGGGGTCTGACGTATACCACCCCTAGACTTGATATGCGACGTATCAGACGAAGAGACTTGACTGTATGGTAAGTGTTACTGGTCGGATTCGCAGGAGTGTGAGCGGGCTAGCTCGTCGATCTTCTGATCGCTCAATACCCGGGTGGCCGTTACGTTTAGCAGACCGCTTGCGGCTTGTGGGTGCTTGATATGATCATCACCTGCTACCGGCGTATTGACGAGTCTTTAGAGTCCTACACAGAGGTTTCCTGGCTCAAGCGAAACGAAATAGGAGCGCATATGAGATATGTGCAGGACCGAGAATGATGCGTGTATGTGATACCGCATTTCATTCTCGCGATATATGTTTCGATTGGTTATATTCGATATGACCTAGTTATCGAATCATTGATTCGATAAATCGATGCATTGAATACTAGTCGGTTATGTGCGACATGACCGGATCATTGAATCAAGTGTTGATTTAATGATTTAATGTATAATTATATATTTGATATATTGCTTTGCATTAACTAGTATTGGTTCACTTTAAACGGATTTTTCTCACTTGGATTGCACATTGTATATGTGATATGCTTTTGTGCACTTTTTGTATCATGTTTGATGATACTTGATCATTTAGTTAAGTGTATAGAATTAATCCATGGTTAATTTGATAATTAGGGTTTTGCATATTTGTTTATTTATTTATTTGTTTATTTATTTATTTGAAATAAGTTATGATAAGAATGGTGGCTAAGTTTGTTTTATATTGAAGCTTCATGAAGCTTTGACTTTGCTAACCATCCTTATCTTCATGCTTAACCCTAACCCATCTAAGTGACCATGGTTAATTCTCTACACTTAACCCTAGTTCAAGTTATGATAAGTATTTTGATTTATATTTATTTTTATCATAACACTTATGATAATCTTTTCTTGAGCTCATCTTCTTCTTCTTCTTCAAGCTTGCTACAAAAATGGCAAGTTGAGATCTAGTGAGTTAAATCCAAATCTAAAGTGAACCCACCTCCTATTTCTTCACCCTCTACCTCTTGCCAAGTTGTTTTGGGTGTTTACTTCATAAGTTTCACAAGTTTGTGAAGTCGGAGCTTGAGTTTGTGCAACCTCGACGTAGATCGTCTTTGACACAAAGCCGACGACCTATTCCGCTTGCTTTCCCGGTGAAGCCGATGATCGAGTCAAGGATTCATGATGGACAGCGAGGACATGACGTTGCGGAGCCGTGGAGGTGGATATCCGGATCTACAAAGGTTGTAATTTCCGTACCCTCTTAGTTAAGTGTTAACTAGCTTTCTATTTCGCCTAGACATCTAGTCTAAGATCCGTAGTCTAGGGTTTCTCGGCACCAAAAATTTTAATTTGGCATGTTCGATGCCTTGTGAGAACCCACTAGGGTGCCTAGGAACCTTTCAATATATCAAATATATAATTATACATTAAATTATTAAATCAACTCTTGATTTAATAACCCGGCTATAACCGACTAATATCATGTGTAACAAGTTATCGAATCAACACTTGATCCGATAACCCGACTATATCGCATACAACCGATCAATGTCACAAATCGCGAGAATAAAATACGGTATCTCATATCGTATCAATCTCGGTCCCACACATATCACATATGCGCTCCTACGCCATTTCGCTTGAGCCAGGTGTAACACCTTGAAATTCGTTTAGAATGTTTTCTCGTTATTTAGCTAGTGTGCGTGTTTTTCGTAAAAATAGATATCTTATTTTCCTTCTTGGCTAGTGGGTTTTGTGTTGTGGAGTGTTTATATATATATATATATATATATATATATATATATATATATATATATATTTATAGGATTGTTAATTATTTTTAGTCGGGTTTACCCTAATTGTGAATTTTTGTGTTAGGAGCACACATGCACACTTAGCATTTTGAGGCTAGATGAGAAAATGTGTCATGTTAACCCCCCTTCATTTGATGCATGGTCGATAATCTATTCCCCCCCCCCCCATTTCAACAAGTTAAAACCCTTTTATAATTCAAAATTTCCAATTAAACAATGAGGTATGGTGTTAGGTGAGAACTTGACCTTTTGACCCCATTTTTCTTCTCTTCTCTCTCTCTTCTCCTCATTCAGAATTCCTGCAGGATTTCCAGCAAAAACAACAGCTCCTTCTTCTTCTCTTCTTCTCTTTTCACTTCCTTTTGATCCCTACATAAAACCCTACCCAAATCAACACTTTTCCTTCACAAAACCATAGAAAAAAAAATGAGGTTTTGAGGTGTTTGGTGGTGGATCTGCACACTTGGAGAAAAGAAGGTATTTTTGGTGTTTCTTAAGGTGTTTTGAAGGTATTGACTCACCCTTAGCACCTCTTTTACATAACTTAAAGTATTTCTAGCAAAATATCACATTTTATGCATGTTTTGTACTTTATAAAGGGATCTAGTGAGGTTGTGATAAAAATTAACTTTTTATGGCTTGATTAGCTTGGTAATGTGATCTTAGTGTGGTTTTGGACTTGGGTTTATTTCAGATTTCACAAAAATACCCTAAAGTATCATTTTAGTGCAAAGTTTGACTTTTAGCTTGAAATTGGGTTCTGTTGAAACTGCTACTACCCGGGGTGTTTCAGAATAAAATTGTAATTACTGGGATATAAAAAGTATGTATGGAGTGCATACACCAAACCCGGGGGCCCACCTCCCAACCAAGGCCGCCGGAAAAAGACTTCTGGCCGCAAATTGCGGCCAGATGAGGGATTTGCGGGTTGGGGTTTGGGTGATGGGTGTCTGCTGCTGTGTGGAGTAGTATGGTATATTTATTTTTATAAAACTATTTCTGTATCAAAATCTGGGACTTATTACCCTATTTTCCATATTTTAAATCTCCGCGACACACGTGATACGTGTGTGGTTTTGGGTTGTGCTGCGTATCGCGACGCGTCAGGTTAGCTTCAGGAGCGTGATTACACGTTTTAGCGTATCGCGCACACGCGCGCTTGGGTTGCAACACGGGGTTCTAGTTTGACCTTAATATTTTGTTTTTGGTAGATTTGAGCTTATGTGTGTTAAATTGTGTAAATCTAGGTTCACAGGCGAGTGAGACGGACGCTGCGAAGAAGGGGAAACAAGTCGCCGGCTACACTTAGCGCGAGACTTCGGTGAGTAGATTTAACATCTACGGGGATATCGCCCGCATGGTGTTCTACGTCAGGGCTGATAGGACTTTATAGCTACACATTGTATTTACCTACATTGACTGTTCATGAATACTGTTGTTGCATACTGCATTCCCTGCTACATGTATGAAAACTTAGAATTGATAGAACACCGCACTATTACTAACGGTTTATGTTGCACGAGCACTAATCTGCATGATACACACACACCGTTAGTAATTGCCATGACACACTCACTTTAGAATTGCCATGATCATTACACTGTAGTTCGTTTCACATATGGTTCGATATGATTTTTATAGAAACTGGAAGCCGCATGCTGTCTTTAAAAACTGAACTATCTTAAGAAATGCGGTTTCCCCCTTGTACCTATATTATGATGACTTGATGTACATAGCACATCGTATTTGATTTACTCATTGGTGTTGGATTTTCATGTGATTTCTGGTTTTGAGGACCGTGGAATTTTTTTAAGAAAAGATGCACTATTTGAAAACCCGGTTCCTCGTGATATGATATTTTGGTGCATCCACCACGCGTTTTCTCGGTGCTGAGACGTGTGCTTGAAACCCGATTCGAGGAGTGGATGATCCGTTTGCGGGTTCGTGGTGGATCCGGTATGGTTCCCCTCGGCAAGATGATCGATGGACTTTGCCGATTGAGCCTGGAGGTGGGCGAGTACCTACCGGTGATTGGTTGGACCTGGAGGTTATCCGGAGGATACCGACCAGAGTCGAGAGATGGATGCGGGATGGTCCGTACTGCCGGGGCCTAGGGTCGATACCGCAGACGGAGCCTGTGGGCTGATCCGGACTTACGAAGCCCGATGTACGAGGATTTGCGTGTCGGTGCTGGACACGAGTATTTATGATATTTTGGGTGCCGATGTTGGGCACTCGTGATTCTCAGAGATGTACAGGATTTGAGGGCCGAGGAGAGTGTCGGCGCCTGAGTTTATTTGGGATTTGGGTGAAGCTTGGGCATCGACTATTTTTTTCCATGATTGATATTTCGTGTAGATGTTGTTTATCCCATGCTCAGTAGTGATTATCATGTATCTCATCTTATAGTTATTTTACCTGACAGAGCATTTGCATGATTATTGCACTTACTGCTTGTCGCATATAGATTACCTGCTGGCATATGATAGCATAGCGCAGTACGTGCATGCTCGTGATTACCTTTATATGTTATCTCTATTCACGAGTTGGCAACTCACCCCCGTTGTGCCACAGTATTTGCAGGTTGCCCCTCAGAGTAGTCACGGCAGGCTGCCTTTTTGCATCTTTTAGCTTCAGATACCACCACAGTTGGTGCGAGAGCTATTTTGCTTTTTAGGTGGGTTGTGGTATCTGGTTACTTTATTGTACACACTTTTGTATCTAATATTCTCCATCTACCATATATGTACTTGACTTAGAGACAGTGTGAGGACGATGATGTATATTTTTGTATTCTGGTGTCGAGCTCGTGGGAGCCGACTTTTTATTTGCAGTTATTATTCTGGATGTTACTTATTGCTCATTCTTCGCTACGGCGTCATATATTACTCTTGTGGTGATGGTTTCCGCCGTTGGGCGTGATTGTAGGGTTCCTAGGCACGCTAATGAGGTCTCACAAGGCATCAACCATGCCAATTTCAAAATTTTCCTATGCCGAGAAACTCTAATACGGATCGTTGACTAGAGTTTTAGGAAAAACATGCAACTAGTTAACATCTTAACTATGAGTGAACGGAAATACAACCTTTGTAGATCTGGTCATCCACCTCCATAGCTCCATGAGGAAGTCCCCTCGCTACGATCATCGGATCCCGGGCTCTAGCGTCGGCTTCATCGGAGAAATGGGCGGGCTAGGTCGTCGACTTCGATGCCGAAGATAATCTACGTCGAGGCAACACAAGATCAAGCTCCAACTTCACCAAGTCATGAAACTTGTGAAGAAAACACCCTATACTACTTGGCAAGTGGTAGAGGATGAAGAAATAGGAAGTGGGTTCACTTTAGAATTGTATTTCTCACTCTTTTTCTCATGTTGCCATTGATGGAGGCAAGGTTTCTTCTTTGTTGAAGAAGAAGAAGAAGAAAGAATATGATGAGTATTATTTTAAAATAGAAAACAAAAATGATACTTATCATAATCTCAAACATGGTTTAGTGTAGAAAATTAACTAGGGTTTAGTTGAATGGTTAGGGTTAGGACATGAAGACAAAATGGTCACTTAGTCAAAGCTTCATGAAGCTTCAACAACAAAACAAACTAAGCCACCATTTCATTTTTGCCCAAAATGAATTAATGAATAAATAAATAAATAAATGAATAAGTAAGTAAATCAAAACCCTAACCATTAACATAACCATGGTTTAATTCTTTACATAAACCCAAGTTTGCATGTATCATCAAACATGATACAAACAAGTGCACAAAAGTATATCACATATACAACTTGTGTACATCAAGTGAGAAAATCCATCTTAAGTGAACCAATACTAGTTAATGCAAAGTAATATATCAAATATATAATTATACATTAAATCATTAAATCAACACTTGATTTAACGATCCGGTCATATCGCATATATCCGACTAATATCCAATGTATCGGCTTATCGAATCAATCCTTGATTCGATAACTAGGTTATATCACATACAACCATTCGATACATTCATCGCGAGAATAGAATACGGTATCACATGCACGCATTATTCTCTGTCCCGCACATATCTCATATGCGCTCCTATTTCGTTTCGCTTGAGCCAGGAAACCACTATGTAGGACTCTAAAGACTCGTCAATACGCCGGCAGCAGATGATGATCATATCAAACACCTACAAGACGCAAGCGGTCTGCTAAACGTAACGGCCACCTGGGTAATGAGCGATCAGAAGATCGACGCGCAAGCCCGCTCATACTCCTGTGAATCCAACCAATAACACATACCGTACAGTCCGGTCTCGTCGTTTGATATGTCGCATATCTCGCCTAGGGGTGGTAAACGTCAGACCCCAATAGCTCGATAAGTCGTTTCGATATGAGGTCTATAACAGTTCGAGAAATTACAGGTAACACTTACCAGTAAATCTCAGCAACCCTGGCCAGGGATTTCCGGTTATAGCCAATCGAACACAGCGCAACATCAACTCCCTATACCGAGAGAGACGAATCCCCTCCTATCGCTCATTGCCTCCATGTGATTCGGGACTGTACCCAAAAACAACCATTTTGCACACCCTCTTGGATGTGGTAAGGTGGAAATCAAAGCACAGTGGGAACCACACAAGACTCTATGACGATCTCGGGTCAACAGACTACTCTGTACCAGTGTCACCAGAGAACTGCCATCTGACGTAAGGTATAATACCATCTGGGAGTTCTCGGCGAGTCCGTCAAGTGTACCCAGTCTCCACTGAGCACCCGTATATCATCTCCGATGTCAAACACCAATGGATATGGGATCATCCATCGCCCATCTGTATGGGTCGAGAAGGTATACGCTAGTCTACTCTGGTATATCGATACCCCGTCTCGATACACCCACGACTAGGGACCTTGAAGGATGTACTTATGGACTACCATGTCCTTACTAGTATGATCCGCATCATAGTCCAGGTAGTCAAGTACACATCCTAAGGGCTTTACCAACATGTAATAGAGAGATAATCAGTGTACACGTTGAGGTAAAGATCAACCAGATAGCATACTATCATGTCGAGCAAGAAAGTCCTCCCTATATATGTCCAAGCATCCACTACAATATACATCCTATGTATAGTAATGGCCTCTAGGGCATACATATAACTAACAGTGATTGCTCCCGGTTGGGGATGTTTTGTTCATTATATCTCATTTTCTTTTATATCCTGTTTTTACCCGATTTTCGGGGTTACTTTTACAAAGGAAATGCTGGCAAAATTATTATAAGGATAATTTAACTTTTAAAAGAACCTCATTGATCTAATTAAGATCTTCTAAATGTTTTTAATTAAATGTTTTCAACACTCACTACTTTTTAAATGGTTTTGATTTCTGGGTTCGGCTTACTTAGTCGCGTTACGCCTGTAGACGTAGCGTGGTTAAGTGCCGGTCACGAGTCGAAATACTCGGGTCGTGACACCAGGAAACCCCTGTGTAGGACTCTAAAGACTCTTCAATACGCCGGCAGTAGGTGATGATCATATCAAACACCCACAAGCCGCAAGCGGTCTGCTAAACGTAACGGCCACCCGGGTATTCAGCGATCAGAAGATCAACGAGCAAGCCTGCTCACACTCCAGCGAATCCAATCAGTAACAATTACCGCACAGTCCGGTCTGTTCATCTGATATGTCGCATATCTCGCCTAGGGGTGGTAAACGTCAGACCCCAGCAGCTTGATAAGTCATGCCGATGTAAGGTCCATAATAAGCATGAAACTACTGATAACACTTACCAGTAAATCAGTGCAACTCTGGCCAGGGATTTCCAGTTATAGCCAGTCGAGCATAGCGCAACGTCAACCCCCAATACCGGGAGAGACGAATCCCCTCCTATCGCTCATTGCCTCCATATGAATCGGGACTGTACCTAAAAACCACCTGTTTGCACGACTCAGTAGAGCCGTGGTAGGGTGGAAATCAAAGCACAGTGGGAGACACACAAGACTCTATGACGATCTCGGGTCAACAGACTAATCTGTACCAGTGTCACCAGAGAGCTGCCATCTGACGTAAGGTATAATACCATCTGGGAGTTCTCGGCGAGTCCGTTCAGTGTACCCAGTCACCACTGAGCACCCGCATACCATCTCTGATGTCAAACACCAATGGATATGGGATCATCCATCGCCCATCACATGGGTCGAGAAGATATACGCTAGTCTACTCTGGAATATCGATGCCCCGTCTCGATATTCCCACGACTAGGAACATTGAAGGATGTACTCATTGACTACCCAGGCCCCACTAGTATGATCTACATCATAGTCCTGGAAGTCGAGTACACATCCTAAGGGCTTTATCAACATGTAACAGAGAGACAGAAAGTATACATGTTAAGATAAAAAGCAACCAGATAGCGTACTATCATGTCGAGCAAGAAAGTCCTACCTATATATGTCCCAGCATCCACTACAATATACATCTCATGTACAGTAATGGCCTCTAGGGCATACATATAACTAACACAAATGGGAGATTGTTAGTTGTATGTATGCCCTAGAGGCCATTATTGTACATGATTGTATATTATAGTGGATGCTTAGACATATATAGAGAGGACTTTCTTGCTCGACATGATAGTATGCTATCTGGTTGCTCTTTATCTTAACATGTAGACTAGTATTTGTTAGGAATATGTATGCCCTAAAGGCCGTTATTGTTGATATAGTGGATGCTTGGACATATATATAGAGGACTTTCTTGCTCAACATGATAGTATGCTATCGGGTTACCTTTATCTTAACATGTAGACTGGTATATATATTGTCTGTCTCTTACATGCTGATAAAGCCCTTAGGATAAGTACTTGACTACCAGGACTATGATGAGATCATACTAGTAGGGCCAGGGTGGTCCAAAAGTACATCCTTTAATCAGTTCCTAGTCGAGTGAATATCGAGACTAGGGCATCGATATTCCAGAGTAGACTAGTGTGTACGTTTCTTGTCCCTTAGAGGGCGATGGTTGATCCCACAACCATTGGTGTGTGACATCAAAGATTGTACACATGTGCTCATTGGAGAATGGGTACACCGAACAGGACTCGCCGAGAACTCCTATGTGGTAGTATACCTATCGTCAGATAGCAGTCCTCTGGTGACACTGGTACAGGTTAGTCTGTAGACCTGAGATCATCATAAAGTCTTGTGCGGCTCCCACTGTGCTTTGATTTCCTCCCTACCATGCTCAAAGGAGATGTGTAAACAGATGGATTTTGGGTACAGTCCCGAGTTGCATGGAGGCAATGAGCGATAGGAGGGGTTTCGTCTCTCCCGGTATTGGGGGTTGATGTTGCACTATGCTCGATTGGCTATAACTAGAAGTCCCTGGCCAAGGCTGCTGCTGAGATTTACTGATAAGTGTTATCAGTAGTTTCTCGAACCGTTATAGGCCAGACATCGGCATGACTTATCACGTTACTGGGGTCTGACGACATATCAGACGAAGAGACCGGACTGTACGGTAGTGTTACTGATAGGCTTCATGTAGACTATGGACAAGCTTGCTTGTTGATCTTCATATCGCTCAATACCCGGGTAGCCGTTACATCCAGCTAGTACCGCTGATAGCTTGTAGGTGACTGATGTGATCATCACCTACTGCTAGCGTATTGACGAGTCTTTAGAGTCCCACACAGAAGTTCCCTGGTTCAAGCGAAACGAAGTAGGACACATATGTGATATATGTGTGGGCCTGATTAAATACGTGTATGTGATACTGTATTGTAATCTGGCAGTTATCTGTTATCGGTCCGGTTATATATGATATAACCAGATTGTCGAATCAAGTGTTGATTTGATAATATGACATACAGATAAATGATATTAGTCGGTTATACGTGATATAACTGGATTATTAAATCAAGTGTTGATTTAATAATGTGATATACATTATATGTGATATAATTATATCTTAACTAATATCATTAGCTCACTAATTATTCTTCATAATATATATATATATATATATATATATATAATGAAGCATGGCATAAAATTCTATTTTGTGAAAATAGAAATGAGGTGGAAAATGATAGCATGGTTGCAAGCATGGGCTTTATTCATAGTTTATTCATCTTGACTCTCTATTCAAGCATGGTTGCAATTTTATATTGCAAAATTCAATGCTTAAATTAGTGGGGGTCAAGAGTTGCCATTCATTCTAAGCCCATTCTCAACACTTACCCTTTTTTCTTGAGTTGCTCCCATGGTTGCTCTCTAGCTTCTTCTTCTTCCTCAGTTGCTATAGTTCAAGCTTCAACCCTCATATGTGATGTGAACCATGAAGCTTGAACACAAACTTGTGAGCTTTTAACATCCTCTACTTCACCATCCCACACTTGACTAGCGATCAAGTGTAGCGTGTTTACTACGATAAAAAATTTAGTGTAGAGGTAGCTTGAGTTGGAGGGACTTCACGTGGATCATCTTCGGTACGAAGGTCATCGGAGGAAGTTCGTCCAAAGCCTCAAGTGGAGCCTAATGGAGTCGCGAGACTACTACACGGAGCATGTGAAGTGAAGGACTCGATCTACGAGGGTTTAACCTTCTTTTCACTTCTTCTAGTTTACTAGATATCAAAACCAAAACCCTAATATTCTAGCAATTATCTTCTATAGTCTAGCTTAGCACTAATAAAAATTAAAATTGGGCATGCTTGATGCCACAAGAACCTCATGGTGGTGCTAGGTCGACTTTCATGGTATCAGAGCCAAGCTAGAACATAAAGGTAGCTTGTAGCGACGTTAGAAATCCGCCATTTTTGTCGCGCAAAAACTGCTGATAAAAACAGTTTCAAAATGTTGTTTTGAATTGTTTGCACACCCTGCAGGCTAGAGCGTGCACACCCTGCGGACACCCCGAGGGGACCAGAGGCTGCACCCACACCATAAGACCACCACAAGCTGGCCTTGAGGGTGGGTGACCCGAGAGCACCCTAACTGGGTGCTCTCGGGTCTGCCTTCCCCTAGGGTCCACCTCGAGGTGGCCCCCAGGGGTGGGTACCCCCTGAGGCCCTCTATTCGATAGGTAATTTTTGGATCTTCGCCTCCACGAAGATTTGGGTGGGTTTCGAGTTCGTTTCGACTCTCGGATTGGCTTATAACGATCGGTTTTGGAACTTTAGCTCATTGGATTTTTCATGTCTTGGAAAAATTGGTTTAGTTTGCTAATTGCGTGCAGAATTCTAATGTCGCGGTTACTTTACAAGCTTTGTGATGTATGATACAATTATTAGAATCCAGATTAATTAGTTTTGTGAAAACCTAGTTAGTATATTGTAAACCTAGCCGTTTAGTCTCAATTGATCGATTGCCTCGAAGTTTTGATTCGGATCAAAACTCCGTCGCAATTGCGTATTGTACATGATCACTAAGTCAGGAATCTTATTGCTGACAACCAATTGAAATGAGTTTTCAATTTGAGACTAAAATGCAAGTTTTATAAGTTAGGCATGAAATCCGGAATATGAGATATTCCAGGTTTATGATGTCTAAGGATATTGCGGATTCTAATTATTGTAGTTTTCTATTTTCTTTTCTGCGACCGTAAGTGTAATATGTGGGGTATCCTAATCTCGTTGCTATATGTCAACAAATTTTAGGGATAAACATATTTGCTTATGTTGATGATATGTGATATCATGTGTTGTTGTTGATATGTTTTATTGGATCATCGTGAAAGAATAGCCGAGGGTTCTATGTGAGATGAGAGTTTTTATTTTCATTCATGTAAAATCTCTATGTAATATTCTTTTATTGGGGCACTTCCGGGTTGAGGATGATGTCACCATTGTTTTATATTATTTACTTTTCCGCATTAGGATACACCCAAGGCGGGGAGCACAAGTAACCGGGTTCTAGAGTCTAGTGGGAGACCATCTCAAGGAGTTGAGACCGGGTCTCCTAACTCTAGAATTGGAAGGGTTACTTTCCTCTCTCGTAGGAGTCTAGGGATGTGGGTTTGTCTATTCATCATGACCGTGGAATCCGTGTTTTACATTACTGGCTAAATTTAAAACACGGACATCCTGGTATATCCAATATTTCATATATTGCTTCTGCTGCTTTATTCTGTGATGTTGATCATATAATTGCGCGAGACGAATGTTCTATTATATATATGATATATAATAAACGTTGCTTATGTTTTGCACCCGTGCTAGTCCAGCCTCCACTCCGCCGGTAGTTAAGTAACCTAACGGTGCATGACGGAGCCCAGTGGCGAATGCGGATGGCATAAGCGTACGTTCTATTTTCGTTTCACTTTTCTGTAATGTTTAGGAAATATTAAATGATGGGACTTCATTAATGAGATTAATGAAAAGAAAGAAACCTAAAGATGTTGTATAATCAAATTTTTAAAAAGGGTAGCTCTAGTTTTTGCTTTCCATAGTGGTATTCCTTGATGAATATCCAGCACCTCATTCGATGAGGAAGGAGCCGAGATCCCTTCACCGGGAGTGACCTCTTTAGCGAAACTAGCAAATGCTACAACTCACTCCGTTTTGTTTTTGACAGCTTCTCTAGTTCCTGCTTTGCATAGTGGTATTCCTGAATATCATGCACCTCATTCGATGAGGAAAGAGCCGGGATCCCTTCACCGGGAGTGATCTCTTTAGCGAAACTAGCAAAAGCCTCTAAAACACACATTTTCAAAATCATTAGATTCTACGATGATATCAAGTTCATTACGCTCATGGTTTTCTTAAAAACCCGCGTAGCCCTCCATCATTTCAGATAAGTACTATTTAGTATTTGTGTTGCGTTTGTTGGCCTTTGTTAAGGCGTAGTGTGCGGTAGCTGATTAGTGCTTATCTGCAACCATATGATGCGATTGGATTAGGGTAGTCGTACGACCTTGTTGGCCTTTGTCAAGGGTCGTGCGGGCGTGTTTAATTCAATCAGGAAATGACGGGTTGAACTTGACTAGCGCCCTATGGTTTGTTGGCCTTTGTCAAGGTCATAGGACGTTAAGGGTAAAAACATTATTGGGAATTTCAAGTGTTGAAATTTGCAATGAGATTGCATACCTTCTCTATGATAGTTAGATCCCGATATCCACTGTGAGTAAAAGTTACTCCTGGGAGAATTTTTAACTTTACAATTAGCTAATCAAGTAGGTGTCTAGAAAGGTTTCAACGGGGTTATGCCTCCAGGAAAACGGGGTTTATTTTAATTATGTCCGTACGAAAGCACAGGGAACCTCCCTCAGAGTACCGATACCTACCTGGTCGAACGATTGGCGAACCTGTCGGGTGTAATTAATCCCGGCTAATCTTACCATTTAGGGTTTGAAGGAAGATTTGATAAAAACAGTGGGAGCCATCTTGATTAGATAAAATAACCAATCTAATCTTGCAAATAGTGCACGCAAAGTGATTACCTTTCTCTCTCTCCTGGTAGCGACTAATGAAAATCCTTAATTAAGATAATAATATGGATGTATTGACCGAACCTACTTATTATACTGGGCTAGGTTCTGCTCTACCTTATGATTGTCATAAGTCTGATTAAGGAATAGAGGAATATACAGATTCCCACGCCACCCAAATGAAGAATAAGCATGTTGAGGCATTGTCTTCGGGTGTGTTCGTAACCAAGAATTGTTTCTCAGTTACCTCTATATCCTGGGTATTGGATACCGGATCAGGATCCCACACATGTAATTTGTTACATGGGCTATAGACAGGTGGAGAACTGGGAAAGGGTGATATGTCTCTAGTAGTAGAGAATGGTGCAACTGTTGCAGCCAAAGCAGTTGGCAGATATCACCCGGTGTTACCAACTAGTAATACATTGATTCTTAGCGACTGTTATTTCGTACCAATAAATGTTGTGAATATTTTCCTAAATCAAGTGTTGATTGGGTAAGGTATGTTGTATAACAGTGTACACGTTCTGAATCAAACCACAGTACCAAACGTACAGAACACACACAATAGGTACAATTCAGAAATGAATGAATTTTTCTTTTGCCATTGTAGACTTGGTTATATCGATGAAACAAGACTGGCTGAAGTTCCATAAGGATGCATATTTGAATCCGTTCGAATTTACATCTTATGAAACTTGTTGGATATATGTATGCCCTAGAGGCCATTATATGTATAGTAGATGCTTGGACATATATATATGTATATAGATGACTTTATTTCTCGACATAATAGTATGCTATCTGGTTTACTTTATCTTGACATATTCATTTGATCATGCATTTTATTCATTTGGTACATGTTGATAAAGCCCATAGGATATTTGCTTGACTACTGCGACTATGATGTAGATCATACTAGTGGGACACCTGTAGTTTATAAGCATACCCTTTAACTGTTCCTAGTCGTGGGTGTATCGAGACGGGGCATCGATATTTCAGAGTAGACTAGCGTATACCATTCTTGTCCCATATGATGGGCGATGGATGATCCTATATCCATCTGGTGTGGTGACACCAAAGATTGTATGCGGGTGCTCAGTGGAGACTGGGCACACTGAACGGATTCGCCGAGAACTCCTATGTGGTATTATATCTATCGTCGGATAATAGTTCTCAGGTGACACTAGTACAGGTTAGTCTGTAGACCCGAGATCGTCATAGATTCTTGTGTGTTCTCCCACTGTACCTTGATCTTCACCCTACCACGGCTCTACTGAGTCGTGCAATCAGGTGGTCTTTGGGTACAATCCCGAGGCACATGGAGGCAATGAGCGATAGGAGGGGTTTCGTCTCTCCCGGTATTGGGAGTTGATGTTGTGCTATGCTCGATTGGCTATAACAGGAAGTCCTTGACCAGGGCTGCTGATATTTACTGATAAGTGTTATCAGTAGTTTCTCGATCTGTTATGACCCATACATCGGCATGACTTATTGAGTTATTGGGGTCAACGATGCCATCCCCAGACTTGATATGCAACATATCTGACGAAGAGACCGGACTGTACGGTAAGTATTGCCGGTTGGCTCGACGGGAGTTTTGACAGCTTCGCTGGTTTTCTTCTGATCGCTCAATACCCGGGTGGCCGTTACGTTTAGCTGACCTCTTGCGGCTTGTGGGTGTTTGATATGATCATCACCTGTTGCCGGCGTATTGACGAGTCTTAGAGTCCCACAATGAAGTTTTCTGGCTCAGGAGAAAAGATGTGGTGTGCATATGAGATATGCGTGGGGACCCGATTAAATGTCCGTATGTGATACCGTATATTTAATCAAGCGTTTTCTATTGGTCGGGTCGTATGTGATATGACCGGTTATTGATTTAACATTTGACTTTTAGGTTAATTCTTTATTAAACCCTTTTCTTTATTGATGTATGCATGCATGTATACACATGATGATGTGCATGGACACGTACATACATACATTGTATCATGGTTGTTGATACAATGGATGGTGGCAATGCAAGGGTCACATGGCTGTAAATATGTATATATTTATTTATATTGAGTTAAAGAAGAGATAATTCACTCATGGTTGATGTTTATCATCTTTGACCATTCTTGACCTAACTCTTAACCATGAGTTAATTTTCTTTTGGCTTTTAAACTCAATGATAAATATCTAGATATTTACTAACCATGGTTGAAGTGAGAAGGATTTAATATAGATTATTCATTCTAATCTCATTATTCATCACCACAGATTTTGAGCTCAAGCTTTACCATTATCTTCTTCTTCCTCTCTCTCTTGAGATTTTCTTTGAGTGAGGTAGTAAAAAAAGAAAGGGTTTTGATTAGAGAATACAAACCACCTCATCATTCTACACACATCTAGCTCATTTGTGTAGGGTGTTTGCTATATTTCTTTCACAAATCAAGTAAAGCAAGGAGCTTTGGGCAAAGGGACTTCAGGTGGATCATCGTGAACGAGGAAGGACTCTAGCGATCCGTTCCAAACTCTCAAAGGTCCAAGGAGTCACTAAGGGAGGTCTACAAAGGTTGTAATCTCTACACTTAGTGATAGAACTTTATTTGTATATGATACTTTGCTTGTTACCCTAAATATTCTAGTTAATGATTCATGGTTAGTTTACTTAGCACCTCTAAAATTTTAAAGTGGCATGTGTGATGCTTACATACTTTATAGTAGGTGCTAGGGAAACCCAACAGTGGTATCAGAGCCAAACTAGAATTTTAGACACGGTGTTAAAACAATTACGAAAACGAAATCGACTCTGAAAATACGATATTATGAAACCCTAATTTGCTCTCTGGAAATTTTTTGAAAAGTCGTTGAAAAATTATTTAAACAGCTGCAGAAGCTTGCATGTGATGTAACTATAACACAGTGTGAAGACAGACCCCTCTGCTCGGATTTTGGCCGAGCCCCTTCCCCCGGATCCGGCGATACCGGCCCTTTGTGCTCCTCTACACTTCGTTTTCACACTGTGCTCTTATCTGTATATTTTGGGGTTTCAGGTATTGTTTGTTTAGCCCAAATATTCATGTGATGATTATTTTGATTAGGGGCAAATTCGTAGTGTTTCGTAGTCGTATATTTTAACACTGTAAAGGTAACCTTGATAATGTTTAACTGTTCGAACGAACTTCGAACCCCACATCTTGACCCCCGCAGAAATTTTCAAGTGTTGTAATTTTCCTAAGTTGATTATATTCAATAGTCGTGCAAGTATCCCTATGGCCCCTCTAGAAGAATATAATAACCTTAACTTGATTCTATGCCCACGGAACCGCGAACGAACCTTAGGGTTTGCCATAGTTCCGTGGTGCCATAGGTGAGGCATTGGTTAACCCCTTCTACGGCTGGTCCATAGACACTGTGGCACATTTTTGAGTATTTTAACTTTGCTCAAGTATTAAGCGTTCGGGGTAATTTGTGGATGCATGTTGATTCGATCGAAACGTTAAATATCGTCTTGATGAATGTGATAATTGCAATTGTTGTTTTTCACTTTCTTTTCTGCGACCGTATGTTTAGTATGTGGTGTATCTTCCGTTTTGTTGTTATACATCAACGACAATCGGGGTACGCATACTTGCTTACGTTGATGATATGAGATATTATATGTTGCTGAGATATGATGTGCAGGATTGTCGTGATCGAATAGCCGGGGGTTTTATATGAGATGAGAGTCTTTATTTTCATTCATGTAAATATCAATTGTATGTAATATTCTTTTATTTGGGGCACTTCCGGGTTGAGGATGATGTCACCATTATTGTATATTATTTACTTTTCCGCACTAGGATAGACCCAAGGAGGAGAGCATAAGTGACCGGGTTCTAGGGTTCAGTGGGAGGCCATCTCGAGGAGTCGAGACCGGGTCTCCTAAACTCTAGAATTGGCAGGGTCACTTGCCTCTCTCATAGGGGTCTAGGGGTGTGGGCTTGGCTATTCATCGCGACCGTGGAATCCATATTTTCTATTGTTGGCTAAATACAAAATACGGACCTCCTAGATATCCTATTTTCATATGTGCTTTTGCTGTTGATATTCTGTAATGTGATTACTTAGTATCTGAGATGAATGGATTATTATTATATATATGATATATAATAAACGTTGCTTATATTTTACACCCGCGCTAGTCCCGCCCCGCTATGCCGTTAGTTAAGTAAACTAACAGTGAATAACGGGACACTGTGGCGAATGCGGATGGTATAAGTGTACGTTCTATTTTCGTTTCTTTTCTGTGATGGCTTAGGAACTTAAATGATGGGACTACATTAATAAGAATAATGTAAAGAAAATGAAACCTAAAGATGTTGTAGAATCGGATTTGAAACACACTCGGCTTTTTATAAAAAAGCAAGTTTTCAAAGTGCGGAGCTTAAGCCACTCCTTTTAAAACCATTGGATTCTACAACAATATCAAGTTCAAAGTGTTAAAGATTTTCTTAAAAACTTTCCGCAGCCCTCCTTCATTTTAGGAAGTAGAGTACTTAGTATTCGTGCTGCGTATTTTGACTATGGTTAAGGCGCAGTGTACGGTAGCTAAGTATTGTCTTCCTACACCGCATATGATGCAGATTAGTTAGGACATTCAAATGATTATGTTGACTATAGTTAAGGGTCATATGGGTGGGTCTAGTTAATCACGAAATGACGGGAAGAACTTGACTAGTACTTATGATATGTTGACCATAGTTAAGATCATAAGTACTAGGGGTAAAAACTATATCGGGAGTTTCAAGAGTTGAAATTTGCAATAAGATTGCATACCATCTATATGATAGTTGGATCCCGATCCCACTGTGAGTAAGAGTTACTCCCAGGAGATTTTTGCACTTTACAATTAGCTAATCCAGTAGGTGTCTAGAAAGGTGTCTACGGGGTTTGACCTCTGGGAAAACGAGGTTTATTTTAATTAGGTCCGTATAAAAGCACGGGGAACCTCCCTCAAAATACCGACACTGGCCTGGCTGACCGGTTAGTGAAACTGTAGAATGTAATTAATCCTGGCTAGTTTTCTTTTCAGGTTTTGAAAGAAAATTTGATAAAAGTAGTGGGAGATATCGATTAGATAAGATAATAACCAATCTAATTCTTTGCAAGAGCATTTCGCTGAGTGTATTCTTTTCTCTCTCCTAAATGGCAGATACCAATGACGGAACTTAAGTTTCTTTTAGAGAAAAATAAACTGACAGGACCTAATTATAAAGAATGGTTGAGGAACTTGAACATTGCACTCACATATGATAAAGTATCATATGTCCTCACTACCAAAGCCCCACCCGTCCCAGGACCTGAATCATCTGTTTCGGATAGGGAGATCCAAAAAACATGGGATATTGACTGTGACACGGCCAAGTGCTTTGCGCTTGCTTCTATGGACATTATTCATTAGAAGCAGCACGAGAATATGGATGCGCAATCCATCTTTCTTCATACAAAGGAGTTGTATGCGGAGCAATCTCGGACATTACGATACGAGACATCTAAAAAGTTGTTTAAGATGCGTATGGCCCCTGGAACATCAGTAAGAGAACATGTTCTGAAGATGATTGGTCTTATAGAAGAACTTGAGGAACTGGGATAGACTATGGATAATGAGCAATATATGGATATTGTTCTAAAGTCTCTCCCCCATGCCTTTCCTCCGTTCATAGTGAATTTCAATATAAACGATTTGGAGAAATCATTGCCTGAACTTCTCAATATGTTGAGAAGTGCAGAGAGCACGCTTAAGACAACAAAAACTCCCGCTCTGTTATGTGGGCCATCTTCCTCTTCCGTCCCAAAAACCAAGGCCAAGGGAAAGAAGAAGAAGAAACCCACCAAACTGAAAGGTGGAGTTCAAAATGCAAAGGGGAAAGAAAAATCTGGGGCAGCGGGAAGTGGAAAAGGAGAATGTTTTTACTGCCACAAGTCGGGACATTGGAAACGCAACTGTGCTCTGTATCTTGCTGATCTCAAGAAGAAGAAGCATGCTGATGCTTCCGCTTCAGGTGTGTTTGTAACTGAAAACTGATTTTTTATAAACTCTGCATCTTAGGTATTAGATACCGGTTCTGGTTCTCATATCTGCAATTGTATCCAGGGATTGAGAAACAGTAGAGTTTTTAAGACTGGTAACCATACTCTGCGGGTTGGAAATGGTTCCAATGTACATGCTGTATCCATAGGAGAGTATCATCTGGGGTTGCCTTCGGGTTGCATTTTGGTTTTGAACCCGTGTTATTATGTACCTAGTATGCTATATAATATAATATCCGTTTCTTTGTTGGACAATGGAGGATATCATTTTGTGTTGCAGAATAATGTTATGAACATTAACTTGAATTAACAGTTGATTAGGTATGGTACACTAAATAACAGTATTTACGTCCTGAAACAACACACAGTTTTCAGTATACAACATACTAATAAAAGAAAGTTTTTAGATATAAATGAAGCTTTTCTTTGGCATTGTAGACTTGGTCATATTAATGAAACAAGACTAAACAAGTTACATAAAGATGGATATCTGAATCCTTTTGAATATAAATCTTATGCGGTTTGCCAGTCTTGTATCAAAGGTAAAATGACCAAAACTCCGTTTACTAGATACAGAGAAAGAGCTGTGGAACTCTTAAGCCTCATATATAGTGATGTATGCGGACCAATGTCTACACATGCTAGAGGCGGTTTTTATACTTCATTACTTTTATTGATGATTTCTCAAGATTCAGACACGTGTTTTTGTTAAAGCATAAATCCAAAGCTTTCGAGAAATTTAAGGAGTATAAACTTGAAGTGGAAAAACAAACAGGCTTGAGTATCAAGAAACTTCGATCAGATCGAGGTGGAGAGTATTTGAGTACAGAGTTTTCAGACTTCTTAAAAGATAATGTGATTCTCTCTCAGCTCACTCCTCCTTACACACCACAGCACAATGGTGTGCCAGAACAGAGGAATCGTACCCTATTAAATATGGTACAGTCCATGATGTGTGATGCTGAGTTACTGCTTTCCTTTTGGGGACATGCATTGGAGACAGCAATGTATCTGTTAAACAGTGTTCCAACCAAGACTGTGTCTACCACTCCATATGAGACATGGTATGGAAAGAGACCATCTCTTAAAAGAGTTAGGATATGAGGTTGTCCGGCTTTTGTCAAAAAGCAGAATCCGGATAAACTCGAGACACGATCGGTCATGTGTAAATTTGTGGGATATCCAAAGCATTCGTATGGATATATATTCTACCACAAGGAGGAACAAAAGGTGTTTGTTTCTCAATATGCCATATTTTTAGAAAATGAGATTTTTTTAAAAGGTGATGATGGCAATACGGTAGAACTAGAAGAGATTCTAGAGACACAAATTACTTAGAACGAATTGGTTGACACTGATGTTGCAGTAGAACTTCAAGAAACTTAGCTGCTTCAGAGATCTAGTAGAACTTCTCGCCCACCAGAGAGATACTATGGGTTTCTCATTGATGGTGATAGAGAGGATTGCATCATGGATGATGATGAACCTACTAATTTTCAGCATGCTATCACGGGTGGTGACTCAGTGAAGTGGCTGGAAGCCATGGGATCCGAAATGGAGTCTATGTATACCAACAAAGTATGGACTTTAGACGTTGCACCTCCTTGGATAAAACCTGTAGGGTGCAAATGGATATTTAAGAGAATGATTGGTATAGATGGACATGTAGAGACCTTTAAAGCAAGTCTTGTAGCGAAAGGTTTTCGTCAAAGACCAGGATTGGACTATGATGAAACTTTCTCTCTAGTAGCAATGCTTAAATCCATTCGGATCCTACTTGATATAGCTGCTCACTACGACTATGAAATCTGGCAGATGGACATTAAAACTGCATTTCTAAATGGTGATTTAGAAGAATGCGTTTTTAAGGATCAGCCAGAGGGCTTCATTGACAGTGGGAGCAACAGGAAAGCATGTAGGTTGCTTAAATCCATTTATGGATTAAAGCAGGCCCCGCGGAGCTGGAACATCTGTTTTGATGACAAAATCAAAGAGTTTGATTTTGTCAAAAATATAGATGAACCATGCATTTATAAGAAGATTGTAGGGAGTACTGTCACATTCCTCGTATTGTGCATTGATGACATTCTCTTGATAGGAAATGATTTTCATATGCTATAATCGGTCAAACTATTCTTATCACAAAGGTTCTCCATGAAGGACCTGGGTGATGCCTCATGCATTTTGGGCATTAGGATCTATAGAGATAGATCCAATAGGTTATTGGGATTTTCCCAATCAATGTACATAGACACCAACCTAAAAAGGTTTAGTATGGAAGATTCTAAGCGTGGTGCCTTGCCCGCTTGTCATAGAATCACTCTCTCCAAGGACTTCTGCCCGAAGAATGATGAAGAGAGAGCTCGCATGAGCATTATACCCTACGCTTCAGCCGTAGGATCTAACATGTATGCGATGTTATGTACTCGCCCTGATGTAGCTTATGCACTAGCTGTAGTAATCAAGTATCAATCCAACCCAGGGGAGAAACATTGGATAGCAGTGAAGAACATTCTTAAGTACTTACGAAGGACTAAAGAATTGTTCTTGGTGTATGGTAATGGGGATCTCCAAATGGAGGCCTTTACCGATTCTAGCTTCCAAAGTGATAAGGATGACAGCAAATCTATCTCAGGGTATGTATTTACCTTCAATGGAGGGGCGGTTAGTTGGAAGAGCTCCAAACAGGATACCGTTGCAGACTCTACGATGGAAGCTGAGTATATTGCTGCAAATGATGCTGCCAAGGAAGCCGTCTGGATGAGGAAGTTCATCGCGGAACTAGGGGTAGTTCCATCCATTGTTGATCCAATACCATTGTATTGTGATAATAATAGGGCTATGGCATTAGCCAAAGAACCGATGTCCGATCAGAAGTCCAGACATATCCTGAGGCGATATTATTTGATTCGGGAGATAGTAGATCGCCAAGAGATCGAGATTCAGAGAGTAGATACAAAGAATAACACTGCGGATCCACTCACCAAGGCCCTTCCACAGCCGCAGCATGAGCGACTTTTTGAGATGTTGGGTATGAGATACGCCAATAATTGGCCTTGGTGCAAGTAGGAGATTGTTGTATATATGTATGCCCTAGAGGCCATTATATGTATAGTGGATGCTTGGACATGTATATATGTATATAGATGACTTTCTTGCTCGACATGATAGTATGCTATCTGGTTTATCTTATCTTGACTTGTTCATTTGATCATGCATCTTATTCATTTGGTACATGTTGATAAATCCCATAGGATATTTGCTTGACTACTGCGACTATGATGCAGATCATACTGGTGGGACACATATAGTTTATAAGCATATCCTTTAACTGTTCCTAGTCGTGGGTGTATCGAGACGGGGCATCGATATTCCAGAGTAGACTAGCGTATACCATTCTTGTCCTATATGATGGGCGATGGATGATCCCATATCCATCAGGTGTGGTGACACCAAATATTGTATGCGGGTGCTCAGTGGAGACTGGTTACACTGAACGGACTCGTCGAGAACTCTTATATGGTATTATATCTATCGTCGGATAGCAGTTCTCAGGTGACACTGGTATAGGTTGTTAGGATTCCTTAGCACCTAGCCAAGGGTTTGCAAGCATCACACATGTCACAACAAAAATTCAAGGGGGTGCTAAGCAATCAAACAAAGAATCATGCTAGAAAACTAGGGTAACCAAACATGTAATCTATCATCACAAAGAGAAGTGAACAAAAATACAACCTTTGTAGATCCGGTCCTTCACTACTAAAGCTCCGTGTTGACGTCCTTTCCATGCGATCATCGAACTCCCGGAATCTAGTATGGAATTCCTCGGAGAAATGAACAAGATTTCTCGTAGTCTTCGAGGCCGAAGATGATCTACGTCGAGGAGACTCAAACTCAAACTACCACTTCACTAGATCAAGAACTTTGTGAAGAGAACACCCTAAACTAAATGGCAAGTAGTAGAGGATGACGAAATAGGAAGTGGGTTCACTTTAGATTTTGATTTCTCACTTTGTTTCTTCACTTAGAAAAATCTAGAAAGCTTTTTTCGTTTGGATGAAGAAGAAGAAGATGAATAGAAACTCAAGTGAAGAGAATTATGATCAATTATGCAACCATGGGTGAGTTAGTATCATCCACTAACCTTTGTAGAGACTAAACCATGGTTTAAGCTAATAGTTTGGTTAAAAAATATCTTAAGTAAAACAAAGTGTGTGGACTTTGTCAAAAATGCTTCAAGCTTCATGAAGCTTTAAGTCAAGACAAAGAAAGCCACCATTTTGAATTACAAAATAAATATAAACCCTAACCATTATCTTAAATATGGTGTAAGTTATACACACACCCAAGTTTGCATGTATCATCAAGAATGATACAATCATGTACAAAAACATATATCACATATACATTATGCGCACATCAAGTGAGAAAAGAAATCTTAAGTGAACCAATACTAGTTAATGTAAAGTAATATATCAAATATATAATTATACATTAAATCATTAAATCAACACTTGATTTAATGATCCGGTCATATCGCCTATAACCGATTAATATCTAGTGTATCAATATATCGAATCAACACTTGATTCGGTAACCCGGCTATATCGCATATAACTGACCGATGATACAAATCGCGAGAATAGAACATAGTATCACATACTGGTATTATTCTTGGTCCCGTACATATCACATACATGCTCCTATTTCGTTTCTCCTGAGCCAGGAAACCTCTGTGTAGGACTCTAAAGACTCGTCAATACGCCGGCAATAGGTGGTAATCATATCAGTCACCCACAAGACGCAAGCGGTCTGCTAAACGTAACGGACACCTGGGTATTGAGCGATCAGAATATCAACGAGCAAGAATGCTCACACTCCTGCGAATCCAATCAGTAACACTTACCGTACAGTCCGGTCTCTTCGTCTGATATGTCGCATATCTCGCCTAGGGGTGGTAGACGTCAGACCCCAGTAGCTTAATAAGTCATGCCGATGTAAGGTCCATAACGAGCGTGAAACTACTGATAACACTTACCAGTAAATCACATCAATCTTGGCCAGGGATTTCCAGTTATGGCCAGTCGAGTATAGCGCAACATCAACCCCCAATACTGGGAGAGACAAATCCCCTCAATCGCTCATTGCCTCCATGTGACTCGGGACTGTACCCAAAAACCACCTATTTGCATGCCTCAATAGAGCCGTGGTAGTGTGGAAATCAAAGCACAGTGGGAGACACACAAGACTCTATGACGATCTCGGGTCAACAGACTAATCTGTACTAGTGTCACCAGAGAACTGCCATCTGACGTAAGGTATAATACCATCTGGGAGTTCTCGGCGAGTCCGTTCAGTGTACCCAGTCTCCACTGAGCACCCGTATACCATCTCTGATGTCAAACACCAATGGATATAGGATCATCCATCGCCCATCACATGGGTCGAGAAGACATACGTTAGTCTACTCTGGAATATCGATGCCCCGTCTCGATATTCCCATGACTAGGAACATTGAAGGATATACTCATGGACTACCCAGGCCCCACTATTATGATCTGCATCATAATCCTGGAAGTCGAGTACACATCCTATCGGCTTTATCAACATGTAAAAGAGAGACAATAAGTGTACATGTTAAGATAAAGAGCAACCAGATAGCGTACTATCATGTCGAGCAAGAAAGTCCTCCTTATATATGTCCCAGCATCCACTATAATATACATCTCATGTATAATAATGGCCTCTAGGGCATACATACAAATAACTGTTAGTGTTTATGCCCTAGAGTCCATTACTGTATCATAGTAGTTTGTATATTACTTAATGGAAGCTTGGAATATTCACAGTTGTATTGACAGTCTTGCTAAAAATAGTAGTATGCTACTTGGTTTGTGTATATTTTAATATGTGTATATGTTTTTTTTAACGTATCACTTATACATATTGGTATAGCCCTTAGGATCTTTGCTTGATTACCAGCGTTGTGATGGCAGTAACACTAGTGGGGGCTGGGTAGTCTATAAGCAACATCCTATACAGGTCCCTAGTCATAGGATTATCGAGACAGGGCATCGATACTCCGGAGTAGACTGGTGTATACGCTTCTCATCCCAGCATAGGGAGAAGGTCTGTTCCACAGCCATCAGTACGTCGTACTGGAGATAGTATGCAGGTGCTCGTTAGGTTATGGGTACACCGGACAGGACTCGCCGAGAACTGCAGGTTGGTTTTATACCCATCGTCAGATAGCAGTTCACAGGTGACATGAGTACAGCTTAGTCCGTCGACTTGACACTGCTACTTCGCCTCGGGTGTGTTCCCACTGTACTTAGATTACTACCCTAAAAGGAGTCATGCAAACAGGTAGTAGTTGGGTGCAATCCCGAAGCACTTGGAGGCAGTGGCAGTTAGACAGGATTCTTCTCTCCCGGTATTGGGGGTTGATATCACGCTGTGTATGGAGAGCCATTACGCAATGTCCCTGGCCAGGGCAAACGAGATTTACTGGTAGCTTCCAGTAGCTTCTCAAGGTGTAATAGGCTTCACTCCGACACGACTTATACCGCTATTAGGGGTCTGACGTTTACCGTCCCCTAGGCTCAATATGCGAAAGTCCTAGACGAATAGACCGGACTGTACGGAGATTGTCACATCAGGCTCAGTTGGAGTTCGGATGGGTTTCCTCATCGTCCTTCTTATCGACATCTACCTGGGGACCATTATGTACAACTAGTACTACTTACAGCATGTGGTTATGTAAGTCGATGTGCAACACCCCACGACTTGTGGGGAGGCGGAAATATGAAAAACGATCTTGTTCTTTGCTTAAACATCGACTAACCGCATGAATCGAAGCTAAACAATAACTAACAACAATCATAGAAGTTCTAAACTACTATGTGAAATGATTATACCTCAAGAACCGTGTCCTTCGGGTCTTCATCGCTGTCCTCCACACCTCGTAGGCTCCTTGGAACATCGGCAACTTCACGGCCTCCTCAAATCAAAGACGATCCACCCGAAAGCTCCTACGCCAAGCTTAATCTCAAACTTGAGATAACTAGGTTGCTTAAAGTGCTAATCTAAGCTACCTAGAGGATATAGAGTGAGGTTATGGATGTTTTAGTCTATCTAACCCTTGATCTCAACACATGAGAGGTTAGGGTTAGGATTTCAAGAGAGAGTGAGCTTGAGGAGAAAGAAGGTGAGAATGATAATGAAAAGAATAATGAACTCATATGAATATATCAACCATAACAATAAATCAAATAAATAATATAAATGATTTATTATCATGGTTAGATTCATTCATCTAGTGTGATTCATCATATGACTCACTAACTCATTAATGAATCATTTAATACAAAGCATGAATCACACAAATGAGTCATTAAGCAATTAATGCTCATGCCACCTTAACCCCTTAGTCACCACTCTTCTAGAACCTTCCCGACAAATTATGAGAACGCCCCTCCAATCCGTGAAAACACGGAAAAAATTTAGACTGTATAAATCCAAAAACCTGATACTAGAATCTGGCTTAAACCAAAGCCGGCTAGTAAAAACTGTCCGAAAAGTCGTATGTGGGTAAACACACGTACGCATCCGAACCCTTGTCGTAAAACCATACGACCTCTATATCGTTTCGCCTGGAGCAGGGAAACTCTCTGTGTGGGACTCTAAAGACTTGACACTACGCTGGCAGTTGGTTTAACCACAGACCGCAAGCGGCACTAGCTGTACGTAACGGTCCCCAGGTAGATGTCGATAAGAAGGCCGATGAGGAAAACCATCCGAACCCCTACTGAGCCTGATGTGACAATCTCCGTACAGTCCGGTCTGTTCGTCTAAGAATATCGCATATCAAGCCTAGGAGGCGGCAAGCGTCAGTCCCCTAATAGCTGTATAAGTTGTGTCGGAGCGAAGCCCATTACGCCGTGAGAAGCTACTGGAACCTACCAGTATATCTCGCTTGCCCTGGCCAGGGACTTTGCGTAATGGCTCTCTGACAAAGTGTGATATCAACTCCCAATACCGGGAGAGACGAATCCTATCTAACCGCCACTGCCTCCAAATGCTCGGGACTGCACCCAACCGCTACCTGTTTGCACGACTCCTTTGAGCCGTGGTAGGGTAGCAATCTAAGAACAGTGGGACACACTCGAGGCGAAGCAGCAGTGTCAAGTCTGCGGACTATGCTGTACTCATGTCATCTGGGAACTGATAACTGACGATGGGTATAATACCAACCAATCAGTTCCCCTGCGAGTCTTGTCCAGTGTACCCGTAACCTAACGAGCACCTGCATACTATCTCCAGTACGACGTACTGATGGCTGTGGGACATGAGAAGCGTACACACTTAGTCTACTCCGGAGTATCGATGCCCTATCTCGATAATCAAACAACCAGGGACCTGTATAGGATGTTGCTTACAGACTACTCAGCCCCACTAGTGTGACTGCCATCACGACGCTGGTAATCAAGCAAAGATCCTATGGGCTCTACGAATATGTATAAGTGATACGTTACAAGAAACATATGCACATATTAAAGTAGACTCAAACCAAGTAGCATACTACCATGTTTAGCAAGACTGTTATATACAACTGTGAATATCCCAAGCTTCCATTAAGTAATATACATGCTAGTATGATACAATAATAGCCCCTAGGGCATATACACTAACAATCTCCCACTTGCACTAGGGCCATGAGCTGGCATATCGTAGACCTATTATCTCGAATAGCCTCTCGAACTGCGTCTGAGGAAGTGATCGCACGCTAAAAGCGTGTCGGATGTTCAAAGTTCTAAAGTTTACCGCGATCAGGACGGTGTCGCTATGCAGCTAGCCGGTTGAGCACGGGTCGATCCACAGGGAGATGGTTGTATGTCCTTTCTTCTTTTAGACGAGTCAATAAAGAATTTGTATGAGTTTGTTCAATCTAACATATGTGTATTATTTGCAAGTATAAAGTTGTTAAGAAAAAGATACGAAATTATAAGCTAAAGAAATCCGCACTCAAAACCTTTGAGCCGAGTCTTGACCAATTGAAGCTAGAGCAATTGGCAACAACGTGGATTAGGGGATTTAAGCACGGTATTCGTGGAATCCGGCTTATTTACCCCTTGTCCTTCCGTTCTTGTCTCTTGCTTTCGCCTCTGGCCAAACCGAACGCAACCGGTCACGGTTAGGAATCACCGTTACCTTGTTAGGGTAGGGTGCCTAACGGAGCGCTTGCGTATCGTTTGGACGGAGTTCAATGGAAAATCACGGGAAAAGGAAATGAGCAAGAAAGTATTAACTTACAATATCGTATTGATTCTTAACAACAACAATAATTACAACCGTTCACAAAAAGAACCAAAAAGAGCAAAAGAAAAGAACAAAGAAAAGAAAAGATTACAAGTAAGTAAGTGCATGAATTTAAATTGCAAATAAGTAAAGCAAGATAATAAAAAGCAAGTAATAAATAAGCAATAAAAAGAAATAGAAACTAGAAATCAAGACGAGCATGGGATCAATAGCCAACCCTTAAACTTGCAAGCTCAATCAAGAGGTTACAAGATCAAGAGAAGGGTAGAGAACGCATGTGAAATGAAGTGCTAATTCCATAAGAAAATATGACCCTTGAGATCAATAACTAACCTTTAACCTTTCAAGCTCAATGAAGAGGTTGAAAGATCAAGAGGAAGCAAAAATCTCAAGGGGAAGTTAAACTAACAAGAAAGATACAAAAACCCCAATCTTCATTAACATCCACTCAATGCTCTCACTACATTTCCATGGAGGAAGAATGAAGAAGAAGAAGAAGAAGAAGAAAACTACACTAAAACCTACAAAAGAGGCACAAAGAATGAACACCTAAAGCTTGGCAAGTTCTGGGATATTTATAGGAGGTGAACTGAAAACCTAGGGAAACAATCTGGCATAATATGAAGTCCCCAAACTGCCCCTGAAAAACGTCAGAGAGAGGAGCTTATATGGCCGCGGAACCGCGGCCTAGACCCCCTATTGGCCCCGGTTTCGCGGCCCTTTAATGGACTTGGGTCATGGGGTTTTGTGGGTTTCCCTGGTTTGTAGTCCTCTTCAGTGTGGTATAGTACTTTTCTTAGAAACTCTTCACAATTATTCCAGAATTTTAGTAGAACAAAAGGTGATGTGATGTGGATCTTTTGCCATGATTTCCTCGAGCTCCACGTAGATTTCTTGGATCTTGTGTTGACATTGAGCTTTGTGCATGACATGACAATCGATTTGCCATTTTGTCCCTTAAGTGGTATGTGGCAACACACGGATAGAGAGCGGAGACCGTGTTTTATCTGTTGTTGGCAGTAATCCGGAATTTGTCGTACTTTTCCATGGATTTCACTGCTTAGAGTTGAGAACCAGTATTCTGCAAATATGTAGCAAACACTGATCAAAAGCACCTGCCTATAAACAAACGAGCGTAAGAATGGGCGGTATAAAATGCAATATTCTGGTATGAACAAATACCCCCAAACTTAACTTTTGCTCGTCCTGAGCAAAACCAATTATTCACAAAAATAAAATCCTAACCGCACTTTCGCAGGGAACGCGATTGCACTGAGCGCATGCAACAAGCCGTTAAACCTCTAGGTGTCCCTAGTAGGAGGAGTGTTGTCTCCTGAGGGTTTTCAGCGGATTACACCCACAAAATCCCGTCAAGCTAGTGTCATAAGTTAACATCGATTCTACTCCTACAGTTTAGTATATACGTTAGAAACTCTATCATCCTAAGTTAGAAATATTCAACCCTTATTTTCCACACCTCCTATCTATTTAACCTTAGATCATATACGTTCCAAAAAAGTTTAAAAAGATATTGGTTCTCCTGAGTTTTCCTTCTAAAGTGTGGCCTCAAATCAGGGATTTTTATCAACTTTACAGAAAACACAAGTCTTATTCTTTATTTCTATCTCTTATCCAAACATCAATTGTATACCCCTACGTTTGTGTGTATTTGCACCCCTACACTCAAGAATTCAATTCAAGCTATAATACCCTTGCCCTATTACCTAATACTACTTCTTTTCATTTAATGATGGACGGTGTTGCTCACACACCTTTCATGCGACTATTAATGCTTCTTGAGGCACTAATGCCCGATTACTGAATGTGTGAGCTTAAAGCGTAAATAGCAGTTTCCAGGTCTTGACTTTATTCTATTTTTCTTTTTCTTTTTCTTTATCAAGACCGGATATATTTTTCAACATGCTCTTTTGGTGTTTAGCTTTAAATACCGTTTTTTCTTTCATACTAGGCTTTCAGGCAAGAGTATTTCAAGGTATGCTCTACTATCCCAAGTTTCAAGGTGCGTGTAAGTGCAGTTTGTAGGGTATATACTTTCTAAATTTGAACTCGAGAAAAGAAACTATTTTTCAGACTTATCCTTCAGTAAAGCATCAATACTTTCCCTTCATCTTGACTTAACTCAAGAACTGAACTCAAGATTACCTATTTCTCAAAAAAAACTGTAAGGACGTATACTTACCAAAGTTAGACAGAATGAGGGTTATTTTTAGGGTTTTCAATCCCTAAGACTAGAATTTAGTTATTTCTATCATATCAACTAAACTTTCGGAATAAAGATCTAAGTTACCCTATTAGCTAACTTGACGACAAAGTTTTTATATTTTTTGGAAAATTTTCAATTTTTGTGGGTTTTTAATAAGGTATGCAAATGCAAAATATACAAATGAATGCGAAGGAAGAAAGCTTACCGAGCACACCCCCAAACTTAAACTTGACAGTGCCCTCACTGTCAGGCTACACCAAGAGGGTCAAAAAATGTCGGCGCTCCCTAGAAACAAATTATATACAAAACAAAAAGGAAAACAAAAAATATATACAAAAAAAAGTCCCCCCCAAACTTAAGTAAAACAGTGTTTCCACTGTTAAGCGTTGAAGTTCAGGATCGAGAGGGGGAAAGAATAGTATCAATCTATACAAGGCCTTACACAGGCCAAAAGTTAACACCAACCATTCAAAAATTTTATCGCTATAATGTACAGGTTGGTGGAAAAAGGCGTAGAGAAAAGAGAAGGAGAATACGCGAGACCGTATGGAGATAGAAGTGGTATACGGTCTCGGTATATGAGAAGAAAAATGGCGGCAGGGAACAAGAAATGGAGTACGAACTTGAGGGTGAAAATGGAGTGAATAAATTAGCACAATTTATGATGACCGATGTGTAAAAAGCGATTGTGCTAATCTATTAACCCGTCGAGTAATGGGGTCAAATCCCTCAAGAGTCATAAGAAACCATAGGTACGCCGAACTTGGTAAACCAGACATATGAAATGAAAGTGAGACGGTTTCTTGCAAGGTCGGAACGATGGAAAGGATGGAGGTAGGTGATTGAGGATGGTTATCGGTTAAAGGTTCCGGAGTGTGTACAGAGTCAATGAAAGGAACAGGATGAATTGGAAAATCCGACTCATCAATTAAAACTGGTTCATCCTCAAAAATATCCTCAAAAGTTTCCTCAAAATTCAGCCTATCCATGCAAATTTCATCAAAATCAAGACGCATATGGGATTCGGGAAAAACAGTTAATGACTCGGGATGATGAATTGGAGAGAAAAACTCTGCCAAATCTACAGGTTCATCATCCAAAATATTCCCGGCGTCAATATCCTCAATCAAGTGAAAATCAATATTCTCAGACGCCTCAACAGAAGCATGGATATTAATCAATTCAGGTTCTAGAGTGGAGATGTAGAGGTCAAAAGGATTGGGTGTGGATTCACTTGGCAAGGTCCCTTCACAATCGGGTAAATCAAACACTACAAAGTCGCACAACTCATTAATCATTCTATCTTCAATCGGTGAATCGTTGGGAACACTAGATAGACATTCAAAACTGGAGTTGTGGAATTCAAGTTGAAATGGGTAGGCTTGATTCAGAAGGGGGTACAGCTCACTCTCACCACTCAAATTCACAGCCTGTCCTACCGCCTCTTCATACATTGGAAAATTTGGAGCTAGTTGAAAACTAGCTACCGGGTCACTAGGTTGTATGAGGGCGGTCATGGACGCATTCAAATCCATCATCTGTTGGTACGACGCTACCCTAAAGTCTTCCAACGACTGTTCCAGACTAGACATGGGTTGTGAATGGGTTTCAGTAAAAGATTCAAAGTTGTTTGGATACTGAAAACTCCCAAATGGCGGTTCTGAAGCAATGTCTAGGGAAGGTGAAAAAGTAGAGTAGGATTGGTAGGAATTGAATGGCTGGACAGGAGCAGGATCAACATTTGGATAAGAAGGTGAATGAAATTGTTGATCCCAAGAATTTGAAGTGGTGAAAGGAGTGAATGATCGGCTACAAAATTGTTCAATACGTTCAGCGATGGACAAAGGACGACTTGCAAAAGGGGTATCAACATAAGAGGGTGGGGGAGGTTGAAAAGGTTGATACAAAGTGGATTCCGGAGGGCAAGTGTTTGTCCTAGACGCGTCTATCCGATCTTTCAAAGAAATTTTGGGCATGGAGGGATCGTTCGACGTTCGGCCAAAGCAAGAACCGTAAGAAGTAATGTCTGGTTGTGGGTACCAAAGTTCGGCAAGTGTTTTGCGAGGTGGGGTACCCATGATATGAAGAGAGGGAGAAAGAAAGGCAGAGAAAAGGAGGGGAAAAAGAATGTGATTTTTTTTTTAATTTTTTTTAGGTAGATATTAACAAAAGAATGAAATATACACACAAAAAGAATCTGGACAAAAACAATCACGACACAAAAATACCACACACCTAATCGTTCTAGGGTTCACCTAGGTCAACTAGACCTGCTCCAGAACTTGATTGTCGAAGTAAAACCGTGTCGAGAAACGGGCTCAAGATACACTGATCATGAGGCCAGGTAAGTGCAGAGATAAGGGGAGGTTTTCCAACGCTTTCGCGAAGTTCCTTAATTAAATAACCCTTTCTCTTCTGGCGGTTTCCCCGTTAACACTTTCCTAGACACCCCGTAAACAATGTACCGTTAAGCGAGGTTCTAAACACAGTCAACTTCTCCTAGTGAGCGCGAAGTCCTTAAGGCTTAAAGTCTAATTTCTTTTAAATTTTGTGCGGGTAAACGTTATGCTCAAGTTCGTGATTTGTGGGCCACGGAAAAGGTGATGAAATCCTTTACCGTATATTGTGGGGTTCGCTTGCCCTTAAGTCCGTATTAATTGCTGCAATGCGCAATTCAATAAAAATTCTATAAAGAATCAAAAAATCGTTTTTTAGTTTAAGCGCGGCACTGCAACAAATACGGGTTAGTCAATTTTTAGCGTTTGTTAGCGAACTTGCAAAGAATCCTGCAAAGAATAGTATATTGGATGCGTCGGATTTGAGAAGAAGGTGTTAGTAAAGTACGTACCGTTAAGTTTTTGGGTTAGGAAACCCCCGTTGAATCAAATCCGGTAAGCTTGAAAAGTTCGCTTGCGCGGGTCAATCTACCCGGATCTTTGGCACTGTACTTTGCAATCACCTTAGCCTTGAACGTACACTTTGCTCCCCACAATCGCAGTTTGCAAATCCGCAAAAATCTGCACTCTTGCCCACAAAAATGATCAAAAATAACAACAAGAGATTTTTTTTTATAAATATATACAAAAAGAATATTAACCCGAATAACAAGAAAGAAAATACGCTACCGTCTCCCCGGCAACGGCGCCATTTGATCGCACGCTAAAAGCGTGTCGGATTGTTCAAAGTTCTAAAGTTTACCGCGATCAGGACGGTGTCGCTATGCAGCTAGCTGGTTGAGCACGGGTCGATCCACAGGGAGATGGTTGTATGTCCTTTCTTGTTTTAGACGAGTCAATAAAGAATTTGTATGTGTTTGTTCAAACTAACCTATGTGTTTTATATGCAAGTATGAAGTTGTTAAGAAAAAGATACGAAATTGTAAGCTAAAGAAATCCGTACTCAAAACTTTTGAGCCGAGTCTTGACCAATTGAAGCTAGAGCAATCGGCAACAATGTGGATTAGGGGATTTAAGCACGGTATTCGTGGAATCCGGCTTATTTACCCTTGTCCTTCCGTTCTTGTCTCTTGCTTTCGCCTCCGGCCAAACCGAACGCAACCGGTAGCGGTTAGGAATCACCGTTACCTTGGTAGGGTAGGGTGCCTAACGGAGCGCTTGCGTAACGTTTGGGCGGAGTTCAATGGAAAATAACGGGAAAAGGAAATGAGCAAAGAAACATTAACTTACAATACCGTATTTATTCTTAACAACGATAATTACAACCATTCACAAAATGAGCAAAAAAGAGAACAAAAAGAACAAAGAAAAGAAAAGATTACAAGTAAGTAAGTGCATGAATTTAAATTGCAAATAAGTAAAGCAAGATAATAAAAAGCAACTAATAAATAAGCAATAAAAAGAATTAGAAACTAGAACTCAAGACGAGCATGGGATCAATAGCCAACCCTTAAACTTGCAAGCTCAATCAAGAGGTTGCAAGATCAAGAGAAGGGTAGAGAACGCATGTGAAATGAAGCGCTAATTCCATAAGAAAATACGACCCTTGAGATCAATAACTAACCCTTAACCTTTCAAGCTCAATGAAGAGGTTGAAAGATCAAGAGGAAGCAAAAATCTCAAGGGGAAGTTAAACTAACAAGAAAGATACAAAAACCCTCATCTTCATTAACATCCACTCAATGCTCTCACTACATTTCCATGGAGGAAGAATGAAGAAGAAGAAGAAGAAGAACAAAACTACACTAAAACCTACAAAAGAGGCACAAAGAATGAACACCTAAAGCTTGGCAAGTTCTGGGATATTTATAGGAGGTGAACTGAAAACCTAGGGAAACAATCTGGCATAATATGAAGTCCCCAAACTGCCCCTGAAAAACGTCAGAGAGAGGAGCTTATATGGCCGCGGAACCGCGGCCTAGACCCCCTATTGGCCGCGGTTCCGCGGCCCTTTATTGTACTTGGGTCATGGGGTTTTGTGGGTTTCCCTGGTTTGTAGTCCTCTTCAGTGTGGTATAGTACTTTTCTCAGAAACTCTTCACAATTATTCCAGAATTTTAGTAGAACATAAGGTGATGTGATGTGGATCTTTTGCCATGATTTTCTCGATCTCCGTGTAGATTTCTTGGATCTTGTGTTGACATTAAGCTTTGTGCATGACATGACAATCGATTTGCCATTTTGTCCCTTAACTGGTATGTGGCAACACACGGATAGAGAGCGGAGACCGTGTTTTATCTGTTGTTGGCAGTAATCAGGAATTTGTCGTACTTTTCCATGGATTTCACTGCTTAGAGTTGAGAACCAGTATTCTGCAAATATGTAGCAAACACTGATCAAAAGCACCTGCCTATAAACAAACGAGCGTAAGAATGGGCGGTATAAAATGCAATATTCTGGTATGAACAAATACCCCCAAACTTAACTTTTGCTCGTCCTGAGCAAAACCAATTATTCACAAAAATAAAATCCTAACCGCACTTTCGCAGGGAACGCGATTGCACTGAGCGCATGCAACAAGCCGTTAAACCTCTAGGTGTCCCTAGTAGGAGGAGTGTTGTCTCCTGAGGGTTTTCAGCGGATTATACCCACAAAATCCCTTTATTGTAGGATACCGCGCTTAGAATCATCCATACTGAATCTCTTCACTATGGTGTCTATGTACCTGGACTGCAAAAGTCCCAATATCCTCTTTGATCTATCTCGATAGATCCGGATCCCCAGAATGTAGGTGGCATCACCCAGGTCTTTCATGGAGAATTTATGTGACAAGAATCTTTTGACTGACTGTAACATAGGAATATCATTTCCTATTAGGAGAATGTCATCCACGTACAAGACGAGGAATACTACAGCTCTCCCTACAATCTTACTGTATATGCATGGTTCATCTGGATTTTTGATAAAGTCAAATTCTTTGACGGCATCATCAAAACAGATGTTCCAACTCCGCGATGCCTGCTTTAGTCCATAAATGGACTTAAGCAGCTTGCATACTTTACCGCTGCTCCCACTCTGAATGAATCCTCCTGGCTGATCCATATAGACGCTCTCTTCCAAATTTCCATTTAGAAAGGCCATCTTTACGTCCATCTGCCAGATCTCATAATCGTGGAAGGCAGCAATGGCAAGAAGGACCCGAATGGATTTGAGCATAGCCACTGGAGAAAAGGTTTCGTCATAATCCAAACCAGGTCTTTGACGAAAACCTTTTGCTGCAAGTCTAGCCTTATAGGTTTCAATCTGTCTATCTACACCAATCTTCTTTTTGAAGATCCATTTGCATCCTACGGGTTTTACCCCATCTGGAGCAACGTCCAAAGTCCATACTTTGTTAGTGTACATGGACTCCATTTCGGTCCGCATTGTATCCAGCCATTTTACTGAGTCACCGCTCTGAATTGCTTGCTGGAAGCTAGTAGGCTCATCATAGTCAATAGTGCAATCCTCTCTATCCCCGTCTATGAGAAAACCGTAGTATCTCTCGGGCGGATGAGACTGCCTACTACTCCTGCGGAGTGGCGTTGGGATGTCCTGTTCTCCTGAACCTTCTTCTTCCACCAAGGTTTCAGTAATAGCTTGTGGTTCTGGAATTTCTTCCAGTTCTACTGCGCTCCAACTCTTCTGATTTCTAAAAATTCAGCTTCTAAGAAGTGGGCATGACGAGAAACAAAAAGCTTTTGTTCCTCTGCGTAATAGAAGTAATATCCCTTGGAGTTCTTTGGATATCCCACAAACTTATACTGTACTGAGCGTGCCTCGAGCTTGTCCGCATGCTGCCTTTCTACAAAAGCTGGACATCCCCATGTCTTCAGGTACAGAAGATAGGGTTTCTTTCCACTCCATATCTGATATGGTGTGGTAGGCACAGTTTTGGTTGGAACTTTGTTCAAAAGATATGCAGCTGATTCTAGTGCATATCCCCAGAATGATCGCGGTAACTCAGCCTTACTCATCATGGAACGAACCATATCTAATAGGGTTCGATTCCTCCTTTCTGATACACCATTGTGTTGTGGTGTGTATGGAGGAGTAAGCTGAGAGAGAATTCCATTCTCTTTTAGGTAACCCAGGAACTCGACACTTAAGTATTCACCACCTCGATCAGATCTCAGTGTCTTAATACTTTTTCCATTTTGGTTTTCTACTTCATTCTTGTATTCCAGGAATTTCTCAAAGGCCTCGGATTTATGTTTCATCAAGAACACATGTCCATACCTAGAGAAATCATCCGTAAAAGTAATGAAGTAGGAATAACCATCTCTCGTATGTGTGGACATTGGACCGCATACGTCACTGTGTATGAGTTCTAAGAGCTCGCTTGCTCTTACTCCGTGTCCAGTAAACGGAGTCTTGGTCATCTTTCCTATGAGACAAGATTCATAAGTAGCATAAGATTGATATTCGAACGGATTCAAATATCCTTCTCTATGTAACTTAGTCAACCTTCTTTCAATGTTGTGACCTAGTCTACAATGTCATAAGAAAGCCTGATTTAATTCTGGAGACTTTCTTTTAAGTGTATTCTGGACATTGAAAACCTGAGCTTGACTTAATACGTATATACCATTATCTAATGTACCTGACCCAATCAGAACTTGATTTAGGTGGATGTATACTACATCGCTTTCGAATGTAAAATTATATCCCTCTCTTGAAAGTGAGGACACTGATATGATATTACAAGTCATACTAGGTACATACAGACAGTTACGTAAAATCAATATCTGCCCACTTGTCAAACCTAGGCGATATTCTCCCACGGATTCAGCGTCCACGCTCATTCCGTTTGCAACTCTGAGAGACCAATCACCTACCTTTATAGCTCTACGGTTTCTCAAAGCATATAATGAATTACAGATATGAGATCCTGCTCCGGTATCTAGTACCCAGGAAGTAGAGTTAATTGACAAACAGTTCTCTATTACTAACACACTTGAGGTTGAAGCCACAACAAGCTTCGTGTCACGACCCGAAAGTACGGAACGTGACTGGAACTTAGATTACGAGACGTCTAAAGGCGTACCGTAACCTAAGTCAGCCAAAGCCCAGAAAAATCTAAACCAAAATCAAAAGAGAGTGAAGGAAAACCTTTAATGAAAACGATTTTTTCAAATCAATTAAGTTGCAAAGAATCCCTTTTTAAAAACATCATAAATTTCTGAAAATTTCGGCAGAGTCTCCCCTATATTTTCTATCCCCCAAAATGGGTACAACAAGATAATAAACCTGTAATCATAAAAATGGCATCCCCAAGCGGGAGCTAGCTCTTCGCCCAAGGCGGATCACAACCACATGCAATATAATAGCAATATCAAGAAAAGAGCATAAAAGAAACGCAAAATATCAGAAAACACAACGCCGGCTCAAGTGAGCTCGACCCAAAAGAAACCACATATATACAATCTCTCAGTCTCATCACTAGGTCGCATATACAATATAAAGTGGTAGATGGAGAATACTAGATACAATGATAAAGCAAAAAGAAATAAAGTGTGCTCGCAACCCACCTACCGGCGATGTCGCGAGTCTGAGCAAAAGGAGCCGATGATAAGATAGCCGCCGCTACAAGACTGATGAGTCCGACCTGCAAGACACTGTGGCACAACGGGGGTGAGTTGCCAGCTCGTGAGTAAATATAACATCTAATAAGGCAATCGTAAGAATGCACGCAATGCACCACAACATGCATGTCCATATGTGATATAATAGCTCTAGTATGCATGCACATGTATGCAATGTCATTTCTAACTCTTTAAGTGCTTTAAATGCTAAGGGTACTGCATTCTTAACTTTAGAAAATGAATATCTGTATAATAGCTAAGTACCATCAAGAAATCATCTGAAAACCCGTGTCAAGCATCGACACCAAATATGAAATCATATCTGTCTCAATATCTCATTGTATCAATGTCTCAAATATCGGGCTCCGTCAGTCCGGATCGGCCCATATCATCAAATCTCACGACAACGGTCGGTATCCTCCGGATATCCGCCGCGCCAGACATCACCGGTAGGTAGTCTTCCCCTGCCAGGCTCATCGTCTACAACTCGATCTTCTTGCCCCGGGGTACCATACCGGGCCCACCATGTACCCGAGACGGTTCATCCACTCCTCGAATCGGGTCTCGAAATCCAACAGAAAACATGAAAACTCATGGTGGACGACACATACATCATGAGAAAACCGCAACTTTGTTTTAAAAATGATAAATATAAGCTTTTGTTAAATTCTTGCGGTTTTCCCCAAAAATCCAGAAATCGCAGCAATACTGAAATCCTCAAGAAAATCATAATGTTCACATGTTATATATGATAAATGTCTATGATCTCAATGTATATGATGTGAGTTTTGGCTAGAAATCTATGTTGATATGATGGTAATGCGAGGTATATGCATGCTATGCAATTCCATATATCATGTATGAATGCAAATGGCGTTACTAAGTTAAACAGGTTCTATAGTGCATGTGGCACGGCAATTACCAAAGGCGTGTGTGTCACATGAATAGTGCGCGTGCAGCAGATGCCAATGGTAATGGTGTTCGTGTCCTACGAAGTGATATCGCATAAGTATAGATGAATGTCCATGCAATTTAATATACTGTTCGCTATAAGGGTATGCAGTGTACATGAATGGATAAGCTAGCTAACAAAACAAATCTTGCAAAAAGTAGGGTAATCCTAACTAGGGGGGGCGAATCGCGCCATCCAGACGATTCCCCCATAGATGAATACATCTACTCACCTGAAATCCCCGCTAATCCGATCCGACCACCGCCTTGCCTTTACACGCCGTGTCCGATGTTTCCCCGACCGATCCTATATTTGCACAACACCAAGAATAAGATTACAAAACCTAAAACGATGCAAGTCACAATATACAATTGTCGACGCTCTCGAATTAAACATAACATACACTCGGTGCGCGGGAAAACGCACGAAAATCGCTAATCGTTAACTAGAATCGTAATTTCGGGGAAATCGAGAAAACTAAAACCCGACTAGACAAAACCCCGCGTTCGCGCACTCTAATAGTCCTATACGAAGCTAATTATATTGCTAACATAACACAATTTGATCGCATTCTAATTTTTGTAAAAATCTAGTAAGCAAATTTCAAACCGATTCGATGCAAACGTCGCAATTTAACGACTTAGCGAGCGTAACCCTCCGCAATTAACCACCCTAATCAAATAGATAACCAAAGCCCTAACTTAACTCTAACAACCATGCTTCAAACCCTAGTTCAACACCAAATCCCATTCTTGATTTTCATGAACAAGAATTTACAACTAAATTAATACTTCAAAATTGAATTTTAGCACACATAAACTACAAGTTAACAAACTAGTTTAGAATTTCACCTCACAAATGGAACCTTAGCATGATCAAGCCACCAAAGAAGCCTCCTTTCTTCTAGTTTTGAACTAAATTTGGTTGAGGAGAGAGTGGATTAGGGTTTAGCATTGAATTGGAGAAGAAAATGGTGAATTTTTATGGATTTTTCATGATTTTTCATGATTTTTGAAGCAAGAATTGAGGTGAAAAGAGGGGGAGCTGCTGCTATTTTCAGCCAGAGGTGAAGAGGAGGAGGGTGTGGGGTTTTTGGAGAAGTTTCTAGGTCAAAAAGATCCCTCACATCTCATTTAATGCATTTCACATCAACTTTTTACAAAAAAAACCCTTTTTACATCATTTTTTTCATAATTTTCACACCATAAAACTAAAATGTTGCAAGTCATGATACAATTTTATTAACACCATATTTTAGCTTATAAAGACTCCTAATTATGAAATTTACCTAATTAAATTTTTATTTATCACTAATTTAATGTATTTAAAAAGGCTTAAAATAATAAAAAAATTAATTAATTACGAAATTTTTTTATTTAACTAGAAAATTATAAGTGACATTTTAGTGACAAAATTATAGTAATATCTTATCTAAATTTTGTATAATTAGGTCTACAATGAAAAATACCTATTTTGACTTTTTACGAAAAAAGCCGAAAAATTAACCGATTACCGAAAAACTGCCTAAACGATTTTCGAAGGGTTACAATCTTCCCCCCTTAAAGAAATTCGGTCCCCGAATTTAGAATTTAACTACGCGTACCTTCAAAAAGATGGGGATATCTCTTCCTCATCTCGACCTCGGTCTCCCAGGTGACCTCCTCGCTGTTCGGGCCATGCCAAAGGACCTTGACGGACGGTAAAACCTTCGACCTCAATTTCTTCACCTGCCGATCAAAAATGACAACCGGCTGCTCGGTGAAAGAAAGATCACGCTCTAACTGGATCGTTTGGTGCTGAATCGCCTGGGAAGGATCATGAAGGTACTTGCGGAGCATCGAGACATGGAATACGGGGTGAACATCGGGGAAGCTAGGCGGAAGAGCTAACCGATAAGCGACTGGACCAACACGCTCTAGGATCTCGAAAGGACCAACATATCTAGGACTCAGCTTCCCTTTCCGCCCAAATCTCATCACACCTTTCATCGGAGAGACCTTCAGGAAAACATGATCGCCAACAGCGAACTCGAGTCGGCGACGGCGCCTGTCAGCATATGATTTCTGCCTGCTCTGTGCCGCTCTCATCCTGTCCCGAATCAGCTGTATCTTCTCGGTCGTCTCCTGTACAATCTGCGGCCCTAAAATACAGCTCTCCCTGAGCTCTGTCCAACATACAGGCGATCGACATCTCCTCCCATATAAAGCCTCAAAAGGTGCCATCTGAATCGTCTCCTGGAAGCTATTATTGTAGGAAAACTCGATCAAAGGCAAATGACGATCCCAGCTACCACCGAAATCTAAAACGTAAGCTCTGAGCATGTCCTCAAGAGTCTGAATAGTACGCTCTGACTGACCGTCAGTCTGCGGATGAAAGGCTGTGCTAAAACTCAATCAGGTGCCCAATGCTTCCTGAAGTTTCTGCCACAATCGGCTGGTAAACTGGGTGCCCCGGTCGGACACGATGCAAGTCGGAACACCATGCAGTCGCACGATCTCATCAATATAAACCTGGACGTACTGAGAAAATCCAAAAGTGGTCTTCACTGGCAGAAAGTGAGCCGCTTTCGTCAGTCGATCTACAATCACCCATATAGAGTCGTACCCTCGACTGGTCCTGGGTAGACCCACAATGAAGTCCATGGAGACCTGCTCCCACTTCCACTGAGGGATGGGCAAAGGTTGTAACTCGCCTGCTGGCCTCTGGTGCTCGGCCTTGACTTGCTGACAAGTCAGGCATCTCGACACAAAGTCTGTAATATCCTTCTTCATCCCGTCCCACCAGTAAACCTCTCTCAAATCACGGTACATCTTGGTGGAACCTGGGTGAACACTGTATACTGATCTATGTGCCTCCTCGAGAATATCACGCCTCGGTCCCTCTGAATCTGGCATACACAGTCGAGTCCCAAATCGAAGTATCCCCTGATCATCAATCACGAACTCAGAAACTCTGCCCTGCCGAATCTGCTCAATAATCTCTAAAATACGGTCATCGCCGGACTGTGCCTCGCGGATACGGTCAAGTAACTGTGGGCGTGCTCTGAAATGGGCCAGCTGTCCTCCTGTAGGAGTAAACTCAAACTGCACTCTGCTGTCACATAACACCTGCCAATCCGCCGACGACTGCATCTGCACTGCGCTCAAATAAGATAAGCTACCTCCGGGCCTTCTACTCAAAGCATCTGCCACCAAATTCGCCTTGCCCGGATGGTATAAAATCTCGCAGTCATAATCTTTCACCAACTCCATCCAACGGCGCTGTCTCAGGTTCAGGTCTCGCTGCTGGAAGATATACTTCAAACTCTTGTGGTCAGTGAATATCTGGCACGACTCACCGTATAGGTAATGTCTCCAGATCTTAAGTGCAAATACCACTGCATCCATCTATAAATCATGGGTGGGGTAGTTCTGTTCGTGTTTCCTCAGCTGCCGAGAAGCATACGCAATAACTCTGTCGTGCTGCATCAATACACATCCCAGCCCCACTCTAGAAGCATCACAATATACCACGAACCCGCCTGATCCTGAAGGCAATGCTAACACTGGTGCAGTAGTCAGACGAGTCTTCAACTGCTGGAAACTATCCTCACATGCCTGGGTCCAATCAAAAGGAACCCCCTTCCGGGTCAACCCGGTCAATGCGGGAGAAATCCTGGAAGAAACGTCGATAATAGACGGTCAGACCTAGAAAACTGCGAACCTTTGTAACTGATACTGGTCTAGGCCAACGCTGAACTGCCTCGATCTTCCTCGGGTCCACACAAATACCATCTCTCGTCACCACATGACCCAAGAAGTCGACACTGTCTAACCAGAATGCGCACTTGGAGAATTTGGCGAACAGCTGATGCTCCCTCAAAGTCTGCAATGTGATACGTAAGTGCTGCTCATGCTCCTCCCGGCTCCGAGAATAAACCAAGATGTCGTCAATGAACACAATAATGAACCGATCGAGATACGGCCTGAATACACGGTTCATCAAATCCATAAATGCTGCCGGGGCATTGGTGAGCCCGAACGACATCACTAAGAACTCATAATGACCATAACGAGTACGGAAAGCGGTCTTCGGAATATCCTCCTTCCGAACCCGCAACTGGTGATAACCTGACCGTAAATCAACCTTCGAGAAAAACCCTGCACCCTGGAGCTGATGAAATAAGTCATCAATGCGGGGTAGGGGATACATGTTCCGCACAGTAACCTGGTTCAGCTGACGATAATCAATGCATAAACGCATACTTCTGTCCTTCTTCTTAATAAACAAGACGGGAGCACCCCAAGGTGACACACTCGGTCGGATAAGCCCTTTGTCCAGCAAGTCCTGTAACTGATCCTTTAGCTCTCTCAGCTCCGCCGGGGCCATCCGATAAGGCGGTATAGAGATAGGCCCCGTGCCAGGGATCAAGTCAATACAGAACTCAATCTCGCGCTCTGGTGGCAGACCAGGCAGCTCGTCAGGGAATACATCAGGAAACTCTCTCACAATAGGGACCTGGTCCAACGGAACCTCTGTGGAGCTAGTATCACAAATATAGGCTAAGAATCCCTGACACCCTTTTCTTAAGAGCTGACCAGCACTAAGAGAAGAAATCAAGCTGGGAAGGGTAGCGCTACGATCTCCCTGAATAACAAGAACCGGCTCACCAGGAAAACTGAATCTGACTGCCTTTTCACGGCAGTCCACGGATGCATAACAGGTGGCTAGCCAGTCCATACCAAGAAGAACGTCAAAGTCTAGCATATCGAGGAGAATCAAATCAACTGAAGAATCTCTCTCCCCGATACGAACGGAACACGATCGGTACACAAAACGGGCAACAAAAGACTCGCCTACCGGTGTAATAACGACAAGCGGCTGATCTAACGGAGAAGACTCTCGGCCCAATCTCGGTGCAAAATACGTGGATACATAGGAATGTGTGGAGCCTGGATCAAATAATACCCGTGCATCAAAAGAACATACTGGCAGAGTACCTGTCACGACGGCATTGGATGCCTGTGCATCCTGAGGAGTCAATGCGAACAATCGGGCCTGTCCACCACTAATAGCTGGCTGTCCTCTGCCTCTACCTCGGCCTCTGCCTCTGCCTCTGTCGCCTCGTCCTCTCGGAACTGGACCGCCACGTCCACGGCCTCTAGAAGCATCTGACTGACGTGGAGCATCGTCAGGAGTAGGAAGTAAAGCTCTCTGAGAAGGTGGTGAGGGTGGTAAAGTCACATGCGGGACTGTCACCGCGCCCGGACGTCCCATGGTACAGTCTCTGACACGGTGGTACTGACTCCCACACCGAAAACATCCTGGAGACGACTGCTGGGTCTGTGGATATGAACCAAATAAATGACCTCGTCTCAATCCTCTGCCTCCACCATCTCCCAGAAATAATCTATCGCGGTGTCTACCCATCTGCCGCTGAGCTGGCGTATCAGTACGGATCCTCTTCGGCCCAGAAACGACCGGAGTCTCAGAAATACGCTCCTCCAAAAGTAAGGCTGCATCCATCGCGGCAGCGTATGTATCAAAGTGCTGGGTGCCGATGGCAAGGAATAGCTGTGTATCAAGCCCTCGTACAAACCTCTTTATTCTCTTCTCTTCTGTGTCGACTAGGTACGGAGCATATCGAGACAACTGGGTAAACTGTATATCATACTCCGACACTGTCATCCCAGGAGTCTTGCGCAAAGACTCAAAACTACGGGCTCGAGCATCTCGGACACTCTCCGGAAGAAAACGGACAAGAAATGCAGATGTAAACTCATCCCAGGTCATAGAAGGCAGACCTGCACCTCGGCCTCTCTCTACTGAATCGTACCATGTCTGGACAAGACCCTCCAGACGAAAACTCGCAAACTCCACCAATCTATCATCAGAACACCTCAACGAACGGCAAATCCGAGCCATCCTATCAAGAAATGCCTGTGGGTCCTCTGTCGCATCTGTACCGGTAAAAGCTGGAGGTCTCAATCTCATGAACTCCTGTAGTGAAACAGGGATAGTCTCCGTAGTAGCAGCAGGAGTGACCATCTGTGCAGCAGGTACGATCGTGGTCTGTGCGGTGGAAGGAACGTCCTCGGATCTCTGTGCCCGGCTGGACTCAACTAAAGATCCCATCATCTGTCGCAACTCTTTCATGCCGGCCTCTAGTCTGGCAATACGATCTGGATAAGGCGGATCAGTATGACCCTGAGGGGTAGGTGTATCATCCCGCTCGATCCTCGCCTCAGACGGGCCCGCCCGAATCTCATCCCTAGCGGCAGCCCGCTGAGCTCTCGTAGTCTTTGGCGGCATCGAAGCTGGAATAAGAAACAGGACTGATAAGGACATTGCAATTGAATCAAGGAATGCAAGGAATCAAGAAAGGAAATACAAGCAATTATGTCCTAAGGTCACTTAGGCGGAGTACCGTATCGTACGTATGCCGCGGATCATACCCACGCTACGCCACTCTGCTTAAGTCACCTACTCCATCTACCAAGGTCGTCCTACACTCAAAAGGGTAAAACCTACGCTCTGATACCAACTTTGTCACGACCCGAAAGTACGGAACGTGACTGGCACATAGATTACGAAACGTCTAAAGGCGTACCGTAACCTAAGTCAGCCAAAGCCCAGAAAAATCTAAACCAAAATCAAAAGAGAGTGAAGAAAAACCTTTAATGAAAACGATTTTTTCAAATCAATTAAGTTGCAAAGAATCCCTTTTTAAAAACATCATAAATTTCTGAAAATTTCGGCAGAGTCTCTCCTATATTTTCTATCCCCCAAAATGGGTACAACAAGATAATAAACCTGTAATCATAAAAATGGCATCCCCAAGCGGGAGCTAGCTCTTCGCCCAAGGCGGATCACAACCACATGCAATATAATAGCAATATCAAGAAAAGAGCATAAAAGAAACGCAAAATATCAGAAAACACAACGCCGGCTCAAGTGAGCTCGACCCAAAAGAAACCACATATATACAATCTCTCAGTTTCATCACTAGGTCGCATATACAATATAAAGTGGTAGATGGAGAATACTAGATACAATGATAAAGCAAAAAGAAATAAAGTGTGCTCGCAACCCACCTACCGGCGATGTCGCGAGTCTGAGCAAAAGGAGCCGATGATAAGATAGCCGCCGCTACAAGACTGATGAGTCCGACCTGCAAGACACTGTGGCACAACGGGGGTGAGTTGCCAGCTCGTGAGTAAATATAACATCTAATAAGGCAATCGTAAGAATGCACGCAATGCACCACAACATGCATGTCCATATGTGATATAATAGCTCTAGTATGCATGCACATGTATGCAATGTCATTTCTAACTCTTTAAGTGCTTTAAATGCTAAGGGTACTGCATTCTTAACTTTAGAAAATGAATATCTGTATAATAGCTAAGTACCATCAAGAAATCATCTGAAAACCCGTGTCAAGCATCGAAACCAAATATGAAATCATATCTGTCTCAATATCTCATTGTATCAATGTCTCAAATATCGGGCTCCGTCAGTCCGGATCGGCCCATATCATCAAATCTCACGACAACGGTCGGTATCCTCCGGATATCCGCCGCGCCAGACATCACCGGTAGGTAGTCTTCCCCTGCCAGGCTCATCGTCTACAACTCGATCTTCTTGCCCCGGGGTACCATACCGGGCCCACCATGTACCCGAGACGGTTCATCCACTCTTCGAATCGGGTCTCGAAATCCAACAGAAAACATGAAAACTCATGGTGGACGACACATATATCATGAGAAAACCGCAACTTTGTTTTAAAAATGATAAATATAAGCTTTTGTTAAATTCTTGCGATTTTCCCCAAAAATCCAGAAATCGCAGCAATACTGAAATCCTCAAGAAAATCATAATGTTCACATGTTATATATGATAAATGTCTATGATCTCAATGTATATGATGTGAGTTTTGGCTAGAAATCTATGTCGATATGATGTTAATGCGAGGTATATGCATGCTATGCAATTCCATATATCATGTATGCATGCAAATGGCGTTACTAAGTTAAACAGGTTCTATAGTGCACGTGGCATGGCAATTACCAAAGGCGTGTGTGTCACATGAATAGTGCGCGTGCAGCAGATGCCAATGGTAATGGTGTTCGTGTCCTACGAAGTGATATCTCATAAGTATAGATGAATGTCCATGCAATTTAATATACTGTTCGCTATAAGGGTATGCAGTGTACATGAATGGATAAGCTAGCTAACAAAACAAATCTTGCAAAAGTAGGGTAATCCTAACTAGGGGGGCGCATCGCGCCATCCAGACGATTCCCCCATAGATGAATACATCTACTCACCTGAAATCCCCGCTAATCCGATCCGACCACCGCCTTGCCTTTACGCGCCGTGTCCGATGTTTCCCCGACTGATCCTATATTTGCACAACACCAAGCATAAGATTACAAAACCTAAAACGATGAAAGTCACAATATACAATTATCGACGCTCTCGAATTAAACATAACATACACTCGGTGCGCGGGAAAACGCACGAAAATCGCTAATCGTTAACTAGAATCGTCATTTCGGGGAAATCGAGAAAACTAAAACCCGACTAGACGAAACCCCGCGTTCGCGCACTCTAATAGTCCTATACGAAGCTAATTATATCGCTAACATAACACAATTTGATCGCATTCTAATTTTTGTAAAAATCTAGTAAGCAAATTTCAAACCGATTCGATGCAAACGTCGCAATTTAACGACTTAGCGAGCGTAACCCTCCGCAATTAACCACCCTAATCAAATAGATAACCAAAGCCCTAACTTAACTCTAACAACCATGCTTCAAACCCTAGTTCAACACCAAATCCCATTCTTGATTTTCATGAACAAGAATTTACAACTAAATTAATACTTCAAAATTGAATTTTAGCACACATAAACTACAAGTTAACAAACTAGTTTAGAATTTCACCTCACAAATGGAACCCTAGCATGATCAAGCCACCAAAGAAGCCTCCTTTCTTCTAGTTTTGAACTAAATTTGGTTGAGGAGAGAGTGGATTAGGGTTTAGCATTGAATTGGAGAAGAAAATGGTGAATTTTTATGGATTTTTCATGATTTTTGAAGCAAGAATTGAGGTGAAAAGAGGGGGAGCTGCTGCTATTTTCAGCCAGAGGTGAAGAGGAGGAGGGTGTGGGGTTTTTGGAGAAGTTTCTAGGTCAGAAAGATCCCTCACATCTCATTTAATGCATTTCACATCAACTTTTTACAAAAAAACCCCTTTTTACATCATTTTTTTCATAATTTTCACACCATAAAACTAAAATGTTGCAAGTCATGATACAATTTTATTAACACCATATTTTAGCTTATAAAGACTCCTAATTATGAAATTTACCTAATTAAATTTGTATTTATCACTAATTTAATGTATTTAAAAAGGCTTAAAATAATAAAAAAAATAATTAATTACGAAATTTTTTTATTTAACTAGAAAATTATAAGTGACATTTTAGTGACAAAATTATAGTAATATCTTATCTAAATTTTGTATAATTAGGTCTACAATGAAAAATACCTATTTTGACTTTTTACGGAAAAAGCCGAAAAATTAACCGATTACCGAAAAACTGCCTAAACGATTTTCGAAGGGTTACACTTCGTATCCTGGTTACTGGCTTCTAAAGCCCTGCAATCTTTCTGCCAATGTTCATTCCTGTAACAATAGGAACGTCCCTGTTTTACTATATCCAGTCCCGAAACTTTTGCCTTTCTCTTTCCTTCTCCTTCCCTGATTTCCTTCAGGGTAGAAGGCAGAGACTGTAGAATCAAGTCAGTATTTTACTCGTTTCCCAACGCGATCTCCAGGTCCTGGAGCTCATCAATACAGCTAGTCATTGTAAGGACGTTGTCCCTTACAGATGACCCATCAGCTAACCTCGTTTGAATTAATTCGTTCGAGGTTTCATATCTGGTGATATGAGATTGCTCTCCATATAAATCTTTATTATGGAGAAAGATGGAAACTAAGTCCATCTTCTCGTGCTGCTTCTGGTATACACCATTAACTGAAGCTAACACGAAGCACTTAGCTTTCGCTTTATCTTTTTCCCTTGTCTGACGGATATCCATATCCGCGACAGTGGAAACTGGACCTGAGACGGCGGGATCTTGAGTAGTAATAGGGTGGTCCAGCTTGTCATAGCCAATGGACATCTGGACAGAACTTTGCCAGTCATATAAGTCAGATTCAGTCAATTTGTTATCTAGATGTAACCTATGTGTGGTCACAAGGTCGCTGCAATTAAGAGAGAGAGAAGAAAACATTTTAGCTTGATGCTGTTGCAAGTTTAGATTGGTTTTTAATTTATCTAAACAAGATGGCTCCTACTGTTTCTCGAATCCCTCCTCAAACCATAAAAGAAGAATTAGCCAGGACAATTCTCACCGTACAATACTTGCTTAACCGTTCAGCCAGGCTAGTGTCGATACTTCGAGGGAGCTTTTCCAACGCTTTCGCGAAGTTCCTTAATTAAATAACCTCTTTTCTCTGGGGGCGTAACCCCGCTGACACCTTTCGAGGCACCTACTTGGTTTATAGCATTGATCGTTAAGTGACGAATCTCCTGATAAGTAGCATATACTCACAGTAGGATCGGGATCCAAAATATCGTCGTATGATAATGTTGAAGGAATCCTACCAACATTCATCAAACTCCAAAATGGTATGCTTCTCTCTGCAAATTTCAGTTTCTTTAGAAATTCCCGATCTGGATTTTTACCCCATGCTCTTATGACCTTGACGAAGGCCAACAAATCATAAGTTACATGTCAAGTTCTGCCCATCATTATCTAGTTAATTTGAACCCACCCGTACATACCCTTGACGAAGGCCAACAAGGTAATACGACTGTCCCAAACCAACACATCTATCTATGCACCAAATGAATACCCCAGCAGCTACCAAACACTATGCCTTGACGAAGGCCAACAAACATAGCTTGAATACTACTGACCATTCATAAGAAATGACGGAGGGCTACGAATGGTTTTGGCAAAACCGTGAACGTAGTGAACTTGATTTAATCGAAGGAACCTGATACTTTTTAAAAGGAGTGGTTAAAGCTCCGCAATTAAAAAATTCTGATCCTTTTTTAAAATAACCGAGTGGTTTCTTTTAAATTTGTTCCAATGATATAACTTTGGTTTATTTTCTTTGCATTATAATAATGCGTCCCATCTTTTATCCTATCATTGCAGAAAACAACAAAAATACCACGTCCTCTTAACTAACGACAGAGCGGGGGCTGGGCTAGCGCGGGTGTAAAACATAAGTGACGTCTAATAGCTATCATATATAGATATTGTACATTCGTCAGACGCAATAATAAGCATTCCAGATCACAGATAAACTTTATTGGATTTATTAGCAATCCGCATTTGCTTTGAGCCTGCAATAAAAGACGGATTACACAGTTGTGATGAAAAGCTATTACCCCACCCCAGACCCCTACGGGTACGGCAAACTACCCGCCATGTACCAGAAGTGAAGCGGTCTGCCTCAACACTCCAAAATACCCGGTAGTTTGTTCACCCCACCTTGGGTCTATCCTAGGAGCAAAAAACAGTAAAATGAAATAATACAACGGTGGCTACAACCGCAACCTGGATGTGCCCCGCAAAATAATATTACAACAAATTACATTTACATCAAATGAATTAAATAATAACCCATCACATAACCCCGGCTATACATCACAACAGTCCAACACAGTTCATATACACAAACAGATAAAATCCATTACAGAAATGTGCAACCCCCTGCCAACCGACATACTAGCAGTTAGGGGAGGTTTACGAACACATTATACAAAACAGATATAATCCAACAAGCAAATACCGTATAATTTCGATCGATTAAACACATTTAATTTTGCTCCAATACTTCTCTGTAAATCTGAAACCTGAGCAAAAATTAAAAAATTCCAGAGAATACCAAATATCACAGAGGACCCACACAGGAAAATTGGGCTGATGAATCGTCCAAAGCGCGGCGGAATCGCGGTGGATTGGTGGGATCGGCCGCGGTTCCGCTGCGCTTTGGCCGATTCATGATCCCAAATTTCTTGGGTGTTCTTATACTATCATTTAAGGCTTTCTGAAGGTCCCTGAAAATTTTTTGGACCTCATTTAAAAATCGACAGAAAACTCATGATATCGGGGTTTTCCGGTTAGTTTTTTCCGTTCGAAATTCATACAATTTTGCAAGTGAGTTTTTTATTATTTAGCGAGACTCTGATACCACTGTAAGTCGATGTGCAACACCCCACGACTTGCGGGGAGGCGGAAATATGAAAAACGATCTTGTTCTTTGCTTAAACATCGACTAACCGCATGAATCGAAGCTAAACGATAACTAACAACAATCATAGAAGTTCTAAACTACTATGTGAAATGATTATACCTCAAGAACCGTGTCCTTCGGGTCTTCATCGCTGTCCTCCACTCCTAGTAAGCTCCTTGGAACATCGGCAACTTCACGGCCTCCTCAAATCAAAGACGATCCACCCGAAAGCTCCTACGCCAAGCTTAATCTCAAACTTGAGATAACTAGGTTGCTTAAAGTGCTAATCTAAGCTACCTAGAGGATATAGAGTGAGGTTATGGATGTTTTAGTCTATCTAACCCTTGATCTCAACACATGAGAGGTTAGGGTTAGGGTTTCAAGAGAGAGTGAGCTTGAGGAGAGAGAAGGTGAGAATGATAATGAAAAGAATAATGAACTCATATGAATATATCAACCATAACAATAAATCAAATAAATAATATAAATGATTTATCATCATGGTTAGATTCATTCATCTAGTGTGATTCATCATATGACTCACTAACTCATTAATGAATCATTTAATACAAAGCATGAATCACACAAATGAGTCATTAAGCAATTAATGCTCATGCCACCTTAACCCCTTAGTCACCACTCTTCTAGAACCTTCCCGAAAAATTACGAGAACGCCCCTCCAATCCATGAAAACACGGAAAAACTTTAGACTGTATAAATCCAATAACCTGATAATAGAATCTGGCTTAAACCAAAGCCGGCTAGTAAAAACTGTCCGAAAAATCGTACGTGCGTAAACACACGTACGCATCCGAACCCTTGTCGTAAAACCATACGACCTCTATATCGTTTCGCCTGGAGCAGGGAAACTCTCTGTGTGGGACTCTAAAGAATCGACACTATGCTGGCAGTGGGTTTAACCACAGACCGCAAGCGGCACTAGCTGTACGTAACGGTCCCCAGGTAGATGTCGATAAGAAGGCCGATGAGGAAAACCATCCGAACCCCTACTGAGCCTGATGTGACAATCTCCGTACAGTCCGGTCTGTTCGTCTAAGACTATCGTATATCAAGCCTAGGAGGCGGCAAGCGTCAGTCCCCTAATAGTTGTATAAGTCGTGTCGGAGCGAAGCCTATTACGCCCTGAGAAGCTACTGGAACCTACCAGTATATCTCGCTTGCCCTGGCCAGGGAATTTGCATAATGGCTCTCTGACACAGTGCGATATCAACTCCCAATACTGGGAGAGACGAATCCTATCTAACCGCCACTGCCTCCAAGTGCTCGGGACTGCAGCCAACTACTACCTGTTTGCACGACTCCTTCGAGCCGTGGTAGGGTAGCAATCTAAGAACAGTGGGACACACTCGAGGCGAAGCAGCAGTGTCAAGTCTGCGGACTATGCTGTACTCATGTCATCTAGGAATTGATAACTGACGATGGGTATAATACCAACCAATCTGTTCCCCTGCGAGTCCTGTCCGGTGTACCCGTAACCTAACGAGCACCTGCATACTATCTCCAGTACGACGTACTGATGGCTGTGGGACAGACCATCTCCCCAACTAGGATGAGAAGCGTACACACTTAGTCTACTCCGGAGTATCGATGCCCTATCTCGATAATCCAAAGACCATGGACCTGTATAGGATGTTGCTTACAGACTACCCAGCCCCACTAGTGTGACTGCCATCACGACGCTGGTAATCAAGCAAAGATCCTATGGGCTCTACTAATATGTATAAGTGATACGTTACAAGAAACATATGCACATATTAAAGTAGACTCAAACCAAGTAGCATACTACCATGTTCAGTAAGACTGTTATATACAACTGTGAATATCCCAAGCTTCTATTAAGTAATATACATGCTAGTATGATACAATAATGGCCCATAGGGCATATACACTAACAGTTTAAACCCACTGCCAGCGTAGTGTCGAGTCTTTAGAGTCCCACACAGAGAGTTTCCCTGCACCGGGCAAAAGGTATAGAGGCCATATGGTTTTACGGCAGGGCAGTGATCACTTACGTACACTTGTGCACGTATTATGATCGGGCAGATAATACTAGCAGGCTTTGGTTTAAGCCAGATTCTAGTATTATACAGATGGATTTATTCAGTCAAAGATTATCCGTGTTTTTCGGAAATACGGATCGGAGGGGCAGTCTCGTAATTTTTCTGGGAGCTTCTAGAAGAAGATGACTCATTTGTATTTATTTCTTTTTGGATTAAACACAAATGAGGTGGAGAGATGAGGTGTAAGTTTTCATTAAATGCTTAATGACTCATGAAGCGATTCACCCTTAGGATTAAATGAAGCTCACAAGATATTTCTAGATATTTATCAAGAGATATTTGTATGCTTCAATATATTCTATCATGAGACATTATTCATATCATTATCACAAAAGCTTTCTCTCTCCTTAAGTCTTCATCTTCTTCCTCAAACCTTAAAAGCTCTCATGAGTTGAGAATCCTAGAGATTAATTGACTAAATTGTTGGGTCACGGCAGCGCCCCGACCATCGAAACGCGGCCAAAATGCGGAACAAAATTTTTCTAAACCAGCGCTACCGCTACCCGAATCCCGAATCGACCTTAAACCCTAAACTAGCAAGCTAAACTAAGAATTAGAATCGTTATACCGAGTTGATCCATGTCCTTCGGTCTTCATTCCAAGCTCTTAGCGGTTCCTTGATGTGGTTTGGTCGCCGGTCTTCCTCCATCTCCGATGATCCACCCGAGGGAAACGGCGCAAGCTCCAACCTCGTCGAACGAGGTACCGAAGCTCCAAAGTCGCTAGCGATGGAGAGTGCGGGTGTATGAAAGTGTCACTACAATTTTCTCTCAACCATGAGCTCTATGGAGCAACTCAAGAAAGATGAATAAGTGAGGAAGCATTGGCACGAGCAACAAAGAAAATACTAAGTGTTTTTGGTGAGTATGAGAGAGTGAGAGTGTGATGATTGTCATTGGCATGAAAAATGAACCCCACTCCCAATTGAAGTGGACGGCCCCTCCCCCCTCTCTCATTCCCACCAAAAATTATCTTATCAAAATAATACAATTAAACAATTGCAAACCATACCATACACTATGCATTGACTCATGCCCATACCATGAACTATGTTCATGCCACCTCACACATTCTACCTCATTTATAAAACAAATGAATTTCCATAAATGGAAGATCATATAAATGAGGTGGCATCTTCTAGAAGCTATTCCGTATAAAATACGGAATACTTCCCGGTACATGTATTGAAATACATATACGCGTATTCGTACAAAAATACGAATAGCCAAGAGAGAAAATGAATAGTGAACAATAATACTAGAATACTTATATACAAATACATATATAAATTATTAAATCAAAACCCGATTTAATAATCCAGCTTAATCCTAAGCCGCTAGTATTATCAACTGTCCGATTAAAGTCTGCGCAGCTTGTGCACATATTTAATCGGACACCTGTATGTATCAACATACCTCATGTACACCATATCGCCTGAACCGTGAAAACTCTCTGTATGGGACTCTAAAGACTCGTCAATACGCTGGCAGTGGGTTTAACCACAAGCACGTCAGCGGCACTAGCTGTATGTAACGGCTACCCAGGTATTGAGCGAAAGGGAGGCCGACGAACAAACTCATCCTGAACCCCTACTGAGTCTGTCAGTGACAATATCCGTACAGTCCGGTCTGTCCGTCTAAGAGTATCGCATATCGAGTTTAGGGGGGTGGATAAAGTCAGACCGCCAACAACACGATATTTAGTGTCGGTATGAAACCCATCACCGCCTGAGAAACTATCGATCCTGGATCGATAATTCTCGTCCACCGTGGCCACGGATTTATGGTGATGGCCATCCGTACACAACGCGACATCAACCCCCAATACCGGGGGAGACGAATCCCCGACGATCCGATCACTGCCTCCATATGGCTCGGGACTGTACCCAACTAGAACCTGTTTGCACGACTCCTTTGAGCTATGGTAGGGTAGTAATCAAAGCACAGTGGGAACTCACACGAGACAAATGACGATCTCAGGTCAACAGACTAACCTGTACACATGTCACCTGGGAACTGCTATCTGATAATAGGTATAATACCAACTAGCCGGTTCCCGGTGAGTCCGTCCAGTGTACTCATAACCCAATGAGCACCTGTATACTACCTTAGGTGAACATACTAACACCAATGGCTTATGAGACCTGGCCACCGCCCCTCGTCGGGGTCTCGATCAGTATACACTAGTCTACACTGGAGTATCGATGCCCGGTCTCGATACTCCTACGACTAGGGACATTTAAGGATGTGCTTATAGACCCCAGCTCCCATATATATGATCGCCATCATAATGCTGGCAGTAAAGCAAGAATCCTATAGGCTCTATCAACACGTACATGATGATAAAGACAAACCAGATAGCATACTATCATCTTGCGTAAGACTGTTTTATCGGTATAGGTCCTCACTCAATCATCATAATCATAAGTCCGCGGCTATGATAATTGCCTTGAGGGTACTATAGCCAACATAAGTAATTCATCTAAATACTCTACACCCTCTAGGACTTCTAGATTAGCAAACTAGAAGCCATAGTTATCTCAGATTCGAGATAGAAGCTCGGACTATAGACTCTCGGGTGGATCGTCTTTGACTCGATGAGGCCGTTGAGGTGCCCATGTTCCATAGAGCCTACGAGGTGTGGAGGATAGCGATGAAGACCCGAAGGACAAGTAACGTGAGGTATAACTTCGAATCCGAGTAGTTAAACCTCTCGTAGTTTGCTAGCAATGGTTTAGACAGGATCCGTGTGCTCAAGTCCGTGTTACGAAGCTTTGATAATTGTTTTTCATATATTCCGCCTCCCCGCGAGCACGTGGGGTGCGTGACATGGACTTACAGTGGTATTAGAGCCTACTAAACCTTTACTAGCTTGTTAGCAACTAATTAGAACTTCATCGTCGGAAAAACACGAAGCCTTAACCCCGAACCCCTCAAGTTTCTGTCAATTTTAAACGTGTCGAAAAAATTATTTCAGAGGTATGAAAATGTACAGCAGGGAATTCTAAGAATACTGGAGAAATACGAGATCCCAACTCGGTGAGACTGCCGCGGAAGCGCAGCGGATTAATGCTATCCGCCGCGGATCCGCGGCCGAGTCAACTCTGAGTTGACTCGTATTTACACAGTAACTCTTAATTTTGGGTGTTTTGTTTTCCTGTATATTTTATTTCTGCCCAGGTTATTTCAGTGCTGGCTTGCATTTGGGGTAGAGACGGAAAAAGGTTGTCGATCGAAATTCTAAGTTATTTGTTAATCAAGTTTTATCTGTGATGTTTAATGTATTGATAAACCTCCCCTAACTGCTAGTATGTCGGTTAGCAGGGGGTTGCACATTTCTATAATGGTTTTTACTGGTTTGTGTATATGAACTTCATTGGATCGTTATGATGATTAGCCGGGGTTTGAGATGAGTTTTTATATTCTTTCATTCGATGTAAATTGTAATATGATGTAATATTCTTTTGCGGGGCACATCCGGGCTGAGGTTGTAGCCACCGTTGTATTATTTCATTTACTGTTTTATGCTCCTAGGATAGACCCAAGGTGGGGTGCACAAACTACCGGGTACTTTGAAGTGTTTAGTGGCCTACTCACGTTGTTGAGGAAGATCGCTTCACTTCGGGTACTTGGCGGGTACTTTGTCGTACCCGTAGGGGTCTAGGGTGGGGTAATGGCTATTCATCACAACTGTGTAATCTGTCTTTCGTTGCAGGCTCAAAGGAAACGTGGATTTCTTGTATATCCAATAATGTTCATTTGTGATCTGGAATGTCTATTGTTGCGTCTGACGAATGTACAATATTTATATATGATATCTATTAGGCGTTACTTATGTTTTACACCCGCGCTAGCCCAGCTCCCGCTCTGTCGTTAGTTAAGTAACCTAACGGGTGAATGACAGGACCCAGTGGCGAATGCGGATGGCATAAGAGGACGTTGTATTTTCGTTGTTTTCTGCAATGATAGGTTAATTAATGGGACGCATTATATTAATGCAAAGAAAATAAACCAAAGTTGAATCTTTGGAACAAATTTAAAAGAAACCATTCGGTTTTTTTAAAAGAGCAGAATTTTTAATTGCGGAGCTTTAACCACTCCTTTTAAAAAGCTATCAGGTTCCTTCGATTGTATCAAGTTCAGTACGTTCACGGTTTCGCCAAAACAAGTCATAGCCCTCCGTCATTTCATATGGATGGTCAGTAGTATTCAAGCTATGTTTATTGGCTTTCGTCAAGGCATAGTGTTTGGTAGCTGCTAGGGTATTCATTTGTTGCATATATAGATGAGTTGGTTTGGGACAGTCGTACTGCCATTTAGTTAAACCTCTCGTAGTTTGCTAGCAATGGTTTAGACAGGATCCGTGTGCTCAAGTCCGTGTTACGAAGCTTTGATAATTGTTTTTCATATATTCCGCCTCCCCGCGAGCACGTGGGGTGCGTGACATGGACTTACAGTGGTATTAGAGCCTACTAAACCTTTACTAGCTTGTTAGCAACTAATTAGAACTTCATCGTCGGAAAAACACGAAGCCTTAACCCCGAACCCCTCAAGTTTCTGTCAATTTTAAACGTGTCGAAAAAATTATTTCAGAGGTATGAAAATGCACAGCAGGGAATTCTAAGAATACTGGAGAAATACGAGATCCCAACTCGGTGAGACTGCCGCGGAAGCGCAGCGGATTAATGCTATCCGCCGCGGATCCGCGGCCGAGTCAACTCTGAGTTGACTCGTATTTACACAGTAACTCTTAATTTTGGGTGTTTTGTTTTCCTGTATATTTTATTTCTGCCCAGGTTATTTCAGTGCTGGCTTGCATTTGGGGTAGAGACGGAAAAAGGTTGTCGATCGAAATTCTAAGTTATTTGTTAATCATGTTTTATCTGTGATGTTTAATGTATTGATAAACCTCCCCTAACTGCTAGTATGTCGGTTAGCAGGGGGTTGCACATTTCTATAATGGTTTTTACTGGTTTGTGTATATGAACTTCATTGGATCGTTATGATGATTAGCCGGGGTTTGAGATGAGTTTTTATATTCTTTCATTCGATGTAAATTGTAATATGATGTAATATTCTTTTGCGGGGCACATCCGGGCTGAGGTTGTAGCCACCGTTGTATTATTTCATTTACTGTTTTATGCTCCTAGGATAGACCCAAGGTGGGGTGCACAAACTACCGGGTACTTTGAAGTGTTTAGTGGCCTACTCACGTTGTTGAGGAAGATCGCTTCACTTCGGGTACTTGGCGGGTACTTTGTCGTACCCGTAGGGGTCTAGGGTGGGGTAATGGCTATTCATCACAACTGTGTAATCTGTCTTTCGTTGCAGGCTCAAAGGAAACGTGGATTGCTTGTATATCCAATAATGTTCATTTGTGATCTAGAATGTCTATTGTTGCGTCTGACGAATGTACAATATTTATATATGATATTTATTAGGCGTTACTTATGTTTTACACCCGCGCTAGCCCAGCTCCCGCTCTGTCGTTAGTTAAGTAACCTAACGGGTGAATGACAGGACCCAGTGGCGAATGCGGATGGCATAAGAGGACGTTGTATTTTCGTTGTTTTCTGCAATGATAGGTTAATTAATGGGACGCATTATATTAATGCAAAGAAAATAAACCAAAGTTGAATCTTTGGAACAAATTTAAAAGAAACCATTCGGTTTTTTTAAAAGAGCAGAATTTTTAATTGCGGAGCTTTAACCACTCCTTTTAAAAAGCTATCAGGTTCCTTCGATTGTATCAAGTTCACTACGTTCACGGTTTCGCCAAAACAAGTCATAGCCCTCCGTCATTTCATATGGATGGTCAGTAGTATTCAAGCTATGTTTATTGGCTTTCGTCAAGGCATAGTGTTTGGTAGCTGCTAGGGTATTCATTTGTTGCATATATAGATGAGTTGGTTTGGGACAGTCGTACTGCCATTTAGCCAACGTCAGAGGTATGTACGGATGGGTTCAAATTAACAAGATAATGATGGGTAGAACTTGACATGTGACTTATGATTTGTTGGCCTTTGTCAAGGTCATAAGAGCATGAGGCAAAAATCCACATCGGGAGTTTCTAAAGAAACTGAAACTTGCTAGAGTTGCATATCATTTGGAGTTTGATAATGTTGGTAGGATTCCTTCAGCATTATCACACGATGATATTTGGATCCCTATCCTACTGTGAGTATCTGCTACTCATCAGGAGATTCGTCACTTAACGATCAATGCTATAAACCAAGTAGGTGTCTAGAACAGTGTCAGCAGGGCTACGCCTCCAGAGAAAAGAGGTTATTTAATTAAGGAACTTCGCGAAAGCGTCATAAAACCTCCCTCGAAGTACCGACACTAGCCTGGCTGAACGGTTAAGCAAGTATTGTACGGTAAGATCAGTCCTGGCTAAATCTTCTTTTATGGTTTGACGAAGGATTCGAGAAACAGTGGGAGCCATCCAGTTTAGATAAACTAAAAACCAATCTAAACTTGCAAGAGCATCATGCTAAAGTGTTCCCTCTCTCTCTCTTTGCAGCGACCTTGTAACCATGACTAGGTTACATCTAGATAACAAGTTGACTGAATCTGACTTATATGATTGGCAAAGGTCTGTCCAGATGTCCATTGCCTATGACAAGTTGGACCACCCTATTACTACTCAAGCCCCCACCGTCCCAGGTCCAGTTTCCACCGTCGCGGATATGGATATCCGTCAGACAAGGAAAAAGGATAGTGCGAATGCCAAGTGCCTCGTGTTGGCTTCAGTTGATGGTATATACCAGAAGCAGCACAAGAAGATGGACTTAGTTTCCATCTTTCTCCATAACAAAGATTTATATGGAGAGCAATCTCATATCGTAAGATATGAGACCTCGAACGAATTGCTTCAAGCGAGGTTGGCTGTCGGGTCATCTGTAGGGGACGACATCCTTACGATGACTAGCTATATTGATGAGCATACGGACCTGGAGACCACGTTGGGGAAAGGGTCATGTACTGACTTATTTCCACAGTCCCTACCCTCTACTTACACCCTGAAAGAAACGAGGGAGACACCCGCTCTGGTTAATGGGAGACCTTCTTCTTCTGCATCCAGGGAGAAAGCAAAGGGTGAAAAGAGGAAAACCTCCACAAAGCCGATATACGGTGTCAGTGAAGTAAAAGGAAAGGGAAGAGCAAAAGTTTCAGGACTTGGTTTGGATAAGGAGGGATGTTCCTATTGTTACGGGAACGTGCATTGGCAAAAGGATTGCAGGGCTTTGGAAGCCGGAAGCCAGGATTCGAAGCATGTTGTGGCTTCGGCCTCGAGTGTCTATGTAATTGAGAACTGTTTGTCAATTAACTCTACTTCCTGGGTACTAGATACCGGAGCAGGATCTCATATCTGTAATTCATTACATGCTTTGAGAAACCGTAGAGTTATCAGGATAGGCGATTTGTCTCTCAGAGTTGCAAACGATGAGCGTGGACGCTGAATCCGTGGGAGAATATCGCCTAGGTTTGACAAGTGGAAAGATATTGATTCTACGTAACTGTTTGTATGTACCTAGTTTGACTTGTAATATCATATCAGTATCCTCACTTTCGAGAGATGGATATGATTTTACATTCACAGGCGATGTGGTTCACATCCACCTAAATCAAGTTCTGATTGGGTCTGGTACATTAGATGACGGTATATACGTATTAAATCAAGCTCAGGTTTTCAATATCCAGAACACACTTAAAAGAAATTCTCCAGAAGTAAATCAGGCTTTCTTATGGCATTGTAGATTAGGCCAAATCAATGAAACACGGTTGACTAAGTTACATAGAGAAAGATATTTGAATCCGTTCGAATATCAATCTTATTCTACTTGTGAATCTTGTCCCATGGGAAAGATGACAAAGACTCCGTTTACTGGACACGGAGTAAGAGCGAGCGAGCTCTTGGGACTCATACACAGTGATGTGTGTGGTCCAATGTCTCCACATGCGCGAGGTGGTTATTCCTACTTCATTACTTTTACGGATGATTTCTCCAGGTATGGACATATCTTCTTGATGAAGCATAAATCCGAGGCCTTTGAGAAATTCCAGGAATACAAGAATGAAGTGGAAAACCAAACAGGCAAAAGTATCAAGACACTGAGATCTGATCGAGGTGGTGAATACTTAAGTGCCGAGTTCCTGGGTTACTTAAAAGAGAATGGAATTCTCTCTCAGCTTACTCCTCCATACACACCATAACACAACGGTGTATCGGAAAGGCGGAATCGAACCCTCTTAGATATGGTTCGTTCCATGATGAGTAAGGCTGAGTTACCGCGATCTTTCTCAGGTTATGCACTAGAATCAGCTGCATATCTTTTGAACAAGGTTCCAACCAAGACTGTGCCATATCAGATGTGGAGTGGGAAGGAACCCTATTTTCAGTACCTGAAGACATGGGGATGTCCAGCTTTTGTAAAAAAGCAGCATCCGGACAAGCTCGAGGCACGCTCAGTACAGTGTAAGTTTGTGGGATATCCAAAGAACTCCAAGGGGTATTATTTTTATTACACAGAGGAACAAAAGGTTTTTGTTTCTCGTCATGCCCACTTCTTGGAAGCTGAATTTTTAGAAAATCAGAAGAGTGGGAGCGCAATAGAACTGGCAGAAATTCTAGAACCACAAGCTGTTACTGAAAGTTTGGTAGAACAAGAATGTTCAGAAGAAAGGGACATCCCAGTGCCTATCCGCAGAAGTAGTAGGCAGTCTCATCCTCCTGAGAGATACTACGGTTTTCTCATAGACGGGGATCGAGAAGATTGCATCATTGATAATGATGACCCTACTAGCTTCCAACAAGCCATTCAGAGCGGCGATTCGGTAAAATGGCTGGATGCAATGCGAACCGAAATGGAGTCCATGTACACTAACAAAGTATGGACTTTGGACATTGCTCCAGATGGAGTAAAACCCGTAGGATGCAAATGGATCTTTCGAAAGAAGATTGGTGTAGATTGACAAGTTGAAACCTATAAGGCTAGACTTGTTGCAAAGGGTTTTCGTCAAAGTCCTGGTTTGGACTATGACGAAACCTTTTCTCCAGTGGCTATGCTCAAATCCATTCGGGTCCTTCTTGCCATTGCGGCCTTCCACGATTATGAGATCTGGCAGATGGACATAAAGACGGCCTTTCTAAATGGTAATTTGGAAGAGTGCGTCTATATGGATCAGCCAAAGGGATTCATTCAGAGTGGGAGCAGCAGTAAAGTGTGCAAGTTGCTTAAGTCCATTTATGGACTAAAGCAGGCATCGCGAAGTTGGAACATCTATTTTGATGATACTGTCAAACAATTCGACTTTATCAAAAATCTAGATGAACCATGCATATACAGTAAGATTGTAGGGAGAGCTGTTGTATTCCTCGTCTTGTACGTGGATGACATTCTCCTAATAGGAAATGATATTCCTATGCTACAGTCAGTCAAAGGATTCTTGTCCCAGAAGTTCTCCATGAAGGACCTGGGTGATGCCACCTACATTCTAGAGATCCAGATCTATCGTGATAGATCAAAGAGGATGTTGGGACTTTCGCAGTCCAGGTACATAGACACCATATTAAAAAGATTTAGTATGGACGATTCTAAGCGCGGTAACCTACCGGCTTGTAACGGAATCAACCTCTCCAAAGAGATGTCTCCCAAGACTGATTTGGAAAGGGCTCGCATGTCAATTATACCTTATGCTTCTACGGTAGGCTCTATAATGTATGCGATGTTATGTACCAGATCAGATGTAGCATATGCATTGAGTGTTGTAAGCCGGTATCAGGCAAACCCAGGGGAGAAGGACTGGATAGCAATAAAGAACATTCTCAAGTACCTGAGGAGGACTAAGGAGATGTTCTTGGTGTATAGAGGAAAATACCTCCAGATCGAGGCCTTTGCCGACTCCAGCTTCCAGAGTGATAAGGATGACTCCATGTCCATGTTGGGTTATGACTTTACCCTCAATGGAGGGGCGGTCTATTGGAAGAGTTCCAAGCAGGACACCGTTGCTGACTCAACGATGGAAGCGGAGTACATACCTGCTTGTGATGCCGCAAAAGAAGCTGTCTGGATGAAGAAGTTCCTCATAGAACTTTAGGTGGTTCCTACCAGTGTTGATCCAATACCTCTGTATTGCGACAACAACGGCGCTATAGCTTTAGCAAAGGAACCCAGGTCCCATCAGAAGTCCAGAAACATCTTAAGGCGGTATCACCTGATCAGGAAGATCGTAGATCGCCGGGAGATCGAGGTAAAGAGAGTAGATACGGAGAATAACACTGCCGATCCATTCACAAAGGCCATTCCTCAGACGCAGTTCGAGAGGCTATTCGAGATGATAGGTCTGCGATATGCCTGTACATGGCCCTAGTGCAAGTGGGAGATTGTTAGTGTTTATGCCCTAGAGGCCATTACTGTATCATACTAGTTTGTATATTACTTAACGGAAGCTTGGGATATTCACAGTTGTATTGACAGTCTTGCTAAAAATAGTAGTATGCTACTTGGTTTGTGTATACTTTAATATGTGCATATGTTTCTTTTAACGTATCGCTTATACATATTAGTAGAGCCCTTAGGATTTTGCTTGATTACCAACGTTGTGATAGCAGTCACACTAGTGGGGGCTACGTAGTCTATAAGCAACATCCTATACAGGTCCCTAGTCGTAGGATTATCGAGACAGGGCATCGATACTCCAGAGTAGACTGGTGTATACGCTTCTCATCCCAGCATAGGGAGATGGTCTGTCCCACAGCCATCAGTACATCGTACTGGAGAAAGTATGTAGGTGCTCGTTCGGTTATGGGTACACTGGACAGGATTCTCCGAGAACTGCAGGTTGGTTTTATACCCATCGTCAGATAGCAGTTCCCAGGTGTGTTCCCACTGTACTTAGATTACTACCCTACCACGGCTCAAAGGAGTCGTGCAAACAGGTAGTAGTTGGGTGCAGTCCCGAAGCACTTGGAGGCAGTGGCGGTTAGACAGGATTCGTCTCTCCCGGTATTGGGGGTTGATATCGCGCTGTGTATGGAGAGCCATTACGCAAAGTCCCTGGCCAGGGCAAACGAGATTTACTGGTAGGTTCCAGTAGCTTCTCAAGGTGTAATGGGCTTCACTCCGACATGACTTATACCGCTATTAGGGGTCTGACGTTGACCGCCCCCTAGGCCTGATATGCGATAGTCCTAGACGAACAGACCAGACTGTACGGAGATTGCCACATCTGGCTCAGTTAGAGTTCGGATGGGTTTCCTCATCGTCTTTCTTATCGACATCTACCTAGGGACCGTTACGTACAGCTAGTACCACTTACGGCCTGTGGTTAAACCCACTGCCAGCGTAGTGTCGAGTCTTTAGAGTCATACACAAAGAGTTTCCCTGCACCGGGCAAAAGGTGTAGAGGCCGTATGGTTTTACGGCAGGACCGCGATCACTTACGTACACTTGTGCACGTATTATGATCGGGCACATAATACTAGCGGGCTTTGGTTTAAGCCAGATTCTAGTATTATACAGATAGATTTATTCAGTCAAAGATTATCCGTGTTTTTCGAAAATACGGATGGGATGGGCAGTCTCGTAATTTGTCGGGAAGCTTCTAGAAGAAGATGACTCATTTGTATTTATTTCTTTTTGGATTAAACACAAATGAGGTGGAGAGATGAGGTGTAAGTTTTCAATAAATGCTTAATGACTCATGAGGTGATTCACCCTTAGGATTAAATGAAGCCCACAAGATATTTCTAGATATTTATCAAGAGATATTTGTATGTTTCAATATATTCTATCATGAGACATTATTCATATCATTATCACAAAAGCTTTCTCTCTCCTCAAGTCTTCATCTTCTTCTACAAACCCTAAAAGCTCTCATGAGTTGAGAATCCTAGGGTTTAAGTGACTATGTAATTCATCTAAATACTCTACACCCTCTAGGACTTCTAGATTAGCAAACTAGAAGTCGTAGTTATCTCAGATTCGAGATAGAAGCTCGGACTATAGACTCTCGGGTGGATCGTCTTTGACTCGAGGAGGCCGTTGAGGTGCCCATGTTCCATAGAGCCTACGAGGTGTGGAGGACAGCGATGAAGACTCGAAGGACAAGTAACGTGAGGTATAACTTTGAATCCGAGTAGTTAAACCTCTCGTAGTTTGCTAGCAATAGTTTAGACACAATCCGTATGCTCAAGTTCGTGTTACGAAGCTTTGATAACTGTTTTTCATATATTCCGCCTCCCTGCGAGCACGTGGGGTGCGTGACATGGACTTACACTAACAATCTCCCACTTGCACTACGGCCATCATATAGCAGTGGTTGTAGTATCTCATACTCAACCATCCCATAAAAGTCTCTCTCTGGGAAAAGGCCTTTGTGAGTGGATCCACCGTGTTGTCCTCTGAGTCTACTCTCCTAACCACGATCTCCTTGGAGATCAGCCATCTCCATGATCAGGTGATGGGACCGGGGTTCCTGGGCCAAAGCCACACCTCCAATGTCACACAATGGTAGGAACCTAGTTCATCTCAAGAACTGATATACACCCAGACTACCTCTTTGGTAGCATCTTTGGTAGCGATGTATCCAACCTTTATCATCTAGTTTGTTACGGTATCTAGCTTGGAACTCTTCCAACATACCGTCCCTCCACTGAGGGTAAAGACAATGCCTGTGACTGACATCCAGTCGTCCTTACCACCGTGGAAGCTATCCAGTGATTCTCCCGTGGATCGATTGCTACCACCTCACTACACCTAGTGAGAATCCTAACATCCATTTAGACCTATCTCATAGATCCAAAACCCAGGATTTAGGAGGTATCAACTTGATCCTATATGGAGAATCCTTATGATAAGAGGAGATTGACCGTGCGTAGCATAGGAAACTCCTTTCCTATCAAGAGTATGACATCTACGTACAATATGAAGAATACCACCATACTCTCTACTACCATTTTGTATATACAAGGTTCATCTACCATTTTGATGAAGTCAACACTTTGACGACCACATCAAAACAGACGTTTCAACTCCGCGATGCCTGCTTTAACTTTTAAAGCAACTTGCACACGTTTCCGCTGCTCCCACTGTTTACGAAGCCCTCTGGTTGTGTACTTCAAAACGCTCTCTTCTAAATCAGTATTTAGAAAAATAGTCATGACACCCAACCACCAGATATCGTAGTCATGGTATGTAGCAATGGCAAGTAGGATCCGGATGGACTTAAGCATAGCCACTGGAGAAAAGGTTTCATCATTAACTACGCCTGGTCAATGACGAGAACCTTTTGCAACAAAGCTAGCTTTGAAAGTCTCAACTTTTCCATCTACACCATGTAATCTTCTCAAGATATACTTGCTCCTGATGGGGATTTAACCCTTCAGTACCAACCAAAGTCCATACTTTGTTGGTGTACATGGATTCCATCTCAGATCGCATAGCATCCAGTCATTCTTACAGAGTCCCCACTCTTGATGGCCTGCTCGAAGCTAGTTGGGTCATCATCTCCATGATGCAATCCTTGCTCCTACTATCCTCGAGAAACCGAAGTATCTCTCAGGTGGATGAGGAACCCTACCAGATCGGCGGAGAGGCTGAGGTCCATCGGAAACTATTGAATCCTTATTCAATAGGTATGCAGCTTCACAAGTGCATAATCCCCAAAAGGAAACAGGTAACTCAGTAGTACTCATCATAGAGCGCACAATATCTAATAGGGTGTGATTGCTCCACCCCGATACACCATTGTGCTGTGGTGTATACGGAGGAGTAATGCTGAGGGAGAATCTCATTCTCCTTTAGAATAGTCCAGGATCTCCATGCCTAAGTATTCTCCTCCCTGATCACATCATAGGACCTATTACTTATTCCTGTATTGGTTCTCTACTTCTATCTTATATTCTTTGAATTTCTCAGAAGCTTCAGACATGTGTTTCAGCAGGAACATGCGTCCGAATCTTGAGAGATCATCAGTGAATGTAAGGAAGTATAAAGAACCAGTCCTGGCAATTGTAGACAGGGGACTTACTACATCATTATGTATCCGTCCCAAGAGTTCACTAACCCTTTCTCTATTTCAAGTAAATGGAGCTATGGTCATCTTATCTTTGTGACATGACTGGCAAGTTTCACAAGATGTAAATTCAAACTGATTTAAATATGCATCTAAATGTAACTTAGCTAGTCAGGTCGCATTGATATGACCTAATCTACAATGCCTCAAGAAGGATTCTTTCATTGCTGAATTCTTCCTCTTGTGTGTGTTCTATATGTTAAGAACTGTGGTTTGATTTAGAATGTATATGCTTTTAGATAACGTGCCTGAACCGATCAACTGTTGATATAGGAAATGTTCAACACATTATCCAACAATACAAAATTATATCCTTTACTAAATAAAGAGACTGATATGATGTTGTATATCAGGTTCGGTATCTAATAGCATTCGTTCATAATCAATGTATTTGGTAATACAGGGTGATAACTGCCAACACCTTGGCTGCAACAATTGCACCATTTTCAACTCTTGAAACTTATCACCCTTTCTCAGTTCTCTACCTATCTGTAGCCTATGTAACATATTACATATCCAGGATCCTGATCCGGTATCAAATACCCAGGACGTAGAGGATACTGAGAAACCATTCTATGTAATGAACACACCTGAAGAAGATGCATCAATCATGCACTTTCTTTGTTTGGGTGGCATGGGAATCCTGGTAATCCCCTATTTCCTGCTCGGTCTTATAACAATTATAAGTTGGAGCGGGACCAACGTTCCCCAGCACAGTATAACAAGCGGGTTCGGTCAATACATCCATATTATTATCTTGATTAAGGCGTGACATGGTAACTACCTGGAGAGAGAGAGAAGAAAACACTCTGTGTGCACTCTTTCAAGATTAGATTGGTTATATATTTTATCTAATAAGGATGGCTCCCACTGTTTTTATCAAATCTTCCTTCAAACCCTAAAAGGATAGACTAGCCGGGATTAATTACACCCTACAAGTTCGCTAATCTTTCAGCCAGGCCAGTGCCGGTACTTTGAGGGAGGTTTCCCGTGCTTTAGTACAGACCTAATTGAAATAAACCTCGTTTTCCCAGGGGCGTAACCCCGTTGACACCTTTCTAGACACCTACTTGATCAGCTAATTTGTCACGACCCAAAGTTTGGCCCGTGACCGGCACTTAACCACGTAACGTCTACAAGCGTAACGCAACTAAGTGAACCGAAAACCCAGAAATCAAACCAGTAAAAGTATAGAGTGTTATAAGTTTAAAATGAAAGCACTTACTAACATGTTAAGAAATCTAAGTAAACAATCACCAAGATAACAATATACGACGCCGTAGCGAAGATCAAGATCTACAAGTGGGAACATCACAGATAGAATAAACTGCAAGTACAGCCGGCTCACAACGAGCTCGACACCAGAATACAAATAATATACATCATCGTCCTTACACTGTCTCTAAGTCAAATACATACATGGTAGATGGAGAATACTAGATACAACAATGTACATAACTGAAAGATAAACAGATACCGCACAAAACCCACCTATCAGCAAAAGAGCTAGTACACCAACTATGGGGGTATCTGTGTCAAAAGATGCAAAACGCAGCTTCCCGCGACTACTCCGAAGGGCAACCTGCAAACACTATGGCACAACGGGGGTGAGTTGCCAACTCGTGAATAGAGATAACATATAAAGGTAATCGCGAGCATACACGTACTGCGCTACTCTATCATATGCCAACAGATGATATCAATATGTGATAAGCAGTATGTGCAATAATCATGCAAGTGCTCTATCAGGTAATATAACTACAGGATGAGGTACAATAATAAATGCTGAGCATGGGCAATATAACATCTACACGGAATGTTAACGCGGAATATATAATCGGTGTCCATCAATGCACCCAGATCCACCAAATAGCTCAGGCGCCGGCACTTTCATCGGCCCTCAAATCCTGTAAATCTCTGAGAATCCCGAGTGCCCAACATCGGCACCCAAATATCATAAATACTCGTGTCCAGCATCGACACGCAAATCCTCATCCATCGGGCCCCGTCAGTCCGGGTCAGCCCACGGGCTCCGTCTGCGGTATCGGCCTTCGGCCCCGGCAGTACGGATCACCCCGCATCCATCTATCGACTCTGATCAGTATCCTCTGGATAACTGTCAGGTCTAACCAATCACCGGTAGGTAGTAGTCCCTCTTCCAGGCTCACCGTCTACTACACAGCGAAACCATTCTCGCCCCGGGGTACCATACCGGGTCCACCATGTACCCGTAATCGGCCTCAACCAGCTCCTCGATTCGGGTTCACATATATCACTCTAGCACCGAGGAAACACATGGTGGACGCACCGAAATATCATATGAAGGGAACCGGGTTTTTAAAGGATTACATATTTGAAATAGCCACGGTTCCTAAATCCAGAAATCACATGTAATCCAAACCAATATGCATGTCAAAGATCCGATATGATATGTGCATCAAATATGAATATCATGTCTAGTCAAATATAGATGAGCTATAATATAATGATCCGATGTAATATATGCATCAAGTATGAATATCATGTCAAGTCATATATAGATGAGCTACAATATAATGATCCGATGTAATATATGCATCAAGTATGAATATCATGTCAAGTCACATATAGATGAGCTACAATATAATGATCCGATGTAAATTCTACAGTGTGAGTGTTATGGCAATTACTAACGGTGTGTGTGTAACATGCAGGATAGTGCTCGTGCAACATGGACCGTTAGTAATGGTGCGGTGTTCTATCAATTCTAGTTTATATCCATATAGCAGGGAATGCAGTATGCACTAAATAGTAGCCATGAACAGTCAATGAATGTAAATATAGCTATAAGGTCCTATCAGCCCTGACGTAGAACGCCATGCGGGCGATATCGCCGTAGATGTTAAATCTACTCACCGTAGTCTCTCGCTAGGTATAGCCAACAACTTGTTTCCCCTTCTGCGCGGCGTCCGCCGTACTCGCCTGCGAACCTAGAATTACACAATACATCATACATAAGCTTGACATCACACAAACACGACATTAAAGCCGAACTAGTAACTCGTGTCGTGAACCAAGCGTGCGTGTGCGCGATACGCTAAAACGTGTGAATACGCGCCTGAAGCCACTCCGACACGTCGCGATACGCAGAAACCCAAAACCCATACACACATATCACGCGTGTCGCGAAAGATTGAAAATACGGGAAAATAGGTAATCACCTACAGATTTAGATACAGAAATGATATTGTAAAACTATATATACCAAAATAACTCACATAGCAGCAGACACCAACACCCCAAACCCCAACCCAAAACACCCCCATCTGGCTGCAAATTGCGGCCAGAATGCTTATTTCGGCGGCCTAGGTAGGGAATTGGGCTCCCAGGTTTTGTGTGTGCATTCAATATCCCCTGAGTATGCTACAGTAACCTCTAGTTTCACTCTGAAATATCTCGGGTAGTAGCAGATCCTACAGAGCCTTATTTCTAGTTAAAATCCACACTTTTGCACTAAAATCAAACTTTAGGGTATTTTTCTGAAATCTGAAACAAACCTAAGTCTAAACCCACACTAATAACTCATTAACAAGCTAATCAAGCCACAACAACATAAATTTTAACATATTAACACTAAATCCCTTCAATAGCACTAAAATTGCACAAAAAGGTGATATTTTGAAACTAAACATGCAAGTTATGGAGATAGGGTGCTAAGAGTGAGATTTATACCTTCAAATGACCTTAGAAAGACCAAAAGTTCCAGCTTCAACCTCAAGTGGGCAGATTTGCCTCTAAACACCTCAAAAAGCTCACTTTTACATGGTTTTGTGATGAAAATGTGTTGATTTGTGTAGGGTTTTATGTAGGGATCAAAAGGAAATGAAATGGGAGAAGAAAAGATGGAGAAAGATGGGGGTTTTCTGCTGGAATGCTGCAGAAATCTGAAGTGAGGAGAAGAGAGAGAAAAGAGCAAGGAAATGGGGTCAAAAGTCAACCTCTTTACCTAACACCATGCTCTCAATTGTTTAATTGGATTTTGAATTATGAAAAGGGTTATGATATGATTAAAATGGTGGGGAATTAAAATGAACCATGCACAAAAGAATGGGTAACATGTTACCAAAACCCTAAGTCCCAAAAATGGCTAAGTGTGCAAGTGTACACTACAAAGGAAAATTTTCCAATTTGCTAACACGACTAAATATAATTAGTAACCCGACTAAAATAACTAATAATCCTATGCACACATATATAATAACACGTAAAATTACTAATTATCATGAAAAACATTCTAACGGAAATTCAAAGTGTTAGATAATTGTAAAGTGCAAAACTCTCTCAGGAGTAACAATTACTCGTAGTGGGTATCAGGATCCAACTATCATATAGAAGGTATGCAATCTCATTGCAAGTTTCAACATTTGAAACTCCCGATAATGGTTTTTACCCCTAGCACTTATGACCTTAACTATGGTCAACAAATCATAAGCAATAGTCAAGTTCTACCCGTCATTTCATGATTAATTAGACCCACCCACATGACCCTTAACTAAGGTCAACAAAGTCACTTGACTGTCCTAACTAATCGCATCATATGCTGTGTAGGAAGACATCACTTAGCTACCATACACCGTGCCTTAACTAAGGTCAACAAACACAGCACGAATACTAAGTACTCTACTTCCTAAAATGACGGAGGGTTGCAGATGGTTTTTAAGAAAACCTTTAACGCTTTAAACTTGATCTCGTTGCAGAATCAAATGATTTTAAATGGAGTGTTTTTGAGGCTTTTGCTAGTTTCGCTAAAGAGGTCACTCCCGGTGAAGGGATCTCGGCTCTTTTCTCGTCGAATGAGGTGCAGGATATTCACAATACCACTGTGCAAAGCAAGAACTCGAAAAGCAGTCAAAATACAAAACTGAGGGTTATAGCATCTGCTAGTTATTGCTAAAGAGGTCACTCCCGGTGAAGGGATCTCAGCTCTTTCCTCGTCGAATGAGGTGCTGGATATTCTACAAGGAACATCGCTATGCAAAGCAACAACTAGAGCTACCTAATTTTTGAAATTCGATTCCACAACATCTTTAGGTTTATTTTCTTTCATTAATCTTATTAATGAATATCCCATCATTTAAGTCACCTAAACATCACAGATAGATACAACGTACGCTTATGCCATCCGCATTCGTCTCGATGTCCCGTCATGCACCATTAGGTTAGGTAACTAACGGCAGAGCGTGGCAGGGCTAGCGCGGGTGTAAAATATAAGCAACGTCTATATAATATATCATATACACTATATACAGTATCTATCTCCACATATCAAATGATCACATCACAGATAACGCAGCAGAAAACAACATATGAAATATTGGATATACTAGGATGTCTGTATTTTATTTTGAGCCAGTATAAAACACGGATTCCATGGTCGTGATGAATAGCCAAACCCACACCCCTAGACCCCTATGAGAGCGGCAAGCAACCCTACCAATTCTAGAGTTAGGAGACCCGGACTCGACTCCTCGAGATGGTCTCCTACTGGACCCTAGAACCCGGTTACTTGTGCTCTCCTCCTTGGGTCTATCCTAATACGGAAAAGTAAATAATATACATCAACGGTGACATCTTCCTCAACCCGGAAGTGCCCCAATAAAAGAATATTACATACAAGTTTTTACATGAATGAAAATGAAAAACTCCCATCTCACATAAAAAAAAGCCCCGGCTATTCAAACACGACGATCCATTATAACATATCACAGCAATACATAACATTACATATCATCAACGTAAGTAAATATGCATATCCAAATTGTCGTTGACGTATAGCAACGAAACTGGCGATACCCCACATATTACACTTACGGTCGCAGAAAAGAAAATGAAAACTACAACTGTTGGAATCCGCAACCACCTTAGACATTATAAACCCGTAATATCTCATATTGCGGATTTCATGCCTAACAATATGAATTCCTTAGACATCGCATGTTTAACAATTATAAACCCCGCATTTTAGTCTCAATATTGAAAACACTTTCCAATTATCGGTCGGGCAATTCAACAAGATTCCCGACATCCCGATTGAATGCTCATCAGAAACTTTAGTAGACGGCCGCAACCCCCGATACCGACGACGAAGTGCACTTAGGCGGAACACCGTTGCCACGAGCACCCGGACGGATGCTTTTTGGCAACGGAGTTCTCCTACAGTCACTTGGTCGGGGTTATGGGGTGTGGCTATCTAGTAATGTTACCCGGCGAGTATCCGAATACACAAAGTGATTGCGACGGAGTTTTGATCACATCAAAATCCCGTGGCAACCAATCAAATGAGACTAAATTGCTAGACTTATAAAATTCAAATGTTGTTGATTCCAAGTATTGTATCACAATATACTAGACTATGTTAAACCTTTCGAGTGAATAAACCGACACCCTCATCACCCGATAAGCTCAACACTTGAGTGAAGTTAAAGTACCCAAAACGTGCCACAGTACCAATGATCCAGCCGTGGAAGGGTCAACCTAACGCCTCACCTGACACCGTGGGATTACGGCAAACCCTAGGGTTCAAGCCGCGGTTTTGAGGGTATAGAATCGAGTTAAGGATTTTGTTCTTCTAGAGGGTCCATAGAGTTACTTGCACGAACATTGAATATGATTAACTTAGAAAAATTCCAACACTTGGAAATTTCGGGGGGGGGGAGGTCATGGGGTGATGTTTGAGATTCGTTCAAACTGTCAAACATAGCCTAGGTTACCATCACAATGTTAAATTATACAACTACGAAACACTCCATTTTGGTCCTATAGAAAAATTTACATCACATGAAAATTTGGACCTAGCAAACAATACCTGAAACCCCAAAATGAGCACACGAGAGCACAAAACAAAAACGGCACCAATTGGAGCAATTAAGGCCGGCCTCCCCGGTTTTTAAGTGAATGTGCTCGGTTAAAATCCGAGCTTCTGGTCTCATTTTTGTTCTGTGCACTTTAGGTATCACATAAATGACTCTGCACTTGTTTGCAAAATTTTTACAGACCTTTTGAAAATCAACAGAGAGCATGAACTGCAGGGTTTTAGAAACTGTATTACGGATTTGTTTCGGTTTCGTATTACATCTAACATCGTCTAAGTTTCTAGTTAGGCTCTGATACCATGTTGGGATTCCTTAGCACCTCATGTTGGGATTCCTTAGCACCTAGCCAAGGGTTTGCAAGTATCACTCATGCCACAACAAAAATTCAAGGGAGTGCTAAGCAATCAAACTAAAAATCATGCTAGAAAACTAGGGTAACCAAACATGTAATCTATCATCACAAAGAGAAGTGAACAAAAATACAATCTTTGTAGATCCGGTCCTTCACTTCTAAAGCTCCGTATTGACGTCCCTTCTCTGCGATCATCGAACTCCCGGACTCTAGTATGGAATTCCCCAGAGAAATGAACAAGATTGCTCATAGTCTTCGAGGCCGAAGATGATCTACGTCGAGGAGACACAAACTCAAGCTACCACTTCACTAGGTCAAGAACTTTATGAAGAGAACACCCTAAACTAAATGTCAAGTAGTAGAGGATGATAAAATAGGAAGTGGGTTCACTTTAGATTTTGATTTCTCACTTTGTTTCTTCACTTAGAAAGATCTAGAAAGCTTTTTTTCTTTTGGATGAAGAAGAAGAAGAAGAATAGAAACTCAAGTGAAGAGAATTATGATCAATTATGCAACCATGGGTGAGTTAGTATCATCCACTAACCTTTGTAGAGACTAAACCGTGGTTTAAGCTAATGGTTTGGTTAAAAAATATCTTAAGTAAAACAAAGTGTGTGGACTTTGTCAAAGATGCTTTAAGCTTCATGAAGCTTTAAGTCAAGACAAAGAAAGCCACCATTTTGAATTACAAAATAAATATAAACCCTAACCATTATCTTAAATATGGTGTAAGTCATACACACACCCAAGTTTGCATGTATCATCAAGCATGATACAATCATGTACACAAATATATATCACATATACATTATGTTCACATCAAATGAGAAAAGCAATCTTAAGTGAACCAATACTAGTTAATGTAAAGTAATATATCAAATATATAATTATACATTAAATCATTAAATCAACACTTGATTTAATGATCCGGTCATATCGCATATAACCGACTAATATCTAGTGTATCAATATATCGAATCAACACTTGATTCGGTAACCCGACTATATCGCATATAACCGACAGATGATACAAATCGTGAGAATAGAATACAGTATCACATACTGGTATTATTATCGGTCCCGCAAATATCACATACATGCTCCTATTTCATTTCGCTTGAGCCAGGAAACCTCTGTATAGGACTCTAAAGACTCGTTAATACGCCGGCAGTCGGTGGTGATCATATCAGTCACCCACAAGCCGCAAGTGGTCTGCTAAACGTAACAGCCACCCGGGTATTGAGAGATCAGAAGATCAACGAGCAAGCCTGCTCACACTCCCGCGAATCCAATCAGTAACACTTACCGCACAGTCCGGTCTGTCCGTCTGATATGTCGCATATCTCGCCTAAGGGTGGTAAACGTCAGACCCCAGTAGCTTGATAAGTTATGCTGATGTAAGGTCCATAACGAGCGTGAAACTACTGATAACACTTACCAGTAAATCACATCAACCCTGGCCAGGGATTTCCAGTTATGGCCAGTCGAGCATAGCGCAACATCAACCCCTAATACCGGGAGAGACGAATCCCCTCCTATCGCTCATTGCCTCTATGTGACTCGGGACTGTACCCAAAAACCACCTGTTTGCAAGACTCAGTAGAGCCATGCTGGGGTGGAAATCAAAGCACAGTGGGAGACACACAAGATTCTATGACGATCTCGGATCGACAGACTAAGCTGTACCAGTGTCACCAGAGAACTGCCATCTGACGTGAGGTATAATACCATATGGGAGTTCTCGGCGAGTCCGTTCAATGTACCAAGTCTCCATTGAGCACCCGTATACCATCTCTGATGTTAAACACCAATGGATATGGGATCATCCATCGCCCATCACATTGGTCGAGAAGACATACGCTAGTCTACTGTGGAATATCGATGCCCCGTCTCGATATTCCCATGACTAGGAACATTGAAGGATGTACTCATTGTTAGTGTATATGCCCTAGAGGTCATTACTGTATCATACTAGTTTGTATATTACTTAATTGAAGCTTGGGATATTCACAGTTGTATAGACAATGTTGCTCAAAATGGTAGTATGCTACTTGGTTTGTTTCTACTTTAATGTGTACATGTGTTTCTTTTAGTATATCACCTATACACATTAGTGGAGCCCTTAGGATCTTTACTTGATTACCAGCGTTGTGATGGCAGTCACACTCGTGGGGGCTGGATAATCCACAAGCACATCCTTATACAGGTCCCTAGTCGTAAGACTATCGAGACAGGGCATCGATACTCCAGAGTAGACTAGCGTATGCACTTCTCATCCCAGCAGGGGAGACGGTCTGTCCCACAGCCGTCAGTACGTCGTACTTGAGATAGTATGTGGGTGCTCGTTAGGTTACGAGTACACTGGACAGGACTCGTCGGGAACTGATTGGTTGGTACTATACCTATCGTCAGTTATCAGTTCCAAGGTGACATGAGTACAGCTTAGTCCGCTGACTTGACACTGTCACTTCGCCTCGAGTGTGTTCCCACTGTACTTTGATTACTACCCTACCACGGCTCAAAGGAGTCGTGCAAACAGGTAGTAGTTGGGTGCAGTCCCGAAGCACTTGGAGGCAGTGATGGTTAGACAGGATTCGTCTCTCCCGGTATTGGGAGTTGATATCGCGCTGTGTCAAAGAGAGCCATTACACACAGTCGTCCCTGGCCAGGGCAAGCGAGATACACTGGTGGGTTTCCAGTGTTATCTCAGGGTGTTCTGGGCTACACTCCGACACGACTTGTACCGCTATTCGGGGCCTGGCGTTTACCGACCCCCTGGGCCCGCCATACGATATTCTCAGACGAACAGACCGGACTGTACGGAGACTGTCATATTCAGGCTCAGTAGGAGTTTAGATGGGTTTCACCTCGTCAGTCTTCTTATCGGCATCTACCTGGGGGGCAGTTACGCACAGCTAGTGCTGCTTGCGGTCTGTAGTTTAACCTACTGCCAGCGTAGTGTCGAGTCTTTAGAGTCCCACACAGAGAGCATTCGCCTTTAGGCAAAAGAGTAGAGGTCGCATGGTTTTGCGACAGGGTTCGGTCACATCCGTGCACTTGTGCACGTTTAGTGTCCGGACAGTTATTACTAGCGGGCTTTGGTTTAAGCCAGATCTTAGTATACGTTTTGGGATTGGTTTTATCTCGTTTGTATTCGTTTTCCACGGAACACGGATGCGGGTGTGTATGCACAGTTGACAGAGACAGAGGCAGAGGATTCTCATTAGGGTTGTTGATTGTTGACTTTTGCTAAACCCTAATGAGAATTAGAAATATGATTAATAATAATATTAATTAAGTATTATTGTGCCATGGTTGGGTTGAAAGGTTGACTTTGTTGACTTTTTGACTTTGTTGACCGGTTGACTAGGTTGGACTTGTTGACCATCATCATGACAATGGCTATCATTTCATGGTATTGACCTTTGCTTGCTTGTTTGTTCACAAAATGCATTAAATGCATGAAATGATAAAGCTATTGACATGAACCATCACAAGATGCTTAATTATTGTTATTGTTATGATTATTTTGTGTTATGAGAGCATGGGTGGAAAAAGTCTTGCTCATTCTATCATTTGCATTCTCTTTCATGAAAGCTCTCCTCTTCCTCTTGCTCTCCCTCTTCCTCTAGCTCAAGGCAAAAATCTCTCATGTGTTGAGAACCATTTTCCTTAGAGATAAAACCCTAAAACACTTCTCTACTCATCCTAAAGTCCATGGTCTAGCAAGCCAAGGATTTTAGTTTCCTCTAGATTGAGGTTGGAGCCAAAGGTAGAAGCTTTCGGGTGGATCCATCTTCGGTGCAAGGAGACGATGAGGTGAGGCCGATCCGACCACCATAAGGAGTCGAAGAGAAGGAGTTCTTGTTTAGGTATAACCCCTAACATAGTAGCTAAACTCTTAGTTAGGTTGTTAGATAGTTTGTTTAACAAAGATCCTTTTCTAGAGTCCATGTTACCCCTACCGTAAAAATCTTCTTTCACCATTTCCGCAACCCCAAAGAACCGGGGACGGGTAACGTAGACTTACAATGGTATCAGAGCCTAGTTAAACACTATCTAACATGTTAGCAAAGTAACTAGAAGTTCGATCGGAGAAAAAGTCACAAAACATGCCCGAGACTTAAGCTTTCTGTCGATTTTTAAACTGCTGTAAAAATTATTTGACATATACCAAAAATCGGCTCAGGGTTTTTGGTGAACAGTGCAGAAAAACGATCCACTGAACCGACCAACTCACCGCGGAAATGCGGCAAGAAGAGCTTCTTGCCGTGGATTCGCGGCCGAGTTGACTCGGCCGTGGATCGGTTTTGCTGCAGTGTATTTATTGGGGTGTTTTGGGATTTTTGGAATATGATTTTTCTTCCCAGATTTTCCAGAAAGAAAAATTTGTTTTTAGGGTGGTTAAAAATCCGTATTTTGATCGAACTTCTAAAGACTTTAGCTAATGGGTTATATCTGTAATGTGATATATGTATTGAACGTCTACTAATTGCTATACGTCGATTAGTGGGGGTTATATATATCTGTGATCTATTATGTTGATGGTATGTGTATATGAATTCATTGGATTGTCGCGGATGAATAGCCGGGGGGTTGTGAGATGAGAGTTTTCTTTATCTTTCAATTCATGTAATATGTAAATTGATGTAATATTATTTGTATGGCCGCACATCCGGGATGAGGTTGTAGCCGCCATTGTATAATTTCTTTTTACTGTTTTGCTCCTAGGATAGACCCAAGGAGGGGGTGCACAAACTACCGGGCACCTCGAAGTGCCGAGTGGTCTACTCACGTTGTTAAGGGAGGTTGCTTCACTTCGGGTATTTGGCGGGTAGTTTGCCGCACCCGTAGGGGTCTAGGGTGGGGTATTGGCTAATCATCGCGACCGTGTAATCCGCTTTTCGTTATAGGCTCATACGGAATGCGGATTCCTAGTATATCCAATGTGTTCATCTGTGATCTGGAATGGCTATCATTGCATCTGACGAATGTATATATCTATATATGATATCTATTTAGGCATTGCTTATGTTTTGCATCCACGCTAGTCCAGCCCCCGCTCTGTCGTTAGTTAAGTAACCTAACGGGTAATGACGGGGCCCCATGGCGAATGCGGATGGCATAAGCGTACGTCATATTTTCGTTGTTTTCTGCAATGGTAGGATTAAATGATGGGACGTATTAAAATTAATGCAAGAAAATAAACCAAAGTAAAGTCGTTGGAACACTTTCAAAACTACTCGGTTCTTTTCAAAAACCAACTTTTAAACGCAGAACTTGAACCACTCCCTTTAAAAGCTATCTCGGTCCATCGATTATATCAAGTTCACTACGTTCACGGTTTCGCCAAAACCATTCGTAGCCCTCCTTCGTTTCATATGGATAGTCAATAGTATTCAAGTTGTGTTTGTTGGCCAAAGTCAAGGCACAGTGTTTGGTAGCTATTGGGTATTCATATGCAGAATTGATAGATGCGTTGGTTTGGGACAGTCGTACTTCCTTGGTGGCCAAAGTCAAGGGTAGGTACGGGTGGGTTCAAATTAACCTGGAGAATGACCGGTAGAACTTGACATGTGACTTATGATTTGTTGGCTAAAGTCAAGGTCATAAGAGCATGGGGCAAAAATCCACATCGGGAGTTTCTAAAGAACCAGAAACTTGCTAGCGCTGCATACCATTTGGAGTGTGAAGATTCTGGTAGGATTCCTTCAGTTTTATCACACGATGATATTTGGATCCTGATCCTACTGTGAGTATATGCTACTCCTCGGGAAATTTCTCACTTAACGACCAATGCTATAAACCAAGTAGGTGCCTAGAAAGGTGTTAGCGGGGCTACGCCCCCAGGGAAAAGAGGTTATTTAATTAAGGAACTTCGCGAAAGCGTTAGAAAACCTCCCTCGAAGTACCGACACTGGCCTGGCTGAACGGTTAAGCAAGTATTGTACGGTAAGATTGATCCCGACTAATTCTTCCTTTTTGGTTTGAGGAGGGATTCAAGAAACAGTGGGAGCCATCCTGTTTAGACAAATTAAAAACCACTCTAAACTTGCAAGAGCATCATGTTGAGTGTTTCTTCTCTCTCTCCTAATTGCAGCGACCAATCGTCATGACCGGACTTAAGTTACTTCTAGATAAAAATATACTGACAGGGCCAAACTACAAAGATTGGCTCAGGAATGTCAAAATGGCAATCACTTACGACAAGCTGGGGTATCTCCTTACCATCAAAGCTCCCCCTGTCCCAGGTCCCACCTCCAGCGTCGCGGATAACGAAATCCGTAAGACTTGGGAGATCGATTGCGCGAAGGCCAAGTGCCTCGTGCTTGCCTCTATGGACAATGAACATCAGAGGAGGCATGAGAATATGGACCTAGAATCCGTATTTCTCCATACTAAGGATTTGTATGGGGAGCAATCCCGTATCGCCAGATACGAAGTATCGAAAAAGTTGTTTTCGGCGAGATTGGCCATCGGATCAACGGTAGCGGAACACGTGCTTAAGATGATTGGCTTCATTGAAGAGCTCGCGGACCTTGGGACCACGTTAGAGAACGAGCTCTATACGGACTTGATTCTCCGGTCCCTTCCTTCCACTTACGCCCAGTTTATCCTGAACTTCAACTTGCAAGGAAAAGAAGTTGAACTTCCGGAGCTCCTCAATATGCTGAGGAGTGCAGAGGGCACCCTACAGAAAGGTAGGGAAACATCCACTTTGTTTGTAGGAGGATCTTCCTCTTCTAAGTCCAAGGAGAAAGCCAAGGGAAAGAAGAAGAAAGCCCCCGCCAAACAAAGGGGCGGTGTTAGTAAAGTGGAAACGAAGGGAAAGGCAAAGGCAACAAAGATAGCAGGGCAGCTTGTGGGAAAGGAACAGTGCTTCAATTGTTATAAGAAAGGACACTGGAAAAAGGATTGCAGGGCTTGGAAGGCCAAGAACCAGGACCCGAAGCAAGTTGCGGCTTCGGCTTCAGGTGTGTATGTTATTGAAAACTGTCTATCAATAAACTCTACTTCCTGGGTATTAGATACCGGATCAGGATCTCTTATCTGTAATTCCATGCAGGCACTGAGAAATCGTAGGGTTTTGAAGGCAGGTGATATGACCCTCAGAGTTGCAAACGGAGCTAGCATAGATGCTGAGTCCGTGGGGGACTATCACTTGGGAATGTCAGATGGACATGTTTTGGTTTTACGTGATTGTTATTTTGTACCCAATGCAACTTGTAATATCATATCTGTATCTTTATTATCTAAAGAAGGTTATGAATTTGCATTTGTAAGCAATGTTGTAAACATTCACCTTTTAGCAAGGTCGTGTGTAGCTAGACCGAGATGAGTACGGGTCGTCCTCTGGGAAACGTGGAACCTTTTACTCTTACTTTAGATGTGTTGAAAAAGAGAGGAGGGATAAAGAATTTTATAGAATGGTTTTTAGATCTACGTTAAACAAGAATGTAAAATATAGATCTAGATTATTTTAAGGATGTAGTTACTATAATAAAGGGGCTTGTAGGGTTCGTTAGGATTTAGTAGTTATGGACGATTAATTAAAAGTTACCCTTTTTATCCATTAATAGATTTAAAACTAGAACGACGGTGATGCGTGTAGATTAGGGTTTCTGGAGGGAAAAGGAATCCCACTCTTAACCCTTATCTCGACACGGAACTCCGTTCATATCTAGCCTTTACCAAAGCAATCAGTAATCTAATCTCTAATCGCGGTCGGAAATTAGCAAAGAATTAATAGCGCGCCCGATTAGGATGTTAATGATTCTTTTGATAAAGTTCATAAACTTTATAGGACTTAAAAAGGGTTTAGTTATTTTCATCATCCATTAGCCTACCCTAATCCTACGAACCCTAATAAGCGGAGAATTACTCGCGCAAGTTGGGAGAAGAAGATGAAAAGACAGAGAGGGAAAACATAATGGAAAATGCAAAAGAATTAAATAAAACAACTACCTTTATTAATCAACTTGAACAATCTACACTTTTGATTCCTTAGAAAATGATTACAAAGACTAGTTTGCTTCTCGATCTCTTCCAAGGAGGTAGACGAACAGTTGATGATCAGCCTGGATGCGTGAGCGTCTGGAGCTTCGTGATCGCGTCGGCTTGATAACTTTTCCAAGAGGCTCTCGGTGCCCTTTTATAGTGCAAAGCCAGAATCTTCTTGTTGAAAACTTGGTAAAATTCATCATAGATTTATGCCCCAAAATTTTAGCCAACGATCTTTCTATATTGCCGTGGATCCGCGGGCAACAGGGGGGTTTGGCCGCGGTTCCGTGGCCAATGGTAGGGATCTCTTGATCATTTTTCTTCGGCTTTGTGATTTTAACATGTGGCAATCCTAGGCACCTTCAGAATTCAGAAATCTTCTCTCGGTTGCTCCCAGACTTGGTCTCCAAGTTTTGCTTCTTAATTTGGCAAGTTTTCTTCAACAACTTGATTTGCTTGATTCTAGCCTTGGAAAATTCTGCACAACTTGGAAATATTCTGCACAACAACTCAAATAAGATTTTAGTAGACTTTGTTCTACTAGGATTAGGTCAATAATATTATTTGCATACATTTTCCTACCAAATGCTAATTACAATATATTAACACATGGAAAATAGTATTTTTACACATAAACCCTCATATGTATGATATATTATAATAAAGTCCTTTTTTAATATGAAAATGGTAGGAAAAATGTAATACAAATGTGCAGTTTTATCAACTGAACAAATACCCCCAAACTTATCTTTGATCGTCCCGAGCAAACTAGTTTATTCAAGAGAAGGAGAAAAAAGAAAGGAGAAAACTAAGCACATTTTCGTAGGCAAACACGATTGCACTGAGCACGTGCAACAAGCCGTTAAACCTCTAGGTGTCCCTAGTAGGAGGAGTGTTGTCTCCTGAGGGTTTTCAGCGGATTACACCCACAAAATCCTATAACAAAAGAGAGATGGTGAAATTTACATATAAAGATAAGAACCATAAAAGAAAGACTTTGAAAATAAGAGTTTCTAACTATACTAGCTTTTCAGTTGTCATGAGCCCTATCTTAATAGTCATGAAAAAATGTTAGAAATCACATCATCCCTCAATAAAACATCGTCTTTATTCTTCATTCTTACCTTTCATCCAAACACCGATCATATAACCCTACGTGTGTGTAAAGGACATCCCTACATCCGGAGAATTTAATTCAAGCTATCATACTCTTGTCCATCTGCCTCAGTACTTTTTAATTTTATGAATATTTAGATTTGCTCACACATTTTCATGCGACCGTTAATACTTCTTGAGGTACTAACCGACCGATTACTCATGTGCTTGCTGATTAGGTGATAATATTTTCCTCGTCTTGCACCACCCAAGGCTTAGCAGTGACTCCCAGACCAGTTGGCCTTAGGGCACTAGGTGTAGAGGCACCCTCGCTATATTTTTTTATTGCTGCCTTGGCGATAACAAAACCAGTGTTCATTTTTTTCTTTTCACCATTTTTATATTTTCTTCATTTTTTTTTCATTTCCTTCATACTTTGGCTTAGACAAGAGCATTTCAAGGTATTCTCTACTATCCCGAGTTTCAAGACGTGTGTAAGTGCATATAGTAGGGTATCAACATTCAAATGTTTGGCTTCCAGAATAGAAACTATTTTTCAGACTTATTTTTATCCTCAGATTAGTGACTTCCTTCATCTTACTAACCCTTGGGACAACAGCTCATAACTACTTATTACTAGTTCGTTTAAGAAAACTTCTAATTTTCTTGGTTTTCTTAAATTATTCCTATCTTTTGGATGTAATTTTTCACTTTCTACTTTTTTGTTATAAAAGAAAAAAAAATTGAAATTTTTTTGAAAATGTTGTGCTTATGCAAAATATGATGCAAATTGATGTGTAAATAAGCACAAACCTCCCCCAAACCTATTTACAGCAGTGTCCTCACTGATGTTATCTGCTGGATCACAAAAACCTGTAAGCTTAGGAGGACATTATTAATGGGGGCAAGAATATATGAAAGTGAAAATGCTCCCCCAAACTTATTTTTGGCTCACAAATTTGAGGACAAAAGTTATGATCAAGAGCCAAAAATATACCCCCTCTCAAACATGAGTTAGACAATACGAAGCATTTTAAGAGGGGGTGAGTCATTTGGTCAAAGTAAGACTTTACAAAGACCAAAAGTTAACACCAACCATTCAAAAATTTTATCAGTATATCGTATAGGTTTGTGGAAGAATGTGTTGTATCGAGTCAAGAAAAAGTGGGGAAGGGATAAGAGGTGGTCTGGAAAGGGTTTGAAATTAGAGAAAAGAAAGAATGAGGATGAATGTGAATGATTAGGAAGAAGGAATGGTGACGGTCCAACCTCTATAGGTGGAGATTGATCAATCACAAAATCCGTATTATTTAAAAATTCAAGTTCGTCAGCAAAAAGTTCTTCAAAACTTTTATCAATGGTATGATTGAACCTTTTGCTGTCAAAGAGTTTTGTGCCAGAATTTATCCTACTTGATTCATCAAAAATCATTGAGGTAGAGGACTCGAAAAACTTATCTACCTCATTTTCAAAAATATCCAAATCAAGTTGAATTTTTGGTATTATTGAACTTGAATTAACGGATTGTGATTCATCAAAACTCACTGAAACTATAGGAACAGAAGAAGAACCGGAGAAAGTAGAAGGTGAAATGGGTAAACAAATTGGTGTGTCGAGTGTTGCTGAACCAGATATGGAAGATAGAGGCTGTATTTCGGTCTGATCTTCGGGTATACCATTATCATCAACTTCAAGACATATTTGGGGTTCGGGAAGAATTAAAGGCTCAAGATGATGACCACAAGGAAGTGAAAGGATTTGATGAATTGGTGGGACAAAATCATCCAAAATTTCGGGTTCATCAATCAATATATCCCCAACGTCAATCACCTTATTCAAGTGAAGGTTAAAATTCTCAAACACCTCATCAAAAGTATGGTTTTCAATCAGTTTTGGTTCAAGAGTAGAGGTGTAGAGATCACAAAGGTTGGGTATGGTTTCACTTGAAATGGACCCTTCACAGTCGGGTAAATCAAACACTATAAAGTCACACAACTTATCAGTCATTCTATTTGGTGTACTTAATGAATCTATGAAACTGGAGTTATGGATTTCAGTTTGGAAACATGAGGTTTGATTAGGAAGGGTGTATAATTCTGTCTCTCTACCCAAATTCTTATTTTGTCCGATGCCCGTATTATATACTAAAAAATCTTGGGCTGGTTTGGAACTCGTTGCCCTTTCATATTTAGCCATACTTTCCTTCCATTCCTCTCTAATGCGGTTCATCATCACTATACCTTCTTCTAATTTACGCTCAAGACTAGACTTTGGTTGATAAGGGGTTTCAGTATAAGATTGAAATTCCTGTGGATAATTAAAACTCCCAAATGACTGATTAGAAGAACTGTCTAGAGAAGGTGAAAAAGTCGGATTGGATTGATAGGAATAGAATGGTTGCGAAAATTGGGTAGGAGTAGGATCAATATTATGATAAGAAGAATATTGATATGGGTTGGTCGGTTGGCTATCAAACTCTTCTTTGGAAAGTGGAGGTGATGGTTGATATTGGTCTGGGTTGAAACTTTGGCCTCTAGCCCTAGCTATGTGCTCAGCAATGGACATTCGTCTAGGGGCTTCCTCACTCTGGGTATCAATTGAAACAGGTGTAGGATTAGGATACGGTTGATAAGACCTAGACTGAGGTGGCCAACTGTTTCTTCCTGTTTGTTCTATATGATCTCTTAAGGACATGGAAGAGCCGGACGGTATACCGAAGGGATTTCGAAAATAAGAGATATCTGGTTGTGGACAGCAAAGCTCGGCAAGTGTTCTTCTGTTTAGGGCACCCATTATAAGAAGAGAAGAAGGGGGAAGGGGTAAAAAGGGGAGAAAATAATTGGTTTGTTTTTAAAAAATGACGGATTTAGACAAATCACACAAAAATGCACAAACAACCCTAGAACTATGGTGACCTAGGTCCAGTCTCTAGACCGCTCCTAGACTTCCAAAGGACAAGCCGCAGAATCAATCCTCTACCGCCTCCGTACTACCCTTATAGCCAGGTAAGTGCCAGGTAAGTGGGAAGGAACCACAGCAGTGGGCCTAATTAAAAACCACTAGCCTTTGAAACACTTGCCTAGGCACTATAAAAGTAATGCGGATAAGCGATAGATTACCCACGACCTTCCTTTGTCCTTAATGAGGACGACAGTCCTTAGAGTCTGGTCTAGATATTTTTTAAATTAATGAAGGGTTGATGCAGATGCTCGATTTGTGATTTGTGGGGCTTAGGAAGGGTGATGAAATCCCCACCTAATCTGGATTTTGGTCTTTGTCACGACCCAAAGTTTGGCCCGTGACCGGCACTTAACCACATAACGTCTACAGGCGTAACGCGACTAAGTGAACCGAAAACCCAGAAATCAAACCAGTAAAAGTATAGAGTGTTATAAGTTTTAAATGAAAGCACATACTAACATGTTAAGAAATCTAAGTAAACAATCACCAAGATAACAATATACGACGCCGTAGCGAAGATCGAGATCCACAGGTGGGAACATCACAGGTAGAAAAAAACTGCAAGTACAGTCGGCTCACAACGAGCTCGACACCAGAATACAAATAATATACATCATCGTCCTCACACTGTCTCTAAGTCAAATACATACATGGTAGATGGATAATACTAGATACAACAATGTACATAACTGAAAGATAAACAGATACCGCACAAACCGACCTATCAGCAAAAGAGCTAGTACACCAACTATAGGGGTATATGTGTCAAAAGATGCAAAACGCAGCCTCCCGCGACTACTCCGAAGGGCAACCTGCAAACACTGTGGCACAACGGGGGTGAGTTGCCAACTCGTGAATAGAGATAACATATAAAGGTAATCGCGAGCATGCACGTACTGCGCTACTCTATCATATGCCAACAGACGATATCAATATGTGATAAGCAGTATGTGCAATAATCATGCAAGTGCTCTATCAGGTAATATGACTACAGGATGAGGTACAATAATAAATGCTGAGCATGGGCAATATAACATCCACACGGAATGTCAACGTGGAATATATAATCGGTGTCCATCAATACACCCAGATCCCCCAAATAGCTCAGGCGCCGGCCCTCTCATCGGCCCCCAAATCCTGTAAATCTCTGAAAATCCCGAGTGCCCAATATCGACACCCAAATATCATAAATACTCGTGTCCAGCATCGACACGCAAATCCTCATCCATCGGGCCCCGTCAGTCCGGGTCAGCCCACGGGCTCCGTCTGCGGTTTTGGCCCTCGGCCCCGGCAATACGGATCACCCCGCATCTATCTATCGACTCTGATCAGTATCCTCCGGATAACTGTCAGGTCCAACCAATCACCGGTAGGTAGTAGTCCCTCTGCCAGGCTCACCGTCTACTACACAGCGAAACCGTTCTCGCCCCGGGGTACCATACCGGGTCCACCATGTACCCGTAATCGGCCTCATCCATCTCCTCGATTCGGGTTCACATATATCACTCTAGCACCGAGGAAACACATGGTGGACGCACCGAAATATCATATCAAGGGAATCGGGTTTTTTAATGATTACATATTTGAAATAGCCACTGTTCCTAAATCCAGAAATCATATATAATCCAAAACAATATGCAAGTCAATGATCCGATATGATATGTGCATCAAGTATGAATATCATGTCAAGTCACATAAAGATGAGCTACAACATAATGATCCGATGTGATATATGCATCAAGTATGAACATCATGTCAGGTCACATAAAGATGAGTTACTACATAATGATCCGATGTGATATATGCATCAAGTATGAACATCATGTCAAGTCATATAAAGATGAGCTACTACATAATGATCCGATGTGATATTGTAGGGTTCCTAGGCACTCTCAAGAGGTCTCACAAGGCATCAACCATGCCAATTTCAAAATTTAACGGTGCCGAGAAACCCTAATACGGATCGTTGGCTAGAAATCTTGGCGAAAATGAAACTAGTTAACAACTTAACTAAAGTTTAAACGGAAATACAACCTTTGTAGATCCGGTGCTCCACCTCCATAGCTCCGCAACGAAGTCCCCTCGCTGTCCAAATGAATTCCCGGGCTCTAGCGTCGGCTTCTTCGGAGAAATGGCGAGCTAGGTCGTCGATGTCCATGCCGAAGATGATCTACGTCGAGGCATCGCTAGATCAAGCTCCACCTTCACCAAGCCATGAAAACTTATGAAGGAAACACCCTATACTACTTGGCAAGAGGTAGAGGATGAAGAAATAGGAAGTGGGTTCACTTTAGAATTGGATTTCTCACTCTTTTTCATCAATCACCATTGATGAAGTAAGGTTTCTTCATGTGTCAAGATGAAGAAGAAGATGATGATTATGATAAGTTAATAAAAATAGAAAAGAAAAATAATACTTATCATAACTTTAACCATGGTAAAGTGTAGAGAATTAACTTTAGTTAGGTGGAATGGTTAGGGTTAGAGAAGAAGACAAGAATGGTTGCTTTGGTCAAAGTTGCATGAAGCTTGAAGAAGCTTCTAAGAAAGCAACCATTTGTTTTCTTTTCTCATTCTTTTCATCCAAAAAGAAATAGATAAATGAATGAATAAATAAATAAGCAAATAATAAACCCTAACCATTTCATTAACCAAGGTTTAATTCTTTATACTTAACCAATTTTACATGCACCATCAAACATGATACAAGCATGTGCACAAAATCATATCTCATATATAATGCGCACATCCGAGCGAGAAAATCCATTTAAAGTGAACCGATACTAGTTAATGCAAAGTAATATATCAAGTATATAATTATGCATTAAATCATTAAATCAACACTTGATTTAACGATCCGGTCATATCGCATATAACCGACTAATATCCAATGTATCGATTTATCGAATCAATCTTCGATTCGATAACTAGGTTATATCGCATACAACCATTCGACACATTGTTCGCGAGAATGAAATACGGTATCACATACACGCATTATTCTCGGTCCCGCACATATCTCATATGCGCTCCTATTTCGTTTCGCTTGAGCCAGGAAACCTCTGTGTAGGACTCTAAAGACTCGTCAATACGCCGGCAGCAGATGATGATCATATCAAACATCCACAAGCCGCAAGCGGTCTGCTAAATGTAACGGCCACCTGTGTATTGAGCGATCAGAAGATCGACGAGCAAGCCCGCTCACACTCCAGTGAATCCAACCAGTAACACTACCGTACAGTCCGGTCTGATCGTCTGATATGTCGCATATCTCGCCTAGGGGTGGTAAACGTCAGACCCCAATAGCTCGATAAGTCGTGTCGATATGAGATCTATAACAATTCGATAAACTACTGGTAACACTTACCAGTAAATCTCAGCAACCCTGGCCAGGGATTTCCTGTTATAGCCAATCGAATACAGCGCAACATCAACCCCCTATACCGGGAGAGACGAATCCCCTCCTATCGCTCATTGCCTCCATGTGACTCGGGACTGTACCCAAAAACCACCGTTTTGCACGCCCTCTTGGACGTGGTAAGATGGAAATCAAAGCACAGTAGGAACCACACAAGACTCTATGACGATCTCGGGTCAACAGACTACTCTGTACCAGTGTCACCAGAGAACTGCCATCTGACGTAAGGTATATTACCATCTGGGAGTTCTCGGCGAGTCCGTCCAGTGTACCCAGTCTCCACTGAGCACCCGTATATCATCTCTGATGTCAAACACCAATGGATATGGGATCATCCATCGCCCATCTGTATGGGTCGAGAAGGTATACGCTAGTCTACTCTGGTATATCGATGCCCCGTCTCGATACACCCACGACTAGGGACTTTGAAGGATGTACTTATGGACTACCATGTCCCCACTAGTATGATCCGCATCATAGTCCAGGTAGTCAAGTACACATCCTAAGGGCTTTACCAACATGTAACAGAAAGACAATTAGTGTACACGTTAAGGTAAAGATCAACCAGATAGCATACTATCATGTCGATCAAGAAAGTCCTTCTTATATATGTCCCAGCATCCACTACAATATACATCCAATGTACAGTAATGGCCTCTAGGGCATACATATAACTAACAATCTCCCACTTGCACTAGGGCCATCTGTAGCAGTGGTTGTAGTATCTCATACTCAACCATCCCATAAAAGTCTCTCTCTGGGAACAGGCCTTTGTGAGTGGATCCGCTGTGTTGTCCTCTGAGTCTACTCTCCTAACCTCGATCTCCCTGGAGATCAACCATCTCCATGATCAAGTGATACTGCCTTAGAATATGTCTGGATCACTGATGGGACCGGCGTTCCTTGGCATAAGTAACAAATCCATTGTCTCACAATGGTAGGAACATAGTTCATCTCATGAACCATTATACACCCAAACAGCCTCTTTGGTAGCATCTTAAGTAGTGATGTATCCTGCCTTTATCGTCTAGTATGCCACGGTATCTAGCTTGGAACTCTTCCAACATACCGTCCCTTTACTGAGGGTAAAGACAATGCCTGTGACTGACATTCAGTCGTCTTTATCACCCTGGAACACTTCCAGTGATTCTCCCCAGGATCGATTGATACCATCTCACTGCAACTAGTGAGTATCCTAACATCCAATTAGATCTATCTCATAGATCCAAAACTCAGGATTTAGGAGGTATCATTTTGATCCTATGTGGAGAATCATTGTGATAAGCGGAGATTGATCGAGCGTAGCATAGGAAACTCTTTCCCTATCAAGAGTATGTCATCCTCGTACTTTACGAGAATCGCCACCATACTCCCTACTACCTTTTTGTATATACAAGGTTCATCTACCATTTTGATGAAGTCAAACTTTTTGACTACGACATCAAAACAGACGTTCCAACTCCGCGATGCCTGCTTTATCCTATAAAGCATCTTGCACACGTTTCCGCTGCTCCCACTGTCTACGAGGCCCTCTGGCTGTGTACTTATAGACGCTCTCATCTAAAACATCATTTAGAAAAGCTGTCATGACACCCAACCACCAGATATCGTAGTCATGGTATGTAGCCGTGGCAAGTAGGATCCGGATGGACTTAAGCATAGCCACTGGAAAAGGTTTCATCATTATCCTCGCTTGGTCGATGACGAAAACCTTTAATAAGTCTAGGTTTGAAAGTCTTAACTTTTCCATGTACACCAAGTAATCTTCTCAAGATTTACTTGCTCCTGATGGGGATTTAACCCTTCAGATATAGCAACCAAAGTCCATACTTTGTTGGTGTATAAGGATTCCATCTCAGATCGCTAAACATCCAGCCATTCTTACAGAGTCCCACTCCTGATGGCCAGCTCGAAACTAGTTGGGTCATCATTTCATGATGCAATCCTCGCTCCCACTGTCATAGAGAAACCGAAGTATCTCTCAGGTGGGTGAGGAAGCCTACTAGATCGGCGGAGAGGCTGAGGTTCGTTGGAATCTACTGAATCCTTTGGTTCTACCAAATCATCTGCTGTTGTTTGTATAGCTGGAACCTTTCCAGTTCTACATTACAGACTTTGCCTCGAGCTTGTCCGGATTTTGCTTTCAGACATAGGCCGGTAAACCCTAAATCTTAACTAGCTTAAGACATGGGCTCTTCCCTTTCCATATCACATATGAAATGGTAGGCAACTGATTTGATTCGAACCCTATTCAATAGGTATGCAGCTTCTCAAGTGCATAACTCCCAAAAAGGAAATAGGTAACTCAGTAGTACTCATCATAGAGCACACCTTATCATATAGGGTGTTATTGCTCCGCCCCGATATACCATCGTGCTATGGTGTATACAGAGGAGTAATGCTGAGAGAGAATCTCATTCTCCTTTAGAATAATCCAGGATTTTCGTGCTCAAGTATTCACCTCCTTGATCTCATCAAAGGACA